>CM053576.1:103280490-103302380 GCA_028646485.1 Cryptoprocta ferox | reverse complement strand
GATAGATAGATAGAAATACATAAGTAGATACAGAATTTTTATTTTATTTTTGAGACATACAGAAATATAAAAAAAAAAAAAACAGTAAAACAGACACTATTGCTTCTTTTACCCCCTACCTTCTTTCTGGAGCATATCCTTTAATAGTTCTTTCAGCAATACTTACAAGCCATAAGCTCAGTTTTTGTCTGAAAATGTCAAAATTTTACTCTCACTCTTGCATGATAATTTAGCTAGCCATAGAATTCTAGTAAGGTTTTTATTTCTGCCTAAGTACCTTGATGTATTACTCCATCATCATCTGGTCTCTATTTGGCTGGTAATAAATCTGTTATAAGTCGACATATTCCATATATATATATATTCATATATATATATTCCATATATATATTCATATATATATTCCATATATATTCATATATATATATTCCATATATTCATATATATATTCCATATATATTCATATATATATTCCATATATATATTCATATATATTCCATATATATTCATATATATATTCCATATATATATTCATATATATTCCATATATATTCATATATATTCTATATATATATTCATATATATATATACCATATATATATTCTCATATATATATTCCATATATATAGTCTTTTATACTGAGTTTCTTCAAGATCTTCTCTTTCTTATCAATGTTCCACATTTCTACCCTGAAGCACCTAGATGTGAATCTGACTTTATTTAGCCTCTTTGAGACTCCCTGTAATTCTTACGTTATGTCATCAATTATGAAAATTCCCACTCATTAGAGATTTTTATTAGTATTAACTAAAATTTCCTTTTCCTCTTCTTAAACCCCTATTAGGTATAGATTAGATATCTTATTTTTCTCCTTAGGTTTTTCATGTCTATTTCACAGTTTTAGTGTCTTTATTTTTCTATGTGAATGCTCCTCAAATAGATCTTTTCATTTGCTGATTCTCTCTTTATCCATATCTGATCTGCTGTTTCATTTGTTCACTGAGTTTTTAATATTAATGATTTTTTTTTACTTTCAGAAATTCTATTTTCTTTGTTGAAATGAAACAATAATTTCTTTTTTTTCTGCATATGCCCTTAATTGTTTAAACTCAACTGTAGGTGGGGCGCCTGGGTGGTTTAGTCGGTTAAATGTCCGACTTCGGCTCAGGTCATGATTTAACTGTTTGTGGGTTCGCGTCCCATGTCAGGCTCTGTGCTGACAGCTCAGAGCCTGGAGCCTGCTTTGGATTCTGTGTCTCCCTCTCTCTCTGCCCCTCCCCCATTCGCACTCTATCTCTCTCTCAAAAATGAATAAATGTTTTTAAAAATTAAACTCAATTGTAGGCAATTGTTCTATTATCTGAAGTATTTGAGATTGTAATTCTATTAGCTGGACCTTCTTATTCTCACTCATGTTGGATTTTTTTTTAACCGCCTATGCTTTCTAACTTTCTACTGTGAGTTCATCCTTAGTGGGAATTGTTTTCTGTGAGAATCCCCTGCAGCCTTGATTGTGGGAGCAGCCCTCCAGAGGGATGTGAAAGGGAACAAGGGTAATTTGCTTTTCTTTTGCTTCTATGGGTGCCTCTTAGGCATCACTGGCTCGGACTTTAGGGTATCTGTGCCATGGTGGTTGCCTATTTTGAACTACTAATTTTCCAGGAGCTCCAGGGATTTCCATTTCCTAGAGAGCTTTTGCTCACTCAGAACCTCAGCAGAGCTAGATGAACTTCCTTGTCATCTCCCTGGACCGCTGGGCAGAATATTTTCTAGTCCAAACTTTCACTGATGTCCTTTAGTGTTCAGGTTTTATGCAGACATGTCAGTTTCTGTGCCAGCCCATAATGTTGTCTCTGTCTTTGTATGGCTATTAAAATCCAGCCCAAGGCAGAACCCGACCAACTCCCATTACCTCCCAACCCTGGCTGCAGCATTAAACACAAGCTTGTTTGCCTAGGTTTAAATTTTCTCTTTATTTTTGGCACCCAGGTAATTCTCAGTCCTTCTTGAAAACTAAATCAGACATAAGAGAACGTCCACAACTTCCATTTTACATGTACTTACCTATCAGCAACTACCCTCTACCTTTCCTTCTATTACTATGGATAAACCCTCTGTGTTTGTAAGGCCAATCCCTCCGCTTGGTCACCGGCCTCCATTTCCTTTCACTTATTCAATGACATCACTCCAGTAATTCTCATCTCTCTCTCTCTCTCTCTCTCTCCCCACTACATTAACTGTTCTCTTTTTCCTAGACTACTCCTATCAGTATATAGTTATTTCTCCTATCTTAAAAAAGCCTCAACTCCTCTTCCAATCCATCTACTGCCTCACTTCTCTGTTTTCTTTACAGAAAACTCTGAATGTTTCTGCCTCATAGTTTCTCTTTCCATTTATTTCTTATGAGCATTCCAATCAAATCTTTGTACTCACCATTCTTCCAAAACCACTCTTTTCAAGGTCACCAATGATCTCTACACTGCTAATTCAACTCTCAGTCAGCCTCTTACTTGACCTTTTAGCAGAATGTGGTGTAGTAAAGCATTCTCTTCGCCAGGAAGTCCTTTTATCCCTTGGCATTGAGGAGTTCACATCAGTCTTTGTTTTTTTTTTTTTTTCTTTCTCATCAACTGTTTCTCAGTCTCCTTTGTTGATTCTTCCTTTTATCCCCAAACTCTAGAGTACCCTAGAGTTCAATCCTTTGGTGTCTTCCCTCTCCTAGCCACACGCAGTCCATTAATGATCTCATTTAGTTTCAAGACTTTAAATGCCATTCGTGAGCTGACAACTCCCAAATGTATATCTCTAGCTTATAACGCTCTCCTAAATTCTAAACTCATATGTCAAAGTGCCCACTCAACATCTCCAACAGGTTGTCTAATAGACATTTCAAACACTGTCCAAAATTGGCCTCTTGATCTTTCCTACCAATCATGCTCTCATCTCAGTTAATGGCAGCTCTGTCCTTTTGACTGTTCAGGCAAAAGTCTTGGAGTCACTCTTGATTTCTTCCTCTCCTCTTTGGATCTGAAGGTAAAGCTCTGGAATTTGGGCATTTCTTCCACTCAAATAAATAAAGTTGTATGAACACAGAGAAAAGGGAGTATATGTTCTGTTAGGGAGAGGGCTGAGAAGCAGTAAATATAATACAAAACTGAGCATGCCAAGTGAGAGATGCAGAATGCTATAAGAGTTGAAAGGAGGGAATGGTCATACCTGAAGACAGAGAAGCTTATGGGTCCACAGAAGGACAGAGGCTTTTGCGATACTCCTGAAGGACAGCAATGATTTGAGTACGTAAGTGGGAGTGAGGGGAATTTTAGGTGAAGGAAGCAACTGAGCAAGACACATATCTTCCTGGTTAGTGTCCCCTTCCCCTTAAGCAGGGTTCTTTCTGTCTCCCTTGGCAATATATTCTCTGGGAGCCTTTGGTAATCCCTTGACTTACCCTTACTCTATCTCAGCCCCAATATGGTTCAAACTGAAGTTGCTGTATCTTACCAACATTAATTTCCAAAATGCCTCAAGCAGGTTACAGGCTTCCCTCACTTAATCCATGTTACTGCTATCCCAGTCCACCCTTCTCTTTCCATGTTCTGCCTTGTTGGTCTCTTTGCCTTTGGGCTGCTTCCTCCTCTGTTCATTCTATTCACTGTAGCCAGACTTTGTGTTAACAGCATGTTGACTCCCTCAACCAACATATAAGAGCCTATTCTGCACCAGGCACTGCTTTCAAGGAAGCTTATAACCAAGCAAAGTGTGCATACCTGGAAACATACAAAAGTTACAGGTGCTTCTAGGGCACGAGGGAAGGAAATGCAAATTCTACCAGCTGGTAAGGCAGCCATCATAGAAATCACTCAAAATCCATGGTTACCCATCAGCTACAGACAGAAGATCTTGCACAGTACGCCCCAGCTACCTTTCCTGCCTTGTTACCCCCACTCCCCTTCACATATGCTACATTCTAGCCACAGTGCTATTTGTGCGTGTGTTCTGAGCTTTCTCCTCTCCATGCCTTTGTTCACGCTGGTTCTTCTGCCTGGAATGCTATTGACGCACCTTACATGTTTAAATCCTACTCAGCATGTAAAACACTCAGCACAGTGCCCTGCACATCACAAACACTAAATAGTGTCAACAGTTTTCGTCATTATCATCATCATCATTACCCTGGAAAGATTAGCTAAATTCTCACATCCCTTCATTTTTACTTAAGTCACTGTCGTCTTGCGTTACATATATACAATCTTCTCTGCCTCATTGTCCTTCCCCTTGGCAATAGAAAATTACCTACCTACACACTACCATCACTGAATAGTGAATAGTCATAGAGAATAAGCAGAAAGTGAATTGAAAAAAAAAAACCTTCCAAATAAGATATTTGGGAGGCTTTTAATTAATTGAGTGAAATGACCATCGATTTAAAGACTTAATCTGATTAAAATAAGAAGGAGTGGGCCTTTGCACTTCCTGGCAATGTACAGCGAGATTGCCTTAAACTATGACCTGAGTGAGTCCAACCTCACATCACACCCTGACTCAAGATTCCTTTACTCAGATAACATAACTTACTCTCATCAGATGACTGGCTTAGTCGGAGAAAACCACTCAACCTCTTAGAAGAATTCATAAAGAATCTGAGCCCATCCATCAGATATGGATAACAGAAAACTGAGTGTCCCGGATGGGTAATATTTAATGAAAAGGATGAGAAGAATAACGTAAAGGATCCCTGAATGGAAAGAGGATGGCGCTCTCACTTCTGTCGGTGGCAGCTCGTCTCTCTTGTCACTGTCTCCATCCACCATAACTAATGCCACTCTGTCCCCGTGCCTGCTCTTAGAATCAAAACCTCATCCTTGGTTCTCCTTTATTACCAGTGTGGTGGTTTGAGATTTGTGCCTTGAACACTATCAGTCCAACATAGCTTCTGGTTCTAGGAGCATCTTTCCTTCTGTAGTCTTGTACAGATGCCTGCTCTCTCCCAGCAAGCCCACACTTCATAGGCATGCTTGTTCAAGAAGAAAATACACACTGCAGCCATCTATCTTAAGCGGAAGTAGGATGGGGCTAGAGCCTTTCTTCCACTTACCTGTGGTCAGCACAATGCCCCCAGGCAAAGCACATAATGTTAGTATCAGCAATTCAAATATGTTAACTTCAACTCCTTCAAATTCACTCCCATTTGGTTTCTTCTACCTAGACTTTGCACAAGGACTTAAAAGATATGAGCCCACCTCCAGTCTTTATCCCACAACACACATACTTGTATTCTTTTTCTTGATTTGGGATTTTTTTTTCGAAGCATATTCCAACTCTAAAATATGGTACACATCATGTATAGAAAAGAACATGGGTTTTGGAGCCACAAAACCATGGATTTGAATTCTGGATCTGCCAGAATTATACACACACACGCACACACGCACACACACACGGAAGATCTTAATTATTAGTTAATTATAAATATGTTAACTATATATAATATCTCATATAGATTGGGCACTCTGCCCCCAACCCAACCTAGTGCAAGTATGGACAGATAGCTCACAGCTAAGAACAGAAGGGTCTACACCCTACCATAGGGTTTCTAAGAGGAAGAAAACCAACAAGGCCATTATAATAACTTTCCATTCATCTTCATTAAGAAGGCAAGAGAAAAGAATATAGAGTTCACTTTAGGAGGCTTCTTCTTCCCTTTCCATGCAATCAAGGGCTTCTAACAGGTCCCCCCTCATCTTCCCTCATGGTCCTATCTCAGTCTTGCTCTAGCAGACTTAGCACTGAGGCATTGGACTAGCAGATGTGCCTGGTGATGCCAGTCTGTGGAAGAAGGTGGAACGAGAGAGAACAACATTGAAAGAGGGTAGGCTGGGGAGGCAGGGAAGGGATGGAGAGAGATAGCCTGATTTTCGACTGCCCAGTTCAGAAACGAAGATAGTAACTTCCAGACTATGGTCAGTCAGATGGTAGACAAAGTAGCTGGGACTTAGGCCATCCTGACATGGCCTCTCCCAAGTCCACGCATCGAGGATAAGAGACCATTGTGGCAAAAGGCTGAGGAGTGGACCCCACACTGTGCAGTGAGGGTGGAAAAGGTGGTTCAACATCATCCCCCTTCTACCATCACCAGCCAAAGAAGCAATCCAGTAACCCAGAGGAGCGCCCAATTCTGGAACCAGTAAGCAGCACATCTTTCATGGGTCAATCAGCAGAAGACTGAGCCAAGTCAAACTGGCCATTGCTGACAAACCCACAGGTAACTCATCCCCCCCAGGCTCTGCCCCTGGGCATCAATATCAGTGATGATAAAGACAGGGCTAGGAACAGAGAAGTGCAGGGAGCCAAGACAACAACTTTAATACCCAGGTCAGACTACAAATGGCTGAGTTAAGCTAAACCCATTTGGATGCACTGAAATACTTTTAAAAGTGTTTTACATGTCCCCCTCCCCCCACCCCGTCCCTGCCAGGCTGTGCAAGGTGTACACTAGTCAAAAAAAAACCCAAAAAGTTGCTATCAGTTATTTAGAAAACTCAAAGTGGTCAATGTTTATATTTTCCTGACACAGGACTCTTCAGCCAAGGCTGTTGCACTCTGTAAAACCCTGGCTGGGTTTCTCAACCTCTGAAACAGTCTGCCTCTTCTGAAGGTGGCGACCCAGCCCAATTCCTAGGGCTTGTGGTTTGGAAAGCTCCTGCGCAGTTTTCAGTGTGGTTCCCCTGCACAGAGAAGTAGGGAAATTGTCATGGCCTGGGAAGTGGCAAGTCATGTATCCATTCTTTTCATTAACATTAACTCAATTGCCTGAGAAAGAGAACACGCCCTTGTTACTTCTCATTACACAGGTCTCAGCTTAAACGTGCATTCTCAGGAAGGTCTGTCTTCACCACCCCATCCAAAGTAGGCGGAGCCTCGTGTTATTCTTCAGCACATTTCCTGTTGTTCCTTTACAGTCCTAATCAGGATGTGAAGTCGTTTAATTAACTGATTTGTCGAATTGTTCCTTATCTATGTCCTGCTCCCCACGACACTCCCTGAATTCCTGCCCCCCACGACACTCCCTAAGGAGTCCCCTCTGCTTTTTCTCTCTTGTGTGTCTAGCGTCCTTAAATGTGTGTTCCTTAAATTTGTTGAATCTTGTTTCTTGAGGTTCTGGGCCATGAACCTGAAAGTGCTTTTCCCTTATTTAAAGTTCTTGAAATAAATTATCTTCTTAGTCTGGTCTTCCTGCTGCTGTTTGCTTGCTTTGGCAGAGGGAAAGTGAAATGCACTTTAATGTTTTTCTGCAGGGGGGTGGGGGGAAGGTTAACAGGAGCCATTAATATAAAGCACAGGGGCGCCTGGGTGGCTCAGTCGGTTAAGCATCCAACTTCGGCTCAGGTCATGATTTCATGGTTCGCGGGTTCGAGCCTCGCGTCGGGCTGTGTGCTGACAGCTCAGAGCCTGGAGCCTGTTTCAGATTCTGTGTCTCCCTCTCTCTTTGACACTCCCCTGCTCACGCTGTCTATCTCTCTCTCTCGAAAATAAAAACGTTAAAAATTTAAAATATATATCTATATATATATAAAGCACAGAAATGGTGAGTTTCAGTACCTGAAACTTTGAATAATTACTGGGTGGAGCTATCTTTACAAGGCGATTTTCTACTTTCCCCATGAAATAAAACCCCAAAAATGTGTTACTATGGCAGGCTATTTCCTTACTGAGACAAAAGCGGAAGCAATCTATGCATTAACATCAACCACACCCCGGTATCGTGAGTCCTCTCTGAAATCAGACCCAATGTGTTTGGAGAGACACCGACTGTGAGGCTAGTAACATGCTTGACACCTACACATGTGGGAAAATTGTGCACATACACAAACTGTAATTTAGCAGCATCAGCAGCAACTGTGCATTGAGGGAAAAAAAACGAAGAAACTGCATTTAAACATAGTGGAGAGTGGTCACATCAACAGCATTGGGAAAGAGCGTGCACTAATTTGGGAACACTTCCTCATATTCTTATAGATGTTGGCCCAGCAAAATGAATGGATACCATTGCGATGCCTTCTGGTCCAAATCCTGCCATCTAGGGGCACATTCAGTTGTCAGCTCATGGTCCAGTCCCTGCCATCAGTCAGGATCCATATGGACAAGTATGGTTTTCCAGAACTAAATACTTTCCACAAACAGAAAGCTGTTGCCACCTCTCCTGACAATCAGAATGGAGATAGTGGCATCTCCCATCCCTGTAGGAACTATAGAAAGGGCTCAGGAAGCCCCCACCACTTGTTCCATGTAGGACACAGTATCTGGTGCCAGAAAGTTATTCAGACATATTGACAACAGAAGGTCATTCATTACACAATGTCATTTCTTATGGCATTGGTCCTTCTCTCAGAAGCATCCACCAGACACCAGACCAGGAAACCGGGCAGCTCTTTAGGCCCTCTGCAAAAGCCAGGAGCAAGATGATCAAAGACCCTTTCTATACTATAATGCCCTGTGCCCTGTCACTCCTCCAATGAACACAAATCTTCTTTAGCTGTGGATAGACCCACTGGCTTAGGATCCACATCTTGTAGGCAGCCAAAAAAGATTGGTATTTTATTATTTGTACAAATTTACAGGGTGCTTACTCTGTCTGAGGAACCGTGGTAAACACTGTACATGCATTTACACATTTCATTTCTACAACAATCTGTAAGGTAGATACCAAATGGTAGCTAATGTTATCATTCCCATCTCAGATGAAAAACCTAAAGAAATTGCCCAAATTCCACGTATGAGGAAATGCCAGGATTCAAGGCTACATCAGCTTGACACCCAAACCAATATTCTTAGCCACGATGCGATACTATCAGAGGATGGAATCTTTCTAATGTGCCGAAACCCAATTAACATTTCAGCCAAGAGGAGATTATGTGGTGAGGTTGACTTAAGGAGACCAAAGTAGAAACTGCTTCTAAAGAGTAGACTTTTGCTACTCAGAGTGGTCCAAGACCAACAGCATCACATCCTGGTGCAGAACTCAGGCCCACCCCAGACCTGCTGACTCAGAGTCAACATGTTGACAAGATCCCGGAAGCGTCACAAGCATATCAAAGGATAAAGAAGAGCTTACTGATATTGTAGAAACTCTAAATAAACTTTGTAGGAAAGTAAGTCTGTAACTGCAACAGAGAAGGGAAAAGGTGAGATCATGGAGGATAGGACGATGCCTTATTCATTTTTTAACCACCAGTGCCTGTAGAAAAGTAAGCATATACCATATTTATTGAATAAATGAGTGGATAAAACAAGGGATTAAGGCATTTTGTAGTAGGCACATCACATGACACATGACATTAAGTCTAGGTTTGAGTCCTGGCCCTACTTCTTCCACTATTGGGCAGGTCACCATTGCTCTAGGCCTCAGTTTCTCCATTTAGAGGCAAAATATAACAATAAAACAAAATAAAACAATAATCAGTGTAGGCCTAGGAAGACCTGGCCAAGTTGGCATAACATGGAATAATCCAAAGCCAATTCTCACTCTAGAGCCTATGCAGCCTGCTGAGGTCATCACAGGCCCATATTGCAGCATGACTTCCTTCTCTGGCCACTCCTGCTTCCTTCCCCTCCCTTCAACAGGTGTTTGTTCCAAAAAAAAAAAAAAAACATCTGGCATCCTAAACTTCATCTCAGAGACTGCTTCACTGGGAAACCAAGCCACAACAGCCATTAAAGGAAAGTCAGTCATCCTCCAAGCATCGAAGGTGGTTCTGCATGAATTTATGGAGCACCTGCTGGGTTGATCAGAAACTAATATTCTCCAGCATCTATTATATAACTCGGAACTCTGTACCACAACTGGATTATGCTATAGCACTGTAATAAGCTTACACAGATTCTCCCATATTATGATACTACTAGTACTTAATAGCTTGTTGTTGTGGTATGTATTTTCTATTTTTGGTATTTGGGGTTTTTTGGTCATTGTTATGTTTTATCTCCACTTGGTGAAACCGAGGTACAAACCAGTGGCCACTTGCTCAAGATTGGAAGAGGTAGAGCCAGAACTCAAGGGAAGACCTCCTAATCATCCTGTGTTGCGTGACACAGCATGGTGGGTAGGAGGTGGTAACTGGGATGGATGTGGCTTCCTTAGCCTTCCATGAGGAGATGTCAAAAAGCTTGCTGTTAACAGTTTATAAAAAGATTCACCCTTGTGTCATCCAAGTCTATCATATGTTCCTGCTTTCCCTGCAAAGGGTCATTGGAACAATTTGGTGGGGTTAACCTTGGTTAACCTGGAGATTGGTTGCCTGGGGGGAATGCACTGAGTGCAAAGGGTAGCAAGCATCGATAACCCTGAGCCTCAAGCCTCAAGGTGAGCTCCTTGAGGGAAGGCCCCATGCCCTTCAGCTTTCAGCCTTGTGTTTTGCCACCATCTAGCCAGGGCAGAGCATGGAGGTAGTGTTGGATAAATGTCTGCTTGGATAGGCAATGGATCAGCAGTGACTACCACCTGCCTTCCAGCCTACTAAGTGGTGATTCAAAAGAGGCAAACGAATTGCATTTTGATATAGACTTAAAACTTTCCAAGCATGACCCTGAGAGGCTCAACACCTCCTGACCCTGAGAGATCCATGACATTCCTGCCTATGTCACCCACCCCTTCCCACTGCTCTTCTGACCATGACAGCCTGTGCCATTCAGTTCAGGACTGGATTACAGAGCACCTCATCCTGCTTAAGTCAGCACACGAGTCTTATGCCCACGGTAGGGCAGCCCCCAGGAACTCCGTTGGCTTGCTGTGGATCGCAGAGCTCTTGCCCATCCTGCGCTTCCTGGCAGGAGGTGGGAGCGGCCGGGTGCTGCCTTCCAGGACCTCAGCCAGCTTTCCTTGGCTATTGTTGGAGCCGCTGGGTTGCTCATGGGCAGGAGTCAGGGACGGAGCTACCAAGGCCAATGTTCGACGCCACACGCACAAGCACAGGGTCAACCCTAGAGTCAACCCACGGCTTAGACCCCAAGGTTGCCTTTTCACTTTTATCATTTTCACGTGAACCTTCATTATGTAAATGCAGTCTCACCTAGTCAAGTCTGGTGGGCCAACAGACTGCAGAAGGAAGGGAAAGAAATACTGGCTCCGAGCTAGTGCAGTGGAGCAGAAGGCCAGGAACGGTGTTTCAGCTCCTGGGTCGCCCAACACATGCACCTCCTGTGACACCTTCAGGACACATGGCAGGGTAGGATGGCGGGCAGCCTATCTGAGGGTTGAGGCACAGAGAGAAAAACAGTCGCCCTGGGTCTAGGAGAGCAGATGGCAGAGGCAGGAGGGCAAAACCATTTCCTCCTTCAGAGTCTGAGACAGAAAAGCAAATCTGTTGGGCAAAACAACCTGCATGCTTTATATGCTCTGTTGTCCGCCGCTTCACGCCAACAGAGCGATGTGGAACGTGGGTCAGGTGCTGCAGCTGGAAGGTCAGGACTGCCCGTCAGCAAAGCCTTCCTTCCATGGCCCCACTTCCCCCTCTTCCTCTTGCTCCTCCCTTCCCTGTTGGCCAATATTATCATCCCTGGTCCTCAGACCACTGCTGGGCATGGACGCTGTGGGGATAATTTATAGACAAGTTTTTACTCTCCCTGGAGCCAGGAGAGGTCCGGGTAAGTTCAGTGACTTGGCCAAGGTGCTGTGGTCAGGGAGTAAAAAGTCTGCCGGGAGACCCTGACGGCCGTAGCCATCAGGAAGTTTTCAGACGCAACAAAGGCTGCGGTGCCATCTTGGGCCCGGATGGTCTAGGAAAGTTCAAACTCATTTTCCGAAATAAGACTGACATTTAGGAAGGCATTGTGGAGACTGAAAACAAGTGGCCGGAGCCTCCTCCCCTCCCCCTTCCCCACTCGTCCGAAGGCTGTCTGCCATAGCCCGGTGCCTGACAGAGAAGAGGACAAGAACACAGACCACAGGAAACCTGCTCTGCTCATCTCTCCACTTTGCCCTGCTCTCTTCCCTTCCTCTGTTCCAAGCCCCCAGACCTGCCAGGCTCAGAGGAGATCACAGAATATTTTTGACCATGGTCCTGGCAGTGGGAGCGATGGGCTATCCGGGGAGCACCTGGGAGGCCAGCTGGACGCAAGCAGGAGGGGTTCAGGGTGAGCACCAGGGAGCTGCCTGGCGGCCAGCACCTCGCACCCATGCTGTCTTCTGGCTCGTGTCACATCCCTCCTATCAGGTCTGCCGGCCACCACCCCCACCTCCTCCAACCCAATCTCCACACTCCAGCCAGAAAGGAGCATTCAGGCACCTATCCAATAAGGTTGCCACTCAGCTGAAATCTGTGATGGGTTTCCCAGAGCCCTCTGACTTCAACTCAACCCCAACCTGACTTTGAGATCCTTGTGCTCAATCCCCTGGCTCTCTTGGATGTTCTTTCCCTCTGCTGCACCTCACGCTCCGTGCTCCAGGCTCGCTCACTTCGGAGAATCCCTCATTCTTCCTCCTGCCTGCCGGAAGTTGATTTGAACTCGCTGAGGGTGGTTGGAACACCGGCAGCACCTCCCTGCCCCCCACAAGCCTGCAAGTCCGTGCTTGTCCTCTCCTGTCCCACCCCCTAAGCCAAGTGAGGCTAAGCGTCCTTCCCACGGCAGGCTGAGGCCCCCAGCCCGGAGCCCTCACTATACTGTAGGCGCATCTCCTAATGTTCGTCTCTGTTCCCAGCTAGCCAGAACCTCCACAAAGCACATCACCTGTTTTCTCACCACTGGCCTGGCACTTATGCCCCAGACCAGGCCAGTCTTTTGCTCACTCCAAGGCTCCCTCCAGCCAGTACGGGGGCAGGGGGGCTGCTCTGGGACCTGGTGCCAGGATCCTAGCGCTGCTCGGTACTCACCTCACTAGGCACCTTCAGGCAGGTCACTGTCCCTCTGGCCCTCAGTTTCCCTACCTGCTCTTCTCTTCCCACAAGCTCAAAGTAAAGCAAACAAAGCAGCTCGATTGACTGACTCCCTTTTTTTCTTTAAGTTGATTTATTTATTTTGAGAGAGAAACAGAGAGAGGAGGGGGGAGAGACAGAGTGAGAGTCGGGGGAGGAGCAGAGAGAGAGGGAGAGAGACTCTCAAGCAGGCTCCCCGCTGTCAGTGCAGAGCCCAACACAGGGCTGGAACTCACAACCTGTGAGATCATGACCTGAGCAGAAATCAAGTGACTGACTCTCTTTTAAAATGTTATTTTATTGTAGTAACTTGGTATCTACCGTCTTAACAAATATCTAAGTGCACAATACAGTATTGTTAACTGCTGTATTAATATTAATTAATATTCTGAGGTTGACTCGTTTTGGTGTGGGCTGAGGAGAGCGGGAGTGCTGGCAGCCCCCTGCCCACTGCCTGCCTTCCAGTGCTCTGGCCTGGGCATTACAGGGGACAGGGGTCTGCTGGGTGGGTTTGCAGTGGCTCAATCAAAGGAGAAAGTATGTGCTGGAACAGCACAGGCTGATGGGTCACCCAGGGAGGTGGGCTGGGGCCAGGGAAGTTTCCCCAGATTCTTCAGAGAGGTTGTGCTTCTCACCTCAGAGGAACAACTAACCATTTCTCAGGCACCCAAGGAGACAGAGTCAGAAACTATGCCCCTCATACGAACACCCTCACAGAGCTTGGGGACCAAGGCAGGGGGCTTACCCGAGACACAAAGCAAGATAGGAAGGTGGTAGAAGAGATGAGACATTTTGCCTGGGGACCTGTGATCCAACAAATTGCATCTTTCCCATCCGGCTTCAGGACAGACAGAGTGTTGGCCTGCTTCCGGGCCGCCACCCCTCCAAAGATCAGCACCTGTTTGGCTTTGAGCCGCTATGTAAAAAATATATATTTTCCTGTTTTAACAGTCAATAATAGATTCACAAATCAAAATTCCACCGTATTTTTCTTTAAATGTATTTATTTATTTTGAAAAAGACAGAGGCAGCGTGAGCAGGAGAGGGGTAAAGAGAGAGGGAGAGAGGGGGAGAGAATCCCAAGCAGGCTCCGCATCATCAGCGCAGAGCCTGATGTGGGGCTCCAATCCACGAAACCATGAGATCATGACCTGAGCTGAAACTGAGAGTCAGAAGCTTAACTGACTGAGCCACACAGCTGCCCCTCAAAACTTCTCTTTAAATTTTACCACAAATGATAATCACTGGCCAGTATTGCCTGAGCCTGGATCCCGGACACCAGATGAAAGTCAAACCCATTTTAAGTTGCTCATTGGCACTGATAACTTAAAAGAAACTCATTTTCTATCATAGACTATGAGATGGAACTAGAATTTATGAAGCTACACATGTTCTTTCCTGATGCTTTTAATAAAGATAAATACATTCCTTATCAGAAGTTAAATAAAATGAGTTTTAGGGAATACAAGCTCCCTCTGCCTTGGAGGAGGGGATGATCAGAGTGCTGGGCAGAGAGCGAGCCTGTAGCCCTTCCTTTCCAGGCTATGGGGCAAGATTAGCTCAGCCCCTCTTTGGGACATGCGTCTTTCTCCTCCCGAATTCCCGGATTTCCAGGCTAGCTAGGCTTCCTAATTTGGAAATCACCACAGAGCAAACCCTGAAAGTACTTGACTGTCCTGCTGTGAACTCCCTGAGAGGCAGTGGCCCTGGTTACATAACACGCACCTCGGTTAACCCCTCCACAATGCCTTTCAAGGCTCCCAAGCAGAGTGGAGACGAGGCTTTAGGCCCCCATTCACCAAAGCTGTGACATCCGCACACAGCCTTTCTGCTGCATAGACATCCCCTCCCAGTCCTGCTCTCTTCCTGCTCTTTCCACCTTCCTCACCCTCTTACCTAGAGGTTGGCCTAGAATCTCACTTCGGGCCCGCCCTTGAAGGCAAGGACTTCACGGTCTTTGCATCTGACCCTGATACTCAACGCACTGTTGGGTTCATTAAGGTAGACAAGCAGGCACTGAGTGAAGACAGAGGGTGAGCAAAAGAGACAGGGAGGTAGAGGAGAGCTGAAGAAATGAACTTTGTAATTCATCCTGTGTTCATTTTGAACCTTTCTGGGGGCTCTTGCACTTGAGCCCACGAGGATAAGTGTCCACGGAGGGGTGACGAGTAATATCCCCAGCTCCTGCATGGAGGTCTGACCCCATCAATCAGGCATCTCCACCAGACATGGCAGGTGAGTGGTGGGGTTGCCGGTCGCAGCAGCCATTTTCCAAATTTTGGTTTTGTATTTACTTATAAATATTGTTTTAACGTCAATGTGAATTTTAAATAAGAATATAAATCATTCCTGATCCCCCAAACACAACAGATTTTACTCTAGCCTATTCCTTCTGATTGGCTTTAAGCGTTTTATTTTGGGACTGGACTGAGGGCAGCAAATTCCTATCCAAATCAAAAGAGATTCTTGTGGCCAGTATGTGCTTGCGTGTTATAATTTTCTGCCCCTCCCAGCCGGAGAGCTCCTTGGGGGCGGGGACGTGACTTTCACTTTGGTATCTCAGCGTTTCGTCCAGTGCTCAATACTTAGTAGGTGCTTACTAAACATTTGCTAAATGCATGAACACATTGCCTCAATACCAGGACCTTGTTAGCAATGTACATTTAAAGCAGGAGGGGAGTAATTTATCATTATTTTAATCTTGAATAAATTCAATATTCTCTAAAAATCGGATGCATGGCCAGAGTAGAGCATCAGAATGTCACCCAGAGGCACCAAAGTCAAAGTTACAAGGGAACATTGTATACTGAGTCTTCTGGGAGGAAGGACAGAATTGGGAAAACAAAGCTGATGACCTAACACTTAAAAGCAGGACAGGGAGAGGGGGAAAGAATGGGTTGGGGCGGGTGGTTGAGAACTGGGTCTGTGAACTGACGGGGTCTGCCACGGACTTCACAGGTTTGATATCCCGCATCCATCGTGGGGGATAAGTGTGGAGGTTTCTAGAAAGCTCACCAGGCTGAATGGCACCTGCTGCTCACAAATCTTAAGCTGCTTAGGTATAAATGCTGCTTTTGAGGGTCTAGTCATAGTGATTGGCAGGGAAATTATTCTCTAGGTCAAAGTGGCAGTGACCATGTGATCATAGCATTATCACTTACATAGCACACAGAAGAAAATCTTTCAATCAAGGTAATCAAATTCCTGTCCCTTTATGTAGATTGGATCAAACTATGGTTCTCTCCTATTATCACTTATATTGTCAATTTCCAAGTACAGCCTTACATTTATATACACCATATGGTCTGTTTAATTCACACTTGAAACCTAAATGCCTTGGCTGAACCTTTGGAAAATTCTAAGAAGGGCTCTATTTGCCACCCAACATTATGCACAGAATAACCATTTCTTCAGTGACAGTATGGTCTTCTTTTCTGGTAGACGTTACCCTCCTCCATAAGGCAATGGCCATTTGCATGGTGCGGGTCTGATTCCTGGTTAAGTCACCTGGGCTTCGAACTGTCACATAGCCTGAGCTGGCCTGTGGAGCAGTGCTGTCTGTCCTTCAGTTGGACAAATGGAGTTAATGCTTAGTTCCCAGTGCTGAGCTTCTCTAGAAATCCTTGACCAAGTCTGGATTTGGGAGTTCTGGGATTCTGTTAAAGTCTTGTTTTTTTTTTTTTTTTTTTTTTTAATAACTACATGTTCTCATGCTATGAAAACTTCTTTACAGGGTCAGGTAATCTATCTGTGAAGACATATAGAGTAGGAGTCAGTCCCACATGATGAATAAAGTGGATGTGAATTTCCAGATTGTAAATGAGTTAGGTAATGACACTCGAGAAGTCATAAATATCTGTGGATTCATAACAAAGTGCACATTTGGGAAGTGCGTCCAACAAATCCATCTCCTAGGATGCTCCTATCCCATCAGCCTAATCCTATGGAATACTTGTTTCCAATATCTCTCACTTCGCTTGCTTGGCCCCCTGCCACTATTCCAGCTCAAGCCCTCATCAAAACACCCCTGGATTATTGCAATGGCCTCCTCATCACTCTACCTGTCCCCAGTTTCAGATCCATTCTCCACACTGCCACCGGACTCGGGGCTTGACTTTCCCTCACATAACCACTTTCGACATGCCCTAGCTCGATTCAGAAATGTCTGACTGTTTCCTATTGCCTTCGGAGTGAAGGCTAGATCCATAGTCTGGTAGCCAAAGTCCTACAGGTTCCAGCCGACCTGTCCGAACTTCTCTCTCTCTCTATTGCTGAAAGCATCAGCCAGGTGGAGGTGCTCACTGTCTCCCCCCAGCAACCTGTGCCTTTCTGCACTTTGGTCCCTGGATCACTCTCCACCCAGATTATCCCTAGATGGCCTTCTCCCTTCCTTTCACCCTGTTCGAACCCAAACTTTCTTCAAGGGCTCCATTTCCTAAAGTTTTATGCCACCTCTCCAGTCCATCTTGGTCTAACTGAGTGGCTTTCTTGTATTACTTATTCTATTTAAATATAAGCTTCCTGTAGATTCAGAGTAACTTGAATCAAAGAGGGGGAAAAAGGTGGCAGAACTGCTTTGGGTCAGAGGGCCTCAAAGATGACCACGCACTCACCCCTGCCTCTGTCTCCATGGCCTCCATCTCAGAAAGGTGGCAAGGAAGCGTGTGTTGGCTCTGGCAATCAACCCAAGGCCAGGATGGCCCACCCTGGCCCTACACTGTGAAGACTGTGTGCACACTTGCACTCTCCTTTATCAAACTCCATTCGATAATTTAAAAACTACATATTGTTCCTCACTTGTTTTGAGGCAAAGGAGAAAGAAGGAGATGGGAGCAGATCAAAAAGGAGGTGTATGTTTTGATTCATTTTTATTCCAATGTATCTGTGAAAGTCACTTAGGAAGACAGACACCACCCTAGATATTTCAACCAGGGAATTGGTTCATGGGTCACAGAGATATTCACAACTGCAGTAACCCATGACCACTGCTAGGACTGGAGGATCAGCAGGAGAAGGGGCATAACCAAGCCAGGACCCAGGGCCCCCAGGAAAGGAGTTGCTTGCTGGGAGCTGGGACCATGGAGGGAGGGGCTTCCGTGTAGGACATGGAGCCCAAGAGGAAACACAACCAATGCCAGGGATGACACAGGGAGGGGAAAGAGGTGAGAAATAGCCTCGAGTCGCCCTTCCTTCCACCCCCCGTGCTCTGCCAGTGCCTCTGCTGGTGGAGACTTCCTGCAAGCTGGTGGGCTGGGGAACCTGGGGCAAGTGGGGATGGGCCTGACAGGGTGCTGGCCCCTCCCAGATCTCACCCCTCCTTGCACCTGTCAGACCCGCTGCCCTTGCCCGCCTTGGGGCCAGATGATCACCAGACATCTCTTTGATGCCCTCATGCCCTGACCTCTGCAGCCCCAGCCCTGACCATGCCCACCCTGGTCCTGTCTACACTCCCTCCAGAGCTTCTGAGCACTGATGGAAAACGGCCACAGATTGGAACTCCCTGAAGCCATCAGACACGGACCGTTGAAACTCCATGTGGGTGTCATGGCTGCAGGAGGATCCTTTGCACACCTTTGGTGGATTTCCAGCTTCTCTGATCTTGGCTCTAAAGCTCCTGACCAAACCTCACTGCTGCAGGCTTTCTTCACACTTTCCTGAGACACCCAAAGTCATTAGGTGGGACCTTTCTCAATGTCTGTCCCTTGGACTTGCATTCATCCTGCTTTCCCTTGTACCCACGCCTGTCTCTGAAGAAGCAGCACTGGTCTTTCCTGTCCCATGCTCTAACCCTGCCTCCTCCTGTCTTCTCTGCCACTTTGCCCCAGTCCTTGTCCCTTCTATTTTTCTGCTTTATAGCTTCCCTCTTTCTTGGCTTCCTTCTCTCTGCCTCTAGGTGAACACAGGCCAACAACCATGAAAAGTCCTTCGACCCCTTTAACCCTTCAGGCAAGTTTTCCAACTTTCTCTTTACTTTCAAATTTATTGAAAGAGTGAGGTTAACCCATGATCTGTTTTTCATGACTTCCTGACTGTCCGTTCCCGTGGCTTATACACATCTTTCTCCTCTGACTGTCCCAGCAGCACTGGACTCCACTGACAATCTCCCCTATCCCCACCCCTTTCCAGAATCCCTTCCCCCTGATTTCTCTGAAGCTGCCCATCCTTTGCTGTCCTCTCACTATCCCTCACAAGTTTCTCTCACTCCTCCTGTAAAATATGTGGGCACTCCCCTGGTCTCTGCCCTCAGTTCCCATCACACTCGTCCTATCCTCTGCCCTTGGGTCATCTCCCCACTGACAAGCCCCACTGCTGTCTGTAGATGGTCTCCAAATCGGTCTCTTGGGTCCAGATCTCTGGAACATAACCCTGAGCCAGTTATTCTACTGTCTCTGGAAATCTGAATATCTTCTGCTGCCATCAGCTCACCCTGTCCCAAACTACACTTGCTTCTTCCTATAATCCCTCAATCAGCTCCTACCACTGACTTTACACTTTTTTTCAACATTCTGCCTCAACACTCTAATGAGGCCTTGACTTTCTCGTCCCCACATCCGGTCCATCACCAAGCCAAGGAAATCTGATGCTCCTTTCATATCTCTACCTGCCTCAGCTTCAAACAAGCCTTATATATTAAATATCAATATTATATATTAATCTATATAATTCATCTATATCTAGAAACATTTCATATACATAAGCATATCTGATGATATATTGTGTGCTGAGCCATCTGGAAGACCACAGTGAAATCACAGGAGCACCACCGGATATTTTAAATGTTCAAGAGACACCATATAATCTACTACTTTGAAGTAATTTGGACCCAACTATTGAAAAACAAAACTATTAGGTACTTGGTTTTGTCTCAGGACACTGAAAACTTCACTGAGACACTGAGGGCCTCTGAGCTGGGAGAACTTGTGAAATTCTAGTACATAGGGTTTCAAAAGAGAATGTGCTGACTACCCATGTGCCTCCAAAACATCACAAGGCATGGAGAAGCTAACTATTGTTTGAATGAGGCAAGGAGAGAAACCAAGATGGCGACACAGGAGACTCCCGAGCTCCCTCCTCCTGCAGACGCATCAAATGCACAGCTACATTCAGAGCAATTCTCTCTGAGAGAAATCCAGAAACTAGCTGGATGACTATTCCGCATCAGGTGACTAAGAAAAGGCCCACATCAAAATGGGAAAGAAAGACTGGGACACACACTTGCCATAACCCCCAAATCAGGCACGTTGCCATACAATCAGGGGGACCCTCAGCTCCCAGCTTCTCCCTGAGGAGTAAGGGGTTTGGACCCTACATCTGGTGCCATAAGTTTCAAGGTTCCCTCCAGAGAGATGGGCCCCCAGACACCTATGAAAAGCTAGCGGTGCTTGCATTCACGACACCCACAGGACTACAGAAAACAAAGAAGCAATTCTTTTTTTTTAATGTTTTAATGTAAATAAATTCTTTATTTATTTAATGTTTTATTTGAGAGAGAGAGAGAGAAAGAGAGAGCATGAGCAGGGGAGGGAGGGTCAGAGAGAGAAGGAGACACAGAATCTAAAGACAGGCTCCAGGCTCTGAGCTAGCAGTTAGCACAGAGCCTGACGCAGGCTCAAACCCACGAACCATGAGATCATGACCTGAGCCAAAGCCAGACGCTTAACCGACTGAGCCACCCAGGCGCCCCAAAAAGCAATTCTTAACAGGCATGTGAGTGCTCACTGAGGCTGTCAGCGAGTGTGCCAGAGCTCAGCACAGACAGAGCAGGCAAAAAGACCCATCTCCCAGTCTTTCCCTACAAGGAGACAGACTGCCTACTTGACAACCTACTAGCTGAGGTTCCAGTTTCTAATCTGCACACATCTAGGGGCTCGTTAGGATCCTCGGTGGAACCCAGGGACGCTAGTGGGTACTTCCACACCTTCTCCCTCTGTTCCCTCGAGCTATAACAACCAGATCATCAACATCTCTCTGGGAAGAGCTTGTAGCCATGCCTGGTGCCCCAGCTTCTGTGGCTGCCATTCAGGATACTATTTTGTATAATTACAATTTGCTGAGAGAGGTGATCTTAAAGGTTCTCACCAAAAAAAGAAAAAAAAAAAGGAAATACGTGAGGTGACTGGTGCGTTAATTTATCTGATGGTGGGAATCCTGCTGCAATGTGTATGTATACCAAATATCAGATTGTGTATTTTTTTAAGTTTATTTATTTTTGAGAGAGAGAGCAAGTGCGTGTACATGCCTGATGGCGGGGGGTGGGGAGCAGAGAGAGAAGGAGAGAGAGAATCCCAAGCAGGCTCTATGCTGTCAATGCAGAGCCCTACCCAAGGCTCAAATTCACAAACCTCAAGACCATGACCTGAGCAGAAATTGAGAGTCGGACGCTTAACCGACTTAACCACCCAGGTGCCCTGTAGATTGTATATTTTTAAAAGATTACAGTTTTACTTATTAATTATACTTCAATGAAGTTGAAAAATAAAATAAATAAAACAAAAATCAATGCAGTTTAAGCCCACTGAACCTTCGATCCTAATTATATCCTCCCCTCCCCTTTTTCTGTTCACCCTTCCCAGAAGTAGCTATCGGCCTGCATTTTTGCATTGGCAATTACCTAGCTTTTCTTTGTAGTTTTTATTGTAGATGATCGTGTTCTTAAAACATATACGCGTATATGTATGTCATTTAGATTTGCAGGTCAACCTTTAGCACATTTTCCACCGAATGCTAACTGACCCCTGGCTAATTTCCCACCTTTGGATTTATCCTATTGCCATTCTATGCACTTCTTTTCTTTAGTCTCTGATCAGGTCACATCCCTGCCCAACAACCTTCAAGGACTCCCCCATTCACCACTGAATCAATTCCCTTCCCAACTTTGATATTCTGAGCTTTGCCAAGTCATGTAATTTCCCTGAGCCTCAGTTTCCTAATCTGTGAAACAGGAATGAAGATCCTCACCCTGCAGGGTTGTTCTGAAGATTG
>CM053576.1:103225747-103279990 GCA_028646485.1 Cryptoprocta ferox | reverse complement strand
CTACCACTGGGGCTTTTTGCCCTGCCCACATTTGGAATTATTAAGTAAATAATTGCTTATAGCAACTGGACAACTTCCTCTCTAAAGAAAACAATTCTTTCATGGACCTAAAAATCCTTTGTAAAATTATTGTTCATACTCAACCATTAAGTAATCTTAAACTTTCTTTTTAAAAAAAGTGTTTATTTATTTCGAGAGACAATGCAAGCACAAGCAGGGGAGGGGCAGAGACAGAGAGATAGAGAGAATCCTAAGCAGGGTCCATGCTGTCAGCACAGAGCCCAATGTGGGGCTAGAACTCACGACCGTGAGATCATGACCTGAGCTGAAATCAAGTTGGACACTCAACTAACTGAGCCACCTGTAATCTTCAACATTCTTAAAGTTGTTTTCCTTTAAACCTACCTAGAACATCCGCATAGGTTTGCTATGCAATCATGTGAAGTTTCAGGATTGAACTTTTCATGATTCCGGCCAAATCTTACTTTCCGGAAAGGTCAGGTGGCAGTGCCAACCTTCCCCTCTCTATCATTGCGTCATTCTGGGAATGTTCACCTGACATTTTTCGAGAGGCTCCTGTTTGCTGGACGCCACACTGGGCTTTATCAACCTCAAAATGAAAAAGACTCTCAGTGGAGGAAGTGACTTTGTAAACAAGTCATGGCAACAGAATCAGATGAGGCATTCAGAGTAGGGACTTGCTTGAAGGAGTCAAAGAAGGTTCCACAAGGAGATGATACTTGAGCTCGATCTTAGAATAGGTTACCAGGCAAAAGAGAAGGCGAGAAGGACTTTCAATTAAAAAAAAACTGTCAGCATGAAAATGCAAGGGTAATAGGGGAGTATTTGGTGGAACAGGTGGGGAGTGACACATAAGTACACACGTATATAATCAAATGTCTACTACTGAGCCAAGTGCATTTTTATACATTATCTCATTTAATTACATGGCAATGCTATGAGCTAGGAAGACTTAAATCTCCATTTTACCAAAGAAGAGGGTGTTGTTGTTGCTGCCTTACAGATGAGGCTCCTCATAGTGAAGGGATTTACCCAGGTCTAGAGCTCACCAGTGTCACTAGCACCAAAGCTTTTGCATTTAGTGACTGTGCAAGTGGGTTCAGGCAAGGGGATAAGCGTTCCTCCAAGCCTTGTAAGGACTTTTGTCTTTATCCTGTTGGCAACAGCACACCATCAATGTGTTTTCAATAGGGCAACCAAGTCTTAAGGTGAAGTTTCAGAAAGATAATGATACAGCAGGCTTATGAAGGAAGGGGTGGATTGGGAAGAAGCCAGACACAGGGAAACCCATTAAGAAGGCATGAAAATGGTCTAGGTAAGGAATAGTGGAAACTTGAACTAGGGCAGAAGTGACAGAGCAGCAAAGGTGGGGCTGAGAGAGAATTCAGAAATACAATAGAAAGGGCAAATGTAGAGTGGTGGGTGGCCAGAGTTACCAGATTCTTTGTTGCAAACCATGGAACCTATGTACTCCATCCAGTTTAAGAAGAAAATGAATTTGCTAAATGATAGGGGAGAGTTTATAGGGTCTTTGGGTGGGACAGAGAATCAGGTTCGTAAGTTTTGTGGTGAGAGAAGTGCTTGAATTGCATCAAACTCTCTCATGGAGACCCCACTACTGTCATCACTAGGCTTAAGGACTTGGGCAGCGAGGTATGGGTTTCCTATTGCTGCTGTAACAAACCACTATCAACGTAGTCTAAGACAACACAAATTTATTCTCTTCTAGTTCTTAAAGTCAGAAATCCAAAGCAGGTCCCACTGGGCTAAAATCAAGGTGCCGGCACATTTGTGTTCCTTTCCAGAGACTCTAAGGGAAAGGCATTTTCTTTACCTTTTCCAGCTTCTAGAAGCTGCCTACATCCCTTGGCTCATGGCACCTTTCTCTATCTTCAAAGCCAACAGAATGATACCTTCAAATCTCTCTTTCTCTCTGATTTCTGATTTTGTCATCATATCTCCTTCCCGCCCTCAGCTTTCATCATTACATCACCTTCTCAGACTCTGACCCTCCTGCCTCCCTCTTACGAGGACTGTACAGAGTACATTGAGGTCCCCCCAGATAATCTGGGATAGCTCCCCATCTCAAGATCCTGAGCAGGATCACATGAGCCACGTGAGTCCCATATTCATGTTCAGGTTCTAAAGATTCGGCCGTGGACATCCTTGGAAGGCCATTAGTCTGCCTACCCCGGTAGCTCATCTAAATTCTGGGCTCAAGCCTCTACAGAGGATCTCACAAGCCCTGTCTGTGAAATTCTGGATGTCACCACATCTACCCTTACCAGAATGGCTTCAGCGCAGTCCTTCATACCCGTAGCTCCCAAATCGAGGTCTCTGTGGTTGTATGTGATCAGAGGTGTCTAGATCACATGCCCAAGCCTTAGCTGCAGGGGAGGCTTGGAAAGCAAGTTCTGGGGCGCCTGGGTGGCTCAGTCAGTTAAATGTCCAACTTCGGCTCAGGTCATGATCTCACGGTTTGTGAGTTCAAGCCCCGAATTGGGCTCTGTGTTGATAGCTCAGAGCCTGGAGACTGCTTCAGATTCTGTGTCTCTCCCTCTCTCTCTCTCTCTCTGTCCCTCCCCCACTGGGGCTGGCTCTCTCTCTCTCTCTCAAAATAATAAACATAAAAAAAATTTAAAAATTTAAAAAAAGAAAAGAAAGAAAGCAGGTTCTGACTTCTTTCTTAGGGATAACCAGGCTTCTAAGAGGGGGGTGTTTAAAAGTTGCTGGGTGGCGAAAAATATGTCAGGTATCCACTAAACATGGTCAGACGTCAGGCCATGGCATGGGTTTGGTGGCCAGTGTCACACTGAAGGGGAGCATTTGCAAACTGGAACCAGGACAGTCAGCATTGGAGCCTGACACCATGGCTCAGAAGTATTTGTAGACTTGGGGCCATAAGGATCTTCTTGGCGGTGTCTGGGTGACTCAGTCAGTTAAGCATCTGACTTCAGCTCAGGTCATGATCTCACAGTTCAGTTCATGGTTTTGAACCCTGCGTCGGGCTCTGTGCTGACAGCTCAGAGCCTGGAGCCTGCTTCGGATTCTGTGTCTCCCTCAATCTCTGCCCCTCCCCCACTCACACTCTGTCTCTCTCTCTCTGCCTCTCAAAAATAAATAAATGTATTATATAAAGGATAGTCTTGAAAGGCATGTAGCTGAGGCTTCCTAATGGTGAAGGAAGGGCTTGCACAAGGAAGAGAGATTGGACTTGTGTGTCTCCAAAAGGCAACACCAGGACTATGAGGAGAGAGTCGCAGAGTTCTGCCTCTCAACCAGCACGTTCCAGAGACAGAGAGTTGCCCCAGTAGGCAACGGGCTTGCTGCCACCAAATGTTTTGAACCAGAAGCAAGATGGCAAGATGTTGGAGCACAAAGAGGGATTCAAATATCAGATGAGAATTGCACTCGATGACTTTTAAGTTTTCATCATTTGGTTCTTCCGCACTAACCCAGTTATTGGGGGGTGACTAAGGGTCAAGTTGCAATTTTACATAGAAGTAGTATTTTTAAGAAGAAAATGCTTAAGTTTTTAAATCTTGCCCTTATATTTAATTTTCTGACTCCTGATTCCTCACTTTTTTTTTTTTTTAAGCAGTAAGTAACATTTTAAAACAGTATAGCTTGTTCCCACTCTGACTCCAAAGTCTGGTTTTTATCTCAGGCCTGCTGCCGTGTTGGAGGACTTGACGTGCCTTTTGCGTTCTGTAATGTCTTCATCTGAACAACAGGCTTGGAAAGGTTGATCCCCCGGCGCTGATGCCAAATGTTGACTGGATGGAAGTTGATGAATGTACATAGGAACCAAGTGATTCCAATCTGTTTTCTTTTTCCATGTATGCAATTCCCCGTCTGCATTCCAGCCTTGGTAGAGAAGCCCTGGTCGGCTGCCCCAGTTTATCTACTCAGTGCAGAGATCGAGGTGGTGGGCATTGGGCTGAGAATGATGGCCATGTTGACTTGCTTCTTTCCAAACTGCTCCAAGGTCTACACAGGTACACACGCCGCAAAACGTGTTTTGGAAAGTTACTTTGCAAAACTGAGTCTAAAGGAAGGAACTGCACACGTTTCTAAGCTAAAAGCCATGATGCTTTTGCTTGGATTTAACTTAAACTTCTTTTGTCCTGATCCAAACCCCGCATTGCTTAATATGCCACCGATTTCCTGAGTGACCCAGACACTGTTAGTAGCAGGCGCTTTTTTTGTTTTAACGGGAAAAGCGACTTCTGTCCATCTGCAAAACACCATAATGGATAGGTTTGCAGATTACATGCTTCAGTTTCTGTATCTGTCGTGGACCTAGTTGCAAACAGTGGTGTGTGTGTGTGTGTGTGTGTGTAAGAGAGAGAGAGAGAGAGAGAGGAATGGTGATGAGAATAGAGAATGGGGATATAGGAAACTGCAAAAAAAAATCTTAGTGCTTTGTTGACCGTCTTCTAGCAACCGCCACCCCAAATAACAAAAATTACATGGCATATTTATGGGCATTTTTTTCTTTCTTTATTCTTGGAAAGCATTCCTTGTGGGTTGCTTTGTTTCAGCACTGAGCAGGCAGCTATGCTGCACCAGAACAGAGGGAATCTTCATGAGCAGGTGTTGCAATCAAATAAAATTTACAACAAAAGACACTCCGGCAGATATTCACGATATAGATAATGCTTTGCCTGCACAGTGATTAGCTAGAAATGCAAAGCAGCGATTCTCATAAATGACTGTAATTAGTAATCTTTTAACACAGCTAAACCGACTCACGCTGTCTCTTCTTTGAAGGTCTCTAGAATCTATAAATAGAATATACAAAGTGTTCTTTCGACATGGTGGGCAGCCTGATTCTCCCTCAAAGAGCCCCCTTCCGTTTTCCTCTTTCTCCACTCCCCAGTCCCTTTCTCTCTCCATCTTCCACCCATCCCTGTCCTGCAGGCAATCCAGTCCAGACACTACTTTCACTATCATTTTCTCTCTTTCTCATTAAAGGAGGAAAATTCTGCATCTCACCCTCCCCTGATCACCAAATGCTGACATTCCCGTATGTCCATGTCCTTGTAAGGCGGAAAAAAAAAACCTGTTTTCTCCTTTTGTGTGGGGAAAAAAACCAGTTCTTCCCGTCTAGTGTTTCTTCACTGTGTCTCTCCTTGACTTAAACACAACAGAGCACTTCATTTCTGGTCACCAAATGTGTGAAGGTTTTTCCCCACACCGAGCAATTTGTGACATCAGCTGGGTGTCCTACAATGCAACTCGATTCTGATACTCTCTACCTAGAAGTGTGATTTCCAGCCACATGAGGCTAGACTGGCATGCTTTTGCTTTAGGAGCTAGGGGAGGGGGAACAGGCCAGAAGAGGGGCCAGGAGTATCCACCACCAAAAGAAAGAATGATAACAACTAGACTATTTAATCTTTACAATTGCCAACACTTTCAATATAGTACGTGATATTCAGCCAACACATATTAATGGAAGGCCACCTCTGTGCAGTCGTTGTGCTGGACTCTTGGGAGACAGGGGGAGAAGGGCAAAGTCCCCGACCTAGTGGAGCTTTTATTCTAGTAGAGGAGCCAGGCAATAGACAAATAAACATAGAGTCGCAAGCCAGCAAATGCAATAGATATTCATCGTCCTTTTTTGGCTGCCCAGAATCTGAAACTCCACCTCATATCTGGAGATTTTGTACCTTATAGAGCCTTGGGATACAGAGCCCATGGCCCACTAAGTAGAAATAGAAACCAACAGACAGTAGTTCGATCAGCCTCCCCTGCAGAATGGGCCAAGACTTATGGTCAAGTCTTGGTCAATCAGACATAGGAGCCCATACTTTGGGACAGGAACCGGTGATTCAAGGACACAGGACCTGCAGAAGACCTTCACTGGTGGTGGTGGCACCTGCAGGAGGATGAAGATTGCAGTGGGTACAGCAGAGCTAGTATCTGGGACAGCAGCACTGGTGACGTACCCTTTGGCAGAAGGGCAGCAGAATTCTTACCAACTGGTGCGATTTACACATTGCTCTTGGGTATGAACCACTGAGCCTTCCCAACCATTCCTTCAGCTCCTGTCTCTTATCAAATCAAATCCCTCTTCTACTTAAACTAGCCTGGGTTTCTTTCACCTAAGGATAGGTCACTCCTAGCACAGGTGGTCATAAGTACAATGACAAAAACAAAGACAGATGAGGGAATGGAGAGCGATGGGAAGCTATTTTACTTAAGTGGTCAAACCAGGCTCTCTCTGGATGTTTAAGAACAAAGCCATGCAAAGAACTGGGGACAGAGACCTCCAGAGAGAGAACACCAGTGCAAATGGGAGACAGGAACGAGCTCGTGAGTCTGGAGAATGCCAAGAAGTTCAGCGTCGCTAGAGTGGGGATACAGGTTGAAGTCAGAAGGATAGGCAGGGACCAGAGCCGGTGAAGCTGACTAGACAGTTGCACGGAGTTTGTATTTTATTCTGTGTGTGAGGGAAGCCCTGATAGTTTCGAGCAGGAGGTGACACGTTCTGGTAGTTAAAAAGATCAATCTGCCTGCTGTGTAGAGAACTGGCTACAGCAGGGCAAGAGTGGAAGCAGAAAGACAGAGACTGCAGAGGTGGTCCATGAGCAAGGTGGTGTGGCTTGGTCTCCATCAAGCCTAGCATGTTTCAGGGTGGTGGGAAGAGGTCGAACAAAGGATGCATTTTGAAGGTGGAGCTGCCAGGCCCATGGCCCATTTTCCCTGGAGGAAAGAGAGAGGTCAAGGATGACTACAAGGTTTTGGGACTGAGCCACTTACTGAGGTGGGGAAGATTAAGAGCAAGGCCAGCTGGTGCACCGGAAGGGTGGGAACAAGAGTTCAGCTTTATGTCCCGTAATGTCATGTGTAATGCTGCATGGTCTCTTTAATTTTGGAGGGACCTAGTTTATTTCACCACTTCCCTCTTGTTCATCATTTGGATTGTTTCCAGAACTTTCCCCTTATCAAAATTCTGTTATAGCAAAACTTTTTATAATGAGTATGATTATATCCTTAGAAGGTATTCCTAGAAGTGAAATTTCTGGTCAAAGCATGCCGTAACGCTTTTGATACATATTGTCATGTTGCCTTTAGGAAAATCACAGCTAGTTATATTCTATCAGCAACACAGAAGTACGCCAGTTTCTTAACATCTTATCAATGCTGACAATATTTTAGAAAAAGTTTATAATCTGACGAGGCATAAATGCCATTTTACAGTTGTAATTTGTACTTTTGTTGCTAAGGAGGCCAAATGCTTTTAAAAGACTTGTTGACTATTTCTTCTTTTTGTGAATCACTTGCCCTTTGCAATTTTTAATTGGAATTCTACCTTTTTGTTCTTTATTTGTAAGAACCATTTATATATTAGAGATAGGAAAATTTGATTTGTCATTTACTGGGAAATTGTTTTCCTGATTTGTCATTTGCTTTTAAATGTAGTTTATGTTTGGGGCACCTGGGTGGCTTAGTCAGTTAAGCATCTGACTTTGGCTCAGGTCATGATCTCACAGTTTGTGGGTTCGAGCCCCACATCAGGCTCTGTGCTGACAGCTCAGAGCCTGGAGCCTGATTCAGATTCTGTGTCTCCTTCTCTCTCTTTGTCTCCCCCACTCACACTCTCTCTCTCTCTCTCTCTCTCTCTCTCTCTGTCTCTCTCTCTCTCTCAAAACTAAATAAACATTAGGGGCACCTGGTGGCTCAGTCAGTTAAGCATCTGACTTTGGCTCAGGTCATGATCTCATAGTTCATGAGTTCCAGTCCCACTTCAGGCCTTGTGCTGACAGCTCAGAGCCTGGAGCCTGCTTTGGATTCTGTGTCTCCCTCTCTATCTGCCCCTCCCAGCTCACACTCTGTCTCTGTCTCTCTCAAAAATAAACATTAAAAAACTTTTTTAATAAATAAATAAACATTAAAAAAATTAAATGTAGTTTATATTTCATTTTCAAAATGTACATGTCACACCTCTTTGAGAAGTTGGTTCTGAGGTATTTTATATTTCTTTTTAAAATTTCTGCCATATATGACACCTTTTTCATTATATTTTGAATTTGTTAGAGCTAGTATAAAAGGTATTAATATATGCATATTTATTTTCTGACTGACTCTTACCTGATATCTCTTTTATGTTATTTTCTTTTGGATTCTCTTTGGTTTGCAGTATTGACAATCATATCATCTGCAAATAATAATTTTCTTCCTTTTTTCTTCTGTCCTCTCCCCTCATTTTATTTACTTTGCTAGAACCTCCTGATCATTGTTTAAATAGCATCAAGATGGCTACCTCCTTCCATTCTTCCTGACCTTTAACACGAAGGCCCCTATTTTTTCACTATTGCACATGGTATCAACTATTGGGTCTACATTAATGTTCTGTCACTCATTAAAAATAGTCTTCTAAAAAAAAGAGAGAGAGAGAGAGAGAGAGTTCAGCTTTAGATCTGAAACACCCATTAGACACCCAGTGGGGAGGTAGAGTCCGCAGTTAGCCTTAAGAATCTGGAGTCCAGAGACAAAGCAAGACCTAGAACTAAGCTTGGATTCCTCAGGGCACAGAGGAAATTTATAGCCCTGGAACTCAGTGTGCTCATCCCAGTGTGAATGTGGCTAGGGGAGAGAGGCTTCAGGACAGAGGTCTGGGGACCCCACAGTGTAGAGATTACAAGGGGACTTCAAGAAATCAAGAGGAAAAGGCAGACTGCTGTATCCTGGAAGCCAGGAAAAGAAAAAGATTCACAAGGACCCTAGGGGATTCTCGGGGATGCTTGTAACCAGCAGGTAAAGGGAGCTCAGAGAGCCTGGGCCACTCAGTTTTGGGTTTCGTTTTGGAGGCCCTGACTCCAGGATGTGCTTCAATCTGCACAGGGCAGACAGCAGTGTGGCCACACACCATGCCTGCCCCCTTTCTCTCTGAAAAGAGCCTTTTGTAACTTCTTTAAGAAGGAAACACCTCCATCGGGGGAGGGGGGACACATTATTTGCTTCCTGTTATAACAGCCTCTTACTTAGGATCCGACTCCATGCCAGCCCCGTGGCCTGCAGGGACCAATGATGGAAAGAGGAGGAAGGGGCCCTCCGGGGGTGAGCGGTTTGGCAGGAAAGGTTCTGGAGAGCTTAGAGCATGGGGGGCTGGAGGCCTACACATCCAGCCTCTTTTCAACCAGAGACTCTCCCCTTTCTTCCTCCAGTCTGTCCTCTTCAAAAGCTTGAGAAGTGGCATAAAAGGCGGTCCGTCTGGACACTTAGTGGCTGGGTCAGTTTGACCCTTAGATGCCTGCCAGCCCTTCCCAGGGAAGGTTCGAATCAATCACTCTTGCACTCATTCAGCAGCCCCTCACCAAGCACCTACTTTGTGCTGGGCCCCGTGCCAGGCATGAGGATACAGCAGGACCAGAGACAGACTTCTGTCATATCCCCCAGAACTTAGGGTCTAGCGGAAGGACATAAACAACCACGGAAACACCTCTCTAATCACAAATGTGGGAAGGCTCTACGGGGATGGTCCTCCGGGGTGGGGAATACGAAGGAGGCCAGGCAGGAAGTCCTCCTGCCTGGGCAAGTGACAGAATCTGTTAAAGCAAGAAGAAGGTCAGGGTCCAGGAAGCTGCCCCACCCCCCAGCTTTTAGAAACCAGCCAGACATTGTTTTGCCTTGGCCTGGATGCTTTATGTCCCCAAAGCACTGATCAAATAGTGGAGCATGGAGACGGGTCACTTATCTTTGGCAGGAACTGAGAAGCTGGATCTAGCAGCCGGGGGTCCCTGGTGTGGAAAGTCTTCCTAGCAGCTTGAGACCCAGGAACCAGGGCCATGAGACGCCCAGGATTCCTAAAGCAGAAATGACAACATAGCCACCCTCACCCACAAATATTTGTGAAGCTTTTGTTAAAAGAACTGACGGTACTATGGTAATTTTATTTTTAATGTTTTGAGGACCCTCCATGCTGTTTCCCATAACGGCTGCACTAATTTACGTTCCTGCCAGCTGTGCACAAGGGTTCCCTTTTCTCCACATCCTTGACAACCCTTGTTATCTTTTCTCTTTTTGATAATAGCTACCTTGACAGGTGTGAGGGGATAGCTCCTTGTGGTTTTTATTTGCATGTCTCTGATGATTAAAGATGCTGAGAAGCTGTTAGCTATTTGAATTTCTTCTTTTGAGACGTGTCTATTTTTTTTTATGTGTTAAAGCTATTTCAATAAGCTATTTAAAAAAAGAAAAGAACGTCTATGCCTCTTGTAAAAGTCAAGGGAGAAATTCCACGTAGGCTTCTACAGACCTATGACCATCACTGCAGCAGAGGTACACTGAGCTAACCTGCTTCCCCTGCACCCCACAAATGTGTGCCCCACAGATCCACACACAGCACCTCCCCGCGCGGGCGCACACGCTCCTATGGAGGAAAAGACAGTTGAAAGTGGGGAGGAGAGCATAGGCTACCTCAGTAAACTGATATCCTTTGGAGTCAAGGGCTCTTTTATTTAATTCTCTGGATAGCTGAATAGTAACCTAAACATTCCTTTTATGGTTGAAAACGCCTTGGTCCCCCGTCTTGCATGAATCTAATACACCAAAGGTCATTAAATTGTTCATGGACAGATGAGCAAATTGAACATTCGAGTTTTTTATTCTCAATTTCAGTGTCATTGTGTTAAGATTGTGCCTTATAGGAGGTTGGGTTGAATACATGGGAAGGATGAAAGAAGGCTTATCTGAATATAGGACATGATCATTCTCAAGGCATTTACACTACATTACTGCCTTTGATCCGTGCAACTGTCCTGTGGATTAGGCAAGAAACATTTCAGCTTTTAAGAGGAGGAAACCTATGTTCCAAGATGTTAACTTACCCCAAACTCATATAATTAAATTGTCTTGTTTTTCACCTTGACCACTGTACTCCTCTGAACTGTCTTCAGCACCCTGGAAGATATATACATATATATGATTTAAATATATATTTATAAATAAAACATATTATATATTATATTATATGTTAATATATTATATATTTTAACTGCATTCATAGTTGTCTCAATATTCATCTCTTCCTAAAATTATGGTGCAGAAAATAAAATCTGACAAATAACTCTAAATTTATTGTTTGTCTGGATAATTACATTTTACTCTATTTTGTTTTAATCCTGTTAACGAAATTTTGCAAGGAGCCCAGGAGATCCTCCCTAGAGTCTTAGATTAAACACACATGGGTCACATATGCATCCAGCTCAATTACAGGACAGTTCCAAATTGGTAATTTCAACCTTTCATTGGAATGAAAATCTTTACTTTCTTTTCACCAGGTTTTTGTTTGTTTGTTTGTTTTTTATTCTGTTGTAATGGCTAAGGAAAGCAATAGGGGGTGGGGTGTTTGGGAGTATCTTTGTCTCTTTTGAGAATCGTCATCGCCATCTACTGTCCAAAAATAAAATCGCGAAGCATTGCAATAACTTGTCGATGAAAATTAGGGGTTATGTAGCGCGGGAAAGACAGTTTTGTATCCCTGGGGACTTAACTAATAAATTCGTGTGCACATATTTTTTATTTTAGATCATGAATTCCTTCAGCAACTTACAGAAAGAACCAGATGAAATTAAAATATAATTATTTATGTAGAGGACTAACTTTGGAAGAGGAAAATATGGGCTCCCAGCTAAACCACTTAGTAGATATATGGCTACCTTTACCCTCAGATTTTCACCTGTAAAATATGAATACTTTTAAGGCCCTTCTGTTGATTAAATGACAGATGTGAAATTTACCCCAAAGCTAGCAGAACAAGGTAGCTTTGTTCTATGACATTTACTGAACACCTGTTAAGTATCAGTTTGTGCTAAGAATTCTGTTCACAACAATTCTGTGAGCTGCAAGTTTCTGAAAGAGCAGAGACCACACCCAAGATTCTACACAGCTAAGTGAAACCCAGTTTTTCAACTGATTCCAAAGTTGTTCTCATTCCTGCCAACTCACAAAACATGGCTTCGAATTCCCTTCTGATATATTTCTGTGGATGTTCACTTTGGGGGCCATCAGGTATTGACACGGACCCCATCCTTTGTGGTCTGATGCGTGTATCTCTGTGCATAGAAGTGCCGTTTGTCTAAGCATGCTATGCATATGTACATTGAAGAAAGTAATTTCAGGAAGACGTTTAGAGAGTTTGGCATGTAACCTTGACCATAACCAAGGATGAAAAAGATGATAAGCATGCAGGTCCACGTGTCCTTATAGCGTTTTACACAGACTTCTCTGTTACTATTATCGCACTGTGTTATCAACATTTTTTACAAAGCTTCTTTCTTTCTGGGATAGAATTCCTCAAGGACAGAACTCATGTTTGTTTAATGAATGAATGGATGAATGAAAAATGGTTACATATTATTTCTCCCAGGACAAGGAGATGATATCTCCATAAGGTCTTTGAGGACAGAGACCTTACATTCTACCCCTACCAGCAACGGTGGTCATTATCATTCATTTAAGATTTATTGGCTTGATTGCCAAGTAGTATTCCATTGTATATATAAACCACATCTTCTTTTATCCATTCATCACTTGATGGACATTTGGACTCCAAATTGTGCTTAGAGACAAACCACTGTAAAATGCCATCCTTCCCCCTTTCTGATAACTAAATTTAGAGAGAATTTCTTCCAATTCAAATGTCCTCTGTAGGGAATGTCAGAGGATTTTACTGAGATCCAAAAATACCAACAATTAGAAACTGATAAAAAGCTTACATGAATCACAAAATTGTATTGCTAACGTTGCTATAACCTAAGGGTGTTCGGCCGCTCATCTGTTAAAACAGAAGAAACCTGTCACCCAGAAGCGCTCTGAGTACTGAGTGAAATAATGTATACAGAGCATCTGGTCCAGTGCTTACTAGCTTCATTCTTTCACCTACAAGCACATTTCTGAAGCTCCTACTGTGTGCTGGATAGACAGTGTTTTAGACCGTGATGGTAGACAATAAACAAAAGAGAGAAAATCCTCCGCTCCTGAAGCTGACTCGGGAGTTGGGAAAAGAGGGGAGGGAGGGTGGTAAGCAGGGATTCTGATAAATAAGCAAATGAAAAGTGCTATGGAGAAAAGCAGAGTGGGGGCAGGAAACCAGAGCACCCAGAGCCTGGAAAGTGCTGGTTCAGATAGAACCACCATTGAGGGCCTCTCTGGGCTGTGACACTTGAGCAAAGAGCTGATGAAGTGAGAGAGCGCCCCATGGCGATATCTGGGGTAGAGCATTTCAGATGGAGAGGACAGGGAAGATAAAAGGACAGGAGAGATAAGGGCTCCCCAAGATGGAAGTATGCCTGGCTCAGTAAATGCCGGGAGGTGTTCCCTCACGTCTCTGCTCCCACAGCTGAGCAAAGGTTTTACTGATCCGATTGATTTAAGTTGCCTAAGTATTGGCCATGTCTGTGTAGAAACACCATGGACAAAGGCCTGGCCCTTGCAGTGTGCCTCGAAGGCTATAAAGAAACATAGCCAAGGTGAAGTTCTCTGTGGCAAGACCATTCCTGCTTTATGACTATTTGATTTACCACGTTGTAAAGGATGACTGGGTTTCCAGGCTAGACCACAGGACCCTACTTAACGTCTAACGTAGATGGAATGTGGGCCATTTGTAACAGAGTACACTGAAAGCAACTGTATTAGCAACGTATAACACAATGGTCTACGTTCCATTTCAGCTCTGACATTCTGTAATTCTAGGATATATATATAAAAGGAGCAAAGGGAAAACTCATTACCTGTACTAGGGGTGGAATGAGTCTTTGTGGGTTGACCCAACAAACACTTAAAACATTCTCTCTACAGAAAAATGAGTTCTGGGTTTCAAATGCTAGGCTTACAGACATGCCGAACACAGACCATTCGTGAACCGGAGACTTCCTGGAGTGGGTGAGAGCATCCCTGGCAGCAGTGGGCAGGAAAAGAGCTAGAGCATTATGGGGGAAACACTTATGACAGAGAACCCGGATATAGAGCCTCAGAGAGCCTGAAGCTTCAGCATTACATAGCTAGCCATGTCACAACATTAGGCCAGCAAACCACGATCTGCAGAGGGGACTGCAGAACCTCTGTGGCCAACTGATGGGGCTCAGTAAAGCAGTCTAAAAATGTCAATGTGCTTTTCTCTCTACATTTTTGAGGGTACATGTCTTTTCCCCTTGGCAGCCCGAGGTGGCATCTGTCTCTAGGATTAAGATTGTTACAGCAGGAACACAAAGTGAGTAAAAGTTTGATATTTGGAATCATAGCTTTAGTTATTCAAAACAGAACTTTGTTGTCAAACACCAAGAGTAAAACCCAGGCTTAATTCGGAGAGAGAAAAAGTTCTTCCAACATGCTTTTAGTTCCTTCTTTAACATATGAAAACCCCTATAGACCATAAAATTCCATATTGGAAATAAAAAAGAAGGGAGAGGAAAGTGTTTTTCTCTAGACCCAGGTACCGGTTAAGAAAGAGAAAGATGCTGACTGATTAGGTTAGATGGGCTTCTGTACACTAGCTTGGTACCAAGAAGCTTACACCAGTGACTGTGAATCAATGCACTGCTTTATTCATCTAGAAAATCCTATTAACAATCCTTTAAAAGTTGGCTAAACTGCGCAACATGCTTACTGATACAGTAAAACATGGAATGACATCGAGGCCAATATGTTCAGCTCAAATCATTCTCTTTATTATGTGTTAATATGGGTGCTGATCCATAAAAAAAACAATAGTTTCTTGATAAGGCAGGATGGTTATGGAGGGGGAAGGCTCTAGCGACTCAGGAATGTTTAAACTGTGAGATGAATTCAAAGTGTTTCTGCAAGGTCAGAAACCACTTTAGTCCCAGCTTCTGTAGATGTGAACTAGACAGCCAGGCTTGCATATGTGTTTGATGTCTTCGGTATTTTTAACAATCATGATGCTTCAATGCAAGGAAGGAAGGCACCGTGTTCTTCAATGTGAGATAAGATCAGTGGGCAAACACACAAGGTAGGAGCTTGGAGTCACAATTTCTATACACAGTGGCAACAATAATTATAAATGAGGCAGATGATGGTCTTATCAGAGCACATCGGAGAAAAGTTAACATACTTTATGTGTTTGGCAGAACGTGTTGAATTTTTCTACCGAAAAAAGATCCATACATAGGAAAACCATGGATATGGAATCCATTCCCATCATCAAAGATCGTGGAAATATTCCACTGTTATGAAGAAAGAACATTTTAAATTAAACTTTGTTAATATTTAATATTTAAAATATCAGTACAAGGTATATGCAATTCATAAATAAATATACATATACCAGACGCTCTCTGGTCCTCTCAAGGTCCTGTAAAATCTAGTCCATTCTACACGGTAGCTGCTTAATAAAGTTATGTGGATATAAATTATTGATGAAGGAACCAGAGGTACTGTTAGGAAATCAAACAAAGGTGCCAATAACAAGACTTTAATAGATTAAATAAAGGGTTGTGCCAGCATTGCATCTGTTTTCTGGTTGCCATAGAAACCAGGCACCCTTCACTCCTCCTGTTTTGAAGCCCAGGTTACTGAGGACAATTGGCTGGGGAGAATGTCGCAAAGAAACCATTGCTGGGAAAGTGACCTGGCCCACTTACTCAATTTCCTCATCACTGAAGCCAGAGGAACAGAGTAGATGATGTCTCAATCCTTGGGCTGGTATTTGGCCTGTGTGTCCCTATAAGAGCATTCTAGGTCTTAATATACTGAAACGCTTTCCTACTGGTGGGTAGAAGGCTGCTGGAACACTTCCCTTAAGGGCTCTCCTGCGACCTCCCTACCCACACTATCCAAACTGTTCTGCCCTTTCTCACTCACCCCCACCCCCATCTCGCCTGATCTGGCAACAAAGGGCTAAAGCCTGGCTCAGTGGGGGACTTCCACACCCAACCCAGCCCTGTCACCTTGGTAAGTCACTGCCATGCCCACCCTGGGCAGGTCCCTGCCATATCTGGCAATCCAGCCTCCTTGAGAGCACAATGGAATATGGGGGTGGCCCTCCTCAGAAGGTTAGGCTGGACGGGGAGATGAAGATTTGCTCAGGCTTGAATTACCCAGCCTGACTGCCCAGACTGTGTCTCGGTCCCTGCACTGGTGTGCTGCTCAGGCAAGGCCCGGGAAAGCCGGAAAAGGCTCAATCCGCAGGGACTGACTTGGAGTCTGCAGCCATGGAGAGGGGAACAAGTCAGTGCCAGACAACTCATGGCTCAGTGGGACACTCCTTCGTGAGGGCTGAGTTCAAGCTGCTTGTTCAGATGTCTTTAGTCACCAGGCTGTGGCGGATGCATCACACACTCAAGGCTACTATTGAAGATAAAGAAAAAGTTTGTACAAAAATTTGAGCTGGGGGAAGGGATTTGAAGCTCAAGTCCTCAGAAATGGACCTGAAGAGTCAGAGAATGAACTGATTCTTTCCTTTTACATCCTATTGGATGCTTAGATTCATGGCTAACCTCTGGCTTGATATCTCAATTTTGCAAAATGTTTTGCATTCTGCACAGGACTCTAACATGCACGATTGTATTTGCTTCTCACAACAACCCCATGCTGGGCAGTAATTATTATTACTCATTTTACAAACAAGCAAACCAAAGCATCTCAGAGATATTCAACAACCTGACTGCGTTTTTTTTGAAGTCAGGCCCTCTTTTGAAGTCAGGCCCTCAACCTTTAAATCCAATGTTTCCCATTACATCATGTTGTTTCTTAAAGTCCTTTGAATAAAGACAGGGCCCTCTTTTGTTTGACTTAGCAGGAAGCAGCACAGTGAAGCTTAGTGATGTATATTCATTTCTGAAGCAAGTAGGTGGCAGCTAGATTAGGTGGAGGTTGAAAGGAAGTACAAGACAGGGTCCCAGGAGCTTGCTGCCTCGTCAGTAAAACCATACATATACCGGTGGAACTCATCATGAAAAATATAAGAACACACTCTTCTTTGGCTGTAAGAACTTACTGATTTCTCTACTGATAAGTACAGTTCATCGCCATGTTGCCTTTTCAACAAGTGAAATAAACATAAAACCTAGCAGTAGAAAGTTTGCTTCTCGGATGCATACCCATAACCAAGGAGAAAGAATAGGATGACAGATTTAGTGAATGGGGAGGAAGGTTTCTTCAGGATTTGGAAAGAATGCAGAAGAAAGAACATCCTGCTCTGACTGTAGCGTTGGGAGAAGGGGAAACTTCAGGCAATGAATGTTTGCTGAACCTGCTAATGGTTCTAAAGAGTTCTAGAGAGAAGCCTAATGGTTCTAGAGAGTTCTAGAGAGAAACCTGTAGACATTCTCTCACTTGTCCTCACCTGTCTGAGCTTTCTGTGTGGATTTTCTTCTGTGGAGGAAGAGGCTGAATAACTTCTCACGTAGTTTCATGGCTTTATGATTGTTTTGCCTGCCATATATGTAGGAGATGAAGACATTTTTGTTCTTCCAGCGGCTGGTAGGTGAATTCCTCTTCACAGGAGTCCCATTCTTATTGGAGAAATACTCAATAGGCCCACTCACAGCAGATTAATCTGGGCGGGGTGGGGGGGTGGTGGGCTGTGGAGGGTGAAGACTGGTATCAAGGCCATGCGAGAAGGGCAAATGGTGCAAGAGGATGGATTGTCTGTTTTCTATGGAGGGAGGGAAGTGGTATTAGGAAGAGGAAGAGGAAGAAGAGAAGAAGGGAAGACGTGGGAGATGTCAGAATGTGGGGTGTGGCATCAGATGACCCCTCTGACTCCTCTCTGACACGATTAACTTCTAGAGATGATTAAGTAGAATGACCAATTACAGGGTCCAAGGGTCTGAATTTCCAGGTTAAGGGGGAAACAAAACAGAGAAACATTTGTGAATATAGGAGCTCAGCCCAAGTTCTATTAGAAAGTTTCCCAAATCCCCAGTGGGCAAGGTGGTCTTTGATGACATCTGGATTCCATACTTAATCCCTTTAAGACATTTTGTAAAATATGAAAACCAGGGCATGTTGCGTGCTTTGCTAGTTTTCAAATTTGGAGTAAGTTTGTACCAGGTACCTTTTTGGTCCTCCTCAACTCAAGGCACAATGATTCTCTTTTTGTTCTAAATTATAGTTTCTGGAAATCTGGTCTTTGAAGGCCCTCCAGGTGGTCTGTGGTTGCCCAAATGCAATGAGTGGGTTTTGTTCAAAGAGTGTTTTTTGCTAGAGATTTGAATTCTCCATAAAAAGGGTACAAAAATAGATATTTGACAATTGTAACTACAAAGATGGTCACACACTAGGCAGACACTTCAAATGGTGTGGTTGTGGGGGTGGGGGTGGGGTTTGTGTTGTGTGTGTGTGTGTGTGTATGTGCTCCATGGTTGCAAGCAGAAGCTTTGAGGTAGGTGGTCCAAAGGATTCTTTCAATGTGGTTCATAGTCTAAAATCTCACTTGGGATGAAGTGAAGCCAAACACTTATAAGACACTAGGAAATCAAACCACTTTGTTTAAGAATCTTTAAAATAGGTATTTGAAACTGATACTTCAACTGAGAAAATATCCTAACCCCAAACCTTCACAATTTCATTTCTGACCATAATGGAGGGATATCTTAGCCACATAACTCTCCTATCTAATTTTATTTCTAGTAGTGTAAGTAGCTACCCAGCTTTGAAGTTTAGTGCTGAGTCATATTTTAGGGGATGGTTTGGAAGACATTGGCTAGGAAATCCATTCTCAGGAAAGGTCTTTTGAAAACCATGATTAATCTTTATCATCATACCTATTTTCTAATCTCATTTAAAAAAGTAATATTGATCCACGAGTTCAAAACCATTGGAAGAGTACAGATCATTCAGAATTTATGGCAGTCGAGTTTTATTTAAACTCCCCAAATCATAAAAAACAGACATAGCTACAAGGGTGATTACAAGGAGAACACTAAGGACACCTTCTACATAACTAGGTGAAAAGGAATTCCCATAGCTTCAGAGTATGGGTGGGTGTGCCAAAACGTGAGATGGAAGCAAAGCCTGAGAGAGAAAACAAAGTCCAAAAAGATCTTAGCGAGCCGAAGGATCCGTAGATTATCAGCCAAACTCAACCCTGAAAGAAGCCAGCCATGCTCTGTGTGAGAACCTAGGTGAGCAAGTTGAAAATCATCTAATAAAATGTGCTCCAGGTTGTGGGAAGGTGGCTGGGCTGTGCGGCTGTGGTGGTCTGAATCACAAACCCCCAAACATGGCCATGTTCTAATCCCTGGAACCTGTGAATGTCTTTCCTTAGATGGCAAGAGGGATTGGGGCATCTGGGTGGCTTGGTTGATTATGCGTCCAATTTCAGCTCAGGTTCATCTCAGGGCTCATGGGTTCAAGCCCAGCCTTGGGCTCTGTGTTGCAACTCAGAGCCTGGAGCCTGCTTCAGATTCTCTCATTCTTTCTGCCCTCCCCTGCTCATGCTTGCTCTCTCTCTCAAAAAGAAATAAACATTAAAAAAATTTTTTATTAAAAAAAAGAGGGATTTTGTCAATGTAATTAAGTTAAGGATCTTGAGATGGGGAGGTTATCCTGGACTGTCCAGGTGGGCACAATATAATCACAAGGATCCTTATAGGAGGAAGGCAAGGGGATCATAATCAGAAAGGAGATGTGACAACAGAAGCAGAGGCTGTGTGTCACATTTTGAAGATGGAGGAAGGGGCCACAAGCCACGAGTGAAGGTAGCCTCTGGAGGCTGGAGAAGGCAAGGAAGTGGACTCCCCGACAGAGTCTCCAGAGGGAGTGGGGCACTACCAATGCCTTGATTTTAACCAAGTGGAATATGTTTTGGACCTCTGACCTCAAGAATCGCACGCTGAGTTTGCACTGTGTTAGCCACTGAGTTGCTGGTGATTCGTTACAACGGTAACAGGAAACTAATACCCTAGAAACCACATCTCCCAGAATCCCCTTTCCTGTATGTCCTGGTTAGAGCTGACCAGAAGACAAACTTGGACAAGATTTGGGAAGTGAGAATGAGTGAAGCAGGAGCTGTTTCTCTCCGACAGTCTTCGTGATTAGGTGCCCCGTCGGGTCCGTCCAGGTTGTCTTCATTCTCCTCTGCTACGTATCTAGCTCTTCCAGACTATAAGCCGTGCTGAGCCATGGCAGCCCTGGGCCTCCCATCAGATGCTGGGCCATGAACCCACAGAGGGCACAGCTATGCCAAGGCGAGAGCTTCCTATAGACCCTCTTATGATTTCCCCTTCAGAGCCCCACTTCAGTGCTGGACACCTGGCTTTTCAGATTCCATTGCAGTCTCCAACTTATCCTATAAGACCAGAGCCTTGAGAGGACTAGTCAGATAATGTTGGTGTTTCTCAAAGTGATTATACCATTTACTCTTCAGTGAGTGGATTTTTCTATTATCCCATAACCTCAACAATACCTAATACTGGTTAATTCATTTTGACCAATCCATAAGCTACATGCTGATATCTCTTTGTGGCTTTGCTTCACATTTCTCTGATAACTAATGACGCTGGGCATAATACATATTTTGTTTTGTTTTGTTTTCATTTTATTTTTGAGTGACAGAGAGAGACAGAGCACGAGCAAGGGAGGGGTACAGAGAGAGGGAGACACAGAATCTGAAGCAGGCTCCAGGCTCTGAGCTGTCAGCACAGAGCCCGACACGGGGCATGACCTGAGCCGAAGTCGGAAGCCCAACTGACTGAGTCACGCACGCGCCCCTGGGCATAATATTTTTAATGGCCTTCTGGATTTCCTTGTTTCTGAAGCACGTGTAACTTTTGCCCATTTTTATTCTAGGTTGTCTCCCTTTTCCTTATTGATTCATGATTGTTTGTATACTCTGGATATTAGTCCTTTATCGATATTCTGTATTGTAAGCATCTTATCCCAGGATGTGGCTTGCCTTTTCACTATCTTTAAATACTGATGGGATCACATTTATCCGTCTCTTTTTTATGGATAATGCTTATTATTAATGCATAAACTAGAACTCAGCAATTCTACTTCTATATGTATGCCCCAGAAAAGCTCGAGAAATTCTCTAGGCACAGAAAGCTTCACAGAAATATGGAGGAAGAAACCCAGAAGCTCTGTAAATGTCCATTGAGAGAGGAGATGAGGGGTGCCTGACTGACCCAGTCAGTAGAGTATGTGACTCTTGATCTTGGGGTGGTACCCACATTATGGGTAGAATTTGCTTAAAGAGAGAGAGAGAGACAGAGAGAGAGAGAGAGAGAGAGAGAGAGAGGAGATAAATCCATGTAGGTATGTACATGGCAATGAACTACAAACACATGTGTCCGTGTGGATTTTTTTCAAAAGCCTACTGTTCATTGAAAAAAATAATTCCTTTTGTTAAAATTTCCCAAAACCAGCCCACGTTAAATAATCTACTATTTAGGGATAAACAAACAAACAAAACAAAACGAAATGAAAACCAGAAGTGTTAAGCTCTAAAGGGAAGGAAGGAGGTGATTTGTACAAAACTCAGGATTATGGTCACCTCCTGAGTGAGGGAAGGGATGTGAGGTGAGACAGGCACACGGGGGCTTCAAAGGTGCAGGAGACATTTTACTTTTCAACCCACCAGGTGTTGGCACGGCTCTTCCCTTTATTATTATACTTTGAAATGAGCATATGTTTTAGATATTCATTGTTGCATAATTTATTTTCTCAATAAACATTTTAACACGTTATTCTCCTAACAATCGTTTTTGTCATCCTGGGTTAAGGGAGCTAAAGATAATAGAAGATGCAGAGTACTTTAGAATACTGCGGATCTGTTGCACAGTTAAAACTACAGACTGGCGGCCCCTACCCAGGCTACTGAGTCAGAATGTCCAGGGTGAGGCAGAGGAATCAAAGTCAGCTTGCTCAGGTTTGGGGGCACCTAGTCCCAGACAATACGCCACCTAAGGGTGTCAGTGGCTCCCTACTGCCCTCCTGTGGCCAGTTTTTCCAACCAAATGGAGCAGAGCAACCAGCCAAGATGAGCGAATGCAGACGGACTGTCTTGGGATCAGTGCTCTTGTCCAGGTTTGGTGGCCGCTCTGAGGACTTCTACCACTGAGCCGGATGCCAGACCACAGTACAGAGGTCCCCACTAGCTTGTCTAGTATTTCTGTTTAAAGTCCTAAGTGCTCTAGCCTGGCTTACTTGCCTGAAACTTTATCTGTGCTCCTCCTAACAGAGAAGATCTCGTGGAGCCCAAGACCTCTTTCCTACCTGCTCCAGACCTCCTGCTGCCTGGTCCTCCGTCCCATGGAGATGTCCTGACTCTGTTTCCTGCCTCCTCACCTGGGCTCAGCATCTGCAGACACTTGCCCTATGTTACCCGGTTTCCTTTTCTGCCTGAACAAACAGCTGTCTAACTGGCTCCCTGGGCCTGGCCTTTCTACATGAGCCTATCCTGTCCTTTGGCTTCCAGAAGGTGAGAGCTATTAAGAGGGTAAGAATCAAAAGCCACAGAGAAATGCAACCGGGAGGCAGATGAATGCTCTGAGGCCCCACTGAGCACGCTCAGTGCCTGCTGCTTCTCCACCCCAATCCACCATCCTTCTCCTTTCTATCTCTCTCTCTCTCTTTTAATGTTTATTTTTGAGAGAGAGAGAGAGAGAGAGAGACAGGCAGACAGACAGACAGATAGAATGTGAGCAGGGGAGGGGCAAAGAGAGAAGGAGACACAGAATCTGAAGCAGGCTCGAGGCTCTGAGCTGTCAGCACAGAGGCCGATGTGGGACTCGAATCCACGAGATGTGACATCATGACCTGAGCTGAAGTTGGATGCTTTACCAACTGAGTCACCCAGGTGCCCCTCCTTTTTCTCTTTCTCTTCCTCAATCAGTCAGAGTTTCTGCCTCCTGACATGAAGCTTGGAATGGCCAGATTCAGTCAGAAAAAACAGAATTAGTATATCTCAAAAGAAGAGCCTAGACCAGACCCCAGGGGTAGAACCCAAGTGTGTAGAGTCCCCCACTCACTTTGCCCCATCTTTGTCCCCAGAATAGACCCTGCTGGAATCCTGAATTTATTGTATATGCTCATTGATGCCTCTCGAGTGAATAAGTTCTTACTTCACCCCCACGAACCAATAACCTGCCCAATGGAAGGAGGTGTGGTGTAATGATTAAAAATGGATTTGATATAAGAATTGGATTGAAATCTCTGCCGGCTTATATGGTTAGTAGTCTTGGGACATTATTTTAGCGTCTCTAAACCTCAATTTCCTCCCCTGTAAAATGAGGACAATAATGTTTAACTTAAAGTGTGTTGTGATTAATGAATGAGACAGAGAGCATGGAGAAATGCTTATCACATTTCATTCATATGAAAGCTCTTAATGATGAGGTTTTTGGGGTGATAGTGGGGTTCGTGGGGTCCGGGCCAACAACCAGGAAAGAATTCTTGGAGACGTCTTTGGTGCAAAAAGGTGATTTTATGAAAGCAAAGGGACAGGACCTGTGGGCAAGAAGAGCTGCCCCAGGACCATGAGGAGAGACTGGTTATACACTATGGGCTTAGGGGAGGTAAAGTCCAGGGGAAGTTTCCAGTGAGATTTTTATATGCTAAAGAGGACTCACAGGATACTGGAGACCTATCTATTGTCAAATTAAGGTTGTTTTTCCCTCTAGCAAAGCATTAGTATTGAGACAGTAGGGAGTTCCTGGAGAAACATTTTACTCTGCCAGCCTCAAGTATCTGCCAATGGGCTGCAGGGTGTAAGGAAATTTAGTTCCATCTGTCATATCCTTCTGCCTGTGTTTCCCACATCACTATGGAGGGGTGATGGAGACTTATGAGCTCTATCATTTAACCATTTCTTTTTCCCCTTTCCTTTGTTCTTGGGCAGCCAGGGGTGCCTGGAAAATATCACACGTATCCCACCTCCTTGGGCGACGCTGGGCGGGGGGGGGAGGCGGGGAGGTGTTTGTGGCCTGTCAGCTTACCTTATGCTCCCTCATCACTTAATACATACTGCTTATTATTTATTTATCAAGCCCAGACCTTTTAGGGCTCAAAGGGCTGTATCTGAAGAGCAGAGTCGTTTGGAGCCCTTGGAAGCGTCGATTGCCCAAAAGTTCCATTTGGAACAGCCAGCTATTCAGAAACTCTCTAGAAAATGCTCCCGTGTGACCCTATCCTGCTTGTTTCCCCCAGACCCTGTCAGGGCCCTGGCCCAGCAGCTGGAGTCGCACCCTCTATAGCCCAGGGATCCCCCACCCTTCCTCTCTGTCAGGTAGGCTACAGCCTGCTCCACCAGGAGAGGGAAGACCCTTCCTGTGCTCTCCCACTGGCTTGCTTCCTCCCTCTCCTTTTTCCTCCCTTCCCTTCCCCTCCCTTCCCCTTCCCTGTGGCCAACACTTTCACTGGATACTGTTTTCCCCACACACATCTGCTGTCACTCAGAGTCTGGGCACTGAAACTTCCAGTTCCAGAGAACACTGCTTCCTAATCAGGTGTCACAGCGTTAATACCTGCTTCAGATGTAATGGTTGAATTCCGCACAGCAACTCTTCAAAGCACCCCCAGGAAAACAAACCAAAACAAACACACACACAAACAAAAAAGCAACAAACTGTGATGCACTTGATAAGCTCAGCTGTGAAGCAGTCTGTGCCTGGGGGGGCAGCACCCCTAGCCTACCTCTGCTCCTACCCCGAAGCCTTGCTTTAACAGTACTTCCTTCCTCCTGCCCTCCCCACTCAAATCTCTGGCATGAGGAGCACAAAGAACTCCTTGGGCTGCTTCTCCTTGAAGGTGGCAGGCAGCCCCAAGCCTGAGAGATGGCCCGTCCCTACGGATGCTGGCATGGACCAGAATGCATGGTCTAAGCACTGCCTGGGTCACTGGGGGTGTTTCCTCAAGGCATCCCTTGGTTCTCTAGGACACAGAGCCTGGTATGTTCTTGAGAGCACTGTGGGCACTCTCGCCTTGCTTCTAACCACAAAATAAACTCTTTATTCATAATTAGACATGGAAGACACCAGAACCCCAATGGCAACCATGAGACCTGAATCATGGATGCAGTTCTGCGCTCGTTGGCTACATGACCCTGCTAAGTTAGGTTCTCCTCTCTGGGTTCCTCATCTGTCAGATGAGGGGCCTGGGGTGGCTGGTCTCAGAAGCGTCTTCCAGCTCTGATGGGTCACCCTCAGGTTCACCAGGGCACGAGAAAGTCACACCTCTCCTTTCGGCAGCACTGCTCTTCCGAGAAGCTCCAGTCATTCAGACGGACAGGTCTATCTGCTTTGGTCCTCAATACAACTCCCAGGCAAGGTCCTTGACTCCTCTGCGACAAAGGTCCTTTAAGGTGACTTGCTTGAAGTCACAAAGCAAATTGACTTCAGAGGCCAAAACAGCATCCCAGCTCTCCCTCCCAGCTTTATTCCATCATGACAGCCCAAGGCTGAGCAACCCTGTTCCCAGAAAGAGTCTTAACGGATTTACATCCATGTGAAACTTCTTTCTAACTTCAGTGTTAACCTTTAACATCGTATGTATTTAAACACCTAGATTGTCATCTTTCAAAACTCTCCCTTTAACTGGTATAAAAGAACATTTAGAAATTATGAAACTATATCCATCAGCTTTTTCTTTCCATTTTTTTTTTAAATTTTTCCCTTAAGTTTATTCATTTATTTTGAGAGAGAGACAGAGAGAGAGCACAAGCGGGGTAGGAGCAGAGAGAGAGGGAGAGAGAGAATCCCAGCCCATACGGCACTGATCCCATGAACTGAGAGATCATGACCTGAGCTGAAATCAAGAGTCAGAGTCGGATGCCCAATTGACTGAACCACACAGGATCAGTTTTCTTTCTTTCTTTTTTTTTTTTTTTAAACACAACAACTTCAGTTCCAGTACACCGGCACAAGAGCACCCAGAGGCTGGTGGTGCTGATTCAACGTGGGGGTACTTAGTATTTGGGAGCTCTTTATTTCAGAAGCTGCTTTTTTTAAAAAATATTTATTTATTTTGAGAGAGAGCTAGGGGGCAAGGGGGGAGGGGTAGAGAGCAAGAATCCCAAGCAGTTTCTGCATGGTCAGTGCAGAGCCTGCCGTTGGGCTTGAACCCATGACAGTGAGATCATGACCTGAGCCAAACCAAGAGTCAGACATTTAACTGACTGAGCCCTCCAGGCGCCCTGAAGCTGAATGTTTTATATCAACCGCTCGCTGGCACAAAAACCCACACTGACTCCGTTCTGAGCATTGAATCCCCACAGACCAATCAGGCTCCCAGGGGGAAAACCACTGAAAAGAAACACTTTTTCCCAAGGCAACATTATCTTATCTCTGATTTTGTTCCCTTATCTAAGAAGAGAGGATCAAATTCTTCCCCGCTTTTCCCAGACCTGAGCTTGCGCTGTTGGAAGCAAGGCTGATTTCTTATTTTCCTCTATGATAAATCTCCACGTGCACACAGCTGTGTAAAGGGAAAGTGGGGACTTGGAAAATCTCGCAGTCGGAAGCGTCTCATTAGAGAGCTGTGCTTAATCGTGTCACCATTTCTTTTATGAATAGGCCAGCTTGTCTCAGAAAGTTCTGCTACCCAACCCAGGTAAGAAAGCAGGGTAAGAGTTTCTAGAACCCATAGGGATGAGTGGGCAGGGGGCATGCAGAGTGCTGGGAGGGCCAGAGAGCAGAGAAACCTCGAGGTTGGGATGCGAAAGAAAACAAAATGCTAGACCTTGAAACCAAAGGCTGCCTTGGACACCAGCTCCTGAAGCCAGAGGATGAGCCCAAGGACAGGGTAGAGGGAGCATTTGGGGGCCAAAACGAGTTCCCTGGCATGAGAAGTGAATGAGAAGGGAGCATGGCCACACTAGCAAGTGCCAATATGATATGAGAGCCTCCCTAAGAGATTAAAGAGAAGGAGAGAAGGTGAATCAGAGTGGAAGACTCCCAGACTTAAAATCTAGAAGTAAGCGACTTCCCCCGAAACAGCGATTTTAATCTCCTCTGTTGCATTGCTAGCCAGGATTAAAGGATCCAACAGGGAGTTCAGTTTCAGACTAATAATGAAAGTGACATTTCTGCATATTTGAATCTTCTGACTGAAAGGCCTATCTGCTCTACTAGCGATATTTTGTTTTACTGAAGATATTGTAGTAGATCTCTAGAAGGATCCACTAACCCCCTGACTCCCACATTGTGAAGGTAAAAGCCAGAATCTTTTTTTTTTTTAAAGTGTCGTTAGACATGGAGCGCCTCCACACATTTTTCATGTCCAATTGGAAATTTGTTTGTATGTGTACAAAGGAAAAGCAGTAAAAGCTGTGTTTGCATGAATACAAATGTGATCTCTATAAAACAAAACTCTTTCTTGACCTCCCATATTTTTAGATCTCTGTTCATTAAGTTTTTGGCAAGCATAATATGTTGGAACGCATTCTCCTTTTTCACACAGGCATTGCTCCTTCAAGTGCAAAAGAGCACGTTAGCAAGAGAGCTAGCTTATAACCAGCACCCTATTCCCTAAAGTGAGTTAATGGGCTAGAATTACTCTCAAGAGATAGGAAATAATCTGGGCCTGAGCTATTCTAATGTGAAGCCAGGTTTAGAAACCTGACTCACTTGTATTAAAACACCGAAGCAGAGACACCAGATCTGTTCATGAAACCATTTTGTTTGCTCACCCACAAGTTTCTCTGCACAATAGCCTATCTCCTTCCAATTCTTGCTGTTTGACGGAGTTCGCCTCCTACAACAAAGGTGCAAAGGACAGTTGTTGGTCCAAAACAGCTCCCTTACAGTGATGGCGTGGGTATGCTCAGTTACAACCATTGAGACCTAAGGAACATCGGGGGAAATTTTCCTTAATTATAAAAACAGAGATGGCCTCCTTCTTCCCTCCTGCCCTTTGAAGCAATGGTGAGAGGGCCTGATTGCTGGAGCGGCGGCAGCCATCTTCCAACTACCAGGACGCAGGCCCAGGACAAAAGTCAGCAGGCACTGGGCTGCAGCATGGAAATATGGAAAGTGTCTGGTTCCTTGTGATACTGTTGAGGCGCTGAATCAATCTAATCTCCAGACTTTTTGAGATAGGAGAGGATAAAAACCTTAAGTGTTTAAGACATGTCAAGTTGGTTTTCTGTTACTTGCAGTCAAGCAACGCATTAAAAGTCATAGGAAAGAGAACTAATTTCCATGCGCTGTGAAAATGGAATAAAAGTCTTTAATTTGTGTTCGAATTTTCCTGGATTTAATGTTAGAGCCCCCTTCCCTTTCTCCTCCATTTTATTCTCTGGAGCTAAATGCTTCATTCTCTCTGGGGGTCTACAAGCCCTACTCCAGCTGCCCTGTCATCTCAGGAGCACCCCTGTCAGAGCCTTACCTCCTAGTCTGCATCTATTCCTGGTAGAGGTCTCTGGCACTCTGTGAATTCCGATGGCTCTTGCATAGTACCATGACAGACCAAATAGGTGATTTCCTTATCATCCTCGATATCCGGATATGGCAAACATACAGGAACACAGAGTGGAGAGCTTCTGTACTATTTTTCGTGACCCTGTGTGCATCTAGATTTTTGTTCTTTACAGTTTTCTTCTTCCCACCACCACTCTTAAAGAAATTCCCTGTGTTTTCCCTTCAATGATCTAATCGATAATCTCAGAAAGGGAGTCTGATAAGTGCCCCAAGCCATAGTGTACAAGATAAACGGAAAGTACCAAGAGGCGTATCCTCTTAGAGTTAGAATCTTGAGAATGGTTCCTCAGTGATTCCTGTAACAAACGTGGGCCTTTCTCATCCTTCCTTATCTTTGCGCTTGCTCACCTGCTCACGCGCGCGTGCACACAGGAAAAATTGCAAGAAAGTCCTTAAAGAGGTACTCAGATTCCCAAATCGGAGTTTCATTTGCTTTCTTGTTCACCATGGTCTTTAAACCCCTGTTTTGCACAAAACACAAAAATGAATAAAGAACAGATTTAATAGTAGTTCCTCTAGTAGCAGGCTGCCTGATCTCATTTTTACTTCAGAAATAACTGCTACATGCAAAGGTTCGCCAAGGGCGGCCCGTGAGACATCAATATAATATTTTGAAATGCAAATTCCTGGGCCCCATCTCAAAGTGAGAAAGTCAGAGAGCACTTTTACTGAATGGGTAGTTCTTTTCTTAGAAAAGTCAGCAGATCCTGTGGTTGGAGATAGGAAGAATTTTTTTTTTAAATTAACTGGTAAGCAGATGCAAGCTAAAAGATGAGGTCACTCTATTCACTGGACAGTTATTAGCTGCTGCAGCTGACAAGCTGTCCACCTTTTTGTTCCCTAAGTGGAAATAGCTAAGGCCATGGCTACAGATTGCCGATAGCCTGACATCAGCAGTTCTGAGTGAGAATGCAGCTGAAACCATACAGTAGGTTATTGTATAGATCACGAAGGAATCTATGGGGTTACTTAGAAAACAAACCACAATTTACGGCACGATTTTCGCAAGATATGTTCTAAGTTCCAAACAAACCACGATTATTTTGGACCATAATACCTATGGGTTAGTCACCTGCTTTACGAAGCAAGCTTTCTTCGAAAATCATTACCATAATGAATTCCAATCTTCATCTTTTTTTAGATTCACTTTTCTGACCGAGAGTCTACGTGTCTTAATTACAATGATGGGACTACAATCTTTATAAAATGGAAAAAGTTGAAACAATGGTTGGTTAATTAGTGGGTCTCTATTGTGGCATAGACTGGATTCTTTCTACAGATTTACTTGCATACTAAGAGGTTATGTCTACTGAACAATTTTTTGAAAGAGATCTGCTCCTAAGGAGAAAATGACTTATCTTTGTAGAGTCTGAGGACAGTAGGTCTGGGAAACTGCTAACATAAATTTTTCCCAGCAGAACCTCCTACAAAATTTACTTATCACCGAAATTCAAAACGAAATCTTTTGTTCTACTTATGTATAATTAAAACTCTCCAGTTATTTTAACTACTTTGTACATACATGTATTGCAACAGGGTTTTGCCTAACTGATGAACCTTTGACTTTATTTTGAATCTGCCTCAAGGAAACTGACCTTGCCCTGTGAGGGGCTGACAAATAAATCAGCAAGAATGTCCCTGAACATTTTCTCTCAGGATGAAGAAAAAAGCCAGAAGGGAGGGGGGGGCAAAATTACTCTTTACTCTGAATCTGGTGAGTTCCATTTTCAAGTGGATACAAAGCTGTGCTTTGAACAGGCTGACCAAAAAAAAAAAAAAAAAAAAAAAAAAAAAAAAAATCAGTGTAAGAACGTGACTGACTTACAAAGCCTTCTTCAATTTCTGAAGAAATTTCATTCCTATCTTCAAGTGTGCCAGAAAAACGGCTGATCATCATTGAACAAGGTTAGTATCAATCGGGCAAAGTGTATGCCTTTCTGCAAATGACTTTCTTCACTGAACAAAATTTAATTTTTCTAGCCAAACAGAAAGTTTCTAATATGAATTCCATATTTCAATGAGGTAGCCATACTTAATAAATTGTTTCAACATTGACTTGCTAACTAGTATTACATAAATATTGTTGCTAATTTTTCTTTCACACATACTTTTCTAAAATTCTCTTTAAGATTTATTCAGCACAGGAATATCGGGTCAACTATTTTGTTGTCTTTAAGGGATGAATAAATAGTCTATTACACTAATTACTTAGGCTTGTGGAAACAGTTAATAAAAGTATTCTTATGCCTTTTTCAAAGAAGGTCATTTTCCAAGGAACTTGGAAGGTCAATTTAGTCATAGTAATCTCCTAACTTGGGGAGAGTAACTTTCGTGTGTTCTTGGGGTCCTCCAAAAGGAAAAATTCCCCTCAAACACCCTGCTTGCAGTAGATACAGCATTATTTTTCCTCTTTTCCCCAAGTCTATTCCTAGCCTAACCTGAACACAATAGACCCACCATAATTCTGTATGCACCCTATGGCTTAGAGATAATGGCAACCCCTAGAGAGAAGCTCCCCATGGGATAAAGTGCTCTGATCTGGGGGTTCAGTCCCTCCTGTAAGAGGCAGTAAGGGTTGGACCCCAAATAACTGGGGTGGGAGGCACAGACAGGACAATATCACGCAAGAACTGCTGTAATGTGCTTAGGAATGGTGTTATGATGAGCCTCCTCGGTCAAGTGGTCCATCGGCCATGGAGGCCTACAGTCTAGGATGGGCTCACAGGATATGGTCAAGAGGAAAGGCTCTCAGACAAAGCTAGGTTTGATTATTGCCTCTAAAGTTTATTTATTTATTTTGACAGAGAGAAAGAGAGAGCAGGGGAGGGGCAGAGAGGGGGAGAGAGAGAGAATCCAAGCAGGCTTTTTGCTGACAACACAGATCCTGATGCGGGGCTTCAACTCAGGAACCGTGAGATCATGACTTGAGCTGAAGTCAACGCTTAACAGACTGAGCCACCCAGGCGCCCCTGATTATTGCCTCTAAAAGTGACTGTGTGGCTGGGGCCAAGTGTCTTCACCTCTCCAGGCCTTGGTTTCCTCATCTGCAATGTTGTTTATCTCACTGCATTGCTGGGAAGATGGAAAAAGATAATTCATATAAAGAAGGAAGCAGGAAGTGAGTGTAACCCGCGATCAGTATTTTTGATGTGGCTGTTGGCTGTCCCTCCAGGTTCCAGATCTGACTTGGGAAACTTGGAGCTTCATTTATCCTCCACTGCTGCTCTTTGTAAACTATGCAGCCAGCCTTGGATCTCTGAGTTCTCTCTCTCTCTCTCTCTCTCTCTCTCTCTTTGTGGTTAGTGTGTTTTTAATTTTAAAATAATTTCTTCGGGGCACCTGGGTGGTTCAGTTGGTTGAGCGTGAGACTTCAGCTCAGGTCATGATCTCACAGTTCGTGGGTTGGAGCCCCGTGTTGGGCTCTGTGCTGATAGCTAGCTCAGAGCCTGGAGCCTGTCTTTGGATTCTGTGTCTCCCTCTCTCTCTGACCCTCCCCTGCTCATGCTATCTCTCTCTCTCTCTCTCAAAAATAAATAAAAAATTAAAAAAATAATAAAATTAAAAAAAATAATAATAAAATAAAATAAAATAAAATAATTTGTTCAGTTAATTATCAATAAGCTACTTCTTAACCCCAACCGGGAGAAGAAGGTAGATTTTGCTGTCTTGAGGTAGGAGTTGGGGGTGATACAGTTGTACTTATGATATGTACAGCTCAACCTGCAGTTCACAAATGACAGTCACATTGTGAATTAGAACATTTGAAGAGAAAAAAATAAAAGGTATTGCAATGTCAGTTGTAATATCTGACCATCACCAATTCCTGAGCCTTAAAGTAAAATGCAGATCAAATTTCTAGAACAAAAGGAGAGTATATCTTCTCAAGGAAATGGAGGCACAACCCTCAATTGTCTTCTAACTAAACAGTTCCTTCACCCTAATATGGTCTATTCCCTGAGTAAGTGGATGGGTGAGAAAAAGATTCGGAAATACTTACACAAGGAAATATAAGGGTAGTGAACTATAGAGAAGATTGATAACTATTTTAGGACTAAAACCAATCAGGTCATCCGATTGCTTCCTGGAAATAAAACCACTTAGATAAAATCCAGGAAATAAAAATAAAACAAAAAAACCTGACCAACCCATGACACGCGCCTTCTATAGGAAGGATTACAAATTTCTTAATGTTTTGCTCTTGACTGTACATAATACTTTCAAAAACATTTGTTTCAAATATTTATTTAGTACCGGGTACATGCACTGTGTGAAGCACTGGGGATACCAAGATGAATACATCCTTGGATTGAAGACGTTCACAATCTCAAGGACACAATTGTCACTGAACAAGCAGTAATAATACAGTGTCCATGAGAGAGGTGTATAAAAGGCATCAGGGAGGGGTTTTGTATTTGTTTAAATCCTTATCCTTCCACAAAACTTTTGATGGGGACATGGATGAAAACATCTTTGGAGAGGAGGAACATGTACTGCGTACCTTCTCAAGGGAAGCAGATTAAACTGGATGAATTGGTTTTTGACAGGCAGCAAACAGTAGGGTATTCTAGGCACAGAGAACAGCCTGGAAAGAACACAGAGACTGGGAAATATGTGGCTTATTGGAGAGATGATACGACAGCTTGGCTATAGCTGAAGTATGGGATGATGCCTGGTGGAATGGCAGGCAAAAGCTGGAAAAGCAGGTGAGGACAAACTGTGAGGGGCCCGTGTACCACCGGTGCCAGAGAATTGTAGCACTGTGTAGTTTCGATGGATAAAAGGGTCTCAGTCAGTTACAGCCGCCATAACAAATTATCGTAGACTGGGTGGCTTAAATGACACGTCTTTCTCATGGTCCTGGAGGCTGGAGAGATCATGTTACCAGTATGGTTGGGTTCTGGTAAAAGTCCTTTTTCAGGCTGCAAACGGCTTATTGTCGTCCCCTCACTAGGTAGAAAAAGTGAGCTCTGGTCTCTTACTCTTCTTGTAAGAGCAGTAATCCTACTCACGAGGGCTCCAAATTTGTGACCCAATTATCTCCCAAAGGCCCCACCCCCAAATCACATCACTTTGGGGATTAGGGCTTAAACATATGAACTTGGGGGGAACACAAACATTTCATCTTTGAAATTCCTTATGGTTGTGCACCCCTCCCTTTCATAGTTCCTTTTATGCTACTCTCCGAGTAAGGGTGGGGAGTCATTTTTTCTTTTTTATCATCCCTACAACAGTGTCTAGCAAAGATAGGTCCTCTCTGTGCTATTTAGTTTGAACTTTACCAAAGATCAAGGACTACCACTATCTCAGTTTCCACCTCTCAGATAATTTTTACTGAGCAAGGAACAGAATCAGAGATACTGGCGACGGCAATCAGAGGAACAGGTGTTATACAAGGCAGATAGGAGGAGTCCAGCTATTTTACTCTCCTTCCTGAACTTGAAGACAAGTCCCGAATTCCTCGCAGAGCAGAGTTGGTAAGCCTCGTTCTTAGCCCACACTCCATATTTTTATTGAGGACCTCTTCTGCACTGTGTGCTGAGGACATAGCAGTGAGCAACTCAGTGCGCTGCTTCTGGAAAAGCTTAAATCTCAAGGTGCTTTTAAGCTTCATTTAAGTAGTGTAGAAGAGACAGTATAGTTTCTTTTGTATCCAAATCTTATATATATTATAACCCAACAACCCACTATCACCCTGCATAACAGGTTTGCATTATATTGTGCTCTGGTTACACAAAGCATGTATTAGCATTATATTGTAATATGTTTGCAAACTAGAATAACAGGAGAGTGAAAGTGGTTCTTGGAATGGAGTTCTATACTAGTTTCAAATCTTAAAAGTATTGGCCAGCTGTCTTCCAAAATAGAACTTCGTTTAAATAAAAAGACTGTGGCTATGGCTAGGCTTACTTAATTCTGCAAAACGGCTTGCTTAAAGCTCAAAAAACACCTTATACTCTTAAAGATCCTATAGCAGCCCCATCAATAGAATAGCATTGTATAGATTATAAAATGAGCCTTTTGATTTTTCATAGAGCAGTATTTTTTTTTTTTTTTGTAAATAGGAGTGACCCGGTTTTGTTTTGTTTTTTTAACTCCATTCAGTACATTGGTGGGGAACTTAGTAATGAAGACTGTTCTCTACAAGCCTAAATTTAAAGCTCAAAGTGAGGGCAAGACAAAGGAGTGTGTTGTTTTTTACTTTATTCGGCAGTTTGCTTTCATTGTACAAACCACAGAACATGAAACTGGGTAAAATCTCGAATGCTGGGCATCCGAGAAAACAGTGTTTTTCACCTAAAGGCAACTCAGAATGGTGGGAGTACTAAGAGGTTGGGGATTTTCTTCATTAAAAGGGAACGTGAGCCGAAGTCAGGAAAACGTGGTTACGGACACGATTACTAATTAGTGTATGACGTCTGCGCTACCCTGTATTGCATATCAAAGTTCAAGGTTGTGCCCCGAAGGGGGAACAAAGGGTAGGCTGGGGGTGGGGAGTGAGGGGGGTGTTGGGCGCGGGAAAGGGTCAGGGGCCAGCGGGTTCGGGGAGCGGCAGAGATGGGACGGAACGCGCTGAGCCAGGCGCGCGGGTGGCTCGGCGCCAGGGCCGGTGGCCCCGGGGGAGACGGGCCCGGAGGGGAGGCGGCATCCCGGCAACAATGTGCGGTGACGGCCGAGGCGCCCGGGGAGCGCAGTCTCCTTCTGGAAAAGGTGCGCTGGGCGCCCGCCCGGGTAAGTCAAACCCCCAGCGGGAAGAGGCGGGAGCCGTAGGGCCAGCGGCCGCGGGCTCCTCCCCCGGCGCCTCCGCTATCTGGGTCAGGACGCGGCGGCCGCGGGGCCGGACCAGGGGACCCGCGGGCTCTGGGCTGCTGTCCGCCCGCCGCTCCGCTCCCATCCGCTCGACCGCAGGTGCCCGGTCCCGGTTCTCCGACGGCGGAGGGGCCCGCCGGGCGAAGTCAGGTGCGTGCCGAGGTGGGCAGCGGGCGGCTCGGCGGGCGGGGGCCGGACGGGGGCCGGACGAGGCCGGGGTGCGGAGGGCTGAGGCGGCACTTCCGGCGTCGGCCGCGGCACTTCCGGGTGCTGCGCGAGTCCCCCCACGCCACCGGTTCCCTGCCGGGCGTCCTCCCGCCGCCCGGCGCTGCGGTGCGTCGCTCCCGGCTTGCGGCGGCTTCTTCCCCGGCACATCCCTGCCGAGCCGGCGTCTGGAAGCTTCAGCCCTGGAACCCGCCGGTGTTCCCACGCAGGCAGTCCGTTTTGGGTGCGCGGCAAGCTGGCGGTGTCCTGCGCGGCCCGGCGGCTCCCTGCAGATCCGAGGAGTGTCACCCGGAGACTCTGGGTCGCCTCTAGCCTTCGCTCGTCGGGCTGACCTTTCTGCCTCCGGCAAACATTTCTGTTGTGTTTTGTTTTGCTCAGACTCGGATCCTCTCTTTTACACGAACGGAAGGCCAGATTTTCGGTGTCACAAACATTTGCAAATAAGCCAAACATCAGCGAGCCCTACATTTGAAAGAAGTTACAGGAAAAATTAGTGAAAACCTAGATAGAATAGGAGTTTTAGAATTCATTAGAAAGTATCAGGTTATCCAGATCGCTGTGAGGAATCTGATTGCCAAGTCAAGGTCTCAGAGACAATCCCTTGGGAAACAAACCTCAGGCCTGCGTGTAACCCATGATGTTCCTTTACCCTTGCAAAATTTTTCATACATCCTTCAAGGACCAGAATTAATATTTTATGTACTTCCCCCTAAGATTCTGTTGATGAGTTAAACGAATATATGTGCTGGATATTGCTGAAAACATTCTAAGTAACGTGGTAAAGCATAATTTACATATCTAAAAATTAATTTTAATGTAAAATTTCTTTAGTGTTAACATTTGGATGATTTATTACTTCAGTAAGATTCTAGGTTCTCGTTTGCAAATAGTTATGTATTGCCCATGACTTTTAGACGCCAATAACTTTTATTAAAATAATGCCTATCATTTTCCACCATTATTACTAGCACCTTACAAATCGAAACTTGTAGCAGGAATAATACTTAGCATTTGATTATTTAGTCCATAGATTTTTAAAATTATTGTGTTTTTATACTAAAGTGTAAGTGTATGCTAATTTGATAATTAAACAAAAGTTACATATATAACCTTTGAAATTATACTGCAGGCAAGCAAGTATTCTGATTTATTAATTTGCTAGTTACTGTTTTTCATGGGTGGCATTTTTCAAATTGGTGGTTTAGAAGCACGTTTATTTTATGCTGATAAAATACTCAAACATAACTTGCGCTATCAGGCTCTACTTGTGGTTACTTAAAAGCAGTACGTGCTCCATTGATTCTAGTTTCTCCCCCAGTTGATTTTAATAGTTCTGAAGTCATATTTCCGCTCTGAACATCTCTGCCCAGTCAGCATTCTCCTTCATGTCCTGACTGCTGCTTTCCGAATCTTCTTCATGCCACAGTGCGTCCAGGAATTATCAGGGTGACAGTTCTCCTGTCCTGGTTGGATGGCCCCTGGGTAAATGACTTGACAACTGTATGCCTCAGTTTGCTTATCTGCAAAATAGAGGTAATAATAGGACCTGCCTCAAAGAGATAATTTGGAATTGATATAATCCCTAAAGAGAAGGTCAAACAAAAATCGATGCTCTTTGCCACCTACTTAAATCTGGTACGGTCTCTGGGCAAAGATCACTTTCCTGGGTAGATTTGGACTTCCATTTATTTACTTATTAAATGAAAAAAATGTCAAACTAGGCTATGTTTTTTAATGTAAAATTCAGTGCGCCAAGAAACAGAATAGGAAGATTTCTTTTCACAGACTTCAAGATCAGCATAGGAGCATTCTGCATTAATCTTTTTATTGACAGAAAGCCAAGATGATCAAGCTTGATGCATGGTCATTAGGTGGGATGCGGATGGAAGTCATTGGCATGTAGTGCCTTTTCTTGTATCTATTGCGTTTTTGCAATAGTCTTTCAAACTAACTTAGTTTGGTGATATATTATTTTGTGGACATAAAAGTGTCCAGCTAATAATAATTACCTACAACTTCAGCTGAAGTTACACATTGACCCGAATCTATTTCTGGCATGTCTCCTGGATGGGATAAGAGTGGGCAAATGGTTCGATTAACAGTTCATTTCTACCAATGAGGTAAAAATGTGTTTTGCTTAAAAAAATTAATTCCAGGCGAACTATGCTGAGGTCAGGCAGGCCAGATTAAGCACACAGGCATTCAGCTGAGATCCTTGGCTTTAGGAGAGGGGATTCTTAATTCCCTTGGGTGTAGTAGTCACCAATAGCTGAGGCAATTTCTGAAAAATTATTAAAATTTTTTTAACTTTTTATTTTTTTAAGAGACAGAGAGGGACAGAGTGTGAGCAGGGGAGGGACAGAGACAGAGGGGGACACAGAATCCGAAGCAGGATCCAGGCTCTGAGCTCTCAGCACAGACAACAATGCGGGGCTTGAACCCGCAAAAGCGAGATCATGACCTGAGCCGAAGTCAGGATGCTCAACTGACTGAGCTGCCCAGGTGCCCCATGGAAAATTATTATTTTAAAATCATTAGTCCATCTCTTTTACACTTAGACCTGTAATGAAATAGAGTATCCAGATAGGATACTCCCTGTGTTCAATGCGTATTATCTAATGTATTACTTAGGAATCTGAAGAGGCATTCTTTTAGGCAGACTTCTTGGAAATAATGCTTCTTATTCACTCTCCTATAGGGCATCATTTGAAACACCACATTTAGTTGGTCATTTAGAGTATAAGAAACAATGCCTTGCTTAAGAATGTGGGATCATGGGATATAGACCATAGGAATTCCTATGTTTCCAATGCGCCTTCCCCCATTTTCACTCTCGGCTGCTTATTTTGTTTCCTATTTCACTTAGAACAATGAAGCAACCACAGAGGACTTTCATAAGCTCCCACTGTCACATCTACCCACCTTCCTGAATCTGTTCACATAATCTGCCTTTTCTTTCATTACTATGAATGAATGGTTTGTGTTTCCATCAAAGGTCAACGTCTGTACTTGTGCACTACAGACCATCCATCCCTCGCCTTCTCAAGTTCACTGCTGCTGTGATTTTCTGATCTTTCTTCTACTTCATCAGTTTATCTTACTTTTTTTAAAAAAAATTGGATTTTGTCCATTCCCAAACAGAAATACTGTTATTTCTCCATCTTTTTGGCACCATTTTTCCCATAGAGTCATGACATAATTTCTTCTCTCTTACTGGCTTTCTGTTTACCCATATGTTTTTTTTTTCCCTCTTGCATGACTTCTTTTGGATTAACTGAATATCTTTAGTATTACATTTTTATCTCCACTCTTGGCTTACTATTTATACCTTTGTGGAGGTTTTTTTTTTTTTTTTTTTTTTTGCTGTTGTTATTGTTTGTTTGTTTGTTTAGTGTTTGCCCTTGGATTTAGAAATGTACATCTTTTAACTTATTATTATGACACTGTTGTAGTGTTTGTCTCATGGCAGTGGATTCTCTCAATGTTTGCCTAAAAAAAGTCTTTGTTTTACCCTCATTTTTGGAAAATATTTCACTGGGTATGAAAATATAAGTTGACCATTTCTTTCAGTACTTTAAAGATGTCACTTCGGTTTTTTTTTTTCCTTGAATAGTTTCTGAGGCTATGTCTCTGACATTGAAGCACTGCTAAATAGGAATGTTTTCTTCTACTTTATCAAGAGCCATTCACTGTAATCTAGTCCTAGTCCTTACCTCTATACTAGTATTCTGTTGCTAAGAAAGGTATCCAAGATCAATCTTGACATCAGTCTTAAAGTTTTTCTAATAAGCCATCTGTGACTGTTATTCATAAATTTCACAAATCCTCTTAATCTCACAGAAACGATTTATGCCTGTGCTGTTACTTGAAGTTAATTGAGTCCCACAGTTACCTTGTGAGGTCTCTACTGAAAGCCTCAAGTATTTGATAAACACTCTCCACTCTGGCTGGTGGGAACTTGGGTAAACTCTAGAAATACTTCAGTTTATAGCTTCCTGGTAATGGTTCTCTGTCTGGAAATTGTTCTTTTGCCTGGTCTGATGGGGTTTTACTCCATGCATATGCAGACTGGTATTCATTTAAAGATTTAAGGAAACCTCTGTGCGTATTCTGGAGCTCTTTGTCTACATACCCCGCTTCATCCTCAGTACTGTGCGACACAAATTCTAGGTGCTTCAATTTCTCTGAACTCTGATCTCTGTTCAGCTCAGTAGACTACCAGGCTTCGTTTGGATTTCCCCTTCCTGTGCCATAGTCCAGAAGTTGCCTCCAGTTAATAACTTGGGGAGATCATAGGACTTAACCTCGTTTGTTTCCTCTTTCTTGGGAATCAAAGGCGACAGTGCTATACTAATCTCCTTGAGAAAGTGTCAAGAAAAACAAACCAAAATTTTGTGAATTTAAATTCCTGTAATGGACAGTTTACCATTATTTGTAACATTTTTCCCAAGTTGCTAACAAAATTTAATATAGAGGTTTACCTGTTTACAAAATAGTGGAAATTGATGGGAAAATAATTTTGAGAACTTCAAAGTCTATAAAAAAAATGCCTCAGTATAGGTTTACTCTAATCACAGTAGTTTATCATAATACTAATATATTTACTGCCATTTTAAAGTCTGGGAAGAAAAGGGAGCTTTATATTGTTTTCCTTTAATGGTCTTCTGATTTTAAAAACAGAGATAAGCAAGCAAACTAGTGAAGATGGGATATACCAAAGAAAGATTATGGTGCATTTAGTCAAAGTAGCTGAGTTTATATGAAATTAGGCAGCTAAGGCTTGAGCCTTAAATGCAGTGAAAGAAAGTTCAGAAGGAGAAAAGACTCAAAGAAATGACATTTTTGTTACTTTAAAAAATAGGAAAATGTGAAAGAAAATAACAACATTAAGACCTCAGACAGAAATAGAAATGTAAGGAGCAGAGGAATTCTGGGTAAAAAGAAAAGAGATGAAGTCTGTACATATTAGCCTTTTGGCTCCCCATGTTGAATAAAACAGAGATGAGGTGGGTTACCAACTTGCCAGAGCTCTCTATTTATCTTCTGAATCCTTGGGTCTTTAAAAATGTTGTTTATTGCCCTAAGTATACATGTGAACTGGGTGTGCTAAGAAAAAGCTCCTTGGACTCCATTAAAGATAAGCTAAGACCCAAAAATCAGCATACTAATTTTATACAGATAAGGGGTTCAAACGCAGGTAAGCACAGTTTGAATTCTTAAGTAGTTTTTTTCAGAAATGTATAATGATGCTTTTCTTTTACCACTAGCATACTCTTTAAAAATATTTGATAAAGGATAAGTTTCAAATCAGTCATGTAGAATACAAATTCTGAATTAAAGTTGCTACTTTACACTGGACTTCAGTGATATCCTTAAAGTAAATATTTCTATTGGGCCACTACATTTTAGAGGTAAATATATCATACTTATAATATATTCCAGTTTATGATTTATTGTGCGTATGTGTGTTGTTCATGATATAGACTTGGCTTTTGTTGACTGAGAAAGCCTTAATGTTTTTGTCTTGGGCAAAGACAGAAACAACATTCATTTACATTTATGCTTTCAATTTTAGAAACAAAACCCAAGAAATGCCTCATTCCACAAATAAAGAACTGATATTTGACATCATGGTGGGAACTACTGGAATCAGCTTGCTTCTCTTGTGGTACCACAAGGTTCGTAAATCAAGGACAGCCCTGAATTTACCTAAATTCCTCTCTCTGGGTAATAAGTTTGATTCGATGCCTTTTCAAGATGAAATGTATAATGGCCATGGAACAGTAGCAATCTTTCAAGGAAGGCAGCTTCAGATTTTGGAGAAGTTAAATGAATTACTGACAAATATGGAAGAACTCAAAGAGGAAATCAGAGTCCTTAAAGAAACCATTCCAAAGCTGGAGGAATATATACAAGGTGAACTTGGAGGGAAAATAACTGTTCATAAAATAAGTCCTCAGCACAGAGCTAGGAAAAGAAGGCTTACCACAGTTCAAAGTTCTGCAACAAGTAATAGTTCAGAGGAAGCAGAAAGTGAAGGAGGGTAAGTTTCTTGACGATGTTTCCCATGTTGAATTGATCATTTATTTCATTATTGCTATTATTATAGGTACTTTCATTATGTATGTCCAGTTATATATTCTGATATTAATGAGATATAAAACGGAATGATCATTTTGGCTTACATCATACTTAAAACTATATTCAATAGTGGTCTGTATTTAAGATAGTTTAGACCGCATTGACAAAAGGAATATAAGTACCTTGTATGAGGTGACTTCATGTGAGCAATGAAAAAGTAATAACTTTCCAAAACGTGTAACCTATTTTTATATGTGGCCACGGTATGACCCCTTATGTAAGAACTTTCTGTGGTGATGGAAATGGTCTAAATCAATGCTGCCAATATGGTAGCCACTAGCCACATATGTCGGTTAAGCACCTGAAATGTAGCTAGTGCAACTGAGAAACTGAATTTTAATTGTTTGATTGTAATCAATTTAAATTTAAATAGCTATAGGACTAGTGCCTTACTGAATTGAGCAGTGCAGACCTAAAAAGATTTGAAAGTGTGTAAGTGATTCAGTTTCATCCTCCCTGTTCTCAATGGTAATCCTTTGAATTCTAAAACCAAGAACATAAATAATATTCTTGTAGAAAAATAACAAGTGATTTATGAGTAAAGAAATGGTGCCTAACTAGTGTTTCTGAGGGAATGAAAGAGGCAAGTAAATAAATAATCACTAGAAAGTCTTTAGACCAGGGACACTCTGCTTTCTTTGCCATGTTCTTAACACCTTATTCTTGTACCTAGCACAGTGTAGATGCCAATAAATATTTCTTGAATGAGTGAGTGTTCTGCTAAATCACCATGGAATTGGGAGAAGGGATCTGGAGATAGGAGACAACGGGTAGGGATAAAAGTGTGATTTCATAGATAAAGAAATGTAAATGGTTGATCAGGTCCTGACATCATGCCAGGACTGGAATTAGTTAGCATTTTTATACATAAACTGGAGACATAACTATATGAAAAATCTTTCAGATAGTGAAGAGCCACAAATTATAGATCTAGGTAACAAGAAGGCCTTAAACATTTGTGTTCCTTAACAACAAAAAGTTGTGGACTGATTTTAAAAATTGGCAATGGAGGGGGACCTGGGTGGCTCAGTTGGTTAAACGGCCAACTTCAGCTTAGCTCATGATCTCACAGTTCATGGGTTTGAACCCCGCGTTGGGCTCTTTGCTGACATCTCAGAGCATGGAGCCTGCTTCAGATTCTGTGTCTCCCTCTCTCTCTCTGCCCCTCCTCAGCTCACACTCTGTCTCTGTCTCTCTCAAAAATAAAGAAATGTTAAAAATATATTTTTTTAAATTGGCAAAGGAATGTTTAAAAGGAACTGAAAACAGTTCTAAATAATCCAGAACTGTAAATCCCAAAAGACATTGGGTAATCATTAAGGGTATAGAGAATAGTAGCTTAGTATTCTTTTCTTTTTTTCTTTCATAGTTTATTGTCAAGTTGGTTTCCATATAACACCAACTGTGCTCATCCCAACAAGTGCCCTCCTCCATGCCCATCACCCCCCTTCCCCTCACCCCTACCCCCATCGGCCCTCAGTTTGTTCTCAGTATTCAAGAGTCTCTCATGGTTTGTCTCCCTCCCTCTCCCCAACTATTTTTTCCCCGTCCCCTCCCCCATGGTCCTCTGTTAAGTTTCTCCTGTTCCACTTATGAGTGAAAACATATGGTATCAGTCCTTCTCTGCCTGACTTATTTCACTTAGCATGACACCCTCGAGTTCCATCCACGTTGAGTAGCTTAGTATTCTAATGAAGACAGCAATCCCAATACAACATTGGACATTAATGGGAGTTATTGAAGACCAGCAATGGTTATCATGCCTTTATGTAAATCTGGAGCACTTCCTCCATGTGCAACTTTGGCAATCACATCTCAGAAAGTCAGTAACGGAACTACGGACCAGCCAGAGAAGATCTGCTAGACTGGGAGGAGGGATGGCAGCCCTAGTGAAGGAGTGGAGACCAAAAGGATGAGTGGCCCTTAATCTAAAAAGACCGTGGTTAAGTTGAACACACTCTTGTTCAAGAATTCTAAAATTCTGGAAAGAGAAGCAACCTTTCCTTAAGTTTGAGATAAGTTTGGAACGAATGAAGAGAAGGTAATTGTGGGACTCAATTAACTTCAAGTAGCAGTATAAGCATAAATCATTTCTGTGAGTTCAAGAGGATTTGTGAAATTTATGAGTAACAGTCACAGACAGCTTATTAGAAAAACTTTAAGACTGATGTCAAGATTGATCTTGGATGCCTTTCTTAGCAACAGAATACTAGTATAGAGGTAAGGACTAGGACTAGATTGCAGTGAATGGCTCTTGATAAAGTAGAAGAAAACATTCCTATTTAGCAGTGCTTCAATAAAACAACCAAACAAACACTTAATTTGGATTTTTTTTTTGAGAGAGGAATAAGATGTAGAAAGATTTAACACCTCTTTCTAACTCAAAACCTAGAGACAAACTTTTTCAATTTTTTTTAATGTTTTTATTTATTATTGAGACAGAAACAGAGCATGAGTAGGGGAAGGGTAGAGAGTGAGGGAGACACAGAATCTGAAGCAGGCTCCAGGCTCTGAGCTGTCAGCACAGAACCCGAGGCGGGGCTCGAACCCATGAACTGTGAGATCATGACCTGAACTGAAGTCGGCCGCTTAACCAACTGAGCCACCCAGGCACCCCGAGACAAACTTTTTAAATAAATAAAGTACTTTTTAAAAAACAAAGTCTTTATGGGGTACCTGGGTGGCTCAGTTGGTTGAGCATCTGACTTCGGCTCAGGTCATGATCTCACAGTTCATGAGTTCAGGCCCCACATTGGGCTCTGTGCTGACAGCTCAGAGCCTGGATCCTGCTTCATGTTCTGTGTCTCCCTCTCTCTCTGCCCCTTCCCCACTCGTGCTGTCTGTCTGTCTCTCTCTAAAAAATAAATAAACATTAAAAAAATTTAAAGTAAAATAAAAACAAAGTCTTTATAAAGTATATTTGTGTAAATTTTAGATTGCCTGTCCTTATTAACCTCCCATGGGACAGAAATGACTGGTCATGGTAACATTCCTTCCTAGCCCCATCACCACATTTAAGTTGGGATGTGCCCTTGACAGCAAAATTAAAACATCAAATGACAATGCATGTTCTGTATGTAAAGTTTATCTTTTCCCAAAGGTTCCTGGAGATTTTGACTTCTTTTTGCAAGAGAGATGACAGTCACAATTTGCTGACACTGTTTTACACAAGAAAAGGAAAAAACCTAATTATATCCTCAGGTGGCATCAAACACTTGAGTGGGTAGATCAGTAGAACGTGTTTTCTGCAAATATTATTAGTACCTTCTGCATGCTGTCTTTATTTCACAGTATCATCGTGGACTTAGGGATTTATGCCTTTTTTGGATTTAGCTAATTTCATGTCCTTCATTGTGGAGCTGATGATGCCTGAGGCTCAAATTCTCATAACGTGGCCATCAGAGGGCCTGTCAGCATTCTTCTTCTTCCTTCTCAGCACCAGCGTGAACATATTGGAAAGCATCTGTGCTTCTTGGTAATATTATGTCTCGGCTGATTTTGTTTTTGTCCCTGCTCCAAGACTTGGAGTCAGCCACCGCCTTGGCAGCTTTGGTTCCTTTCAGTGGCAAGGAGTACAAGACAGCAGCATCTGGGTGGACAGACAACGCACTGTTTGTAGGCAGGATGATACCGGAATGTGTTTGGGTCCATTAGGGTCAGGGTGAAGAAAAGGGGTTTTCAATATTTTTAAGGTCACAAGTTCATATTGGTGTTTTCACCATAAACCAAAGTTCCTGCCTTAGTTCTGAAAACTTTTTAACTCATTTTCTTTTGCGGGCTGCTCACTGTTCTTTTCTCTGTCAGCCTTTATCTGTGTTGCTCTGTTGAGCCATGAGTTTAAAAAGCCATTTATTCATTTTTAATGTTTATTCATTTTTTGAGAGACAGAGTGTGAAGAGGGGAGGGGCAGAGAGAGAGGGAGACACAGAAGCAGAGAGAGAGGGAGACACAGAATCTGAAGCAGGCTCCAGGCTCCAAGCTGTCAGCACAGAGCCTGATGTGGGGCTTGAACTCATGGACCACAAGATCATGACCTGAGCTGAAGTTGGACCCTTAATTGACTGAGCCAGCCAGGCATTCCTATTTAAATCACGATGTTATATAAAGCTTTAGAAACCTCTCTTACACTAGTTCATCTTATTCCAGTTTGGATTAAAGTAATATCCCATAATAAACTCATAGTTCCTCATTTCAAGGGGGCTTTACAAGGAATACATGTGTTTCAAAATGAGACAATTCTATTAGGTAAATCAGGGTCGTATAGTGACCCTATGGGCCTTCTTTCTTTTTTTCTTGACTTAGGCATTTTTCCATGTAGCGTTAAGTTCATATGATAGCTTCAACAGACACAATTATGATTATTTGAAAAGAAAAAACCCCACAAACCAACCCCCAAAGGAACACCAAGCCATAATAAGAGCCGTAATACCTAGTACCTCAGATATTACTCTGAAAATATAGGGCATGGTGATGCCAGCAAGACCACAGACAGAAACAGGCATTTGAGATTTTCTTGAAAACTTACATTTTCATTTCATGAGCCAAACTATAATCTTTGTTTTTTGTTCATTTACATTTTTTATTCTTAACCATAGTTTACTTCTGCCAAGTCTGTTTTAATGTTGGACTTCCCTTTCTCAAGGCCTGGGGAGAGAGACAAATTCAGATATTCATGATGGGATGCTTCTGTATTCTTTCAGGTTGTAAAAGTTCACATCTGCACACAAAAATTGGTTTTTGTTTCTGATTTTGGAAAATAAAAACTCTGCACGTAATCGTAATCCTTTTTGCAGTCCTCTCACTCAGAGGTAACTATGATCTTAACGTTCCTGCAGATTCTTCCTTCGAAAGTCTGCATGTTTCCCATAGGTGTGTGTGTTTACATCAACAATGAATGAATGGTGTTTGGTTCTTAATATTTACATAAATGGTAGGGTGTAAAGCATTTTGTCACTCGCTTTTGTATCAAATGCTTTTATCCGAGATTTTCCCAGACTGATGTGTGTAAATTTATCTCATTCTTTTCGGTTGCTATGTTGCATTTCATTGTATGTATATGCCTTAATTTCTCAACCCGCGGATAGGTGTTTATTTAGGTCACCATTTTTTTTTTGTTCTTTTAACCAATGCTTTATTTGAACACCTTCATATTCCCTTAGGTACATGTGGAATAATTTGAAAGTATATACTTAGAATTGGATGCTGAGTTGTAGACCAAATATATTGTTATTCTGTATAACTAAACTATTCTTTAGAGTCTGCCAGTGTGTGAGAACTCTTATTTTCCCATACAAATTCTTAGAGACTTCTTAATTTTAGGCAACCTGATGGTTGTAGTAACTAATCATTATTTCAGTTTGCATTTCCCTCAACACTAATAAGATTGAACATCTTTTCATAGTTTATTTGTATTCTGGTCTTCTCATCTGTGAATTTCTTTTAAAAATGAGGGGCTCCTGGGTGGCTCGGTTGGTTAAGCATCCGACTCTTGATTTCAGCTCAGGTCAAGATCTCACAGTTCGTCAGTTCGAGCCCTGCATTCGGCTCTGTGCCGACAACACAGAGCCTGCTTGGGATTCTTTCTCTCCCTCTCTCTGCTCCTCCCCTGCTTGCATTCTCTCTCTTTCTCTCTCAAAATAAATAAACTTTATAAAAATAAAAATGAAACAATAAAGGAAGGTAAAACTAATAGTTGGCATTCCTTTATTCATTCAAGGAGAGTGTCTACTCTGTGCTATGCACTCTGTTGGCTCTCAGATTCATGAGGAAATAAAGCCTCACAAGTCAAACAAATTAAAAAAAAATGTAAGAGAATGTTAAAGAGATGCTGTGTTCTAGTCTTAGCTAGAGCCCCAAAGGCCAACAACAACAACAAGAGCCAACAAGTCTTCCCTTGCATTGTAAAGCCAGTTGTTAGACCCTCCTGGGCGGGACTTGCCAATCGATGGAAGTCACTGCCAGCAGGAGCATTCACCTACCTGTGAAAGGTGTGAAGCCCGTGAAAGGAAGGAGCTGAAGGGCTGAAAGAAGCTTTTCTTCGGGGAAAGTTGTCCCTGTTCCAGGCATCCCACCAGAATGTGTATAATGCTGATGCTCTAAGAACGGATGATGTCGCTCAGGCAGAATGTGTCACCTGGGAAGAGTGAAAAGATGGAATACAGAGCCTTTTGGAACCAATACCGACGAAATGGGCAGGAGAAGGTGAGCCTGCCAAAGAAAGACGAAGACTGATCCAGGAAGTGGGAGCAGACCTTTGGTGTTCCATCTAAAAAAGGCATTGCCAGACCCAAATTTATCTAGGTTTTTTTCCTTCTGTGTTATCTTCCAGGAGTTTTACAGTTTTGCATTTTATATGGAGGTCTGTGTTCCAGCTTGAGCTCATTTTTGCGAAAGGTGTGAGGTCTGCGTGACCACTCTTTATCTAGGCCAGATCTCAGGATGGTGGTGAGAAACCCTGAGGTCACGTTTCCCTCCAGGGCCAACAGCACCTTTAGCAGATGTGCCTACTGCTTGTGGTAAAAGTAGTGGATTCCCTAAACTGAGCAATCCTTTGTATCACAGATCAGTGCGAAGGCAAGAGTCTCTGGGCCCTCTGCATTGCCCTGTGGGACCTGGGGTCTGGGAGAACCAGCGCACACACGCTGGTGATCATACTGCTTGATTTGACATAAGAAGGTCCTGTCTCTCTGACCCAAGAACCATGTGTGAAACATTAATGGTGATTAATGCATTAGCTTCTATGGAGGGTAAAATCAAACTGCCAAACTGACAATTATATGATGAAAATTAGGGAGGGTTAGGCCTTTGAAAAGTAATTTGTTCAAAGGTTTCCCAAAGAAGATCGTTAGGAAGGGAACAGAAACAGGAGGTAGTAATAGGGTATTCAGGATACTGAGAAGTAACAAAGTTTATATTTGAGGCAGTGTTTTATGTCATCAGTGGCTTTGCACATACACCTATTATCTGGACGGTGTTCCGAGTTGGTTTGGAAAAGGAGAGGACAGTAGTTCTTTTTCTGGAAACTCTGTTAACCTTGTCTTGAAACGAGTAGAAGTTGTTTCAAGGGGTTATAAACAGTCACACACAGGCCTCCATAATCTGGGCATGTGGCCCACACAATCCGATGGCATGCTCTGCTGCCAATGTAGATAAAGCTTGTTTCATTTTGAAGGCAATGATGTTTGCTATTTATGTTTTTATTTTCCTTCTCAATATATCTTTGGACCAAAGTCTGTAATGGTCACTTTTCCGTATCACCGGAAGGTATAAAAGCCTTAAGGAGTGTTCCTGTGAAAGTAGAATGGATTAGTAGGCCAAGGGTATGTAGGGCAGCAAGTGAGAGAGACCGGCCGGGGCAAAGGATTGTGCAAATATTATATACGCTCTGCCTTCATCCTTCATCCTGTTTTCTCGTCCTTGATTTGTTGGCTGACTCCTTGAACACGATGGAGTTAGAGAGTACATTCCCCAGTCACGTGAATTGCAGCTTTTCAGAAAGGCGAGCCACAGAACAATTTTATCCTAACCTGATGTCATTAGATTCTAGAGTCTGCTGTCATCACATTCTGTGTTATTGCCATGTTAATTCCACATGTAGCTTAAGCATTCAGTCTTCTGACCTGTTCCATCGACACAGGGCATTTTATGGCTTAAGGATGATGGCTTAGAAAGGAAGGGAGAGATTTACTTTGGATTAAATTCGATATGGGAAAATGCTTAAGGTGAGCCTTTAAAAAGAAAGAAAAAACGCACCATTCCATATGTTTCATGTGCTAAAGAACATTGAAGCATTCGTAAACCAAGCTTTAATGCTTTCATTAGTTTCCCATAATAACTGAATCTCTGGAATACCTGGATATTTATCTGCAGTATTCTCTAGAGAGGTCCCACTTCATCCATGGTGGTTAATATTTTAAAATGTATTAGTCAACAGGGCATAAATGTATACTACTTAAGTCCTTTAAATACAGTAGTTCAAGAGTCTCAAACAGATAGTATGATTTAAAACAGGAAGTCCTGCCCTTTCCTTCAGGGGAGACTTTTGTTCTTGTGCCCTCTCCTGTGTTTCCCCTGATCTTTCTTTCTGCCTGTTTCCCTGAGTCTTTCAATATATCTTCCCGAAATTTAGTAGATTGGACAGGTATTGTGTAGGTAGAGATAATCTTTTAGACTAGGGCATTATGTGGGGGTATATCTGTGTGACCATCAATTCAGCCGCCATTATTTTCTCATTCCCCGTTGTTTCCATATTGATAAAGTGGATATTATTCCTCAGGAAACTTGGCAGGTTTCCACCTCTGCTCCCTATTTTTTTTCCTCATTTGACACTTTTCTCACTCTAGCCACTGCAAAGACGACCAGAGCCTCCTACCAAATCATCCTGGAGATCAAGTCACTTCAGACCACCTGCACCTTGGAGCCTCTTCCATTACTCACCGACCTATGTCCCTTGGTCCTGAAAGAGCTCATCTATCTGGAGTATCTAAAGTCAGTTCACATAGAGGAAGTAAAAATTTATCTTCTTCATCAAGTGCATCTATCCATTCATCTTTCTCTGGAAGAAAATCTTTATTTGTGAAATTTCAGAAAAGCGGTATTTTCCCTGACCATCAACAAAGTAGAGCCAATTTTGATTCTCAAGAAAAAGGCAGCTTCAGTGATTTAAGATATTCTTCAAACCATTTTGGCCTTAGATCCCAAAGATTCTACTCTACCCCTAGAATTAGTATAATTTCCTGTTATGAGAGCACTAGTTTTTTTGATCTTCAATCAAGAAGTCATAAAACCTTTAATCCAGATGAAATTGAAACAGTTTCTAAAAGCTCAAGTATGGCTGGTGCTGAAAAATATTTAAGCCCTTGTTCACCCAAATATAACATTGGGCATTTTATGAATTTTGAAACAAAATCTAACTCTTCAACCCATCAGAACACTGTTGATGGAAGCATCTACCAACATAGCTCAGCCGCCTTGCTTTTTCTTCCAACTTTTATTTCCTGTTCCTGTCAACAAAGTGAGATTGCTACTGATACCGAAGAAAGAGGCCAATCAAGGAAAGTTGCCCTTCATCCTGGTTCTCAAAATCACCATACCGATCATTTTCCACCTAGGATGCAACAGCATCCCTCTCCAAGAGTAACTTCCCCTGTTTTTCTGTAATGTTGGATTTTCTTCACTTTATAAAAATGCTACTAGCTTTATCCCACCACAGAATGACATTGCTTCAGATTCCTTGGAAGATGAAAACATTGCTCTTTCATCTCAAGATGAAGACACATCTTCATCTATTACAGTCCCTAAAATAAGGTGGCCTCAGACTCTGCCTTTTCTTCGAAGGGTAGCTCAAAGCAGAAATTTTTCTACCAGGCACGCTCCGTAGTCCATAGTATTCACTGCTCAGTTCTAACAGAAATCTTCTGTCTTCCTCAGTTTTACTGCATTTTTGGAAAAAAGACCTTCACGTTGCAGTCTAAATTTAACTGTAATTGGTGTATTTTTTTTTGATAGTTTATTGACATTATTGGAGTTTGGAAGTCAAAGATTATTCATCTGTTTCAGGCTTTTAACAAATTGACTGCTTACAGATTGACCACTCTCAAATTTCTGGGTGATGATTGTAATATTTCTGTGATCTGAAAATAACATCAAGCATTGATATATAGGTCTTCTAAATATATTACATTCTTTGAGAGTTTTTAAAAAAATTTCTTTTAATGTTTATTTTCGAGAGACAGAGAAACAGTGTGCGAACGGGGGAGGGGCAGAGAAAGAGGGAGACACAGAGTCTAAAGCAGGCTCAGGCTCTGAGCTGTCAGCACAGAGCCCGACGCGGCCCTCGAACCCACAAACTGCGAGATCATGACCTGAGCCAAAGTCGGATGCTCAACCGACTGAGCCACCCAGGTGCCCCTCTTTGGGAGTTTTAACATCTTCTTTTATCCTACTCTGATCATGAGGGACAGTATTCCTACCTATGTCATCTATAGAGCTATATTCAGCAATTCATAAATTTTCATTTATATCGGCCTTGTTAGCTACATTCTCATGCCAGATATCCCCCTGACAGATGATATTTTTACTAATATAAGGATCAAATTATAAATACAAACATATTATAATGGAAATATGTAGAATATTTCAATATTGAACCCAGATATTTTGGCTAAATAATTTTCGTACACATTTGTGTGTACGTGTCTGGGACTTCAGAGAACTCGAAATCAGAGTTGTAATAGATTCATAAGTTAGTCTTTATTTTTTTTTTAAAATTTTTTAATGTTTATTTTTGAGAGAGACAGAGCGCAAGTGGGGGAGGGGGAGAGAGAGAGGGAGACACAGAATCCGAAGCAGGCTCCAGGCTCTGAGCTGTCAGCACAGAGCCCGACGCAGGGCTCAAACTCATGAACTGCAAGATCATAACCTGAGCCGAAGTTGGACGCCCAACCAACTGAGCCACCCAGGTGCCCCAGTCTTTATTTTTAAAAGTGAACATTTTCATATTTTTTCCAAAATTTTTATTTAAAACATTTTCAAAGAAAAAATTTTTACTTTAAAAAATGTCTCCCAAAATTTTATTTTTGAGTAAATATTTTTCAAATTTTTCCCATTATATTAAAGTTTATAAATATATTTATCAGAATAAGTAATGAATGGAAAATGCATATAGGCAATTAAAAATACTTAAGTTAGAATATAGCTAGTTTTTGCAGAGGAAAGGAATTGGCATCATTTTCAATTATTTGTCATGATAAAAATGCCCCCTAAACCTATATCATTGGGCTAAGATGTTACTTTTACTTTTGAATTTTTCTCCTCCTCTTAGCATCTATCTTAAAAAAATTTGTTTTCTACTTCAGTTTTTTATTTGTGGTGAACACATTACATAAAACTTACTGTCTTAACCATTTTTAAGTTTAGTGGCATAAATACATTCATATGGTTATGGAACCATTATCACCATTTATCTCCAGAATTTTTTTTCATCTTCTAAACTGAAATTCTGGGCCCACTTCCCACTCTCCCATCTGGCAACCCCACTCTTCTACTTTCTGTCTATGCGGCTTTGTTTCCTCTAGGTACTTTAAGAAGTGGAATTATATATGGTATTTGTCTTTTTGTAACTGGCTGTTTCACTTAGCATAATGCCTTCAGCTGTTATCCATGTTGTAATGTGTCACTCTCCTTACTTTTTAAGGTTGAATAGTATTACTTTGTATGTATATACCACATTTTACTTATCTATTGGTCTGTTAATGGACACTTTGGTTACTTCTACCTTTTGGCTATGATGAATGATGCAGCTATGAGCATGGGTGTACAACTATCTCTTCAAGGCCCTGCTTTCAGTTCTTTTGATTGTGTATCCAAAAATGGAATTACTGGATCATATGGTAATTCTATTTAATTTTTTGAAGTAGTGCCATATTTTTTTCCATAGCAGCTCCACCATTTTATGGTCCTCCGAGAGCTCACAAGGATTTCAGTTTCTCCACATCCACACCAATGCTTGTTCCTTTCTATTTTTTGACAGTAACCATCCTAACAAACTGGTATCCCATTGTAGTGTGCATTTTCCTAATGTTTAGTGACATAGAGCGTTCTTTCATGGGCTTATTGACCTTTTGTATATCTTCTTTGGAAAAATATTCCTTCAAGCCCTTTGCCCATTTTTTTAATTGGGTCATTTGCTTTTTGTTGTTGAGTTGTAGGAGTTCTTTATATATCCTGGATATTAACCCTTTATCAGATATATGATTTACAAATATTTTCTCCCATTACATGGGTTGCCTTTCACTCTGTTCATTATGTCCTTTGATGCACAGCATTTAATTTTAATTTTGATGTCCGGTTTATCTATTTTGCTTCTGTTGCCTGTGCTTTTGTTGCCACATCCAAGAAATCATTACCAAATACAGTATCATGAAGTCTTTCCCCTATGTTTTCTTCTAAGAGTTTTATAGTTTTGGATTTTACGTTAGTAAATGATCCATTTTGAGTTAATTTTTAATTTTTGCATATAGAGGGTCTAATGTCATTCTTTTTGCATGTGAACATCCAGCTTTCCCAGCACCATTTGCTGAAGAGACTTCCCTTTCTCCATTGAATGGTCTTGGCACCCCTGTCAAAAATCATTTGACAATATATGTATGAGTTTATTTCTGGGCTTTCTGTTCTATTCCATTGATGTATATGTCTGACTTTATGTCAGTCCACATTGTTTTGATTACTGTAGTTTTGTAATAAGTTTTAAAATCAGGATGTATGATACCTCCACCTTTATTCTTTTTCAAGGTTGTTTTGGCTATTCAGGGTCCCTTGAGAGTCCATGTGAATTGTAGGATGGATTTTTCTATCTTTACAAAGAACATTGTTGGATTTAGAGAGGGATTGCACTGAATCAGCAGAAAGAGTTGGAGAAGGTCTGCAACCCCATCATCACAAAGCTGTACCAGAGTGCAGGAGGCATGCCTGGAGGAATGCCTGGAGGCTTCCCTGGTGGTGGTGCTCCTCCATCTGGTGGTGCCTCCTCTGGGCCCACCATTGAAGAGGTTGATTAAGCCGACCTGAGAATAGGTCTAGCATTGTTCCACACAACATTTGAAGGACCCAAATTTGTAGCAAATTCCATGGCAGTTAAAGTTGAGCTGCTATAGTTAAT
>CM053576.1:103202357-103225247 GCA_028646485.1 Cryptoprocta ferox | reverse complement strand
GCATCTTTTCATCTTTTTACTTTCAACTCATATGTGTTTTCACTTCTAAAGTGAGTCTTTTATAGATACCATACAGTTGATCCTGATTTTTAAAATCTTTTCTACCGGGACACCTGGGTGGCTCAGTCAATTGAGCATGTGACTTCAGCTCAGATCATGATCTCACAGTTAGTGAGTTTGAGTTTGAGTTTGAGTTGAGCCTGGAGCCTGCTTCAGATTCTGTGTCTCCCTCTCTCTCTATCTGTCCCTCCCTATCTGGTTCTCTCTCTCTCTCTCTCTCTCTCCCTCCCTCTCTCTCTCTCAAAAATAAAAAAATACTTAAAAAAAAGATAATAAATATTTTCTACTGACCTTTGTTTTTTGATTGGAGAATTTAATCCATTACAGTTAAATTAATTACTAATTAATTTGGTCATTTAAATTACTGAATGATTACTAATTTAAATTGATTAATAGAGATTAACTCACTATTGCCATTTTATTATTTGTTTTCTATATATCTTATAGCTTTTTTAATCATTCATGTCCTCTGTTACTGCCTTCCTTTGTACTTACTTGAGTTTTTGCAATGACACATTTTGATTCCCTTCTCATGTCCCTTTGTGTGTATTCTATAGATATTTCCTTTGTGTTTACCATAAGCACTGTGTATAACATCCTAAAGTTATAACAGTCTATTTTAAACTGATACCAATATAACTTCAATTGCATTCAAAAGCTCTTCTCCTTTGATAGCTCCACCCCTCATTTAGTTATTGATGTCACAGATTATGTCTTATATATTATGTAGCCATACAGATTTATCATTATTTTATGCTTTTATCTTTTAAAAGAATAAAAAGTGGAATTATGACCCAAAATCATAATTACAATAAATTTATCCATGTATTTACCTATATCAGAAACTTCATATTTTCATATGGCTTCAAATTGCTGCTAATGTCATTTCATTTCAACTTGAAGGACTCACTTTAGCATTTCTTGTAGAACAGTTCTAGAGGTAAAGAACTCACATAGCTTTTGCTTATCTGGGAATGTCTTAATTTCTTTCTCATTTTGAAGGTCAATTTTGCTGGATATAGAATTCTTGGGTGACTGTTTTTTCTTTCAGCACTTTAAATATATTATCTCACTGCCTTCAGGCCAGAAGGTTTCTGCTGAGAAATTCATTGATAATCTTATTGGAGATCCCTTATATGTGATGAGCAGTTTTTCTCTTGCGGCTTTCAAGATTTTTAAGATTTGTCTTTAATTTTCTACAGTTTGAGGGTGTGTCTTGGTGTGGATTTCTTTGGATTTATCCTACGTAGAATTCATTGAGCTGCTTATATTTGTATATCTTTATCTTTCCTTAAATTTGGGGAGTTTTGGGGCACTATTCCCCAAAATAAACTCTCTCTCCTTTTCTGTTTTATTCTGCTTTCTAATAATATGTATATTGATCTGGTTTATGTTATTCTGCAAAGATTCTTAGGCTCTGTTCACTTTTCTTCATTTCTTTTTTTTTTTTTTTTGACATTTCAGATTCAATAATTTAAAATAATTTGTCTTCAGGCTTGCTTTATTCTGCTTGTTTGAGTATGTTGTTGATCCTCTTGTGAATTTTTCAAGTTACTTATTTTTTTCAGCTACAAAATGTATTTTTGATTTTAATAAATAATTTCTAGCTCTTTGTTGATATTCTCATTTTGTTCATATATTGTTTTCCTGATTTTCTTGTGTTCTCTCTCCATGTTTTCCTTTAGCTCTTTGCACATACTTATGACTATCATTTTTAAAATTGTCTTGTGGGGCGCCTGGGTGGCTCAGTCGGTTAAGTGTCCGACTTCGGCTCAGGTCATGATCTCACGGTTCGTGGGTTCGGGCCCCGCGTCAGGCTCTGTGCTGACAGCTAGCTCAGAGCCTGGAGCCTGTCTTCGGATTCTGTGTCTCCCTCTCTCTCTGACCCTCCCCTGCTCATGCTGTCTCTCTCTCTCAAAAATAAATAAAAACATTTAAAAAAAATTGTCTTGTAAGTCTAAAGCCTGTATTTCTTTAGCGTCAGGTTCTGGAAATTTATTTTGTTCATTTAAATGGTCCATCTTTCCCTATTTCTTTGTATGGTTCGTGATCTTTGGTTGAAAATTGCACATTTGAAAAATCAGCCACATAACCTAGCCTTTATAGATTGGCTCCATGCAGGGGAAGACCCTTGCTAATTAGCCCCGTGTGAGAACTTAAGGACTTCTCGGGTCTTTTCTAGTCATTAGTTTTCCCTGGACTTGTGTGTGTGTGTTTCCCCCCTAATTATCCTATATACATGACTTTTTAAATATCTATTTAGTCTAATTAATTTTAATTTTATTTTTTGGGGGGGGGCAGAGGGTGGGGGAAATCCCAAGCAGGCTTTATGTCCAGTGCAGAGCCCATCATGTGGCTCAATCTCACGACCATGAGATCATGACCTGAGCTGAAATCAAGAGTCAGACAGTTAACTGACTGAGTCACCCAGGCATCCATAAATATTTTAATTTCAGTGAGCCATACCCCTGTTTTTAGATGTCTCATTGTTTTCCTCTCCCCATAATCTCTCACCAAGGCACCTGTGAGTTTGCAGACTCCTGTAGTTTTCACATGCCACAGTGCCTGCCACTGCTTTCAGCAGTCTCCAGTCTGATATCCAACGATGCCTTCATTTCCATCTGAACTCTAAGTCAAGCAAAACAGAAACCAGTCTCTCAGGAAGCCGTCAGACATGCCAGACATTGCAAACAAGATCCACTCTTTTCCTCCTGTCCCAAGGGAGGAGCTGGGAATGGGACCACTTCTTCCCATCTATGCTATATGATGCCTGGGAGGTGTGAGGCAAGGGTGAACAAAAATGCCATGAAGTTTCCTGCCATTTTGAGGATGGCTTTTTCTTGATTTGACATTCACTTGGATGTTCCAAATCCTTGACTAGCTTCTGACTCTCCCACAGAGCTGTTTCATTCTCTCTGTTGTTCATCTAGTGTTTCTATGTAGGAATGAGGGCCTAAAGCTTCCCATCCACCATCTTGCTGACATCAGTCTCTCTTGGCATGTATCTTTTGGGAAAAAATGTTGGAAGGAATGAGGTGTTAGGTAAGGCTGAACAAAAGGAACTGAGCCAGCCCCTGATGTGGGGGGATGGTACAGTCCTGTCGCCAGGCATGTTTTTGCCTATTCTGATGCAACTCACTACGGATACACTTTTGTAAATACACCACTTTGTTTTCATAGAAAATAATGTCATTTTCTCTTTAAATAGTGCAGTGATACATTTAAAGATTCTGTTGTTGCTATTGCAGCAAGTAATTGATTGTGCAGAAGAAATGAAGGGGTAGGGGAAATGGCATCATTCTTACTCAAGTTGGGAGCAATAAATAGTGCCAGAAAAGTACCTGAAATGACAAATGTTTGGAAGAAAATTTGACATTTTAAGGTGGAATTCTCCAGACCTGCTAAAAGAGAAAAAATTCTGACAATCAGATAATCTATGAACTGCTTTTTTTTTTCCACTTAGTCTAAATCTGAGCTCTAACCCAAAATTAATACACGTCTGAATGTTCCCAGACCTGTTTAGATACGCTCTATTTTTAAAATATGCTCTCAAAACCTTTTCATAATTTTTGAGAAATGCTCAGTTATAAGTAGAAGATTCTGTCCAAAGTAGGAAAAGAGTTTCCCCACACTTGAGTGTTTCTAAATATGGGGAAAAGGCTAGCCTAGATGTTCTCTTTTGTTTTATCTGCCAGTTTATCTATTAGGCCGTTACCACGTTGACTTCTTATAGTTTAATCCTTTATACTATTGCACCGATCGCTGTTATTTAAAAGTGTCTTTGCTTTTCTTGTACTTGCCCTTCCATATTGATTTTAGAGTCAGGTAAGTTCCATAGGGGGGAGAAAACCATTGTGGTTTTGACTGGAATTGCATTAAAGTGTAGTTAAATTTGGAACTATATGAAACTGGGTTCAATGTTAAGTTTTCCTATCCATGGTACCTTTTTCTATTTATTAAGATTTCTATTTATTAAGATACAAATAGTATTTTTGTAATTTTCTATAGAAAAGCAAAAGCAAAAACCAAAAACCTATGTGTAATTATTTCCTAGGTACTGTGTGTTTTTCCTGCTTTGTAAATATTACAATTTATGAAGTTACATTCTCTAACTTGTTTTATAGCTATAAGAACATGATTGATTTTCAAAAATTGATCATAAATGTTGATTAGCTTTGTTTACTTTTTCTTTTAGGGTTTTTTTCTATTTAACAGACTCCAAATAATAATACTTTCTGTTTCTTCTTTCCCAATTCTTATAATTTTTATTTGTTTTCTTTTAATATGCTAACAAGACCTGCAGTACATTGATGAATAGAAGCAACATTATTGGACATCCTTTTCTATTTCTTATTTTAAAGAGAATGCTTCTAATATTTCATCATTAAGTATGAAATGTATTATAGTTATTGGCATAAAACCTTTATTGTGTTCCGAAGTCCCCTTCTATTCCTTATTTTTGGGTTTGGTATTCCTTTGTCCTAAAATGGTATTGAATTTATTGAAAAAAAAATTTTGGTAACCACTGAAATGATCATGCAGTTTTTCTAATTCTATTTATTGTGCTAGAGAAATATTCTAATATTAAGCTAAGCTTGTAATTCCTGGGAGAAATCCAGTTTGGTTATGATGCATTCTTTCATGTTTGTTGCAGTTTTTGGTTGATATTTGTGATGTCTCTGATATCTTTGGTTGATATTTTTACATCTGTATTTATGTGTGGAATTGGTCTATAATTTTCATTTCTTATACTATCTTTGTTTGATTTTGGTGTCAGTTTTACCAGCTTCAAAAAAGGAATTAAGATGTTTTCCCTCTTTTTTAATTCCTTAAAAGAATTTGAATAAATCTAATTCTTTGGTATTTGGTAGAATTCCCCTTAAGGGAAATTGATTCTCTCTCCCTTTTTCTCTTTCTCTCTCAATCTGTGGTGTGTGTGTGTGTGTGTGTGTGTGTGTGTTGAAATAAATTCTGGTTTAATTTATTTAATGGATATAGGAATATTCACATTTTTTTCTTATAAAAATAAAATATTGAGATATTACTCATATACTATAAAATTCACCCTTTTAAAGTGTATAATTTGGTGGGTATTAGTTTATTCACAGAGTTACATAGCCATCACCACTCTCTAATTTCTAAACACTTTCATTATTCAAAAGTAAGCCCTGTGCTGTGTATCCACTCATGCTCTATCTCCCCTCATCCCCAGGACTTATCAGCCATTATTCTGCCTTCTGTTTCCATGGTTTTGCTTATCTTGTACATTTCATAAAATGGAATCTTACTAATGTGGCTTTTTGCTAAGCATAATGTGTTCAAGGTCCATTCATGTTGCATCATACAATAGTACTTCATTCCTTTGTATTACCAAATAATATTTCATTGTTTACTCATTTTGTTTACCCTTTCATCTGGTGATAGGCATTTGAGCTGTTTTCATTTTTTGGCCATTATGAATTAAGTTTCTATGTACATTCCAATACAAATTTTTGTGTGGACATATGTTTTCAGCTCTCTTGGATGTGTACTTAGGAGTGTAGTTGCGGACTCCTATGATAACTCCATGTTAAACATTTTGAGGAACTACTGAATTGTTTTCCAAACTTGATACATATGCATTTACAGTCCCATCAGCAGTGTAGGACAGTTCTAGTTTTTCCATATTCTTATCAACAGTTGTGATTGTCTCTTTTATTTTAGCCATCCTACAAGTTGTGAAATGATATTTCATTTTGGTTTTGATTTGTATTTCCCTAGTGACTAAAGATATTAAGCATCTCTTCATGTGTTCATTGGCCATTTTTTATCATCTTTTGATGAAATATCTATTAAGTCCTTTTTCCATGTTTAAGTTATTTGTCTTTTTATTATTGAGTTGTAAGGGTTCTTCATATCTTCTATATATAGGTCCCTTATCAGATATATGATTTGTAACTATTTTCTTCCATTTTGTGAATTATCTTTTCATTTTCTTGATGAAAAAAAATCCCTTTGAAACACAAATTTTAAGTTTTGATAAAATCTATTTTGTTTATTTTTTCTTTTGTCATCTGTGCTTGTAATGTCATATCTATGAAACCATTGCCTAGTCTATGGTCACAAATATTTACTTCTGTGTTTTCTTCTAAGAGTTTTATAGTTTTAGCTCTTACATTTAGATTTTTGATCCATTTTCAGCTATGTTTACATATGGTGCAAGGTATAGGTGCAACTTTGTTCTTCCACATGTGGGTATCTATTTGTCCCAGTACCATTTGTTGAAAATACGTTTGTTTCTGCCACCGAGTTGGAGTTGATCGTACACATAAGGATTTATTTCCAAACCCTAAATTCTTAATAGGCCCTTAATCTCTATCCCATGTCTGTCGTCCTGCCGGTACGGTCTTGATTACTGTGACTTCATAATAAATTTTGAAAACTGAAAGTGTGAATTCTCTAACTTTCCTCTTATTTTACAAAATTATTTTGGCTCTTTTAGGTCCCTTGCATTTCCATATGAAATTTAGGATCAGCTTACCAATTTCTGGGGGAAAATGTTACCAGCTGAGATTTAATAGAAATTGCTTTGAATCTATAGATAAGTTTGGGGAGTGCTGCTATCATACTAATACTAAATCTTCTGATTCATGAGCATGAGATTTCTTTTCATGCATTTAGATCCTATTCTTTAATTTCAACAATGTTTTATAGTTTACAGTGTACAAGTTTGCACATTTTTTGTTAAATGAAATCCTAAGAATTTTATTCTTTTTAATAATACTGTAAGTGAAATTGTTTTCTTCATCTTGGATTGTTCATTGCTAGACTTATAGAAATACAATTGTTTTTTATAAGCTGATCTTGTATTTTGCAACCTTATTGGACTCGTTTATTAGTTCTAATAACTTTTTGTGGATTCATTAGGATTTTATAAGAATAAGATGATGTTATCTGTGATTGGAGATAACTTTCCTTCTTTCTTAATGATTTGGGCACCTTTTATTTCATTTTCTTGACTAATTTATTGTTTTTTTCATGAGAAGTTTTAGCCAATTATATTTTTTTCTAGGTGGTAGTCTTTCATTTCAAAGTTTAAATTTATTAGCATAAACTTTCTATGGTAGTCCATTATTTAAATCTATGCTCTTATCTGTAGTAACAATGAATCTTTGTTTCATTCCTATGCTGTTTATGATTATTTCTGCTTTCTTTCTTTTCTTACATTCTTTTATGTATGAGATTTATCTTTTAAAAATGTTTTAACTTTATGAAATACAATATACATGTAGAAAAGCATACAAATATCAAGTATACAGATAAATGGATTTTCAAACTGAATAAATGGTAAAGTCAGCACCTAAATTTAGAGACAGAGTATTATCAGTACCTCAGCTACTCGCAACACGCCCTCATCCAGTCACTCCCTGGCACCAACAGGATAACCCATTTTGATTTCTAAATGTAGACATCAGTTAAAATTGTTTCTACTTTATGTAAATGAAGTAATACACTGCGTACTTATTTGTGTCTAGCTTTTCTCAGTTGACATTCTCTTGTGATCGTTATCCATTTTGTTTTGTGTCATTGTAGGCGATTTATTCTCATTACAAAATACCTTCCATTGTGTTAATATACTACAACATGTAAGCTTTCTGTTCCTAATAGACATTTGGTACTTTCCACTTATGGACTATTATGATTGGATAAATATGTGTACACATTTCTTTTGGGTATATACCTAGGAGTGAAATCGCTAGATCCCTAGAATATGCATATGACAGCTTTAGGATATATTGCCAAACATATTTCCAAAGCGGTTGTACTAATTTATACTCCCATCAGCCATGTATAAGAGCTCCATCTGCTCCACATCCCCAGCGACCCTTGGCATTTTTTGTCTTTTCCATCTTCGCCATTCTCGTAAGCTTGTAGTTGGAACTGTTTCAATTATTTTTAAATATTGGGATTTCTCCCCCTACTTTTTAGTGGTGATTTCTAATTGAGTTGCATTGTGAACGGGGAATATGGTCTACACAATAGATTATTATCAGTTGTGGCTTGCTTCATGGCCCAGTGTACATGGCTGTTTTCATAGATTTTCCGTATGTCCAAGAAGAGACCTTGTTTTCCAGGGGTTCAATGTTGAGTTCTATATATGTTGATTGGATTTAAGCTTGTCCATTTGGTGTTTAAATTGTATCCTTACATTCTTTCATACTTTATCAATTACTTAGAATCTTATGTTAAAAATCTCCCATTCTGATAGCAGATTCAATTTCTCCTTCTCTATGTTAATTTTTGTTTTCTATATATCTGAGACTCGTGTTTGTAGATGCCTAGAAGTCTAAAACTGCTCTTTCTTTGTCATAAATTGAACCATTTTTAGTGTTTTGTGTTCCTCTTTAAATTTAAAGCTTTTTGCTCTAAAGAATATTATGCCCAATATTAAACTAATTACTTCCTTTTGGTTATTTTCTTATTATACCGCAGGTGCATAGAATTGTATTAAAAACTACTTTTAGCTCTTACAAGCTCTCATGACTGGTCCATGCATGTGCCGCTTTTATTCATTTAGTTAGTTATTATAAATAATGTGAAAGCATCCATGAAACTACCTCCTAAAACAAAAGATAGGACTTCGACAGTAATCCTTATCAAACATTTGGCTCCTTTGCCTCCCCTCACCTGAGGATAACTATTATCGTGGATCTGTAATCTATATTGTTCATTCCTTCCTTTTTAATATATCATTTTATTGCATCTGTGTGTATATTCCTTAAAACACATTTAATTTTTATTGTTTCTATGGAAAGGGGATTGTGTTGTATATAATTTTAAGAGCTGATTTTTCCTCTTAATCTAAGTTTGTTAAGATTCCTTCATATTGGGGCATCTGGTGGCTCAGTTAGTTTAGTGTCTGACTCTTGATTTTGGCTCAGGTCATGATCTCACGGTTTGCGAGATCGATCCCTGAATTGGGCTCTGAGTTGATAGCACAGAGCCTGCTTGGGATTCTCTGTCTCCCTCTCTCTCTGCTCCTCACTGAGCATGCATGTGCACACTCTCTCTCTCTCTCTCTCTCTCTCTCTCTCTTTCAAAATAAATAAATAAACATTAAAAAAAGATTCCTTCATATTTTGCATATCTCCATGTTTCTTGCATTTTGGCTGTTGTGTGATATTCATCCACTCTTTGATAGGCATTTAGGTTGTTTCCTGGTGTTTGCTATTTGAAAGAACCGCTGTCTTTATTATACATATCTATTATACATATCTTTTTTATTATACATATACTATATATAACATATACATATTATACATATCTATGCATACATATATGCACTTATGCAAGAGACCTGGGTTACTGGGTCCTAGAGTATGTGAAAGTTCAGTATTAAAAGATAATTCCAAAGTGTTTTCCCAACCCAAGGGTTTCACCAATTTACATTCACGTCAGCTCCTGTGGATTGACTTCCTCCCTAGCATTTGGTATTGTCAGAGTTTTTACCTTTTATCAATGAAATGAGTATAAAGCAATATCTCTTTGCGGGCTTTACTTGTATTTCTCTAATTGCTAGTGAACACTGAACATCTTATATTTATTGACTATATGTATTTTCTCATTTGGGAAAGCCTGTTTATATCTCTCAAGCATATTTCTGTTGCATTCACTGTGTTTTTATTATTGAATTTTAGGAAAGTATTTATGTGTTCTTGATATCCATGTTCTTCAGTTGTGTTGCAAAATATCCATTCTGGTTTTTATTTTGCATTTTTAAATTTTTTAAAGTGTTTTTTGATTAGCAGTTGTTTTTCATTTTAATATCGTCAAACTGATTAATCATGTGTAATTAATAATCATTTAGAATTAATGCTTTCATATTTTGGTTAAGAAAATTTTTTGCTCCAAAGACTAAAGGGTATTCACCTCTACTCTCTACTTAGAGTTTAAAAAATTATTTTTAACATTTAATTCCTTATATCATCCAGAGTTGTTTTTATATTATATGGTAGAGATTCAATTTCATTGTTTTCTATAGGTGTAGCCATTTTTCCCCCTGGTCAATCCCTTAATTTCCCACTGATCTCACATGCCAGCTCTATCATGCACCACGTTTCCATATATGTATGGATCTACTTCTGGCCATTGTTTTATTCCATCAGTCACTCATCTGTTCTTGTATTAAGTAGCATACTGTCTTGCATCTTAAAAGGATCACTCTGGCTATTATAACTTTCAAGAGAGTTGATTATTATTTATTATTTATGCAATTTTAGGTATATCACAGCTAATACTGACACAGAAGAACAGAGTTTTCCAGTCCTTAAGGCATTTAACACACACATAGAGGATTTAAATTTAGATGTCCTTCTTCAGAAGGTCGATAATTTACGTATGAATGAATCTAGCAAGATGGAGAGTTTTGAACTACTTAGTGACCACAAAGAAAAGGTAAGAGATATGAGATAATAGCATCTGTATGATTTTAATTTTTATTTAATCTGCTATCCCATTTATGTTATACCGTAACAGTTGGGTTACAGTTTACAACAAATGGTTGATGCAAAAATTTTCTATAATCTAAACTAACCTTTTGAAAAGTAAATATAAGAGTCTATTATGCTCTAAGATCATGAAAATGAGAACCAGAGATATGATTATATTTTATTTTTATTTGACTTTTATCCATTTGTTGTATTTAATACATACCCTATAACATAAAGAATAAGACATACTCCTTCTCTTAGGCCAGGAAAAACTACATTTTAAGTTTTCTGTCTTGTAGTTATTAATGTAACAGCTATCAGTATTTCAGTCTGTTTCTACTAATGGTCATTTTTCAATGTTTAACATTGGGCTGAATTGGGAAAGCCCATCCTTCCCACTACAACCACCAAAAAGAAAGAAAGAAAAAGAGAAAAAGAAAGAAGGAAGGAAAAAAGAAAGAAGGTAAGCGAGAGAGGAAGGAAGGAAGGGAGGGAGGGAGGGAGGGAGAGGTTCTCAATATCCCAGTGAGCAATACATCTTTCTTTCCCATTAGCAATTTAAATCCTTTGTCTGAAGCTTTAGCAACTCTAAACAGATTGTTTAAAAGTTTTTAAATCTCCAGCATTATGATTATATTTATAGGTAACGTAGGTTAAAAATGTGACTACTCTTTTGAGTATATATGATCTCTAATGCTCACTGAGGCATTATATTGAAGGTAGTAGGTAACTTAGAAAAAAGAAGGTACTACAACCAGGGAAAACTTACAAATTCTGGTACCTATCAATTCTCTCTTCCATGTTGGTGTAGAGGTAGAGTCTGGATAACATTCATTAGTTTTGAGATCCAGATGTAACACTATTAAATCACTTTTTGTAGGTGTGCCTGGGTGGCTCAGTCTTTTGGGCATCCGACTTTAGCTCAAGTCATGATCTCCTGGTTCGTGGGTTTGAGTCCCACATTGGGCTCTCTGTGCTGACAGCTCAGCACCTGTTTCGGATCCTGTGTCGCCCTCTTTCTCTGCCCCTCCCCTGCTCATGCTCTGTCTCTCTCTGTCTCAAAAATAAATAAACATTTAAAAAAAATTTTTAATCACTTTTTGTAGCCTGAATATTTTGAATATTTTGAATTTAAAATGTTATATGCACATGACTAGATTCAGTCATCTATAAATACCAGTTCACCTGCCTAATTTTTTAAAAGTTGCAGTGGAAAACATTTATGGTTTCGCCAAGTGACTGAGTTAATCTGATGTACAGTGCTATCTTTTCTTTTCAGTTTAGAGATGAAATAGAGTTTATTTGGAGGTTTGCTCGTGCTTATGGAGACATGTATGAGCTATCTACTAATGCACAAGAAAAGAAACATTATGCTAATATTGGTAAGTATTTTATAAAGATTGATTATTCTCAAGTGACAATTGTTATCTATAATAACCCGTTAATGAATTTTAATTAAAGCCAAATTATCTTAAGATAAAACCAGTATGTTTAATCTATTTCATATATCCTACTACTGGTAAATACACATAGTCTAAGGACAGAAAGTGGTTTTTTAGGACTAAGATATATATTCTGTACAAATGTTTGAGCATATTAGAATAGGCAGCCAAAAAACTCAAATTTCAGATACTAAAGTTTATGACGGAAAGACAGTTAGGTAATAGTTGAGGAGCAGGAAGAGGCAGCGGATGGTTGTCTTCAGCACAATTAAAATAACCCTCCTTGATTCCTGTAAGGGAGAACTTCAGGTGCCGCAAAGAGATAACTACTTGAACTTCAATGTCTGGTTTTTTTTTTTTCAAAATTTATCTCCATAAAACAAGATTAGCCTTGAGTTGATCATTGTTTAAGCTGAGTGATACAGTACATGACAGTTCATGCTACTGTCCTCTACCCTTTTATGCATATATTTGAAATTTTCCATCATAACAACATGGTAACAGCCAGAATGTCAGAACTTTTATACATATATGTCTCTGTCACTGAATCTCAAAACTCTTTTCTTGTACAAAGCACCTTAACTGCCATTTCTCTGAGCCTCAGTGTAGTAAGTTGACATCACACTTCCTTAATTTCTTCCTTTATTCCAAACCTTCTCCTTTCCAAGCTTTCTTTCTTTACGTTAGCATGAGGATGAAACAGCAAGAAAATAATGATACTGCAGATCTCATTCCACTCTAGTTCCCTGTCATTTTTTATCTCCAAGAAGGAAATATTTCCAAACTCCTTGTAATTCTATTCCTTTCACTTGTAGATTTCCTTGCCCAGTGACTTCTGCCACATATTCATCATCAGCTTTTTGGGGCAGTTTTTCTGTAGTGATCCATCTTGCAGGCCATATATAACATGGAATTCTAGAGAAGAGGTTTATTAACTCTAGGGCAAATAAAAATTTAACCGAAGAGATAAAATGGATTTATTTTCATATCTACTGAGAAAATCACATTCTAGCTATGTAAACTGTTAAAGTATGAAAGACTTTTTACTGCCCGTAAGCACCTCCCCTACCCTGGGCATCAGGGGTCGTCCTGTGTGTGACAGGAGGTAGAAATGAGACCAAAATCACATTGTTCTCAGACTGTAGACGAGCCGATGGCTTTGTGGGGGAAGCAGTAGTATGGAAATAACCACACGTTATAAAGAAACAAACGGAAATACATTGCGAGTAGAGGAGAATGCAGGGTGTTACGAGTAATCACAGAAAGGAAATGATAGCAGGGTCTGGGGGTTGATACAGGGAATTCTTTCCAGTGGAAGGAAGAGTTTCACATACATGAAATTACTTGGGATCTCTATTTTTATTTATTTATTTTGTTCTTATAGAATTTTTTTTTTTATTGTTGAGGGCGAGAGGGTGGGGGAGGGGCAGAGGCAGAGAGAGAGGGAGACACAGAATGCGAAACTGGCCTCAGGCTCAGAGCTGTTAGCACAGAGCCTGATGCGGGGCTCAAACCCACAAGCTGTGAGATCATGACCTGAGCCAAATTCGGACACTTAACCCACTGAGCCACCGAGGCACCCTGGGATCTCTATTTTTAAATGGAGTAGAAGTTTAGTTGAGTTCATGGAAGAAGTGGTAAAAACGGAAAAAGAAATAGGCTAGAAGAAATCTGGGGATGAAAATGAAGATCAGAATAGGATATATCTTAAAAAATGAGAAACGTTTACAGTGTCAAGAAAAATCAGTAAAAGCCTATGATGTGTTCTCTTCATCCACATGTTGAAATATATTAAAAATAATTCTTTTTTTTCTACCCATTTAGGAAATATTTATTTGAAATTACTGTGTCCAGGAGCGATGTTAAAATGAAGGGTGGAGGGAGGGAGAGAAGGGCGAGAGGAGGGAGGTAATTTAATGTGATTAAGAGGGTGCCACGCTAAGGAACTTGCTAGATAGATAAACATGGAGACAGCCCATTATACTTCAGTGTGCAGGTAGTAAGTGCTTAGGAAAGGTGATGGCAGAGTGTATTAGAGCTGACACCAGCGTTGGGGGGCACTGGAACTCAGTGTGAGGGAGGAGGAAGTGCTGACTGGTTTTCCCCATAATAGCATATTTAAAATTGTTACCCCAAGGCATGATTTGGTCACTGGAGAGCACAGAATTCTTTCATAAAACTCAGGATGGGGTATAGCATTATGCAGTGCATCTTTTGAAGTACTCATAATTTGTATTCTAAGTAAACTATGAATCTTATATCTAAAGGAACATTATTATAATTTCCAGAATTAAGTGATCGATACAGGTGCCTCAAATAGATCACAAAGGACCATTTTGTAAGTGAAACAGCTTTCCTTTCAGACTTCAGCTGCATAAATGAGTTTGCAAAAGCAGCCTGCATATGACCAACCCAGCTTCCTTTTGTATTCTCAGGGTGATGGCCTCTCCTCTATTTTAGGCTGGTGGTTGTACATTAAAAGCTATTTTTGTTCAATTGGCAAAGTAGCTAAAATATTGATTTCATTTTTAATGTTTGTACATTTAAAACTATGTTTTTCACTTCTTTATTTTTTTAATTTTTTTAAACATTTTTATTCATTTTTTGAGAGACAGAGCACGACTACAAGTGAGGGAGGGCCAGAGAGAGAGGGAGACACAGAATCCGAAGCAGGCTCCAGGCTCTGCACTGGACGCTTAGACGACTGAGCCACCCACGCACCCCCAAAGAATGATTTTTAAATAAACAAGTGAAGGGGCGCCTGGGTGGCTCAGTCGTCTAAGCGTCGACTTCGGCTGAGGTCATGATCTCATGATTCACAGGTTCGAGCCCCACATCGGGCTCTGTGCTGACAGCGCAGAGCCTGGAGCCTGCTTCGGATTCTGTGTCTCCCTCTCTCTCTGCCCCTCCCCTGCTCGTGCTCGGCCTCTCAAAAATAAATAAACGTTAAGAATTTTAAAAAAAATCACTCTTTTAATATATGGCCGCAATATAACATCAGTTAGTATTAATAAACTTCACTTTTTAATTTTTTCCAGTTTAGGCAGATTTATACAGGAGATATTTCCCTTAATGGATAGAGCTATAAAACAGAGTGTACCACCTTAACAAATTAACAGATAGAACCGTCTCAGAATTAAAGATCCTTATTTATAAAGATTATCTCAACCATTTATCTCAAAGAGCATTTTGCTGATCACTGGATATTCTCTTCAAGGCCACAACAACAGCAAAAATGGAGCAGGGTAAAAGGAGATGGTGTAAAACGAAGCAGCCCCTTTTTGAGAAGGATTTTCAGAATGTTGTTCAGTTTCGTTGCAAGCATTTTGATTTTTCAGGCCGATAGACAAACCTCTATGCAAAGTAATTATGACATCATGAAAAGTTATTCTAAAACTAAGGGAAATGATTTGGGAGGGTTATTTATGTACCGAGCTTGCTCGTTTTTGTGCATGATTAGGTAAGCACTTCTCTGGGAAGACTTCCCTTTAGATGGGGTTCTCTACATCTCAGTACTCTGTTCTCTAACACGCCCTCTCTTTTTTTTCCTTCTTGCTTATAGTTTTTATGTGCAACTTGTTTGCTTATATACCTGCTTTCTACTGAAATGTGAACCCTTGGAAGTCAAAAACTGTGTCTTAATTTGACTTCTTATTCCCACCAGATGATATGACACTCAGAAGGCACACAGTAAATATGTCAATTTGGCCAATTATAAAACAATTTTTATTAATGCTTTTAAATAATGATTGAATGACTCTTCTTGCACTTGGTTACATCGCTTAGTTCAGTGAGCTTAAAACCTGAGCATTCCTCAGAATCTCTAGAGGCTAGTTAATTAAAGCAGATGGCTGAGCCCCACAGTTTGTTATAGAGTAAGTCTCTCTTGTAGCCAGAAATTTGCTTTTCTGTAAGGGATACTTCTGGTCTTGGGACCATATTTTAGGAACCACTGACTTAATTCAGTAATCTACCCCCCACCAACTCACATGAAGGTACTAAATGTAAGCACATTTGTCTTTCAGGGAAGACATTGGGGGAAAAAGCTATTACCAGAGCACCCATGAATGGTCATTGTCATCTGTGGTAAGTACATAGAACTTACGCAGTCTTTTAAAATTCTCATATGCCTCTGTATATGTTACAATTGATTTTTAAGATATTATCGACCCATTTAACCTGTCAGTCACATTCACGGAAAGATATATTTAGTAGATAACACAGTAACTATTCTTAGTCTCACGTATTTTGCAGTATGTATGTTTTAAGTGTATTCAAGGTAAACTTTCATCGAAGATTTCATAAGTGAATCTACAAAGTGCTGTGCCTTTGAACATGAATTCCTAATTAAATGTGATTTATCATTTTATTTGAAAACAAATACTAAAGGGGTGTCATGCTTCTGAATGAAATGTGGAAAGAATGCTTCTCGGAATAAAAGCATGTCACTCATTTTTTATACCTTAATGAGTTCACGTATACAAATACTACAGGGCACAGAGAAGTCATTTGAAATATAAGAAAGCTCAAACCAAGGGAATTTAATTCGTTGGATGGGTATAGCTGAATGCCCTTGGGGAAACAGATTTATTCTTGAATATGTTTTATTTTAGATCCTTTGTTTAGAATTATAGAACACAAATAAGAAGAAATATACTGTTTTTAATTAACACTCTGTAGTTGCGTTTTTTACAACATTTTTTAGTTCCTTGCGGCAATATAGGTAATTCAGGTGCTAGGAAGGTAAGTGTAATAAGTTATTTATAACCCTTCTCTCAGACCTCGGTTTCTAGAAATCCAACCCTCTTCAGAGGTAGTTAATTCTCCTGGAGCACTTTCAGACAGAATCTCTCTCAAACTGGCTCCCTTTCTGCAGGTCTGCATTTGCCCATCGGGAGTCGGGAGATTCTGTTTCACTCCACCAACTAACTCTCAATTGCAAACCTGTTTATTTACTCTGCCACCAGCAGGGGGAGCTCCACTCACACTGTCCTCTTCAAGCGTCTCTGGTTAGGCGTCAAGGGACATTTTTTTTTTCTGTCCCTCAAGGGACACAGGCCCAAATAAAAACAGATCTTTTGACCTGCCCTCACTTTGCTTAAGATGAGGTGCAAGCTTGCCCCCTGCCCCTTAATCCATGGGGGGGTGGGAGGCGGAAGCCACAGTCCCCTGAACAATTCCATTCAGAGGAATCCTCACTCCTCTACCTCTGACTAGGAGAAAGGTAGTTTTGCAGTTAGCATCTTAGTACATAACTTTACGATCATTTCCCCAGGGTATGAGAGTGTTGGCTATTATTTCTGTCACCAAATTTGCCTTCTCATCTAGTTTGCTCATTAATATTAATAAATTAACATACGTATGCATTAAGGTACTTCCTTTCTTCCACTTTTAGTGGTAACTGTAATGAACTTGTATTCATCAAGCCACGCTGTCTTCATCTCCTTTTTAATACTGGGAGTGTTTGGGAGCCAACTGGCCGGATTTAGAGGCAGAAAAAGCACCCAAGCCCTCCTCTTAACTCTGATCTGCTCCCCCCGCACCCACTTGTTCTTCTTCTGTGGTCGTCTTCCTTCTCCCACACATAGGTCTGTATCCGTGAAGAGTCACATTTAAAATGTACAGTAGTTTTCTGGGCGCCTGAGTAGTTCAGTCAGTTGGGCATCTGACTTTGGCTCAGGTCATGACCTCACCACTCATGAGTTCAAGCCCCATGTTGGGCTCTGTGCTGACAGCTCAGAGCCTGGAGCCTGCTTCAGATCCTCTGTCTTCCTCTCTCTGCCCCTCCCCACTCATGCTCTGTCTGTCTCTCTCTCAAAAACGTTTAAAAAAATAAATAAAATGTACAGTAGATTTTAATCCTCAATTTGAGGGCATTTATCAGTGTGAGCTTCTGATTTTCATGGAGGAAGAATGTTGAGTCTTCTCTGGGGGCTTCATAATTACCTTGAAATCCATCTTGTTAGAAGAAATTGTACATAACTCTCTCCTAGTAGGTTACCCAGTCGGTCTTACACTAATCTGGCTGTTTTTCTTTCACTTTTTGTTACGAACAGATTGCCTTGTTTGTAACTGTGGGATTTGACTCCAGGGTTAAATCTTATCAACACACAGACACAGACACACACACACACACACACACACAGAGTAATGATCCAGTCGTGTTGCATATGCGTTCTTATTCAGTATCAGTTTGTAATTTTAAACTATTAAAATCTAATTAGTTGATAAAATTTAATACACTCAAATGACAATTTTATCTTAATTCTTAGAATGTATTATAATGTAGGTCGTGAATACAAGAGTTCTCATCTAATTAAATAGCATTTAGGGTGATGAAAAAGGAGAAATTAAAACTTTGATTTGACAAGGAATGGTTAAAATTCAGGTTAACTGAGTCCATAATTAATTGTAATAAAGCATCATAAAAAGGTCTTTGTCAGTATGTTAAGACATTTTCTTATTCACTCGGCATAAATGGCAAACTCTGACCCAGGCCAACCGCCTATTTTTATAAATAGTTTTACTGGTGCACAGCCCCATCCATGCATTTGTGCACAGTGAAGTTCAGTGGTTGTGACCTTGACTGTCTGACCCCAATGCCTAAAATGTTTGCTACCTGGCCCTGTAGCACAGCTTTGCAGATCCATGATTGAGAGGGTTATGTGATAGTTTATAAGCTTCAGTTAGAAATAAAAGATGCAATCCTTAGGAATAATTATCAGAAAGGATTAACATTGAGGGAATAGTTGAAAAACAAATATCATTTTAAGACTTGCTTTCCATTTTCACCTTTTCCCAAAAAGCTTTGACACTTTAAATTTTCATAAGCTCTCTGCAGAAATGTTATTTTTGTTGAACCAGCTTAAGATACTTGTAGAATCAAGAGAGTAAAGTCACTGTGGCTTTGTAGTTTGTCAGCCCAATAGGCCTGACCGTAATTACAAATAATATCTTACATATTTGTTATGCTCTACTGTTCACAAATTATATCCACATGCCTTACAGCATGTGATTTACAGAACAACGTGTTTCCATTTTAGAGGTCAGGGTGAGCAAGGTAGGGTATAGGGGGTGTGTGGGAGGGTAATAGGTTGTTAGTAAGCAAGGGTCACACAGTAAGAAGAAAAACAAAAACCAGATCTTTTATTTGTATATACCCGGTATTCTATTACATTATTCTTCCTCTGCTTTCTCACAGTAGAAATAGCATTTGTGCTGAATCAGAAGTACTGCAGGGAAACTAATGGAGTTATTTTAGTAGTTGTCGAAACAGGAATGTTTGTCATTTATTAAAGATATATTCAATATCAGTGCAAAGAAAATACAGAATTTTTGTCAAAGCATGTATGGTGAGAATGACCTCTAGATGGAGGTAAAAGACCATATTGTGAATTAACATTCTTCGTCATTCCTATCAACTTGAGATGGTTTGTGAAATTAGATTTTAAATTATATTTTTATTTTTTTAATTTTTTAAAAATTTATTATTATTTTAATGTTTTTATTTATTTTTGAGAGAGAGAGACAGAGCAAGTGGGGGAGGGGGCAGACAGAGAGGGGGAGACACAGAATATGAATCAGGTTCCAGGCTGTGAGCTGTCAGCACAGAGCCCGACATGGGGCACTCGAACCCACGAGCCGTGAGATCATTACCTGAGCTAAAGTCAGATGCCTAACCGACTGAGCCACCCAGACACCCCATTAAATTACATTTTTAAAGATGAACAATAAGATGAAAAGAAGAAAAGATGAAAAGAAGAAGAAGAACAACAACAACAACAATAACAACAACAACAACAACAACAACAACAACAACAACAGACACAGACATAGGTGGAACTGATTGCCAGAAAAGAAGTGATGATCCTTTGGGAAAAAAAGTGGTCAGGTGAACTTTGAATTTATGATATGTAGGAAGATAAATAATATTTTAGACTTTAAAGAAAAAGACTTCATAACAGATTACGAAAAGCATAAGACTGTATGACATTATTTATAAGGGAAATGTGCATGTTTCGTGCCATGGTATTCATAAGTCATAGTTTTTTTTTCCTGTTTCTCCTCGCTCAGAGTTAAGTTGGAGAGAATGTGCTGAGAGAGCACTATAAATGCCTCCAGGTGTGCATTATGTCAATCTGATGCTGATGTTCAGAAAATAGATGATTGATCTTACCACTCTCTAGATCAGTGAACATAGATGTTTTTCTTTTGATTCCAGGACAAATGTTTCATTGTTCTATAAATCTCTGGCTGAAGAAGTTCAAATAGGTCCAACAGATTTTTCTAAACATGTGACATGATTTGTTTTTTTTTCTTTCTTTGTCAGTATAGAGAGTAGGGAAATTGAACTAGTATATGTGAATTTAAGCAAGGCAGTAAGGTCTGTTTTACTTACAACATTCTTGTGGACAAGATACAGAAATGTGGGCAAGCCTCTGGGTTACCCATATTGAGAGAAGGGTTTAAGCCAGAATTATTCTATAGAATAACTGTTGGCAACCTGGGGACGATTCTAGGCTTCCACGTCTCTTAGTATCTTAGACACTAGCGTGTTCCGTAATTTTGTAGTGGGTGAAGATATAATAAGTATGTTCTAAAAGTTGCAAGTAACACAAAATTATGAGGAACAGAGTGTATGATGGCTGACAATAGTAATTCAAAAGGTTTTGACATGTGTGAATGAATAGAGATAAATGTGGAAGGAGGGATGGAAAGAAAAGGGTCAAATTTTAATTTAGGGAAAAACATGAAAATTTGAATAAAGTGGGGAGTTTAATTAATAATACCATATTAATTATGGTACATTGTGAAAATTATGCATCAATCTTGTTTAAGAGTATTGGTACAGTTGGGATAAATGTACTATAGTAATGGAAGATGTATACAGTAGAGAAAACTGAATATGGATATATGGGAACTCCCTCTACTGTCTGTGCAACTTTTCTATAAATCTCAAGGTATTTTAAAATAAAAGCTTATTGGGGCACCTGGGTGGCTCAGTCGATTAAGCGTCTGACTTCAGCTCCGTTCATGGTCTTACGGTTTGTGAGTTCGAGTCCTGCATCGGGCTCTGTGCTGACAGCTCAGAGCCTGGATCCTGCTTCAGATTCTGTCTCCCTCTCTCTCTCTCTACTGCTTGCCCATTCACACACAGTTTCTCTCTCTCGAAAATAAATAAACATTAAAAAATTTTTTTAATAAATAAAAGCTTATTTTTTTATAAAGTGGGCTAAGGTTTTAAGTACAAATAATGCCCATAACAGAAATGGGGGGATTTGGGGATGTAGCTGTGTGAAATTTTGCTCCACTTTCTGGAACTCCCTGGGAGGGATGATAAAACAGAATGACAGAGAGAATTTCAAAACCTCAAAATGGTGAGGCCAGAGGTGACACTAGCAGTTTTACAGGAGAACTCACAAGTCCAGGAATCTTTTCCTACAAGCTCAGTCTCTGTTGGGTGCAGAGAGGTATGTGACATGCGGCGTGATTGTAGAATTTGTGAATAATACTGCCTCCTAATCTGCTTAAGTTCTCAGATCACTTTTGTAGGTTGATTTAGTTATCATTATTTCTACTGTTGCAGATTTGGTTGATTATATAGAAACTGAAAATTAAGAGGACAAAAAAGTCATAGCTGAAAAGTGACTATTTTATTGTTTGTCATAAGTTGTGCGAATTATGGGATCTTTTGTGTTCAGGAATGGTCTTACTGTTCCAAATTAAGCAAATTATTTAGTTCATTTAAAAAAAATTTTTAACATGTATTCATTTTTGAGAGACAGAGAGTGAGTGGGGGAGGGGCAGAGAGAGCGAGATACAGAATCTGAAGCAGGCTCCAAGCTCCAAGCTGTCAGCATAGGGCCTGATGCGGGGCTCAAACTCATGGACTGCAAGATCATGACCTGAGCCAAAGTCGGACACCCAACCGACTGAGCCACCCAGGTGCCCCGTTCAGTTCATTTTTGTGCTTGAAAGTTACCCTTATCCACAGAAATGAGCAAGATAAATACCCAAAATTACATTTTTCATTTCAGTTATGACAATGCAAGTAAAAATTAATACCTACTCTTGAAAGATTTAGGTAAATGAATATTTTACCTCAGACAGAAACACTCTGAAATACTCTGAATACTTTGCACAGACAGAACACTCTGAATATGAAAAGTAATGTATCCCCAGATTTTGGAGTGAGCAAATTGGTGAACAAATATTGCACCCAACTTATTTCAAATAATTATTGATGTAACTTTTATATTCCCAGTGGAAAAAAAATAAACAATTCACGGGATGCCATATTCTAGTATGCAGTGTTTCCAAGGAAGGATTAAAGGTCATGGGGAATTTTTTGGGAAAACATCTTCATGGGGCGCCTGGGTGGCTCAATTGGTTGAGTGTCCAACTCTTGATTTTGGCTCAGATCATGATCTCACGGTTCTTGGCATTGAGCCCCAACGTCGGCCTCTGTGCTGACAGTGCAGAGTCTGCTTGGGATTCTCTCTCTCCTGTCTCTCTGCCCCTGCCCCTGCTTGCACTCTCTTTCTAAATAAATAAATAAATAAATAAATAAATAAAATTTTTAAAAATATGAAGAAAAAGAAAAGCAGAGGCGCCTGGGTGGCTCAGTGGATTAAGCATCTGACTCTTTTTTTTTTTTAACTTTATAGTTTATTGTCAGGTTGGTTTCCATATAACACCCAGTGCTCTTCCCCACAAGTGACTTCCACCATGACCATCACCCCCCTTCCCCTTTCCCCCTCCTCCTTCCACCCTCAGTTTGTTTTCAGTATTCAAGAGTTTCTCATGTTTTGTCTCCCTCCCTCTCCCTAACTCTTTTTCCTCCTTCCCCTCCCCATGGTCCTCTGTTGGGTTTCTCCTGTTAGACCTATGAGTGAAGACATATGGTATCTGTCCTTCTC
>CM053576.1:103177615-103201857 GCA_028646485.1 Cryptoprocta ferox | reverse complement strand
CCAATAGTTTATTTTGGTTCTTGATTCCCTTGCCTTTGGGGATGTGTCGAGTAGGTAATTGCTGCGGTTGAGGTCATAGAGGTTGTTTCCTGCTTTCTCCTCTAGGGTTTGGATGGTTTCCTGTCTCACGTTCAGGTCCTTCATCCATTTTGAGTTTATTTTTGTGTATGGTGTAAGAGAGTGGTCTAGTTTCATTCTTCTGCATGTTGCCGTCCAGTTCTCCCAGCACCACCTATTAAAGAGGCTATCTTTTTGCCATCGGATACTCTTTCCTCCTTTGTCAAAGATTAATTGGCCATACATTTGTGGGTCCAGTTCTGGGCTCTCTAATCTATTCCACTGGTCTATGTGTCTGTTTTTGTGCCAGTACCATACTGTCTTGGTGATGACAGCTTTGTAGTAGAGTCTAAAGTCTGGGATTGTGAAGCATCTGACTCTTGATTTCGGCTCAGGTCATGATCTCATGGTCTGAGAGTTCAAACCCTGTGTTGGCCTCCATGCTGACAGTGCAGAGCCTCCTTGGGATTCTCTCTCTCCCTGTCTCTCTGCCCCTCCCCCCCTAAAAAATACATAAATAAACTTTAAAAAAGTGTATTTTGAAATTACCTTTGACTTTATTTGTTTTAGTCTTGTTACTTAATTTTGTTTTCAAATGATATTAAGGGAGGCCGTGACATTTTTATTTTTAATGTTATTAAGGAGGAACAGAGATATGATGACACAATATATTTTTTCAATTTATTACTGTTGTGACTAGACTTTTCTGAGAGCCTCTTTGTGACTTTGATGTTGATGACGGTGGTAGAAGCAGCTAATATTTCTTGAAACTCACTGTGTGCCAGGTAGTATTCTAAGCAATTACACATTTTAGGTATTTTCCCTTGTGCACTCATATGAGATAGACGGGGTTAGTATCCCCAGTTATAGCTGAGGAAACCGGCCTCATGTTAACGTCAAGTATTTATTATTTTTAGGGACCTTGTATCTATATGAATACTTTTATCAAGTATTAATGAATGCTTTAGAGATATTTTTTAAATGTTTATTTGGTGGTATTCAATTAAAAGTTCACACACTATCCACTGTTTTTATCCTTTTCAGGTATGCCGTCTTGTGTGGCTATGTGTCTGAGTTTGAGGGCTTACAGAATAAAATCAACTATGGACATCGCTTCAAGGTATTTCTTGATATTAAAAATATTTTAATGTAGCTGTATGTTCCATTAAAAGGTATGAAGCAAATTATTCAACAAATTATCTCTCAGGGTACTTGGGTGGCTCAGTCAGTTAAGCGTCTAACTCTTGATTTCAACTCAGGTCATGATCTCATGGTCATGGAACTGAGCCCCATGACACCCAGAGTGGAGCCTGCTTCAGATTCTTTCTCTTCTTCTCCCTCTGCCCCTCCCCTGCTCATTCTTGCTCTCTCACTCTCTCTCTCTCTCTCAAAAAAAAGTTATAATAAAAACAAATTAATCTCAATCTAAAGGAATTTATCTTTTTAATTTTTATTTATTTTTCAATGTTTATATGTTTATTTTGAGAGAGAGAGAGAGAGAGAGAGCATGTGCAAGAAGGGGAGAGGGGCAGAGCAAGAGAGAGAGAGAGAGAATCCCAAGCAGGCTCCGCTCTGCCAATACGGAACCCAATGCAGGGCTCAGTCCCATAAACCACAGGATCATGACCTGAGTCAAAATCAAGAGTCAGATGCTTAACTGACTGAGCCACTCAGGTGCCCCTATCTTTTTTATTTAAATGAAGTGACAGTCTTTAAATAATGCTGTGCCAAAATATGAAACTATTTGGGTGATTGAAGATTATTATTCTAGATCTCGAAAGAACTCACATAGTAGATGAGCATTATTTTTTCAAAGACAGGATTCATCTTTTGGTCATGAGCTCACCAACATCATAAACGTGATTGGGACTAATTAGTTAACATTACTTGCATATTGATTTGGTGGGAGGAATAGAATTCAATCTAGGACTTAAACTTACCAGGATAAATGAATAAAATAAGTAATATACGTATAAATCCTTTATAATATGCCTGTAGCTTTGAAAGCTCAATAAATGAGCAAAGAAGTTTCTTTGTTTTCTAGCTCCCTATACCCGTTTTAATAATGTCAGGAGAATAGTTCCACCACCTCGCTCTGCTATTTTTCCTTCCATTATATCCTAATCATTTGAAATTTGTAAGCATGCTACTGAATCAGTATTGGCTAGGCAAGTCATGGGCAGACAAAAGTGTCGCTTGGATGTTTTCTACTTTTTATAGTAACATTTGGCTTTAAATTATCCATAGCTTCATCAAATCATTGTCACAGTCTGGTCCTAGTTGTGAGCAATCATTTCTGATGATTGAATTATTGGTAAGACTTCTTACATTAATGACAGGGATTGAGGAAGGGGACTAAACGACACTGTAAAGCCCCTTTGAACTTAGGCACAGTTGCATTCACCACCACCTGAACCCTGAGAGATGGTATTTGTTTTGAATTTTCTTTTAGGAGCATCTGGATAAAGCAATCCAGTTTTTACCAGAAGAACCTTTTTTGTATTACCTCAAAGGAAGATACTGTTATACTGTAAGTTGAATGTTTTTATCCATAATTCTTATTTCAATATACTTGGGTTACGTGATATATTTTTATTGACTTATTCTTTCTTTAATTGTCTTACCTGGTGACTAGGGAAAATAATAAAATCAGTACATATTTTATGAGTTTATGGTTGATTGATTTGTATACTGTTAATATGGTATATGATTTTATATATATACATATATATCTGTACTTTTCTACTTAGCACCTCTCCATTTCCCCTCACAACAATCACCCTGTCCCTTTTGTGCTCTCTCAGTTGGTGATCAACCCCTTACATGCATGTGCCCTGTGTTGGTGTACTACTCTTTGTTTTGTGAGAAGACTTTTTCATTTAACAGAGTGTATTGAGCATGTATGTACCCACCATTCTTGTCTTCAAACAACTGAAGTTAGAAAAGGACATGAAATATATAGAAATAAATAAAGGCAGCTGGTGAGTCTAAGACCCAGTGTGTCAAATGACATTTGTTTATAGAAAATTAACATAATGTGAATTTATATCTTAAGAGATGCATGAAAAATTATGCTTAAGAGAAATGCTATTTCTGAATGAGAAGATTTGCATAAGCAAAAGAGGAAGCTTGCTAGTTGAGGTTTGAGGATTAGGAATGGAGAAGGAAGCTCTTTTATTGAACACCTGCTATGTATCAAATGTGCAGCTTATGCTTTATATTTCTTATCTCCTTTAATCCTTGAAACAGCCCTGTAAGCAGTTTTTATTATGCCAGTTTTTGATATTAAGAATCTGAGTCTTCATGAAGGTAGAAGACTCCTAAGGCTTAAAAATCATTGACCCAACCTCACATGAGTCTGGGGCTTGAATGCACATTATTTGTTTAGGCTTAAAAAACCCAAGAAGGAGGGGTGCCTGGGTGGCTCAGTCAGTTGAGTGTCTGACTTTGGCTCAGGTCATGATCTCATGAATCGTGGGTTTGAGCCCCGCATCGGGCTCAGTGCTGACAGCTCAGAGCCTGGAGCCTGCTTTGGATTCTGTGTCTCCTCCTTTCTCTTCCCCTCCTCTGCTTATGCTCTGTGTCTCTCTGTCTCTCAAAAATAAATAAATGTTAAAAAACAAACAAACAAACAAGCAAAAACCCAAGAAGGAAATTCTGATTTAAAGTGGAACCTGATCTTCATGCCATAAACAAATGCCAGAAGCTAATGCTGATCTTCCCTGGAAGAATATGCCTGCACACAGGTCTTATAAAACTGCAGAGTGGCCCCATGGTGATGAGCTCACAGTCAAAACTAAAAGAATGTACAAAGAAATAAGCCATCAAGTATGACAGTCAACAGAAACAAAGAACAGGAATAGATCTAAAAGGACTTCAGATTTTGGAACCATGGAATATACAGTGTTCAATAGCTACTTATACAATGTGTTTTTAAAAATAAAAGGAACTGGGGAGAGGGGAATGGAGGAGTATGAGACTACAAAATTGACCAGGTAGATTAGAAAAAGATAAAATAATTTTTGATATAAAAGTATAGTATTTCACATTAAAAGAAAACTCAGTGGAAAGATTTAGCAGTAGAAGGCACCCCTAAAGAGAAAACTAGTGAACTTTAAGATAAATCTGAAAAAGTTGCCTGGAGTACAGCACTGAGGAACAAAGAGATAGAAAGTATGAAGGAGAGATAAAAAGACATAGAAGGGAAGTAAGGATACTATACAGTGCTAAATTTTCATGTACTCTTTTGGTAATTAATAAAACAAGAAGGCAGAAAAACATATTAAGCATGTAAAACATTGAAGCTTCACATTTAATAACCTTGATCTAATAAATGTATAAAAATAATGTACCTTTTGAGGATACACATTTTTCAAGCATATGTAGAATGTTCACAAAACTGATCAATATGCAGTCATGAAGCAAGTCATAATAAATTTCAAAGAATTGATATCAAACAGGTTTCCTGATCATAATGCAATTAAATTCAAATTTTGAAATAAAACAACTGAAAAAACATAAATCTTGAAATAAGAAATTATAATTAAAAAACAACAAGGAGATGCCATTTATTCTTACTCATTTGATAAAACTTAAAAATATCAATGTAAGATGTTGCAAGGATATGGAGCAACAGGAACTCTTACATATGTAGGAGCATACCACTTTGGAAATACCTGAATACTATCTTTTAAATCTGATTACTTGCCTACCATAGGACCCATAGTGGTGCCTACCCTAGAGAAATTCTTGCAAATGTACTCTGGAAGGCACGTACGAAATGCCTGCAGCAGCCTTGTTTCTAAGAACAAGCAAAAAATTGAAAAAGATCCAAATGTCCATTTACAAAAGAGTGGATGAAAAATCATTGATCGGTGTTTAATGACAGAATATTTCACAGTTATTTAAATGGCAGAACTTCAGTTACACTCAGGAACCTGGATAAAATCTTAAAACTATAATAAGTAAAAAAAATAAGTCATAGAAGGAAATAACATGATATCATTTTTTAAAAGTAAATAAAAGCAGAAATAAACATAGCAATAAGTAGCATTATGTAGGAAAGCAAGGAAATAATTTTGTTTAATAGAGGTTAATGGCTACTAGAAATCTAGAAGATGATCCTGGGAAGGAAGGCACTTGATGGGGTGGAGAGACCATCAATATGCTCTTAAGTATTCATTTCTGAATCCTTTTAATCTTTTATGATAAACCTCTACTATTGATATTTGGAAATAATGAAAAGTTTTTAAAAGGAAGCAAAAAATACTGTGCATCCCCTGTAGAAGAGGACTGATGCACACAATTTGCAAGCACTGTGCCCCTGCCCAGCTGGCGCCTGTGTTGGCAGCAGTTGAACATCTCCTGTGGAAAGGGACCGGCACCACCTGTTAAGGGTGAACACTCTGCCCACTATGTTGAAGAGCAGGAGCTATATCTGACTTGCCTAACACAGGGAAACAGACATGGAGAGTTAGGCAAAATGAAGAGACAGAGGAATATGTCCCAAATGAAAGAACAGGACAAAATCACAGCAAGAGACCTAAGGGAAACATAGATAAGTAATATATGCCTGATAGAGAATTTAAAGTAATGATCATAAAGCTACTCACTGGACTTGAGAAGAGAGTGGAGGACATCAGCAAGACCCTTAATACAGAAATAACAACCAATCAGAGATGAAGAACTCAATAATTGAAATAAAAAATATATACTGGATGGAATAAATAGGCTAGAAGAAGCAGAAGGATGAATCAGTGATCTGGAGGACATAGTAATGGAAAGTAATCAAAAAGTGAGCAAGTGAGAGAAAAGAAGTTATGCAAAATGGGAATAGACTTAGGGAACTCAGTGATTCCATCAAATGTATTAACAGTTGCATTATAGGGATCCCAGAGAAAAGGGGGGCAGAATATTTGAAGAAATAATAGCTGAAAACTTCTTGAATTTGGAGAAGGAAACAGAAATTTAGATCCAGGAGGCACAGAGATCCCCCAACAAAATCAACCCAACGAGGTCCACACCAAGACATATAGTAATTAAAATGGCAAAAAGCAGTGATAAAGAATTTTAAAAGCAGCAAGAGAAAATAAGACAGTTACCTACAAAGGAAACCCCATATGGCTAGAGGCAGATTTTTCAACAGAAACTTTGCAGGCCAGAAGAGAGTGGCATGATATATTCAAAGTGCTGAAAAGAAGAAGTCTACAGCCAGAATGGCCTATCTAGCAAGGCTATCATTTGGAATAGAAGGAAAGATAAAGAGTTTCCCAGGCAAACAAAAGTTAAAGGGGTTCATGGCCACTAAACCAGCCCTACAAGAAATGTTAAAGGGGACTCTGTGAGTGGAAAGGAAAGACCATCAATAAAAGTAAGAAAGGTAGAAAGCACAAAAGCAATAAAAGTAAGTATATCTGTTAAAATTAGTCAAGGGACTCACAAAATAAAAAGAAATAAACTATGACACCATATACCTAAAACTTGGGGAGTAGTAAAGAATGGGTTCAAACTTAAGCAATCATCAACTTAAGACAGACTGCCATATGCAGAAGAGTTTATATATAAACTGAATGGTAACCACAAAGAATAAAAAAAGTAATAAATATGCAAAAAATAAAAAGAAAGAAATCCAAGTATATCACTAAAGAAAGCCAACTTATGGTTAGAGAAGAGAGCAAGGGAAGAAAGGAACAGAGAAGATCCACAAAAACAAACACAAAACAAATAACAAAATGGGAATACATACTTATCAGTAATTACTTTGAATGTAAATGGGCTAAATGTCCCAGTCAAAAGACATAAGGTGACAGAACGGATTAAAAAAAAAAACAGACCCGTCTATATGCTGCCTACAAGAAACTCACTTCAGACCTAAAGACACATGCAGATTGAAAGTGAGAGGATGGAGAAACATTTATCATGCAAATTTATGAGAAAAGAAAACCAGGGTAGAAATACTTATATCAGAAAAAATTGACTTTTTTAAATTATTTTTTTAATGTTTATTTATTTTGAGAGAGAAAGAATGTATGAGCAGGGAAGGGGCAGAGAGAGAGAGAGAGAGAGAGAGAGAGAATCCCAAGCAAGTTCTGCACTTTCAGCGCAGAGCCTGACCTGGGGCTTGGTCCCATGAAACGTAAGATCATGACTTGAGCCAAAATCAAGAGTCAGTTGCTCAATCGACCCAGCTACCCAGGTGCTCCAAGACAAAATTGACTTTAAAACAAAGTCTGTAATAAGAAACAAAAAAGACACTATATAATCACTAAGGGGTGTGTCCAACAAGAAGATATAACTGTTATAAATATTTATGTACCCAATATGGGACCACCCCAATATATAAAACAGTAACAAATATAAAGGAACCAATAGATAGTAATATAGATAGTAATATAATAATAGTAGGGGACTTTAACACCCCACTTACATCAATGGACAGATCATCTAAACAGAAAATCAATAAGGAACAGTGTCTCTGAATGACACATTAGACCAGATGGATCCAAGAGATATATTCAGAATATTCCATCCTAAACAGCAGAATACACATTTTTTTAAATGCCCATGGAACATTCTCCAGAATAGATCACATGTTAGGCCACAAAACAAGTCTCAACAAATTAAAAAAGACTGAAGTCGTACCATGCATCTTTTCCGACCACTACGCTATGAAACTAGAAATCAACTACAAGAAAAAAATCTGGGAAGAACACAAATATCTGGAGGTTAAATAATATGGTACTAAACAATGAATAAGTCAACCAAGAAATCAAAGAGGAAATAAAAAAATACATGGAGACAAATAAAAATGAAAACATAATAATCCAAAATCTTTGGCATCCAGCAAAAGTGGTTCTAAGAGGGAAGTTTATAGCAATACTTACTACCTCAAGAAGTAAGAAGAATCTCAAACAACCTAACCTGACACTTAAAAGAGCTAGAAAAAGAACAAACAAAACCCAAATCCAGCAGAAGGAAGGAAATAATAAAGATTAGAATAGAAATAAATGATACAGAAAAGGAAGGGAAGGAAGGACGGACAGATCAGTGAAACCAGGAGCTGGTTCTTTAAAAAGATCAACAAAATTGATAAACCTCTAGCCAGATTCATCCAAAAAAAAAAAAAAAAAAAAAAAAGGCGAGGGGAGGACTCAAATAGAAACAAAAGAGGAGCAATAACTGACACTACAAAATATGAAGGATTATAAGAGAATATTGTGAAAAACTATATCCCAACAAACTGGACAACCTAGAAGAGATGGATAAATTCCTAGAAACATATAACCTACAATTTGAACAGATTGATTACCAGCAGTGAAATTGAATCAGTAATTTAAAAACTCCCAACAAATAAAAGTCCAGATGGTTTTGCAGGTGATTTCTACCATATATTTAAAGAAGCATTAATACCTCTTCTTCTTAAACTTTTCTTAAAAATAGAAGAGGAAGGAAAGCTTCCATATTCATTCTAATAGGCCAGCATTACCCTGAGTCCAAAACCAGATAAAGACACAGTACAAAAAAGAACAACAGGCCAATATCTTTGATGAATATAGATGCAAAAATCCTCAACAAAATAATAGCAAACCAAATCTAACAATGCATTCAAAAAATCATTCACCATGATCAAGTGGGATTTATTTCTGGGATGCAAGAGTGGTTCATTGCAAATCAATCAGTGTGATACATCACATTATTAAGAGAAAGGATAAAAACCATATGAACATTTCAATAGATGCAGAAAAAGCATTTGACAGAATAAACACCCATTCATGATAAACATGCTCAACAAAGTTGGTTTAGAGGAAACATACCTCAACACAATAAAGGCCTTATATGAAAAACAGCTAACTGAGAGCTTATCCCTTAACGTCAGAAGCAATGCAAAGATGTCCACTCAAACCACTTTTATTTAACATAGTACGGGAATTCCTAGCCACAGCAATCAGACAGAAAAAAAAAAAAGGAGTAAAAGGCATTCAGATTGGTAAGGAAGAAGTGAAACATTCACTATTTTCAGTTGGGATGAATCTACATGTAGAAAATATAAAGTCTTCATCAAAAAAAACTAGAACTGATAAATGAATTCAGTCAGGTCACAGGATAAGAAATCCCAGTGTACGGAAATCTGTTGCATTTCTAAAAGCAGCAGAAAGATAAATTAAGAAAACAATCCCATTTACTATTGTAGCAAAAATAATAAAATACCTAGGAATAAACTTAAAGAGGTGAAAGACCTGTACTCAGAAACCCATCACACATTGATGAAAGAAATTGAAGACAACTCAAAGAAATGGGAAAACCTTCCATACTCATGTACTGGAAGAACAAATATTGTCAAAATATCTATACTACCCGAAGCAATCTATAGATTTGATACAATCCCTATCAAAATACCAACAGCATTTTTCACAGAACTAGAACAAGCAATCCTAAATAGCCAAAGCAATCTTGAAAAAGAAAAAGAAAACTGGCAATATCACAATTCCAGACTTCAAGTTATACTACAAAGCTGTAGCAATCAAAACAGTATGGTACGAGCACAAAAATAGACATGTAATCAATAGAACAGAAGAGAAAGCCCAGAAGTAAATCCAAAATTACATGGTCAATGAATCTTCAATGAAGGAGACAAGAATATGCAATGGGAAAAAGACAGTCTCTTCAACAAATGGTGTTGGGAAAACTGGATGGCAACGTGAAACTGGACCACTTTCTTTCACCATACACAAACTCAAAATGGATTAAAGATCTAAATGTGAGCCGTGAAACCATAACAATCCCAGAAGAGAGCACAGGCAGTAATTTCTCTGATATTGGCCATAACAACATCTTTCTAGATGTATCTCCTGAGGCAAGGGAAACAGAGCGAAAATAAAATATTACGACTACCTCAAAATAAAAATTTTCTGCACAGCAAAGGAAACAACCAACAAAACTAAAAGACAACCTACTGAATGGGAGAAGATGTTTGCAAATGACATATCTGATAAAGGGTTAGTATCCAAAATATATAAAGAATGTATACAACTCAATACCCAAAAAACAAATAATCCAATTAAAAATGAGAAAACATGGACAAACATTTCTCCAAAGAAGATATACAGATTGACAACAGACACATGAAAAAGTGTTCAACGTCACTCATCATCAGGGAAATGCAAATCAAAACTACAGTGAGATACCACATCACATCTATCAGAACGAATAAAATAAAAAACACAAGAAATAACAAGTTTTGGTGAGGATGTAGAGAAATAGGAACCCTTATGCACTGTTGGTGGGAATGCAAACTGGTGCAGACACTGTGGAAGGTGGTATGGAGGTTCCTCGAAAAATTAAAAATAGAACTACCCTATGATCCGGTAATCACACTACTGGGTATTTACCAAAGGATACAAAAACATTAATTCAAAAGGAGACATGCACCCCTATGTTTATTGCAGCATTGATTACAATGGCCAAATTATAGAAGCAACCTAAATATCCATTGATACACGAATAGATAAAGAAGAAGTGGTATTTATACACAATGGATTATTATTTAGCCTTAAAAAAGAATGGAATCTTGCCATTTACAACAACATGATGGATCTACTGGGTTTAACACTAAGTGAAATAAGTTAAAGACAAATATTTTGTGATTTCACTCATGTGGAATTCAAGAAACAAAACAAACAAGGGAAATAAAAAAAAAAAGAGACAAACCAAAAAACACTTGACGAAGGGAACAGATGGTTACCAGAGGGGAGGTGGTGAGTGGATGGGGGAAATCAGTAAAGGGGGGGATTAAGAGTACACTTATCTCGTAGAGCACGGAGTAATGTATGGAAGTGTTGAATCACTATCTTGTACACCAGAGGCTAATATAATACTGCACGTTAACTAAACTGGAATTAAAATAAAATGGTGGGGGAAGGAAGCAAAAAATAAATGGTAATAATAAATATAATTTTGGTGCTTATTGGTTAAAAAGCTTTTGTCCTGGATTGTGAATATGTGTACTGGGACCTCACTCTACGCTCCTCCTGGGTTGAGAATCTTTGTTCTATTTACATTTCTGTGATGCTGTGTTCTGCGTCAGGTTGGCAGCAGGGAGGAGGCAGAAAGAAAGAAAAGGTGGCTTCTGGTAGCTCCTATACTCCATGCAAAGAAATACTGTATGACCATCTCAGAATCTTGAGTCACACGAACAAATGGGATCAGCATTATTCCCCATCCCCACCCCTTACTCTGATTGAACACAAATCTCATCATGAGTATCTCAATTTGGTTTGGTAACCAGTGCTTTTAGAGCTCATAGTTTGTTAGAATTATAAAAAAGGGAAGGTACAATATTAATATCATAAAGGTGATCTCTTTCATATATGTTATTTAGGAGTATGTTCATATATATTATATTATATTATATTATATTATATTATATGCATATATATGCATATACACCTACACACGCACACACACATGCACACACACACACACCTAACTGAGGAGAGACTCTTCATTCAAAAAATAAACAACTTTTTAAGAATGATGTTACTCCGTATTTGCAGGTCTCAAAACTGAGCTGGATTGAGAAAAAAATGGCTGCTACTCTGTTTGGAAAAATACCATCCTCAACTGTAGAAGAAGCTTTGCAAAATTTCCTCAAGGTATATTTTGTCTATCCATTATTTTAGTATTGAACTGGCTATGACCTGCACTAGTCCCCCCTACCCTCCTTCATGTAGATCTCCAACGGGAGCTCGGGACGGAGTCCTAGTCTTAGCATGTCCAAACTGCTTCCCAGAGGAGCTAGGTGTGTCCTAGGTCCTAGGTACACAGCCCTTACTACCAAATCCAAGAGCAACTCTCCAAATCGTGTGAGTATGTGCAAAAGCATTCATGCCCTGATTATTAGACTTGATCCCAAATACTCGTAATGAGTCTAATATAGAACCAGTTTAATTAAAGAACTAAAAGATGCCAAAAGGGAGAGTTATTTCAAAAGCCATTCTACAGATTGCAGACAGTTCTCTAGAACATTCTTAGGGTAGCAGACCAAACCAGTATTTTCATTCCTGTCTTAAAATGTATAATTGCTGTGCTAATAAAACTCTAAACAGTAATATATGTGTGTGCATATAATCGACTTCCTGGTGGGCTAATCCTTTTATCTTTCTCTGGAACCGATTATAGAATCTTATAGAGACCTACATGTTTTATCTTTCCTCATCTACCTATTTCAGACTTGTAACCATATAGACAAAATCATACTCTAAATTGTATTGTCCCATATTTTGTACCTTCTCATATTTTTTTGTTGTATCTTAGGGATCAATTTTGTAGAACTGAGAAGGAATTTAGAGAACACATATTCTAAGATCACAAGTAGGTTTCACTGTAGTTTCCATTTTTGAATGAATGCTTAGTGCCTACCCTCTGTGCTTTGTGGAAAAAAATAAGTGTTCTGAGCTTATGCATGAGTGTGGAAAAGGGAATAAAAGTACAAGGGCCAGACATTTCTTATTTTTTATTTAATGTGATCTTTTTTGTTTTATAAAAAGGAAATCAAGGGGTGCCTGGGTGACTCAGTCAGTTGAGCATCCAACTCTTGATTTTGTCTCAGGTCATGATCCGGGGTCCTGGGAATGAGCCCCTCAATGGGGTCTGCACTGAGCATGGAGCCTGCTTAAGATTCTCTCCTTCTCCCTCTCTCTCTCTCTCTCTCTCTCTCTGCCTCTGCCCCTCTCCCTTCTCTGTGCTCTCTCTCTCTAAAATAAAATAAAATTAAATTAAAACTAAATAAAAAAGGAAATTAAGACCGCAGGAACTTAATTTTTTCTAGTGTCACACAATGGCAGACAAAAGACATGAATGTAGTTTAAGACTGTATCATCCCTACTTATTCACTTTTTATCTACCACTGAGAATTGTTATTTCATTTTAAATTTTATAAGAATATAGATCTTGGTAGGGGCACCTGGGTGGCTTAGTTGGTCAAGCGTCCAACTCCTGATTTCTGCTCAGGTCATGATCTCACAGTAGGGGGATCAAGCCCCGAGTTGGGATCCATGCTGTGTGTCGAGCCTGCTTGGGATTCTCTCTTCCTCTCTCTCTGCCCCTCCCCCACTCACACTGTCTCTCTCTTCAAAATAGATAAATAAACATTTAAAAAAAAGAATATAGATCATGGGTATATTTAAGATAAATCGTTCATAGAAGGTGCTAAGCTAATTAGGAAAAATGTCATTTGGACTTGAAACACATTTCTTCATAGTAGCAGTCATAAATGGGGGCTCAGATTTTCAGGACACTGCCCAAAAATTCTTAAGGTGCTAATGTACCTGAAATATTACACAGATAAAATCAAAAGTGATCAGAGGCCCAGTGATGTAGAGGTAAGGATTGCAACCTCTAGAATCAGACCCCCTGGTTAAATCTCAGTTCTGCCATTTACTGGCTGATTAATGTTGGATGAGTTTCTTAACCTTTCTCTCAAGTTAATCAATAACATGGAGATAAGACCTGATTCATAGTGTTGTTGTGAAGATTAAATAAGTTAATACAAGTAAATTGTTTAGAGATTTCCTAGCTCCTAGGAAGTATTCCATATCAGCTCAGGGAATTTTAACATCATTAAAATGTAAACACCTGAGCAAACCATCTTGGGGACCTCCCCATTCAGCAATGACTTAGATTCTGTCTGAAAACTCGTTTGGTGGGGTTTGTTCAGAGACAGAGAAGGCATCAGGAAAACTCCCCCCTATATCGACTGCAACATCTGAGGATACCAAGGAGCCCAGAGTGCTAAGGGCAAAGGCCGGGGAGGAAGTGAGAAATCTGGGAGGTGAGGAGAGAGGAGAAGGAACTTGGATCCCACTCCCTAGGAGAGTCTGCAACCCCTGGTTCCAGCAGGAGGTCGTGTTTTTGGATCCCAGACTGTAGGACTCCTGTCCCCAGCTCTGTCCATCCAGAGAGGGTTCACAGGGGCCAGGAATGTGTCCCCAGACCCTCCAGCTCAGTTCTGTAGAGATCTAGAGCGTTGACTTTAGAATTAAACAGTTTGAGATCTGAGCCTTTCCTTGTCTGTGTGACCTGCCCATGTTTCCCTATTTCTCCTAATCTTAAATTCTTCATCTGTAAAGCAGATGAATACCTACTTCATATGATTTGTGTGAAAATTCACAAAATAATACATGTAATTTTCTTGGCCCAAGACCTAGCACAAAACTACTCTAACTATGAATAAATCAATAACTGATATTATTTTGCTCTTATAACTGATGAAATCTGATCTTCTACAGCCTCACAGCATCCAGCGAGTTGGTTTTAGACCAGGAGCCATCTGTGAATCCCGTGTGGGAATTCTTTCCAACTATAGCGTGCTTCCCACCTCTTCCAAAATTCTGGCATGATTCTCTCGGACAGTGGTTCGCAACCTTGGCTATACATTAGAATCATCTGGAGAGCTTTAAAACATGCCAGCCTAGGGGCGCCTGGAGGACTCAGTCAGGCGAGCATCCAACTCTTTATTTCAGCCCAGGTCATGATCTCATGGTTCATGAGATCAAGCCTTGTGTGGAGTCTGTGCTGTCAGAGCCTGCTTGGGATTCTCTCTCTCCCTCCCTCTCTGCCCCTTCCGAACTTGTACTCTCTCTCTCTCTCTCTCTCTCTCTCTCAATCTCTTTCTCTCTCTCTCAAATAATAAATGGATGAACTTTGAAAAAAAATGCCAGCCCAGACCATGACCCAGATTAATTATTTCAGAATCTTTGACTAAATTAAGGTACAGTTTATATTCAATAAAATGCATCCATTTCAAGTGTACAGTTCATTGAAGCTTGGCAAATTTATTTACTCATGTAACCATCACCATTTTAAGATTTAGAACATTTCCATCACTCTCAAGAGTTCTCTTTGCCCCTCTGATGTCCATTTCCCTCACCCCCTGCCCCAGGCAACCACTGATCTGCTTTTCTGTTTTTTTAGCCTGTTCTAAAGTTTTATATAAATGGAATCATAGAGGTTGTACTTTGTGTGTATCTGGCTTCCTTTGCTCAGCATAATGTTTTGAGATTCGTTCATTTCATCGGTGTATCCATAGTTCCTTTTTGCTGCCTTATAGTATTCCATTTTGTAGATATACCACAGGCTGCTTATGCGTTTGCCTATTGGTGGACATTTGAGTTGTCTCCAGTTTGGGGCTATTATATTAAAAGCTTCAGTGAACATTCATATGCAAGCTTTTGTATAGACATGTTTTCAATTTTCTTTGGTAAGTACCTGGTGATGGAATTATTGGGTCACAAGGAAAATGTTTTCAAAACTTGATCTGTGTTTTTAAAGCTCTCAAAGCTATTCCTCTCCAGCCCATTGTGTGGTTAAGGGCCTGGAATCAGTGCCTGAGTATGTATAGTACATAACTGGTGTGGCAGTGTCGGGGGAAAGATGGACAGCCCTGATCTCACCCACTCTTTGCAACATATGATCTCTGGATTTCCCTTAGTGGTTTTACCACCTGCAGAGCCTTCTTCTATGTCCTGATATGACGGAGGGTTGCTGCTTGAGTTTATGAGATGTTTTTAAAACAAGGCTACTTTATTCAGTAATGTTTATCAGGCACATACCTAGTACCATCATGGCAAATGTAGGGAATGCAGAAATGACCAACACAGCTCCTGTCTCCAGGGAACTTGTACAGCCAAGACCAAGTAAACAACTACAATATTCTCTGCTATGTAGGGTGTTCTAAGAGCCTAGCTAGGAACTGCTCCTTAACTAGAACATTCTACTGAGCAACACTACCTTCCTTGTTATTTAGGTAAACTCTTTGGTAAAAAGTTAGAATCTGCTCCATTTTAGGAAGTTGGTGTTGTTAGTAGCCTATTTTCCTTTGGCTCCTTCTTTTTTTTTTTTTAACCACGAGCACAAAAAGAGAGAGATGTTCTGATTTATAACCAGTATGGTTAATTAAACATGAGTGCTAAGGTATATATGCAGGAATAAAATGTCAATATTAAGGAAATAAGAAATTCCTATCAAGATAACACCAGCATTCTTCACAGAGCTAGAACAAACAATCCTAAAATTTGTATGGAACCAGAAAAGACTCCAAATAGCTGAAGAAATCTTGAAAAAGAAAACCAAAGCTGGAAGCATCACAATCCCGGACTTCAAGCTGTATTACAAAGCTGTAGTCATCAAGACAGTATGGTACTGGCACAAAAACAGACACTCAGATCAATGGAACAGAATAGAGAACCCAGAAATGGACCCAAAAACGTATGGCCAATTCATCTTTGACAAAGCAGGAAAGAATATCCGATGGAATAAAGACAGTCTCTTCAGCAAATGGTGCTGGGAAAACTGGACAGCGACATGCAAAAAAATGAACCTGGACCACTTTCTTACACCTTACACAAAATGCACTCAAAATAGATGAAAGACCTAAAAGTAAGACAGGAAGCCATCAAAATCCTAGACAAGAAAACAGGCAAAAGCCTCTTTGACCTTGGCCGCAGCAACTTCTGACTCAACACTTCTCTGGAGGCAAGGGAAACAAAAACAAAAATTAACTATTGGGGACCTCATCAAAATAAAAAGCTTCTGCATAGGGAAGGAAATAATCAGCAAAACTAAAAGACAACCAACAGAATGGGAGAAGATATTTGCAAATGACATATCAGATAAAGTGTTAGTATCCAAAATTTATAAAGAACTTATCAAACTCAACACCCAAAAGACAAATAATCCAGTGAAGGAAGGGGCAAAAGACATGAATAGACACTTCTCCAAAGACATCCAGATGGCTGACAGACACATGAAAAAATGCTCAACATCACTCATCATCACAGAAATACAAAGCAAAACCACAATGAGATACCTCCTCACACCTGTCAGAATGGCTAACATTAACAACTCAGGCAACAATAGATGTTGCAAGGATGCGGAGAAAGAGGATCTCTTTTGCACTGCTGGTGGGAATGCAAACTGGTGCAGCCACTCGGGAAAACAATATGGAAGTTACTCAAAAAATTAAGAATAGAACTACCCTATGACCCAGAAATTGCACTACTAGGTATTTATCCAAGGAATACAGGTGTGCTGTTTCAAAGGGGCACATGCACCCCAATGTTTGTAGCAGTGCTATCAACAGTAGTCAAAGTATGGAAAGAGCCCAAATGCCATCAACAGATGATTGGATCAAGAAGATGTGGTATATAGATACAATGGAGTATTACTCAGCAATCAAAAAGAATGAAATCTTGCCATTTGCAACTACGTGGATTGAACTAGAGGGTATTATGCCAAGGGAAGTTAGTCCGAGAAAGACAAATATCATATGACTTCACTCATATGAGGAATTTAAGATATAAAACGGATGAACATAGGGAAGGGAAGCAAAAATAATATAAAAAAGAGGGAGGGGGACAAAACATAAAAGACTCTTAAATATAGAGAAGAAACAGAGGGTTGCTGGAGGGGTTGTGGGAGCGGGAATGGTCTAAGTGGGTAAGGGCATTAAGGAATCTACTCCTAAAAACATTGTTGCACTATATGCTTAAAAAAGAAATAAGAAGCTGCTTATGCTCATATCAACTGAAGCAAGTTTTCTGGACAGGTTTTATTATGCTGGTAACTATTGGACCTAGAAGAAGGCGGAGTTGAACAAAGTTTAATCCAAGTCTTCCTTTTAGAGAGACTTAAGAAATGCAATTAGTAGACTTGAAAAGTTGAGATGGAAATAATCGGACAAGAGAGAAGCAGCAGAACCAGAATCCATCAGTACCATGGGTGGCTCTCTAGGCTTTTCAAGGCTCTGGCTAGGACTGAACTTGACAGTGTCCTCCCATCTGTTGGCAGCCTTGCTGTCTCACTAGCAAGTTCTTGGCCAGATCCACACACTGTTCATCTACTCGGTCCTAAAGAGTAAACACCCAGTCTGACTCCCCAGCCCAAGACACTTTATCCTAGGATCTTTCCTTTTGGATTTTGTAGTAAGTATATGCCCTTTACCAAAGATGTGAACTCCTCAGCACCTTAAGTCTTAGATCCATCCAATAGTATCCATCTTTAAAATGCATGTATCCTTTGACTCAGCAATTCAAGTTGAGGAATCTCTTCTACAGACATAATCACACATGTGCACAAGTATACAGGAGGACATATGTTCATTGATCATTATTAGTAACAGTAAAAAAATGTCTAAATGTCTAATAGAGAATGCTTAATTTAATTATGGCATATGTGTAATATGAAATACACCTCTTAGGAACAATGAGGTAGATCTGTGTATGCAGCCACAAAAATGTGTCTGTGATATGTTGTGGGGAAAAAGTTTTGGACCAGTATATAGAAATGTTCCCATATTCATTTTTTTTGAAAGTGATTTTTTTTTTTTTTTACTTGTGTGTGGTTGATAAAAGTTCTGGTACTGTTGATAGTGGTTACCCCTGGGAGATGAGATTGAAACTGAAAATAAAATCAGAACAAAGAAACTCACTTTTTAATTTTGGAAATGTTTGTATCACTTGTATCTTGTAAAACAAGCATATCTTTATAAATCGTTTAAAGTAACATCTTTATAAATTGTTTAAAGTAACCTTCTTCTTGGCATCTGGAAGAAGTTAAGCATCCAACTCTTTGTTTCAGCTCAGGTTGTGATCTCACAGTTCGTGGGTTCGAGCTCCGAATTGGACTCTGCACTGACAGCACAAAGTCTGCTTGGGATTCTCTTTCTCCCTCTCTCTCTCTGCCCCTCCCCCTGCTCGCTCTCTCTCTCTCTCTCTCTCTCTCTCAAAATAAATAAATAAACATTAAAAAAATGTAACCTTCTTCTCTTGGGTCTACATCTCTCTGTGTGGGTTCCGCGGTCAGATTGGTAGTTTATTTGCATCGGCCCTCACTACAGCAGAAGCTGACTCTGACCGAAGATTGACTTAGGTTCTAAGAAGTGCTCTCTAGTAGCAATGCTGACACCTGCAAGAATTCTTATTCACCAGAGATATAGAAAGGGAACTGATGCATAAAAGTTTAGTAGATGGGCAGGGTGCCTGAGTGGCTCAGTCGGTTAAGCATCTGACTTCGGCTCAGGTCATGATCTTGCGATTTGTGAGTTCTAACCCCGCGTCAGGCTCTGTGCTGATAGCTCAGACCCTGGCGCCTGCTTTGGATTCTGTGTGTGTGTCTCTCTCTCTCTCAAAAACAAACATTTAAAAAAATGTTTAGTAGATGTGCATAAGAGTTTAGTAAAGAGTTTCATAATACCTACTTATTAAAATTTGCAAGTAGGTCTGCTACTTGGACTAGTTGTTTCCCGGGTCTGTCTTTTCTTTAAAAATACTTGATGTGATGGACTTCAGATATTATTCAGTCATGGGGTGTGTTGAAATCCTAAGATATCAAATATTAATGTGGTGGACGATATTTGTCATGGGATACTATCATTAATTTTATAGGACTTGCCCTGGGAGAATGTGTCACCAATTGTTTCTGTCCTTGAAAAGAAAAAAGAGAACCAATAGGTTATACAAAGGAATCCTGAAATCTTAAAGTATCTCATTGTTTCATAAGCTTTATGAGCATAGTAATAATAATCTCATTTTAATGGATAATCTCAAAAGCTGTATTTCCACCACACTTGAACTGATCAAATGATTCAGATGTAACACAACGAACCTAAGTTTTTAGGACAATTTGGTTAATATTTGATTTATTGAAATATATCCTCTTTACTGGTTGTTATAATATTTATTCGTTTTTCTATTTTCTCTTAAAATCAGGTTGAAGAACTACACCCTGGTTTTTCGAAGTCTAATTACTTGTTCCTGGCCAAGGTAAGGAAGACCACTGTTTTACGATCACTTTGAATCCATTACATAAAAACGGGATTCCCTTTCATATTGTCTACTTTTCATTTCTAGTGTTACATTGATCTTGAACAAACAGATGATGCTGTGAAGTATTGTGATTTGGCAGTATTGCTCCCTTGTGTTACCAAAGAGGTAAGTCCCACCATGACAGTGAAGGCTCTTATTTTCATAGTTGTAGCTCCAGATATGACGTTAGATGTTAGAGGCGTCTGGATTTTTCTCCCCTACTAAAACATTTTGGATTTAATTTGGATTTAACACGTACTGTGAAGTTTTTAGAATTGCTGTGGGTCACCCTCACCAGCAGACTCCCGGTATCTTTAAGGGACACACAAATCATGGGTTAGCAGTTAAAATACACTGATGCTTGTTGAGCACAGACCCCAAGAGGAGGGCCCAGGGATCTGCCATCTTCAGTCTCCAGCTCACAGTGGGGTATGGCTTTCCTCTATCGTGAAGAAGACTAAAAATCATGTATTAAACATTTTTTTGGTCTTTGAACACCTCCCGTTAACAAAGAAGAAACTATCATGTTGCTTCTTGCCCTTTGATTCACTAATTCAGGATTCTGGCTGTGCTCTGTTTTAGGAATTTCAGAGTTAACAACCCAGTGTGTGTTGCTGTGAGCGGTATATTGGTACTGTAGGAACAAAAGGAAATAGATCGATGTTTTCTGGCTCCCTTTTCACACCGCCAAACATTATCATCCTCTGAATGACAGCTAGAAGAAATGCCTCAGAAATGAGCATCCCTCTTCTTCTCTGTTGGAGCAATACTGGCTCCCATGTGTGTTGTGATCTCAAGTACAAACGCATGAGGCATGCGCACAGCCCTCTGGGAGCTCACAGCCTGGGCGAGAATATGAGTGATATATCCAAGTAACTGTAGCCCAGGATGGAAAGCCTGAAGCGCTAAGAGAGGTGCAAGTAATTGGTTGTGGAATTAGTGAAAAGGAGAAACTATTTTCACCTGGAAGAGATCAGGTAGCGTCAGAGGTGGACTTTGAAATTGTACGTAACGTGGGGGTGAGGGTGGAGTGCGTCACAGGTGATGAACAAAGGCACAGAGGTGGAAAAGCAGAGTTGTTTGCTTGGAGAGGGAGGGGCAGGGGTGTTCAGTTCTGGGAAACAAGGAAGAAAAGGGGAAGCGGATAAGACCTGCCAGGAGCTTCAGGGTTCGGGGACGCCTGCGTCCTTAAACAGGGCGACTCAGGCTTCACTGGGTCTTTCCAGCAACCACCTGCGCAAGGTCCTAGATGGCTTATGTCTGGGATTTCCTACAGGGTTGAGTGTCCTTCTAACTCCCATCCTTCGCTTGGTTCTGTTGATTAAAAGGAGGTGCACAGCAGCCTCGGCTCAGGAGCAGCCCTTTTCCAGAAGACACTTTGTGCAATTGTTTTGGCAGAAAACAGATTTGGTCCCTCTGGTTGCTTGCTCTGCAGTGGTGGTGGGAACCCTACCATCTTTTCCATCTCTCCTGAGTGATGTCAGTTTTGGTTACGTGCATTTAAAACTGAGGGTCTGTGCATTCTTTTTAGAATTTGAGATTAGAATACAGTATAATACTGAGGCATAATACCTGGTTTGACATGCAAATAGTTGCGCACGATATCCAGAGCTGTCACAAAAGGGCTAAATGTTGATGACCTCCCAGGGTTTGCTCCTTGGCCCCTAAGTCTCTCCTCTCCTCTCCTCTTCTCTCCCCTTTCCTCCTTCCTGCCCCACAGACCTGTTGTCTATGGCTTCAGATGCCATTTACCAGCCAGGAATCCTCAAGTTCGTATCTCTAGATCTCCCTTCTGAGCTCTAAGACCTGATTATCCAACTTCCTATTTGACCTCTGATGTGTTGCAGACATCTCAAACTTAACTCGTCATTGGGCCGTTGGCTCTGCTCTTCTCCATCTTCCCCTCTAGTAATTGACGTGTCCATCCATCAGTTGGGAATCATCTCCCTCAGCCCCTAATCCAGACATCCACCCACTCCCCAAGTTCTCAGCCTTCCTCTTCCAAAGCATGCCTTGAGCTACCCAGCTGCCCTCTCACTCTACTTGCTACCACTCCAAGCTGGAAACCACCCGAGTACACCGGAACGATGATGTGCAAGCCTCCCACTGATCTTTGGCTTTCTTTCTCCCACCAGGCCATTCTTAGCTCTCAGTAGCAGCCAAAGGAACAGACTGAGTAAACCTCAATATGACACTTCTTTCTTGAAACCCTTTGCTTTGGGGATAAAGTCCTCAATGTTTAGCATGTCCTTCAAGGCTCTGATCTCTGTTGCCCGCTCTCCCCACCTCTGCACTATGCCCTTCCCTGCCTCACACCCTCAGGACCTATTCTTGCCGCTTCCTGAAATACTCCCACCCAGGCCCTCCACTCCCTTCCCCTGCTTTAGTCCTACACCCTTCAGGCCTCACCATAAATGTCATTTCTTTAGGAAACACTTCCTTGCCACTCCCAGGCAAGAAAGTACCTCATACTTTTCCTTCACATCCTCTAGCACAGTTGTGGTTGTATAATTGTTTGTGTGATTGTTCCAGGAAAATCGCGGCTAGGTGTGTTTTATTCACCCATCTATTCCCAGTGCCAACGACCATGCCTGGCTTGCCCAGTGCCAAAGCACCCATAAGTACTTTCGGGAAAACCAAAAGATTCATACCATGCAAATAAAAAGAATAATGCTAATAGTGCTAATAAATAGGACTGGTAATAAATGTAACTAAGAAAGCTGGGCACTGTGGGAATATTTAGGTAATAAGCAACATAGCATTAGTAAATATTTCCCACATTATGTATTTTTCCAATGATGTTTCCATTTGTATTTTCTAGGAGGTTTTGTTTTGTTTTGCTTTGTTTTGTTTTGTTTCGAATAGTAAATGTAATGTCAGGAATATCCCAATTTTTTTTCAAGTAGAAAATAGGCTGAGGAGAGTTATCTGTAGGCCCCGTCTCTAAAAGTTTTTCCAGATTGACGTATACCCCATTAGTGATTTTGCTGACAAGTCTGTTCATTTCCAAAATGTCTAGCAGAGCCCCTGATAACAGCGAAGGCAACCCAACCATCAATTTTCCTTTCCTCGTGTGAACCTGCCTGACATACCTCCTTCTTTCCTGTGGCGCTTGTAACCTCTTCCTGGCATTGGAGTCATTTGTGATGTCTTCTGCCCCTTTCACGGAGCTCTAAGCTCACCACACCCCACTTGACATTGGGAATGTCAGCCCTTGGGCTCTAGGGCCCAGAGTCCTGCATGAGAGCAACTTTACATCCCCAGAACTTGAAACTACAGTATTTTATTATTCACGTGGCCTTTTCTTGACCCTAGGAAGGTAATCTCGGGCCCTGAGAAACGGTCCACTTTGAAACTAAAAAAGGATTCCTGTGTCCAAGGAAGTGTGAGAATGCTTGACGAATGAAATCATGAGCATACTGGCAGCCTGGGAGTTGTTTGCCTGGAAGAAGTATCCAAGTTACTGACCTGGGGCAGGGCTGCGAAAGTTGGGTGCAGAGAGCGTTACGTAATCTTTTGTTTTACAGCGAGGGATGTGCTAATCTGGTAGAGACAAAAACTGTTTTTAAATTGTCATAACATTTTGAAGTGACATTAATTACTCTTCTAAGACAAACTCTGGTAGGATAGTAAATAAACTTTACCAGAAACAATGTCAGGAAGAAGAGGATTCTGGGTGTGCTCAAAGTAAAGGATGCGTCTTCCTGGCTAACAAATTGTGTAGCTGGCTTGCAAGTTACCTGTTGTTTAAAATCCTGGGCTGTATTTCCATCTTGTTCCATAAATTGAGAATCATCCCTCTCATTAGTAACCACTCTTAGTAATAAAATCCTAATCCTACTTTTAATTTTCTATATTAATTAAGACCTCATATTCGATGTTTTTAACTAAGAGATTGGTTTTTCAGATAAGTTTATAAAATATAACTAGTCACAGATGTTCAGCCTGCCTTCCATCTAAGGGAATGCTACAGCTCAGAGTGATGAGTGGGCCAGTTACCGAAACCCAGCAATAATTGCCCACGATCTCATTTGTTAGAAATTCTTATTTGCCTGTTTATGTCTGGTTTGAACTTACTTCTTGTAGATTAACTCCTCTGTTCTATCTGGGCCTGAAGAATTCATTCTTCCTGGTACATTTTATTATTTTTTTATTTTTTATTTTTTTTATTTTTAACTTTATAGTTTATTGTCAGGTTGGTTTCCATATAACACCCAGTGCTCTTCCCCACAAGTGACTTCCACCATGACCATCACCCCCCCTTCCCCCTCCCCCTTCCACCCTCGTTTGTTTTCAATATTCAAGAGTCTCTCATGCTTTGTCTTC
>CM053576.1:103113091-103177515 GCA_028646485.1 Cryptoprocta ferox | reverse complement strand
TTGGCTATTGTTGAAAGTGCCGCTACGAACATTGGGGTACATGTGCCCCTATGCCTCAGCATTTCTGTATCCCTTGGGTAAATCCCCAGCAGTGCTATTGCTGGGTCATAGGGGAGTTTTATTGATAGTTTTTTGAGGAATCTCCATACTGTTTTCCAGAGCGGCTGTACATTTTAAAAGAAATTAGGGGTGCCTGAGTGGTTCAGTTGGTTAAGCCTCCAATTTTGGCTCAGGTCATGATCTCACGGTTCATAGGTTCAAGCCCCACATCCAGCTCTCTGATACCAGCGTGGAGCCCACTTCAGATCCTGTCTCCCTCTCTCTCTCTCTCTCTCTCTCTCTCTGCCCCTCCCCTGTTTGCTCTCTCTCTCTCTCTCAATAATAAATATTAAAAAAAAAAAAAGGAAATTCATAAGGCCACTGAGGAAGGGACAGACTTTTCCCCTCTCTGAAGAGACACTTTCCTGAGTTACAGACAGGGACCATTACTCTGTTTACAGCCCCTTATTTCTGCTCTTTGGGTTCTAACCTTTTATTCACTGGCAGTCCAAAATACATTACTTGTTAAGCTTTCTTGATATATAATGGCCTTGCTTGTATTTTTTAAGTTGACCTTAAAAACACCTTAAAGAAGTTTCTTAGCCCAATTTTTTTAATGTTTATTTTATTTATTTTGAGAGAGAGAGAATCCCAAGCCAGCTCTGCATGTCAGCATGGAGCGTGGTGCAGGGCTCCATCTCACTAACAGTGACATCATGACCTGAGCCAAAATCAAGAGTTGGACGATTAACTGACTGAGCCACCCAAGTGTCGCTCTTAGACCTCCTTTAATAATATTCTTAAAAATAACTGGTGACACAGCATCAGTCTGGGATCAGTCATTCTTACCCAGCACCCAGTCTAGGCAGATTGATGTTTGATAATCATTACACACATGCCAGGAGTATAACAATTTAATATAAGTAAGTTCTCTCTTATTTATCCAAAGCCTTCGGCAGAGAGTATTGATATATTTTCCCATGTGTGCCTCTTTCTTGTGGCACTTGTAATCTCTTCCTGGCATGATAGTTATTTGTGACACGTCTTCTATCCCTTCCAGGGAGCTCTAAACTCATCACATTGCCCTTGATATTGAGAATGTCAGCCCTTGGGCTCCAGGGCCTAGATTCATGCATGCAAGCAACTTAGTATCCTTGGAATTTGAAACTACAGTGTTTTATGGAGAGACAGTATGCTGTCTCAGTGAAAAGGTTTGGATAGTTTGAATCTGGAGAAGAAAGGAATCACCTGGATTCAAAACCATAACCTGAGTCCTTAGAAGATGACAGTTGAGCAAATGTGGCCAATATATCAAGTGCTTGAAACATAACGAAGGCCTCAGGATTAATCAGATACCTATGCAGTTCACATGCTATGAAGAAAAAAGCTTACATGGAGGAGAGTGTCACACCATGTAAGTGTAACCAACGTGGCAAAGACTTTAGTTGGAGATCATCATTGAAAGATCGGCATAGAGTTCATATGTAGAAAAATGAATAGATGAATGGATGCAGGCAGATCTTTCGCACCCTCTCCTGTCCCCCTTAGTAGCAGAGATCTCACATTATAGAGGAGCTCTTAGACAATGGGGACATACCCACAGCTCAGCTGACTCAGCATGTGTTAGCTGGAGAGAAACCCTACCAATGTAACGAATGCGGCAAACACTTCAGCCCGAGAGCTAACTTTTGTTCACAGCAGAGAATTCACACAGGAGGAAAACCCTTTGCCAATAATCAGAGCAGAAATACCTCCAGTAACAACTCATCCTTTAAACAGCATGAGTGAATTCACATGGCAGAGAAACTATATGAATGTCATCTATGTGATAAAGCCCCTAGCTGATGTTCCAACCTTAGCCATCATGAGAATACACGCTGGAGAGAAGCCCTATAAATGTAATGAATGGAGAAAAACCGTCAGCCTCAGCTTTAACCGTTACAGACACGAGAGTTCCCACAGGGGAGAGATCCTATCACCTTTAGCCAAAGCTCAAGCCTTCAAATGTAGAACACCAAGCAAACCAAGAAGGAAGGCAACAAGTCTTTACCAGGAGGAGGCAGCCATTTGGGAAACACTAGATGATTCATGTTAGAGAAGCAATTCAATGAAATGAACATGAGAAAACCTTTCCTCAGAGAGCAACATTTCAGGACATGTGAGGATTCTCACTGTATAGACACTCTCAGTATCACGATGGAAGGAAAGTTCTTCCGTGATCACATATACCTAAGTCAGCCTTCACGTTCTCACACGGGGGACTCTGCCAGGCTTCAAGTCCAAGTAGAAATGCCTTTATCGACAATTCATATAAGAAAACTCATGCTGGGACACAAAACTATCGAGAACCCTTTAGAACACAACTCAGCCTATAATTTAGATTTTGGCAAAGGACATATCACTGAAAATGAATGTAAAGATGTAGAACTGTAGTGCATTCTTGGAAATGTTGACTGTACATTTGTAAGGTGTAACAGGCAATAAGATAACCTCTCCTCAGTAGATTAATAAAAGTTGTTGACAAAAAAAATCTAATATTTGTCTTTAAAAACATAATGAAATGTTATGCTGAGTAATCGGGCCACCATTTTTCCTTATTACATCACTGTTGAAAGCTGATCAGCTTCTATTCTTTTTGCAGTTCTAAACATATTTACAAAAACTTTGTTCAGTCAGAAAACAACTTTTAATGTAACTGAAAAAATGGACAACACAAAATAACGTGTTCTAATGATGATGTTAGTGTTGAAATATGTAATACTTGGCAATGGTGAATGGAAACATGGACAGTTAAACACACACTTTGTAAGTGATTCAAATATCTCAGGTGATACTGATGCAGGCAGGAGACATGCCCCATTTTATGAAACATTAAAAACAGACAAAGGCTTGGAATTGAGAAATATGCCTAAAAGCATCGAATCAAATGTACAATATGGCTGAAATATTGAGCACTAGAGGGAGCGAAGAGATGAGAGCCTTGTGTACCTTTTTCTTAAAGACAAGGGAAACCCGACACAGGGTCTTAAGCAACAAGTAACAAATGAGATTTTTGGGTGGGCACACTGGCTACTGTGTAGAGACTTGGCTTGGAGGGAAGCAAAACTAGAAGAAGGAGTAGGATTTGAGTAACTACTGTGGTAACACAGACCTGAGCCAATGATGCCAACTAAGATGATGGTAGTGAGCAGTGAACAGAGATGCACAGACTTAACAGATTCATGGGTGGTGCTCTCTACAAGACTTAGAAATTGGATATTGAGGAGATAGAGGACTCAAAAGAATGAGATCTCGGTTTCTGACTTCAGAAACTGACCAAGGTAGATGGAGGTACCCGTCAAGGACTCAGGGAACATTGGAGAACCAGATTTGGTAGAGAAGGTGAGCTCAGTTATAGACATTTTGAGTTTGTGAGATTTTCAAATCCATAAACTGGTTGTGTATTTGTCATATAAATGATGTCTGAAGCCACAAGAGAGCAGAGATCACCCAGTGAGGTTATATAGTGTTTGAAAGACAGCAGGCAAAGGATCAACTTTGAGAAACAGCAGCATAATGGAAGGGGAGGAGGAAGAGGAAGCTACAAGTGAGACTGGAAGAAGTGACCACACAAGATGAGGCCTCAGAAGCCAAGGGATGGCGGGAGTAGTCACCTCTGTCAGAAACCCTGGAGAAGTCAGGACTGGAATGAGCTGAGTTTAATCATGACTGTGTCACTGGTGAACTTAACCCAGACTGTGTCAGTGGAGGGATAGAAGCAGAGACAGTGTAGAGCACTGAGAAGATGCAGTCAGTGCTGGTAGACGAGCTTCCAACAATTTGATGGGGAAGAGAGGAGAAAAGTAAGGTGTCGGTTAAAGTGGTCCTAGAGTTGAGAAGTTGTTGGTTTTTTTAGATGGGAAATAGGGGAACATATTTAAATGATAATGAGAAAAGGTCATCAAAGAAGGAAGGATTCAAGAAAGACCAAGGAGAGAGGAGATCATTGGCGGAGTAAGGTAGGTCCTGAGGAAGTCAGAAAGGGATCCAGAGCACATCAGGGTCCTCTTTTTTTGTGTGTGTTGGCTCAGTAGAAAAGTTGATGGGTTTGTAGACTTGGGAGTTTTTAGAGACCCAGGGCAGGTGCCACAGAGGAGGAAAGGGCTTTCATCTTTTAGTAAGTGGGTAGCTGGATATAGAACCTAACGTGGGTAGAAAATAAGTCAAAGCAAAAAAAAAAAAAAATTTAAAAAAAAAAGTCAAAGCAGGAGAAGCTGGTAGAGAACAAAGAAGGAAAAAATCTCGTAATAAACCTGTAGAAGTGAAAAAATTGGTGTTGAGAGTGATTGGATAAATGACACCAAAAGATTGGCAGGTGTGTTCAGAGGGCCGGATGCCTATTTCAGAGGTAGGGCAGTTGACACAACCCAGGCTATGCTCACCGGGGTGGTGGGGAAGGGCATCCGAGAGGAGGAGGCCAACTCCCGGGAGGCTGGGATCCACGGTTCCTGGGGACTAGGGTGTCTCCAACCACAATGGCAGACCTTGGTGTGGAGAGTGACTCAGGTGCCAAAGTCATAAAAAATAACTGTAAAAGGAGAGTGACCAGGAGTTTTAACAGCTATAAGAAATGGTAGAGGGCAATTATCCTCTACCCCCAAAATAGATCCTCTCAGCAAATGCTTTGCTGGTGATGCAAAAGTGACTTCAAAACAAGTCCTCTAACAGGAGTGCGAGGGAGCTCTGTAGAAATGTGTGAGAAAAAGAAGAACAGTGGGAGGTTGAGTCAAGGAGAACCGTATTGGGGGGAATACCCATGAGGGTTGATGGTGTGAAGGGCAGACATTTTGGACAATAACAGAGGAAACTGTGTTTGGAGGTAGTTGTGTTAGCTGGCTTTTGGGGCTAAAAAGGCTGCACATAAAAATTAAATAAAATACTTGGATGGAAGCCCTGGGAGAGAGACACAACAGGAGGGGTGGTGTGTGTGTGGGTGTGACTGTGGGTGTGTGCATTCCCTGCCAGTTAAATTGGGGTGGGGGTTGGGGGAGTTCTTTGTGGAACCTAGTTATTTGCACGTGTGCAAATATAGCTAAGTCGTGATCTTAATTTTAAATCTTCCCTCGTGGTTTGTTCATGTTCATTTCTTTAGGCATCTAGTTGAAATAATTCTCTCACGTCATTATTCTGTAAGAAATTGATCCCTAGAAATCGATTAATGGGACGTGTTACTGCTAATAGCAGGCATCCTATTTAGGGACTACGGGTGCCAGGCACTAAACCATCCCCAGGGTTACCAAGATAAACATGAATTACAGCTTATTTTGTATAAGTTCTTTTAAATAATACATTCATTAATCATTCATTAATCATATTTTCTCACAACCTTCAAAAACTATTGATTTGCTAGAAGACAGACATCTGATCAGACACTACCTTATGATTAAAACTATTGAAGAACTTCCAAGGTTGTTTTCTTTTTAATCTAATAGCCACTTCCAAATATTACATTATTCATTTTTTCTCATCTACTTATTTTACTTTGTTATATCCCTTAAATTTTTTCTAATCAGGTGCTCAATCAATGTTTGTTAAATGCAAAAGTGCATAGGAGTACCGTGCCATCTAAATTTATTGTCACTGTTTCTAACCTCCACTCTTGTTTTAAAGAAATAACAATACATGTGGAATATATTAAACCATGTAGATAACATATTGTATGGTTTTTCATCTTTAATATAAACTAGTTGATAAAGTCAGTAATGAAGTGTATAGCTAGTCTAGACCTTGCAGCGGAATCTCCGATGTCTTCCAATCCTGCTGCTAAGGCTGGGACTTCTTCCACATCCTACAGCTGAAGAAAAAAAAATGTTACCATTAACACACTGGTGAGGCCAATATGTGTGCTTACATGGAAGGATCTCTTTTTCCGGTATCCCCCCACTCCAGACCTGGTAGGGGAACAGCCCAGAAGTAGAACAAGAGCATTACACATGTTCTCAGAGATCTGAATCATGCCTGGATCTCAGAAATCTATAGTTTCCTTGTAATGGCCCTTCGCAAAGTATCCCCTCATTCAACCAAAGATTGTTTCAAAGTAGCCAGCGTAGCAGGATAAATGTGTGAAATTTCATTGTGTTTTTGTATTTTCTTTACAGGATGAAGATGCACAGAAAGAAGTGAAAAAACTAAGCGCTTCCTTGAAGAGGTAAATAAAAGAACTTACTCTTCAACAAATCAGATGTGGTCTACTAAAATTTAAACTAAACCAAGCTGTGTTTCTTATTATCCCTTTTTCTTTTCTGATGGAAGGGTAATGTGCTCAGATTTGAAGGTAAAACCACGTTTTTGCAGAATGCATTCCACTAGTAGCACTACAAAACTAATCATGTTGTTTGGAGAAGTCTATTTTGCATAATGTCAGTACAAAATGATCTTTAAACATGTATGATTTATATTTTTCCTATCAATATGCTATCATCTTCAGAATATTTCTTTAAATAAAATATTTAAATCAATTCAATAAAATGAACTCTCATGAGTGTTTGACTCCTGCTTCAGTGGAGAGACTTTGAGAAACAAAATTTCATTAATGTGAATGAAAGATGGAAAAAATAGACAGAGGTCATGAACATGTTGATAGAAGAGGAAAAACAAAAGAGTAAATATATTGTAACTAGTAATCAGAAATGTGAATAAAATTACAGTAAGGTAATTGTTTTAATATTTATGAGCAAGGATTTTTTTTTCTTTCAAGAAATATTCGGGGCCCCTGGGTGGCTCAGTCGGGTAAGCATCCGGCTCTTGATTTCGACTCAGGTCGTGATCTCACGGTTTGTGGGTTCGAGCCCTGCATCGGGCTCTGCACTGACAGTGCAGAGTCTGCTTGTATTCTCTCCTTCCCTCTCTATCTGTCCCTTCACTGCTTATGCTCTGTCTCTCTCTCTCTCAAAATAAATAAATAAGACGTGAAAAATATTTTTTAAAAAATATTCAATGCCGGTAATGATGCATGAGTTGGAACGTTCCCATACACAGCTGGTTTGTATTTTGACACAAACATTTGGTAAAGTGTTTGTGTCAAAATACCCTTAAAAATGTCCTGAGCCTTAATAATATATTGATTCTTTAATCTTGTAATGTCATTTCAGGGAAATGGTCCTAAGGAGAAAAAGTATAATTATTTATCCACAAATGTTTATGACCGCATTATTTATTACAGTAGAACTGTATGTCCCACAATAAGGAAGCAGTTAACCATATTAGAATATAACTACAATAGGATATTATTTTGACATTGAAAAAAATTACAAAAATAGTGAAATTCATAGAGCATCTTCAGTGCAAATATGAGGCAAAATAGTACATACATATGATCTCAACTATATGAAAATGTGCACAGAAGAGCATCTATTGGAAATACACTAAACTGGCAGCTGTTCATATTTCTGTAGAGTTGTGTTTTATTATATTTCCCAAGTTTTAATAAACTAAAAGGATTTTTTTTCATTGAACTTAGCTAGCAGTGATCTATAAAGATTCCTCACTACACTTTAACCAGCCTCATCTCAAACATCAGGTCAGAATTTGAATTTCCTATTTGCTGTCCCAAATATATGGGCACACAGAGACATTTATATACAAAATTTCAAGCCCTGACCTAGAGATGCTGTTTAACCAAACTAAGCCAGTTCCTCCCTCTGGTCTTTTACAATGACCCATCGAGATACCTGAATCAGTTCAACTGATTCTTGCTCAGTCTCTGAAACTACTAGCTGGAAGGGACAGGAGTGAGGCAGGTACCCTCACAGATACACAGTGTCCGTAAGACTATGGATACCTAAAGAATGTGCCAGTTGAGACAGGTGAATCTCGCTAGCGGCATATGACAGAACGAACCACATTGTGGGGGCAGCTCATTCCGGCAGAGATCCGTGCAAAGACTTCGGCTAGGAATTACGAAGAACATCAAAAAATCCTCTCCCTGGGAGTTGGGACTCATAAGTAAATGACATAAGAGCTCATCAAGCTCCATTTGTTTTCATAACATTCCTCTTTGGTCCCTGTAGTCAAGGATGTCTTCAGTGGACAGGTGGATGCCCCTTAGTTGAGTTGATCCGGTTTCTGGATAATGACCTGACCCGGTGGGAGTATAACACTCCTGAAAGGCACTTGCATCTTTAAAGTGTTAGGAATTTATGACACCCTTAACGGTTTCTGCAGGAGGTTATTAATAGGGGAAATCTCCCTCCTCATCATGGTTATACTGTATCCCCTTCAAATTAACATTAAAACCCTGCTGTCTAGGTCCCAACTGAATATGGTCTCCAGGTTAAATGTGCCCCCTTTTAAAAGCTGAGTATTTATCTCAGATGGCAGCACTGTAGGTAGATTGTTACACTTGCTTGGTGAAATTCCCATGAAGGGAGCCATGTGAACTGACTGTAGCTTTTCTTTCTGTGGTTACTTCACTCGCCACTCCTGCTGCCCACCTGGGAGAAAACAATAGCTGCAGGGCACTTCTGAAATGATTTCTCCTGTGGGGGAGGGGGGTCACTAAGGCCAAGCTAGTGGTGCACCGTCTGCTACAGGCAAAGTACACAAACTCCTAAACTTTCAAGAGACTTCATGATTGGCTTTGAAAAGGGGGAGTTCTCATCCAGAACTTTGCATATATCCCATTTCAGAAGATAATAAACTGCATGTTAAAATGTCCCATAAAACTTTAAAGAAGTCACTTGGTGTTCTGCTAAAAGTTTAACAGTTGTTCCGTCCATATAATTTGCAAGGTTAGTTATCTTTCTTACTAAATAATGAATGACCTACACTGTAACATGAAAATCTCCATTGTGCCTAATGGTTGTCAAAAAGCTTTTCATTTGATAATACTTATATAATTCTGATTCTCATTTCCCTAGTAAACAGTTTAAGCTCTGACGCATAAGTAGCACAGAATGGGGGTGGGGGGGGGCACCTGGGTGGCTCAGTCGGTTAAGTGTCCAACTTCGGCTCAGGTCATGATCTCACGGTTTGTGGGTTCTAGCCCTGCGTCGGGCTCTGTGCTGATGGCTCAGAGCCTGGAGCCTGCTTTGGATTCGGTGCCTCCCTCTCTCTCTGCCCCTCCCCCACTTGTACTCTGTCTCTCTGTCTCTCTCTCTGTCTCTAAAATAAACATTAAAAAAAAAAATAGAACAGATGGGGACAGGGAGCTGGGGACTGGCCAAGCCAGGACTGGGTTGGTTCCAGCTCTTGGAATCTCGTGCCCTCTGCTCTCTTCTCTGAGCCCAGGCTTTTTTTTACATTTAACTGATTGGAGTCCGACATGTGTGTCGTAGATTAGGGGGCATGAAAACGGTAACACTTGCATGGTGTTAACACATGGTTCTGCCTGTTTTAAGTGCTTTACCTGTATCAAATCATTTAATCCTCACAGCAGCCCAAAGAGAAGGAACTTTTGGTATTACCCTATTTACAGACGGAGGGGGGGTGGCATGTGTAAAGCATGAGATATTAAATACCATACTGAGCACATGAGGTTTGAACCTGGGCAGTCTGTTCCAGTTCGTACTGTAGTCTGAACTTCTGGGCAACCCTGCCAGCAAATGTGGGGTGGAATGTGGGTGTAAGAGGCAGAAGGTGGAAGGAAAGAAAGGGGAAAAGGACAGGAAAGGAAGAAAGGGTATATAAAAAAAAGGAATAGGAAAGGTGAAGAAAAATCTTTCCTTGTATTTATTTTTTGGATATTGATACCCATTTTCGGGTTTCAAATAACTTTCCAACAACCTTGCCTCATATTAAGTGTTTTCATATCCTCACCTTCTCCTTTCCCAGGATAAGGAGAGAGGAAAAAAAGGAGGTGGTGAAACCCATTTGAAATGACTTGTACCATTTGATTGAGCCGCAGTATATGCTTTATGACTTATTGTTGGGTATTTAACAAGAATGTTTTATTTCACAGTTAAAGACAATGTCACATTTTAGAACCAAGCGTAGTTCATATCTTGATGTTCCATGACTTTTGCAACTCTCAAACCAGTATCTTTCTCTAGGTGCCTGAAGCCAAATCATAAGTTTTAAAAATAGCTTTATTGGGCTATAAGTGACATAAAAAAATACACATATTTAAAGTGTATAATTTGATGTCTTTTGACATATATATCCCTGAAACTATCACCACAAGATAGCAGACATTCCCATCACCCCAAAAGTTTCCTCACACCCTTTTGCACCCCCTCTCTCCTTTCCCTGCACCTCCCGTCCCCAAACAACCACCGACCTGCTTTCTGTCATATAGATTGCGTTTTCTAGACTTTAATATAACTGGAATTGTACATTACGTTCTCTCTTTTGTTGTCTGATTTCTTTCACTCAACTAAAGTATCTTGAGATCCGTCCATGTTGTACTGTGTTCTAATAGTTCATTCCTTTTTATTGCTAAGTAGTATTTTACTGCATGGATATACCACAGTTCTTTCTCTCCATTCAACTGTTGATGAATATTTGGGGAGTTACCAGTATTTGATTATCATGAACAAGTCTATGAATATTCATATGAATTCTTTAAATGGACATCTGCTTTCATTTCTCTTGGATAAATACTTAGGAGTAGAATGGGCGAATTTTGTGGTAGATCTGTGTTTAGCATTTTAAAAACCCTGTCAAGCTATTTTCCAAAGTGGTTATCCCATTTTACATCCCCACCAGCAATGAATGAGAGGTCTACCTCCTCCGCCTTCTCAACAGCACTTGGTATGGTTATTCATAATTTGAGCTACTGCTCTAAGTGTAGAGTGGTATCTAGTTGGGGTTTTTATTTCACTAGTGACAAATTACATTGAGCATTTTTTCATGTGCTTAATTGCCATTCATGTATCTGTTTTGGTGAGATACCTGTTCAAATTTTTGGCCCATTATTTTAATTGAGATACTTGTTTTCTTTTTTATTGACTTTTTAGAGTTCTTTATATATTCTGTAAGATATAAGTCCTTTATTAGATACATAATTTGCCAGTGTTTTCTGTCTGTGGCTTATCTTTTAATTCCCTTAACGTGTCTTTGACAGGACAAGAGTTTTTCATCTTGGTGAATCAATTTCTACTTTCATGTATGTTGGGTTGGGTCTTGTGTCTAAATATCTTTGCTTAATCCAAGGTTATAAAAATTTTCCCCTATATTTTCTTCCAAAAATTGTATCTTTGGGATTTTACATCTAAATCTGTGATCCACTCTGGGTTAATTTTTGTATATGGTGTGAGGTATGGATTGAGGTTCATTTGTTGTGTATATGGATAGACAATTGTTCTAGCACCATCTGCGGAGAAGACTATTGTTTCCCCACTGAATTGCCTTTGCACCTTTGTCAAAAATCAGTTTTCCATATATGTGTAGATCTACTTATGTACTTTCTATTTTGTTCCATTGAACTATTTACCAGTATTAATCCAATACCACACTGTTGATTGCTGTAGGTTTATATTGTCCTGAAAGCAGACACTCTTACTTCTCCAGCTTTGCTTCTTTTCAAACTTATTTGACTATTCTAGGTGTTTGGGTGGGTTTTGTTTGTTTGTTTGTTTGTTTTTGCATTTTCATATGAATTTTAGAATCAGCTTTTTAATTTACAAAAAAAAATCTAGCTAGGATTTTGATTGCAATTATGTTGATGAATCTGTCTCCTCAAGGAGATTGTGGGACTCCTTCGGGGCTCCCCCTCTGTGCTCCCCCTCTGTGCATCATTGCCTGGAAACTCTCTCAAGGCAGTAATCTGGGGCAATTGTAGGGCTTACCTCGTTTGTTACAATCTCTCAAGGATTACTGTCCTTTCTTTCCTGCTGCCCAATAGCTTGAAAACCATTGATTTCTATATTTTGCCCTCATTTTGGATTTTGAAAAACAAATTGTTACTTCAGGGACTTGTAATTCTGGAGCACTTTTTGGTTCTCTAAACCATTATTTCTTATAAACAGATGAAGAATTATGCCTTTCTTCCTTCTTGAATACTTTATATTTACACAACCCAACTAATTTTAAATTGGGAAGCCTGACTGGAAAAAGTATCTGATGAAAATTACGAGTAGAAAGAACATTAGAAATTATTAATGTCACATAACCATGCTGCTGGCAGAGTCCTAAGTGGTCAGCCACTAAACATGGTGTGTGTGGAGTTCATCTGGAGCCCAGCATTGGCTGTCCCAATTTTTTTTCTCTTTTGAAAGAGAGAGAGAGAGAGAGAGTGAGCACAAGCAGGGGAAAAGCAGAGGGAAAAGGAGAGAGAAAATCTTAAGTAGCCTCCATGCTTAGCCCGGAGCCTGACATAGGGTTCAATCCCACAACCACAGATCAGGACCGGAGCTGAAATTAAGAGGCAGACGCGTAAACAACTGAGCCACCCAGACACCCCGGCTGTCCTAACTTTTAAAAGGTTCCAGTCACGAAGAGAATGATTTTCCAGCCAAGCTACTAATTCAGTTATTTATTTAGTCTTTTCATTTGAAATGTACTTTATTTCCCTAGGGTTCTTCAGTCCTAGGGGCTCCATGTACATAGCAATAGTAATTACTCAAATTTTATTGAGCTAATATTATGGAATCATCCAAGGGCTGATCCAAGCTTGTGAAGCCTCAAGTTTATTCAATTTAGAGAATCATTAAGAAAAAGAAGACAAACTTTCCAATACAAAATTAGGTATGAAAGCAACATTATTTAGAATAAAAAAGACAGGGGCGCCTGGGTGGCTCAGCTGGTTTAACGTTCGACTTCAGCTCAGGTCATGATATCACAGTTCGTGAGTGAGTTCGAGCCCCGCATGGGGTTCTGTGCTGACAGCTCAGAGCGTGGAACCTGCTTCGGATTCTGTGTCTCCCTCTCTCTGCCCCTCCCCCACTCACATCCTGTCTCTCTTTCTCTCTCTCTCAAACATAAACATAAAAAAGGACTAAAAAAGACATCACAATGCATTATAAAATTTTAAAAGCTGACAAATGACACAAATACTACAAAATTCAGAAAAATAAGTATCATTATGTATTAAGGGTGTGGCACACCTCTAAGACACTTTTTTTTCCTTTATTTTGCCATGTACCATTTGTTCTTCACATGATATTAATTTAACATCATTTTCTATAGAGAGGATAGAGTATAGAAAAATTGGTCTTTCCTCTAGCATGATGTTTATTTTTTATTACTGATGGTTTAGAAAAGCTCCTCTCAGCCTCACTTCTTGTTGGTAGTGCATGTGGTGACTTCCTCCACGGCACTGCTTGCCCAGGGTGAGTGAGCCCCAGAGGACTCCAGCCCTTCCAGCACCCTGAACTGGGCCCTGATGGTCTGCTCAACCGGTCCGGCTCTACTCATAACCTTGGCACCTCTGATGCCCAGCCCTGTCTCACCCCAGCCATGAGGGGGTCCCAGTGAGCCTCAAAGCCTGGGCCATAGTGGGCCTGGAGTAGGAAGCCATGCAGTACCTTGTTCATACCCTTCTTGGAGTCAAAGTCAAGGTCGGAAGCCTGATGCAGGCCCTAGAAAAGAGCTGTCACTGGGGCCGGCTGATGTGGAGGTTGGAAGCCACCCACTGACCATCCCTGCCACCAAATCCTCCATTGGGTATGGGGTGGACCCTCTCACCAAAGCTCCCCAAGCCTTCTTCCTGGGACGGGGGCTGCTCTGGTGTGGGGAGGGGACAAGGGTCAGGAGCGGGTGAGCACAACCCATCCAGGTGAGCTCCCCCGAATCAGAGCAGACTTAAACCAATATTTCTCTATCTTCTTCCAACTGCCTATAGCGTAAAGGCCAAAGTCTCCAGCAAGGCTTTGAAGACAGCCCCCAGTCCCGTTCTCCTATCCAGTCTGTTTTTTCAGTGGAGCAGCCCTCTACTCCGCAAAGCGCACGCGCCCCCCGCCCGACATTGCATTCCAGGCAGGCTGAAGTGGTTGTTGCTGAAAGCCGGCCTGATACTCTTCTGCCCTCCGGCTTGGGTTTTGCCATCCTACAGGGCCCCTTCCCTCCCCCATGCCCACTGTGGCATCTCTCTCCCCCACTCTAGTCCTGGCTCGAGTGACAGAAGCTCTACCACAAAGCCTTCCTGATCCACCTGAGTAGAGGTGTTCTCTCCTCCCTCAAAATAGTAAGACGCTCTGTCTGTCCTTTTTCAGCCCCACCGGCCCTCAGCTCATCAGCAAGGTGTGGGCAGGGATCACGTATTATTCACCTTTGTGCTGCCTGTGTAGCAGTATGTGCTCAACTAACATGTGTGCAACTAAACTCAAGAAACACAAAAGCACTCCAAAGTTCCCTAGGGTTCCTGGAAGAGAAAATTAATCTACCCTCGGATCCGATGGGACAGAGAGAGAGCAGAGGGAAGGAGGGGAGAACAGGGTTGGAAATGGAGAAGCCCTACAGTTCAGGGACTAGGCCAGAGGCAGTAAGCTTGAGTCGATGCCAAGACCAGCCCTTGACTTCAAATTCATAGCATTCTTTTACTCCCCTAAAAACAACACAGACGTGTACACTCAATTTTATTTTTTAGTACTACAGCCTGCATTGAATGGAATACGGACCATCTACTAGGCTTAATCATTGTGGCATTGTGACCCAATTCTTTTCTTTTTTGAAATTCTAATTCATATTCTATTTCTAGGCTTCGGTTTGCAGTCTTTTGGTTTAATAATAAAGTAACTCCTGCAGTGCCCCGCTGTGGAACCGAAAACGATTTAAAGCGGTCACAGAGGACTGCTCCTGGCAACCTCCTAAGATTGAGCATTGGTTTTGAAGGACACTTAGCCCTTCTGCTCATTGCTAATGGATTTGAAACCTTTTTAATGAGATGATTTTTATTGCTTTCGGGATCCGTCCTACACCAGGTACATATAGTGATAGCACATGTATTATGTTTATAACATTTTAAAAGCTTTCTTTTAAATGTCAAAGAGACTCTGCTTTTTATTCATGTCAAACTTTTAATTTTTCCAAGTGTTCGCACTAGATGTAAAACTTCGGTGAAAGGTTTTTTACTTGCTGACATTGTTGACATGGGTAAGGACCATCCTAACTTGACCATGAGGAAACCGAAATGAGCTCAGGGTTTCCAAGGGTGCTGGAGGTCATGTACAGAATTGCTGGAGACTGGACCCAGATGCCCTTACCCCCAGCCCTGGCCTGTGCCGTGAGGGAAGAAATCAAATTTAAATCAGCTTTAAACCATTTCAGAGTTAATGTACTTAAGAACTCTTTGTTTCTTTTTCCTTTGTTTTTAGTTACCTAAAAAGTACTTATGGCAGCTACCAAAGAGTCTTCTAGAAAACAAAGATAGACTTCTTGAAACTCGAGTAATTGTTAACTTAGCCAACCACACACAAGTATCTCCGGCAGTGGGGGAAATGGCTCATTGGAAGGGAAAACAGTAATTAAGATGGGCTTTAGATAGGGATTTCAGTGTCCATATGATATAAATTCATGGAAACGTCCAGAAAAGTTGCCTTATTCTACTTAGGGAACAATGTGCATACAACTGTTTGTGGTCATTTCTCTACAAGATGTTGCTCACACTCACTTTGTTTCCCTTTTGATTTTGGTATAATGATGTGAATCTTCACAGACTTCACTGTGAAGTATGTCATTTCAGGACATACTTAGCTGAGATGATGATCTGTCTCACGGTTGCAAACCTTCCCTGCCCAAATCTAAACTGTTTCAATTTGGCTCACGAGTTGGCCGAGAAATCTGGGGGTGAAGGGGAAGTTTCGTTGGATTTTCCCCAACTCAGCCATGTATGATTAACACCCCGTTTCTTTACAAAGAGGATTACTTGCTGGGGGTGCAGAAGCTATAGCTGCACATCTCCTTCTGATTCCCCACCTTGTCCCGGACTGGATATGCTCTCAGAGCAGGGACCCCCTTCAGGATGCACAGAACCCATGAGAAGCGCTCTTTCAAACAATGGTTAGCTAGACCCCAACTTAAGTTTCTTGTTCAAGAGAGGAGCTAGTGAATTGAGTTGGGTCTCAAAAGAAACATCCAAACACGCAGATGGTGCAGATCGTAGCTGCCAGCCTATGGCTCATCCTCAATCCTTGCACTGTAGCAGATTTGGAGATGAGCTGCTCGCTGCTCCATCACCCCTCCCGCCCCCCCACCCCCGCCCCAGGCATTTCTCAGAAGTGATGCTATCTCTCATTGGCTCACCATCCTGAAACCCATTCATGAGAAGAGGTTTTTTTCTTCCTACATCAGCTCTAGTGAGGTATATACATTATATACAACCAAATGCACTCATGGTTAAGTGTGCAGTTTGATGAGTTTGGACACATTTATACACCAGTTTAACCCCTACCACAATCAAGATCTAAAATTTGTGCATCACCCCAGAAAGTTCCCTTGTGTCCCTTCCCACTCAATCTCCAACCCGCACTCCAGCCTCAGGCAACCATAAATCCGCTTGCTGGCACCGTAGGTCGATGTTTTTTAGAATATCACATAAATGGGATCATTCTCTGAGCGCATTTTTGAGATTCGCCCATGTTATGGGGTATAGCAATAGTTCTTTCCATTTTGTTGCATAACCTGAATATGCCATAAATAGTTCATCAATTCACCTGTTTGGGGTTTTTACAGTTTGGGGTCATTATGAGTGAAGCTGATATGAACATTCATATGCTAGTCTTTCAAAGACATGTTTTGCTTTGGAAGGTGGAGGCAAAAACCTAGGTGCGGAGTTGTCACATGGTAGGTGTATGTTAGCTTTACAAGCTGCCATACTGCTTTTCAGATGGCGGTACCACTCTGCATTCCCATCAGAATGGATGGCACGAGAGCTCCAGTTGTTACGCATCCTCGCCAACACTTGGCATGGCCAGCCTGTCTTTAATTTTAGCCACCGTCGTCTAGGTGTGGTGGCATTGCATTGTGGTTTTAATTTGCACTTCCCTGACCAATGACTTGAGCATCTTTTCATGTGCCCATTGGGTATCTTCTCCTTGACTCAGTCGCTCTAACCCGATGGCACTAAAATTCAATAATCCTACAGCCAAAAACATCCTTGTCAGTTGCTGGCAGGTTGTTACTCTTTCTTTCTTGCCTTAACACTGGCAGCACATATGAAAACTGTCAGAGGCTCTGATTTGCCTCCTGTCCTATAGGGTGAGGTCATCAAAACAGACCTTCAGGAACCTCTTGTATAGAAAGTTGAGCAGGTAGATTGAACCCGTGGCATCGGAACACTGCTAGGAGAAAGAAGATATAAATCATATGTCCCCCTTCCTCCCTTGCTCTGCTATACTTACAGGAACCCCCCAATACAATCCCAACAACCAGTCATGAGTTTTTGGACCTCCTGCAACACAATCCATGCTTCTTATTTTGTTGTTCAATTCTGTGTTTCTTTGAATTGTTATCGACTCTATATACACATGTATTCATTCTTTAAATAAATTACAAGGCACTCCCATCCTATCTTGCTTCTGTGTTCCCATGGTGCTCAATGAGTGCTTTTAAAGTTGAATTAAATTTGCAATTTTCAACCTACATGTTTAATATATATGTGTAATTGTGTGTGTGTGTGTATATATGTGAGTGTGTGTGTGTGTGTGTATATATATATATATATATATATATATATAGAGAGAGAGAGAGAGAGAGAGAGAGAGAAGAAAAGGAGAGGGAGGGGAGGGAGGGAAGGACACAGAGGGAAGGAAGGAGGATGAGACTGAACTTTCTCTAGATTATAGAGTAGTCATTCCATGTGGACCCAAACTTTTCATCTCCGGAATTTTACAAGATTCCTCCTCTGACTCCCTACTCTTGTTGACAATGTAAAAACAGACCCACAGTTAGCCTGGGAATTATCTTTATGGAATAAATCAGCATATTGTTTTGAGTTTTTGCACCGTGTGTATTAATTTATAAAGAACACATGTCTTGGTTCAGTAAAAATTTGCAAAAAGCCAGACATCTCATAAAAAGAATTTGTTGGTTGAGATGTTTATCCCTCTAGCCATCTTTTCCCTTTTTATGACTACAAAGGATACTGTGTTTCTTTACTTGTCAGAATCATCTATGCGGGAAGACTTCTGGCAGTGGGCCCAACAGGAAGTACCACTGTGCTGAAGCAATGGGTCTTTATGAGGTCTACTTCCTTCCCATCCTTTGACTGGTCTGCCCATAGGTGTGTTACCAACTTGCCTCTGCCAGAGAGAGCATCTTTCAGCCAGGACACTCTAGTTGTCCAAGGCATGATTCAGAGAAGCTGGGGCCAGGCTACACAGGCTCAGTCTATGCCTCCTCTGTCTTGTTGTGGTGCCTCCACAGTTGTGGGTGTGGCTGGGGAAATCCAGCATATTGCGGCTTCACTGGAATACTGTCTGATGTGGAGGAAGACATTTAGAGGGCCACAGAAATCCAATGCTTGTAATCTAGCCTTGATGCTTAGTTTTCCAGAGGTAAACTAAGGGTTTCCAATGATCAATGCTTAGTTAACCAATCTCCCATCAACTGTGAAGATATTCAATATCCATAATGATGATCCTAAAGCATTCAAGATCCCCAAGTGCTTTCTGCATTAAAAAAAAAGCTAAATTATATGTGGTTAATGTTAAAATTTTAATATAAATAATTTTGCTATAATCTTGTAAACCCATTGGTCTCCAAGCTTTTTTGAGTTCATTGATTTTACCAGTTTTAAAAGTTGGTTATCCCCTCGATGTTGCTTCTGAGCATCCTGCTCACTGGTACACCAGGGGTTGGAAAGTCCATGGTAGGCAAAGAACTTGCATCAAGATCAGGACTGAAATACATTAATGTGGATGATTTAGCTCAAGAAGTCTGATTAATGGACATCATGGAGTCTGGCAAGGGGGCTTCTCCCAAGAGCATGCCTAAAGATTCACAGATGATGGCACAAATCCTGAAGGATATGAGCATTCCAGAATATGAGCCAAGAGTTGTAAATCAGATGTTGGAATTTGCCTTCCGATATGTGACCACAAGTTTAGATGATGCAAAAATTTAGTCAAGCCATGCTAAGAAAGCTACTGTCGATGCAGATGATGTGTGATTTCAATCCAGTGTTGTGCTGCTGTCTTTTACCTCTCCTCCCCCAAGAGACTTTTTATTAGATATTGCAAGGCAAAGAAATCAAACTCCTTTGGCATTCATCAAGCCATATTCAGGCCCCAGGTTGCCACCTGATAGATATTGCTTGACTGCTCCAAACTATAGAATTAAGTCTTTACCAAAAAAGGCATCTACTTCTGCAGAAAGAATACCAGTCCCGCGGTTCTTACTAGCAGACCAAGTACTCGATGCTTGGTACACCAACCCCACAAACCATGTCTGTGTCAACTAAAGTAGGGACTCCAATGTCCCTCACGGGGCAGACACAGCCCCCAATTATAAAAGCATCAATTCCTGCAACATCCACAGTTCAGAATGTTCTGATTAATCCTTCATTAATTGGGTCCAAGAATATTCTTATTACCACTAACATGGCGTCATCACAAAATATTGCCAATGAATCAGCAAATGCATTGAAAAGAAAACAAGAAGAAGAAGAAGATGGTGATGATGCGGATGATGACCATGATGACATAATTTGTAATCTAGCCTTGATGCTTGTAACATGTGCACGTGGTCTCGAATCCATTGTACTGAGATTAAACATGCAGGCTGGGTGTTTTCAAGTTGTGTTGTAGAAAATGTAAATGGCATTTAGTAAGTAAATATAGTTCTCCTTTCTGACTGGAATGTTGGATTTTCTTTAATAGGATCGGTAATGGATTTTCATCAGCCTTTAAGTGTAAAACATAAGGACGTTCATCAAATAAATAAATAAAAGTAAAAAAATAAAAGTTGGTATCCCCAACATAATTATGTCCATTTATTTATAAATAACAAATACTGATTACTAAACTATTCGTGATAAAACATGCACACATGCAGAACTTTTCAAAGTATAGAATTGCATCCTTTCTTGATTAAAAAAGAAATTCTAAACAAAATAGAAATAAAAAGATACTTTCTTAAAATGATAAAAGATATTTATCTGAGTCCATCAGGCTATTGATACAGAATTTAGAAGTATTTGTACTGAAGTCAGGGGCAAGGCAAGGATGACATTATCACTACTATTATTTGATTTGTTCTGGAAATACTAGCTCTAATTTAAAAAGACAAGTAAATGATAGTATCCATTTGGAAGTAATATATGAGCAGTGTATAATAAATATCATTATTTATGTAGGTAAATTAACCTGTACACACAAAAACCCTGAGAGAAGTAACTGAAAAACTATTTTCAAAAATAAGAGAGTTTACTAAGACAGTGCAATAATAAATCAGTGTGTAGAAATCACTAGCTGGATAGAAGATGTAATGGAAGGTAATGCCTTATTTACCATAACCACAATATAGAATCAACATCTAGGAATAAACCTAAGAACTGCTTGATAGACAAGCAGAAATCTCAGGGCCCCAACAACTAGAAAGACATACTATCTTTTGACTAAGAAGACAGCATCCTAAAGTTATCAAAGCTTCCTTGGTTAGTCTACAAATTAAGTGTAATTCTCATTAAAATACCAACAAGATTCTTTTAGTGTCCTAAGATTCAAATGGAAAAACAACAGCAAGAGTAGTTATAGAGATTCCAAAGAAGTCAAGTAATGAAGGGCAACCATACCTACCAGACGGGGGTGGAATGTACTATTAAGCTCTAAGAAGTAAACCAGTCTTGTGAATGAATAAATGAAGCGATCAGTGAAAGAGAATAGAATGGCCCTAAGTACACCGAAATACACATGCAGATTTAGTATATGATAAAGAGGGCACGTAAGATGGATTATACAGTAAATGGGCCCTTAGAAGACAAAGAGAGTGGGAAAGATGGACTAGCCTGTAAAATTGTTAGCCAGCAGCAAGCAGCAGCCTCCCGAGTTCCGTCCTCTCAAGGCACCGTTGTCCGCAGTGCCACATCCAGTCATCACCGGCGATCCCGGGATCGTTCCATTCCAAGCGTGTACCACTGCGTCTGCAGTACACACAGTAACTGCTCAGTGGGAGGCCTTGCTCTTTAGCCCTGAATAGCACAGCAGGGAAAGGTGTGCTAACCAGGAAGGAATTCAAGGCTTAGAAGAAAAGAAGACAAGTAGAAAGAGGAAGGAGGAGAAAGCGAAGAGCCTAAGGGGGACCGTCGTTGACGGACCCAACTTGGGAAGGAAGAAAGAGGTGCCTGTGATAGAGAATCCTAGAGATCTCATCCCAGAGAGATCTGAGGTGTCATCTAGGAACACCCATCACCTGCAGGACAGTCTCGCCAGGAGCCCAGAGGCACGGCTCAGTGCGATCTCAGCAAGCCAAGTACGTGTGTTGGGAATACGTCTTCCGGCTGTGCCCAGCTCATAGGCTTCCTGTGAGAAAGGCGCAAGATGACAAATGTGTGTACACTTTGCAAACTCTGATCGGAGGCGATTGTTCGCTTTGAGTTGAGCCTTGCTCGGAACACGCACTCACCTCGCCATTGTCACCTTTTATTCCCAGAGGGGCCATGGACTCTGCAGACCCAGCAAGGATCCAGATACCCTCCCCCAAAAGGAAGTTAAGGTTGGGAGTCACAGAAGAATCAGCACCCTCCGTCCAAAGGCAGGCCCCGGCGAGGAGGGTTAACCCTGTGAGTTTCCTTCTTCATTTGCTTTCATCCAGGCAGGCAGCCAGGCTTCTTGCGGAACTTGATGAAAGACACAGAGCTCAAGCCAGAGCCAGGCAGCAGCGAGGCTCTCCTAGATGCGGAGCCAACATCAAAGGTCTCTTCTTCTGCACTGACAGGTGCAACTCTTTAGCAGGTCTGATAACACATACAGAGACAGACTCTCCTGCGGGGAGAAATCAGACCCAGAGATGTGCTGTACTGAGCTGGGAGAGACGCAAAAGCCTGAGGGGAAAGCCACTCGGCCCCAAATCCACTGTGCGGATGGATGGCCACGGCTGCCTTGGGGGGGTCCTGCTGGCTTCTTTATCTCAGGGAAGGATTAGGAAGGGGTGCAGAGCAAACAACAGGGGGAAATGTGCTGCTTTCTCCCTGGAGTTCTTTGTTTTCCATCAATTGAGGCTTCCAGGGAAAGCTAGCAGGATATAAAAACAAGCACTGCGTCCAGAATCGGATTCAGACCCAGACCTGGCGCTTGCTCCGTGTACAAAGTTGCACAAGGGACTTAAACTCTGTGAGCCTTAGTTCCCTCGTTCATAAAATGGCGCTAAAAACTCCCACCATGCAAGACTTTGTGGGGCAGATTAAATAAATGTAAGTCGGGGCACCTGGGTGTCTCAGTGGGGTTAAGCATCCGACTCTTGACTTCAGCTCAGGTCTTGATCTCACAGTTCGTGAGTTCGAGCCCGGCACTGGGCTCTGCACTGACAGTGCGGAGTCTGCTTGAAATTCTCTCTCTCTCCCCTTCTCTCGTTGTCCCTCCCCTGTTTGCTCTTGCCTCTCTCTCAAAATAAACTAAAATAAATAAATAAATAAATAAATAAACATACATAAAATAATTGGTGTGTAGAAATGGAGACTAACCATTTAGCAGCTTCCCTCCTGAGGGGACAGAGAATCTTCTGGCTTATTTCCATCTTCCCTAGATGTTTCCACATTGCTTTTTATCCCCGTAACCCCATAGTGATACTGAAGTTGCCCACACCTAAGAATGTGCTAGGTGCTTGTTGACTATTCCTCTCGATTCTGGTTGTTGAATAAATATTGACAGAAGCCCAGCAATGAGGGGGCCCAGAAGCCCAGGGGAAGGGCGTGGCAGCATCCGGGGACTTGGTGCAAGTCCTCGCACAGGGGACATCGTCTTGCCTTGTACCCCGTGAGGCACACACACGAGTTGGGGAATCCGTGTCTGGTTTTGCTGTATTTTGTTTGATAGCGTTTTCAGTTTCCCATTGGCTCCTGGGAGCCTGAAAGAAACTCAAGGCGGGAAACCCACAAACTGCTCCAGCAAGACTGTGTGACAGTATCTTTACACTCTTTGGCTCTTTTAATTCTCCCCACGAGGTCATTATGGCCACTTTACAGGTGATAAAACACAAGCTTCTGGAGGCGAAATCACTCTGGCGGTGATGGCCTGAGCTGGGGGTCACATCCGGCGCTTCCAGAAAGAGAAGGTGAGGGAATGAGAATTTTAAGGAAAGATTAAATTCAACACTTTGGAGTGTTTTGTAAGCCTGTAAAAGCCTCTGGAGCCTTACTTCCCTCGTAAGTCTGGTGTCCAGGGCGCTGGCTACTTTCCTTCCTTTGTCTCTTTTCTATTCTCCCTCGTCCCCTTCCTTGTTTTCCATTTCTTCCCCCAGTTAGACCACAGAAGGCACTTACTGGCTCCATTTAGCCAGCAGAAATCTCCCAAGCCCAGAGGGAGGCCTTCCGGGACTTTCCGCTGGGGGGCCTCAGCCTGGACTCGAGGGGAGCCCTTCACAGAGGCAGGGGTGCAGGGAACATCAGGGCAAGGCTGCCTAGGACTGTCAGTCTCTTTGCACAAGGCATTGTGGCCTTCCTTCCCTTGGGGTGTTTTTGGTTTTTCCCAACAACCAAATAAACGGAGAGTTCTGTGTTACTGGTTCAGTTATCTTGGAACATGGGGGAAGGAGCCAAGGAGAAAACTGATACTCCGTGTTACGTAAGCTGTTTTCTGGGAAATTCAGAACTGTCTCCTGCGTGGCTCAAGGCTACAGCCCGCTGTCTGCATCCTGCACTGAGAGCCATCCCTGCGGGCAGGGCACGGACCACCACGCTGGGAGACGTGGTCTGTGGCTTCCTTTCATCTTCCTGAGCTGTGGCACAGCCACAGGGAAACTAACATCTTCAGCCTTTGTACCCACGGCATCTAGAATACCGCCACCTAGCGGGCGCTCGGTAAAAGACTCAAAAGAGAAAGTGGGTTGATTACACCAGGGGCTTCCAAGAAACCCACAGGGTTGAGACTAATGGGTAGACCTTGGACAGGTAGAAGCAGACACTTTGATCTCACCAGACCCGGCTCTGGAGTCCATACTGGAAGACCACACATCATTTCTGGGCGTCTCCCGTGCCAGCCATGACCTGGGAGGTTCTGCCCCTCTCAGCACTGGAAGGGTTAGCCCCATGTTTCTGGTTCGGGTATGTTCCCTAGAAGCCAAGAAGGGCATGCAGTTTTCATGTGCCCAACCTTGATTTGAAATTCTTAAATGATAATGAAAATACAGTAATGATATTTTCAAGCAGCGATGAAAAGCCAGATGCTATTCAACACCATATATATATAATTTTAATGCACATGATTGTCCTGGAAAGGTCAATCTTCATTTTAGGATTGTCCTTTGGAGTTTCAGTACTTTGGGATTGTTCTCAGTTTACAAGTGCAGAAACTAGTGTCCGGAGAGGCTAACTAACTTGTTTAAGGTAGTATAACGAGTGAGCCATAAAAATGCGATTATGACTCGAACTGTCTGGTTCCTAAGTCCATAGACGGGCCATGGCTGGAAGGTGACACACGCAGCCTGTGAAGGTTTTCCTGAGCATCGTGGGCATTCCTGTTTTTTCCCTTCTTCCTCAGAAGCCCTGACTTCCTTTACTTAAGGGACACAGTCCTTCCTCTCTACACCCCTGCTCCTCTGATACATCATTTCTGTGTTGTATTCACCCTCCCTTTCACTCCAATTGTTAACCAGAAGGCCCTGCCTTCATGCACAGAAGAATTAGATTTGCAGATAGATGAAGGAAGACCCCTCTTCCTCCCTTGCCACAGAATCATCCGTTATCTGTGGCTGAACTGTGTGTTCCCTGAGGAGTCAGGCAGGACAGGTAACAGGGAAGGCTGCTGGGCTGGCCCTACCCTCCCAAGGCTCTAATGTCTCACCATCTGCCCCTGGATGTGAAGGATCAGGCCTTGCTGTGAGGACTAGAGGAGACAAGGAATATAAACATGACCAGCACAGTGTCCTGCTGGGAGCAATGATGGCCTTGCTGGATAACACAGTCACAGGGAGGAAATGGCAGACGTTTGCACAGCTCCTGCCATGAGAGGCAAAACTGGAATCTCCTTCTGCTACTACTGCTTGTGAGAAATTAAGCCTGTTGTCATTAATTAGGCCTTACAGCATTCCAAATCAGACCGATATTCCCCACACAGTTACCCCATAAGAAAAAACATTTTCCTGTCCCTGCATAAGAGATTTTGGGTCAAAACACTATAAATGTTTGACAAAAGGCTCTTCTAATGAGACTTGCAGACCCAAAACATAGACTTGAAGGGGTTAAAAACACAAAAATTGCATTTGAGTCTGGCCTGGAGAAAAGGAGCCTAATTTGGAGATAAGAAATAAATACAAGGTCAAGAACATAGTCCATTTGAGTCTGGTCCAAAGAGAATTGGAGCCTAAATTGGAGATCAGAAGTAGAAGACAAGGTCAGAACATGATCCCCTCCCAAAGTCTACATTCAACAAATATCCTCCCTTATACTGACTTCAGCTATGAGGATGGAAAAGAATGCGGGAAACCCAGGTCCAAGGCCAACACACATAGGGCCCCCATTGTGCTTACATCAAAAAAAAGGGCTTTCTCAAGCAACTTGTTAATAAACATTTCTTTTTTTCTCTTGTAGTTTATAAGCCGATCACAATAACTCTTAACCTATCTATATACAACTTAACCTATGTTTTAATCTTAGCTTTACTAACTTAAATAATATGTATGTTAATCCTGTTTTCTACTAAAAACATCCTGTTATATTCTTAGTTATAAAATTTACTTGACTTCACTGTAAGAATGTTACATGATTTGGTTGTAACTTGTTAATTAAAAACAAAGTCATAATTATTGGCAAAAAACCAACCCGTACAAAATAAGATAGGTTTGTTATTTTCTTAATCTGGGAGACAGGCACCAAGAACGTATGGGATGGTTCTAAAAAATACTTCTGTAAAACTTGTTTCTGTACTTTCGATGATTAAAACATCTTATCACTAAGAATTAGTCACTGTAAACAATTTCTGTTCTCTGATGTCATGTTATTGTTTGATCAATAAAAAAGACACCAAAGCAGACAAAGCAGAGATGCCTGCCTGGTGATCAAGAAAGAAACTTGTGGCTCTCTCATCACTCTCTTGTGCCGACACCGCCCATCCTTCAGGGAACCCTGGACCTGCTGGAGCTGGACTCCGGCAGTGTCCGACAACTCGCCCCTTCCCCCACGTCCTAGTATCCCCTCCTCTCCTCCGGCTGGCCCGCCATCCTCCCCTCCCAGCCGGGCTCCCAGCACAATCGTGTCCCAGGCAGGTGAAGACCCAGCAGAGCAGCATCAGGGAGCCCTTGCAAGTTGGGGGAAGGCCAGGGAGGGGTGGGAGGACAGAGAATGCCAGAAGGCAAGCTGTGGAAAGATTGAGGACCTAATCTTTCATCACATAGGAGAGACTCATATGGGAGCACGCGCACCTGTGTGTGTGTGTGTGTGTGTGTGTGTGTGTGTGTGTGACTCAGGGGTAGGGATTTGAATTTGAGGTCTTATTCCCTCCATTTTGCATATGAGGGGATGATCACTTAAAGAGGCTAACTTGCACAAATTCATACATTTCTACACACTGGCAGAGATAAGATTTGAACCCTCCCAAATTTTTTAAAATGTTTATTTATTTATTTTGAGAGAGAGAGAGAAGAGTAAACACTCCCTGAGGGGGAGGGGCAGAGAGAAAGGGAGAGAGAGAATCCCAAGTGCTGTCCTTGAACCCCAGATTTGATGAAAGCCCGTGGCCCCACATGGCATGAACTCCCCACGATGCTGGCACGGCGTACCCATGTGCCATACATCCCATGCCCTGCTGCCTCCTCAGACACTTCACTCCTACAACTGGCTCCTTCTGTCCTGCCTCATCCTCTCCTCCCTCCCTTTTGGACTTCTCTGGCCAGCCTACGCACATGCCTGAGTGTTACCTACTTGGAAAAAATATTTCCCTCGACCATCTAGCTCCTTCCACACATCCCCACATAGAGCCCCAATTTCTCCGATTCTCGTCTCACATTCCTGAAAAAGCAAGCAATATAACCAGTCCATCACACGGTTTTCAGATCTCAGATGTTCTCGTGGAGTCTTAAGAAGTCCATAGGGCCTCTGCCCTGCCTGACTGGGATGCAATCTAGTTTTTAATTGGGTGGATATCCCAGCATGGTTCAATTTCTGATGGAGCTTCTGATCACCTCATGATGAACTTGAAACCGAGCGAAAACATGACTCTGCATGAACTCCACATATATTTCTTAAAGTAAGATCAGAGGACCACTTCTCTGCACGGCTCTGAGTGATCACCGTAACCGCCTCATCTACTGTATGGGTATAATAACATGTTGCTCTATTGAATTATTATGATTTACGTTGTTATCCATAGGACCTACATAAATCAAAAAATCAGGCAATTAATATAAAAAGACCTTGAATGTTAGGAGCACTCTGAAAGAGAGCTGCTGTTTGAAAGACCATGAGGTCAAGAAACTGAAATGTAGGGGTGCCTGGGTGGCTCAGTTGGTTGAGCATCCGACCTCTGCTCAGGTCATGATCTCACAGTTTGTGAGTTCAGCCCTGCGCTGGGCTCTGCACTGACAGCATGGAACCTGCTTGGATCCCCTGTTTCCCTCTCTCTCTGACCCTCCCCTGCTCCCCCACCCCTACCCCCTCTCTCCCTTGAAGGCCTGAGCCTGCATAGGTGCTCTCTCTCAAAAATAAATAAACACAGGGGCGCCTGGGTAGCTCAGTTGGTTGAGCATCCGACTTCGGCTCAGGTCATGATCTCACAGTTCGTGAGTTCGGGCCCCGCATCCAGCTCTAGGCTGACAGCTCAGAGCCTGGAGCCAGCTTCAGATTCTGTGTCTCCTGCTCACTGCCCCTCCCCTGTTCATGCTCTGTCTCTCCATCTCTCTTAAACATAAATAAACATTTAAAAAAAAACCCTAAAGATTAGGAGAACATTTATTTTATAAAAATAAATAAATAAACAAACATTAAAAAATTGAAATGTATTCTTAATTAATCTTTGGAAATTATGCCTAGGATCACTATTTGTGATTTCTTCCCCATGTGCTCAAACAGAAGCATCATGATTTGAAATTGAATAGTAATTCTTAATCTGAGTCTAGCTTCCTGGCTGTGAGAGAGATTCACCGGACTTCATAACTCAAGTTGGACAAACCGAATGGCTGAGGCCTAAGTATCAGAATGAAACAGACAGCAGAGCAGCATACGAGGAAGGCTCATAGGTAATCCTGTGCTTTTGTGAATCTTCCACCTGGAAGAATTACCTGGAAAGGATCATGAAGGGGACGTTATTTTTAAGTGCCAAAATCGGAGGTGCAGAGAGAGAGAGCAAGTTACAACGTGGTCTCCGTGAGGCTGGCTGCACCCCGGGGCCTGAGCCTCTTCAGGAAAGACATCCCCAACCCTGGTGTCAAGGATTAAGACTTCCTTTAGGGCATGAAACCTCATTAGCGCAGGCTTCATCAATCTGGAATTTATGCAATTAGACCAAGTCTGGTTTGATGCTTATCTTTGATTTGCCAACTCGATCTTCAGGGTCATGCAGAGTCATAGCAAAAACAAATTGCCAAGGGAGTGTTGCAAGGATATGGCTGACCCTTCCCAGTCACGTGGGATGTGTCTGGAGGTGTTTGTGAATGGCAGCAGCGTTGTACACGCCCCCTGTGCAATGCAGTCGAGTGGAAATGAAAATTCGGAGTGACCTGTGTATTCTTAATGATTCTCCATGGGCATGGACGAACCCGCCTCAGGATCCTTCTCTGTCTGACTGCGTCTCTGTCTTTCTGTCATCACCAGCAGCTGCTGTTTTTCCTGGGGGCACTTTCTACAAGCTTTTGCTCTTAATCAGTTCCCAAGGATCACAGGGACTCTGAAGTCAAGTAGAAAATGTTACTGCTACGCGGTCATGAGCAGGTGGGCAGTGGGCTGGGCTCACTAGCTGACGCAGGCACTCCCATCCTCTGGCCTCGCTGGCCACGGGATTCAAATTTGTGCTTCGGAAAAACCGCCATATGGAATGGATCCTCGGTTGCTAACTCCATGACTGCCAAAAAGATTTCAAATCTTTTGGAAATACAAAGCAGTGGCTCGCAAACCCAGTTGGCAGATCTTTTTAAATGTTTACGTTTTTATTTTTGAGAGAGAGAGAGAGTGCGCATGCGCATGCACAAGCAGGGGCGGGGCAGAGAGACAGGGAGACACAGAATCCGAAGCTGTCCGCACAGAGCCCTACCCGGGGCTCAAACCCACGAACAATAAGATAATGACCTGAGCCAGAGTCGGATGTTCAACCAACTGAGCCACCCAGGCGCCCCGTTGTTACATCGCAATTCACTGTGAGATTGAAAAGTAATTTGCTCCTAAAAATAAAGTACCAACAAGCACAAATAATATCCCTTAAAAACAAATCAGTGAGGGCAGGTGATTTAAGATTATTGCTATAAAGATATAACTTGCTCACTTGAATTTTGATATGCTTTTCTGAGTGAAAGAAACAATAGTGGCTTCCAAATCCAATGGCCAGAGACGCACAACCTGTCTCACCTAAGCCCACACAGCCCACAGGTGGCTGTTACTGACGTGTCGTTAACAGTTGGGCACCTCGGTACTCTTAGCTGAATGTCCTGGGCCATTTTGGAGGTTTCACGGGAATGTCAAACACATGCAGGACGTCTACCACATATGCCAGAGCAGGAGAAAGCTTCAGAAATGCTGCTGCTGAGTGAGTACAAGCTCTTTCCAGGGGTTGCAAGATGAGCTATTCATTTATCCACCGACGCGTGCAATAGCATGTTAAAAGTCAGCCTCATCTCCTCCCTAGGAATGGTTCCCAAATAGCGTGTTGCTAAGCATACAAACACCCACCCCCACTCCATCTGTATTAGCACCACCCCTACCCATGTCATACTCACTCATCCCACAGGCGTTTACGCACACACATGAGACTCCAGCCCCGTCCCAAGCACTGGGGACCCAGCATGGAATAAGACAGCCCCCTTGCATTCCTCAGGGCCTCCTCCAGGACCTTCTCATCCCCTTCCCCAGTACCGTGTCTTTCTGGTCAACCCGACGCATCTTTGTAGGCCCGGTGCACATGGAACCTCGTCTTCGGAGCCATTCCTAACCCTCATCTGCTCACAATCCCTGGGAGAATTAGGCATTTTCTAATCTTCATTTCCAGAGCACTTGATACAAAACAATCGCCGCATCCAGCCTGCTGTGTTTGGGGTGCAGGAGAGTGTCTCCTCGAGCAGAGAATGAACACCACTGAATCAGGAAACGTGCTTATTTTTATAGCAGTTTTCTTTTATAACAAAATCTAACAGTCCTTAACAATGATTAGAAGCATAAATTGGAGGGACGCCTGGGTGGCTCAGTCAGTTAAGCGTCTGACTTCAGCTCAGGTCATGATCTCACGGTCAGTGAGTTCGAGCCCCGTGTCAGGCTCTGTGCTGACAGCTCAGAGCCTGGAGCCTGCTTAGGATTCTGTGTCTCCCCCTCTCTCTGCTCCTCCCCTGCTCGAGCTCTGTCTCTCTCTGTCTCTCAAAAATGAATAAATGTTTAAAAAATTTAAAAAAAAGAAGCATAAATTGGATGTGAATAAATGATGGCCAGGTTGACCTGAATGTGTATGCAATTAACGCAGGATTTACTATGCTCTGCCTATAAGAACATATGGGAATTGCCCCAAAACACACTTCAGAGTGTCCCCTGTGACCATGTAAGAGGAAGAATTTCATTTATTGGATTGGTCGCATTATCTTAGGCTATGCATAATAATTGTGAGGGGCACCCTCTCAAATGATATAAACTTACAGAAACCAAATAGTTCGGGAAGAGGAAAAGAATTGTTTTTCGATTTTGTTTTAGGGATGCAATTGCACTGCATGGGTCTGAATTTTGCCTGAATGTAGCTGCTGTGAAAAAATGCCTTTGACCTGTTTCTGCTCCCTAATGACCTCATTTGGGGAGTCGTTGGCTTTGTGGGTCCCTGTCTGTCTGTGAGGCAGCATCAGCCTGTCAGAGCTCTGGCGGAGCCCACGACAATTCAAGACAGAGGTGAAAATGGTCCCCAGGGAAGTATGTTGTCAACCAGAAAGAGCTTGAGAAGCAGGAGGTTATTATCGCTATTCGCTGGTGTCTCCAGACGTTGATGGTACAGACCAGGATTGGCACTCTTTTTCTGTAGAGGGCCAGAGAGTAAATATTTCAGGCTTTGCAGGCCACCTGGTCTCTGTCACGATGTGTCAGTTCTGCCACTGTAGCAGGAAAACATAGACAGAAAGCGAATACATGAACGTGGTCGTATTCCAGCGTAACCTTATTTATATGGAAACTTGAGTTTCATAAAAATGTTCACGTGTCGCTAAATATTATTCTTTTGATATTTGCCAACCGTTTGAAAATGTAGAAACCAGTCGTAGCTCCCAAGCTGGAAGAAATAAGCCGTGGGCCAGGTTTGGTCCATGGGCCACAGTTTGCTGACCTCTGGTGTAAACCACAGAAAACTCATCTATTTGGATGGCCGGTGGCCAGGGGAGCCCATTGTGGCTACCCGAATGATATCAGATTAAGCACTCCAGAAATATTCAAACTATATTAGTGGCATGAGAGAAGGACACCAGCTCTTAGAAATTTAATTGTTTTCTGTGGAAATAACTGTGCTCCTCATACGCCTCGTTCCTCTGACCTGAGTTTATTTTACGCTGGGAGTTTTGGGTTCGCCACCTGCGAGTGAAGGCCAGATTAGTCATGAGTCAGCACCTATGGGCTCAGAGGAGAGGGTAAATGAGCCCAGGGGGAGAAGAAGTCTTTGTTTCTGCAGATGTGGGGACTCATCCCCAGGCAAAGGTGAGGGAGAAGTAAAAGCGGAACTCCAAAGCCATGGGAATTATCACTGTTAATCTCCTTGTTTGGAATTAACTTTCCCACCAGGTTATTACTTTATACAGGTCCTATCCTCTGGTATTCGCAAGGTGTTGAGTGTTCTGTGCTTCCGAAATCCAGTAATGGGCAGTTTTCTGTTTCAGACTCACCTCCTCCAAGAAGTCCTCCTTGATTTCCTACCCTGAACTGGAAAATATAAATCTCTCCTTCTTTTGAATTCCTGTAGTACTTTATCTGTATCTGTCTCAAGGCTTTTGACCCATATTTTTTTCATATTATATTTATCTTCAGACCCACTTGCTGAAAGAGGCAATTTCTTTGAATCCCCCTTGTGGAACACAGATTTCTTATCATGGTACCTTACTCCAAGTAGATACTAAATCGATAGCTATCGCTTGAATTAAAAAAATACAATATATTGACAAACTGATTCATCTATAGCAGTGCTGTCCAACAGAAGTTTCTGCTAGGATGGAAATGTTTTCTATCTGTTCTGTCCACAATAGTAACCACTAGCCATGTGTGGCTATGGAGCACCTGAAATACAACAGTATGACTGTGGAGATGAACTTTAATTTTTTCAATCTTAATCACTTTACATTTATTTATTTACTTACTTGTTTGTTTGTTTGTTTGTTTGTGGCAGGGGAGGAGCAGAAGGAGAGAGAGAGAGAATTTTAAGCAGGCTCCATGCCCAGCACGGATCTCACAACCATGATATCATGACCTGAGCCCAAATCAAAAGTCAGATGCTTAACCCACTGAGCCACTCAGGCGTCCCTTAATTACTTTAAATTTAAATAGCCACGTGTGACTAATGGCTATCTTATTGGACAGCACAGGCCAATAGGACAATAATTAACTGATTTTGTGTGTGTATGTGAATGGATTGTTTATTTAGGCAATAATCAGAGATCACACAAATATTGTGTGGAAAACCTTAGCGGGTCAATTGGATATTCCACTTTCTAAGCAACATAAAGATGCCCATTCTTACATTCTGTGGAGTGAGGTCCATTACAGACAGATAAGAAACCACAAATAAGATGGAAAGGTTAAATTTGCGTTATATTAACAGGAGGTATGTACTATGAAAAAGGAAAAAAAGAAACACAGAAAATTCGAGTAAGATAAGGCGAGCTGAGAGTGTCTGGGAGGAGGTCAAGGTAGGCTTCATTTAGAAGGTGAGGTCTGACAGGAAGCCATCAAAATCCTCAAGGAGCAAGCAGACAAGAACCTCTTTGACCTTGGCTGCAGCAACTTCTTACTCAACACGTCTCCGGAGGCAAGAGAAACAAAAGCAAAAATGAACTATTTTGGACCTCATCAAAATAAAAAGCTTCTGCACAGCAAAGGAAACGATCAGCAAAACTAAAAGACAACCAACAGAATGGGAGAAGATATTTGCAAACGACATATCAAATAAAGGGTTAGTATCCAAAATCTACAAAGAGCTTATCAAACTCAACACCCAAAAAACAAATAATCCCATGAAGAAATGGGCTAAAGACATGAACAGACACTTCTCCAAAGAAGACATCCAGATGGCCAACAGACACATGAAACGATGTTCAACATCACTCATCATCAGGAAAATACAAATCAAAACCACAACGAGATACCACCTCAAACCTGTCAGAATGGCTAACAATAACAACTCAGGCAACAACAGATGTTGGCCAGGATGCAGAGAAAGAGGATCTCTTTTGCACTGCTGGTAGGAATGCAAACTAGTGCACCACTCTGGAAAACAGTATGGTGGTTCCTCAAAAATTAAAAGTATAACTACCCTACAACCCAGCAATTGCACTACTAGGTATTTATCCAAGGGATACAGGTATGCTGTTTCGAAGGGACACATGCACCCCAATGTTCATAGCAGCTCTATCAACAATAGCCAAAGTATGGAAAGAGCCCAAATGTCCATTGACGGATGAATGGATCAAGAAAATGTGGTATACACACACACACACACACACACACACACACACACACACACAATAGAGTATTACTTGGCAATCAAAAAGAATGAAATCCTGCCATTTGTAACTATGTGGATGGAACTAGAGGGTATTGTGCTAAGTGAAATTAGACAGTCAGAGAAAGACAAATATCATATGACTTCACTCGTATGAGGACTTTAAGATACAAAACAGATGAACATAAGGGAAGGGAAGCAAAAATAATATAAAAACAGGGAGGGGGACAGAACATAAAAGACTATTAGAAATATGGAGAACAAACAGAGGGCTGCTGGAGGGGTTGTGGGAGGGGGGATGGGCTAAATGGATAAGAGGCATTAAAGAATCTACTCCTGAAATCATTGTTGCACTATATGCTAACTAACTTGGATGTAAATTTTAAAAAAATTAAAAAAAAAAAAAAAAGAAGGTGAGGTCTGAGCTCAGACATGAGGGAGGGGCAGGGGGCAGGTTGGGCAAAGAAAATGGCAAAGAGCTGATCTCGGCTGAGCCAAGAAACAGCTCTGAACAGGATCATGGACTGAACCCCTTGCAAGCACAGTCACAAAAACAATGAGGCTGTGGGGGACACTGAGGAGGAAGAACAGTTTTTATTGGGTTTTGTTAACAAAGCCTTGACAGATGTTTCCAGAACAATCTCTTCAAAGTTAAAAATTAAAACTAAGTGGCAAACTGGCTCACTCCACTTTTTAGCACAATGAGTTTCTGGAAACCACATTGGAAAACACAACAGTAAAAAATCAACCCTATTCTTCCACCTCTTAGTCCAGCCTGTGTTTCCCCACTTTTTCCCTCAATGCCAATGCCAAGTGCTAAGAAAGCAGGGTGCCAACTGGATTTGCTCAGAGGCTGTGGAAACTGCAAAAGCAGAGTCTTAAAATGATGGTTGCTGGGAAGGGCAGTAGGAAGAAGCGAGGTGCTCTCCTGGCCCACTGAAGCAGGGCGGCAGTAAAATGTGAGGGGGGGTAAATACCAGAGGAGGCATCAGAGGGGCCAGCAGAGAGCGGGCCAGACCCAAGGGAACACTAGCAGCTTTCGCTAAGTGTGGGGATGGAACTGTGTGATGCTCTCAAAGCTGGGTGTGACCTGAGCTCTGGTGTCCCAGGGCCTAGACAATAGCTCGGGCTGAGTGGTGCAGCCGTAGAGAGAGGCACACAAAGAAAACATTGCCAGACACGCAGTATGATTCCAGGGATGTGAGATCCCGGACGCAGTGACCCCAGGCTGCTCGATCTTCTCAGCAAACCCACTGACATTAGAGTGGAAATCCTTTGCAATCAGATATAGTAAAAGTTTCATTCAAGGGCCAGAGGGAGAGTCTATGAAATATTCCAGAAGAAGATCCATTAAGAATTCATCTGAAATCCTTCACTGCATGTGAAGTTAAAAAACTCACAGGCTATTTTAACTTGTGTTTTTCAAGGCATCATTGTCAAGAATATTAGCGCCAACATAACTTACGTACATAGACAGCCTGCTTGCTGGTAATTCTCCAGGAGTTGGAATTATTTCAGCGCTCCCAGGGGAATATGATCACGAAAGAGCTGGGAGTCAAAGGCAGGAAACCGTCTGGACCATAGTGATACTATGTGGCAAAACCAAAAGCCAAAGCTAATTAAGGGCTTGCCAACATCTGTCATTGGTGTATTAAAATTATTTTATTTCAGACTGTGGGCTATGACTCATTAGTGACCATAGAATCAATTTAATGAGTTGTAACCAGCTTTTTTTTTAAGGTAATTAATTTCTTGTCTGAAAACTCAGTGCTGGCGATTTCCCTCACGTAAGGTGAGAGGAAGAGGACGCTTGTCCTTAATTCTACTCCTTCGGGCCACCTCCTTCAGAAAGGCTTCCTTGACTGCTCATCTAGAGTCCTCACCCCCCACCACACACACCACTCTGTTTCATCGTCTTTACAGCACCCCAGCACTTACTGTTAACCGAAATCTTATTTTTCTTTTATTTTATTTATAAGAAAATTTATAAATATTTTATGTATTTATAATAAAATCTTATTTTATTTTTCTGCACACCCACTCTACTAGAATATCAGCTCCACGAGCTCAGAACTATGTTTTTTACTGTTATATCCCCAGTGCCCAGAACAGTGCCTGCCACCTAGTAGGTGCTCAGTGAACACGGTATTGAATTTAAATTGCGCCGAGTGGCACGTTCCAACCCATGGCTTTTAGCTGCTCTTGTTCTCCTAGACGCTGGTGTCCTACTTCCCTGCTCTGCTCTGAGAACCTGGTACCACCCTTTTCCCTCAGCCTACAAGGACCCAACACATAACCCTGGTTCACACACCTGGACTTGACCTTCATTCAGTGCTTCTATGTGTGCTGGCAGCTGCTGTGCTGCCAACCTCAGTTCATCTTCATTTATGCTCATGTGCACCAACTCTCCTTTAAAAATATTTTTCAGTCTATTTTAATGTACAGTTTTATAAATTTTAACACACCTATAGATCCGTGTAACCATTGCCCACAATCAGAAACCATCCTGCAAAATCCCACCAAAGCTTTGTAGTCACAGCCTCCCTTCACCCCTAACCCTTGGCAACCATGATCTGCTCTCCATCACTTTAATTTTGTCTTTATGGGACTGTCACATAACTGGATTCATATAGTATACAGCCATTTGAGGATGGCTTCTTTTACTCAAGGTATTACCTTGGGATTCATCCAAGATGTTGCATAGATCAATTGAGTTCATGGCTTTTTATTGCTGGGTGTCACTCCTTTGTATGGATGCAGCAAGGTTTGTTTAGCCAACACCTGCTGAAACACACTTAGGTCATCTCCAGTCTTTGGTGATTATGAATAAAGCTGCTATAAATATTAATGTCAAGCTTTTATGTGAACGAATTTTCATTTCTCTAGGATAAATACCTAGGTGCAGGATTGCTGAATCACACTGTACCTTTTTGGACTCCCCACCAGCAGTGTTCGAAAGCTCTAGTAGCTTTACATTAGTTCTAACATTTGCTATTATTAGGTGTTTGGTTTTTAATTTAGCCTCTATCATAGGCTTGTGGTGATATCTCATTACAGTGCATTTTTAATGAAAAATAATGAAATAGATTTAAAAGCAGATTGCATCACAGAAGACAATGGTAAATAGTATTTTTATAGAAGTATGTAAGCTCATAATTACATACATAGGTACATACTAAGTCATAATGCACAATAGATCTACTGTAGATTATGGTTTAAAAAAATGTCTGAAGGCCAGTGTTCACACCACAGGATGAAGACCCAGGGTTGGCATTTCTGCTTGTTTCAGAGTGAGTTAGAGAGCACCTAAAAACCTTCAATAAGCTTAACACTGACGCCAGGAGAAGAAACTGAGATCAGACTTCAAGGGCACCGATTGAAAATGGAGTCTGAGGGAGCGCCTGGGTGGCTCAGTCGGTTAAGTATCCGACTTCAGCTCAGGTCATGATCTTGAGGTTTGTGGGTTTGAGCCCCGCATCAGGCTCTGTCCTGACAGCTCAGAGCCTGCAGCCTGCTTCAGATTCTGTGTCTCCCTCCCTCTCTGCCCCTCCCCTGCTCATGCTCTGTCTCTGTCTGTCTCTCAGCAATAAATAAATGTTAAAAAAAATTTTTTTTAAAGAAAATGGAATCTGAGGAAAGATGAAGGTATCATTAGTGCTGAGAAGCAGATTTAATAGAATTCACTCCTTTGTTCATTCATAATTTATATGCAAACTGTCTACTCAATAACAAAGTTGTTGGCCTCTGGTACCTCCTTTTAATGAATGTAACACCTGAGAGAGGAGATATGGATATAAATACAAATATATCTACAGGACATATTGAAAAATGAGTGTAGATGTCTCTTTAAAAAAATCAATTTAATGCATTATACCTCCCTAAACAGTATATTTCATGTAAAAAATAATGAGGTCATTCCATGCGTTGGTGGGGATGTAGGAATAAGAGGACCATCGTGCAGAGCTGACAGGAGTGTGGCTGGTTGGCATTCTAGAGAACATGCTTACAATCCTTAAATTACGTAGACACAGACTTGCTGACCTAGCAATTCCAATCGTAGGCATAATGTGTATTACACATTTTTCACGGGTCAACAAGGGGACATATACGAAAATGTTCCTTGCAGCATTATTTGGGGACACATGAAGTTGGAGGCCATTTGGGTGCCCGTCCCCAAGACTTGGACAGAGAACATGTGATAGATGAACCCAGGGGGCAGTAGGCAGTGGTTAGAAGCCATGGGATTAGACAATACTGAAAATATTGTACGTAAAAGACTAAACAACAGGATGAGATCTAGAGAGCACTCACACAAATTAAAACCACATGTATATAAAACAATAATACAAATTTTGCTGGAACACATGCAAATAAAAAGTAGCCATCAAGCTCCAAGAGAGGGAGACAAACAAAAGCAGACAGATAGGAATAAAAAACAGGATTGAAAATTTTTTAAAGAGCCTGGAAGATTTTTTAGGCTGGTGGAGTGATTCTTTACTCCCACCTGAAGGGATCTCAGTGGCTGTTGGGTTTGTGCTGTTATATTGTGCAATTTGTGTAATATTGTGTTGTTTATTCAGTATAATATTTATTTAGCTAGTTGGTGTATTTAACCTCTCTATCACCTAAAGGGATCTCAAGTGGTCCATGCCAGTTTCAGTGGCTCCAGGAAGCTGTTTTCAAAGGCCGGCTTTCTGGCGACATGCCTGTCGCATTCATGCCTTGGTTTTGCACTCTCTCTGGCCAGTTTTTTGTGTTTACCCTACCCAAGTTAGCTGAGAGCAGGAGAGGTTCTGATTGGTCACATGAGCCGATATCCAGTGCGGTGCACCCCAATCAAAGAGAGTTCTTGAATCAGGCCACTTGATGGGCAACTGGTCCAACCTACAGATGGCCTTTGATTCAGGCAAGGATCCCTGGCCCAAACAGATTATAGGACAGAGGTTTTAGGATTATAAAACAAAGCATGAGCTTTCTTCCTTTCTTCCTTCCTTCCTTCCTTCCTTTATTCTTTCCTTTCTTCATTCTTTCCTTCCTTCCTTCCTCCCTCCCTCCCTCCCTTCCTCTTTTTCTTCTTTCTTTTTTGTAAAGAACAGTTTGAGGATGCTTTTCTCAGGAGAGAGGAGTAGTGTGAGTCTTCCTGGGACTTCGACAATGCCAGTCCCAACCTGACCGTAGTGTGGAATGTGCCCTAGATGGAGGACATGCACCGCTGCGAAACCCAAGCATCGTAGGATTGAAAAATAGACTAGACTGTCCACCCAAACACAGCCACGCAGGAGGTGACACACTACAGCATGAAGACAATGGGCTTTGGAGTCAAGTTCATCTCTGGGGAGCATCCAGACGCTGCCACTCCTAAATGTACACTTCTAGCAAGTTACTTTACTGCCTCTTGCCCAGAACTATTGTGAGATAATGCTTAGTATGGTGATTCGAACATAGTACGTGCTTGGCATATCCTAGTTGAATTTCTTCCCCTCATACCTGATGCATGTTAGGAAGTATTCATGAAGACCACATGGCCTGTGTGAAAGTGCATTGGGAGCCACAGGCATAAGCTCTTGTTTGTTGATAGCTTGCCCATATCTATTTAAACTACATTTTCTCCAATCTTCCCCATTAAAAATAATTGCCTCTGAATGTATTCCTTTCTTTTTCTTCCCTTCCCTGAGGATCATAACTAGTAGGTCAAAGCTGGAAAGCAGATAGCGTGTGAGTCACTGAGGTGAAGTAAGGGATTGTTATGGAAAAAAGCTCTATGAGTTTGCAACAATCAGGCCTGTCATGTCTGAAGCTACCTGCATTTCCCATCCCACTCTCCAGCCTTATATTTTAGTGGATTGACTGGGGAGAATTCAACTCTGCGTGACATTTTTGCAAACACCTGACCCCGATTACAATTTTGTTAAGATTTCACCTCTGGGTAGTTTTACTTCAAAACTACATTGTGGGTAGTTTTACTTCACAATTTCTTTTCCTGTTTTCACAGTAATGGGAGCTTAGGTCTGGGAGAAATAAGGGGCCTTGGTACCGCACATCCTGCCGTCTTGGGAGGGCAGGGCACTGAAAGCCTGGAGAGTCACAGCAGAGGCCCTGTGAAGTCACATTTTACACCTGGCAAAAAGGGCAGCAGAAAATTATTTCCACATAGCATGCGACAGAATGCTCTCAGCCATCCTATTTTACTGGACCTGAGATGCATTTGTTAGTGAAGGCACACGTGCCTTCAAAATGAATGGATGAATGTGTATCAACCAAATTAAAATCTTTCGAGGCACTTGGGTGTCTCAGTCGGCTAAGCCTCTGACTTTGGCTCAGGTCATGATCTCGCATTTGTGAGTTCGAGCCTCGCAATGGGCTCTGTGCTGACAGCTCGGAGCCTGGAGCCTGCTTTGGATTCAGTGTCTCCCTCCTTCTCCACCCTTCCCCTGCTCGTGCTTTCTCTGTCACTCAAAAAATAAAATAAAACGTAAAAAAAATTTTTTTAATTAAAAGTTAACTCCCACTTTGCTAGGTGTTTGTTGTTGAATTTTAACTTCTGTGTTGGTTCTCATAAATTCAGAAATATAGAGATGAGGAATTTGGTAGGAAACTGAATGCTGAAAGCCTATTTTAAAAAAAAAAGCAAGCAGCCTAATATGTAAAATGGGCAAATAAAATGTTTACGATACAACAGTTTAATTCAAACACTTACAAGTAGTAGTTGAAAGGAATGGATACATTAGGCTATATTTGCTACAACATAAAGTAAAACTTCATAACAAGATTATGAAATTGATTTTTATTATTGGGCGATGGTGTCCTGTTATAGACAAATTACAGACACAGAATGTTTTTAATTGGGCACATCAAACAGCAAAAGATACATATGAATGCTGTATCCCCAAAATGGATTTCAGTTACAACTACCCATTATAGTTGCTCTGTACATATTAAAAGCATAAGTGATAAAATATAAAATAAGAAATGGTTAAATAAAAAGCTAGCATAGAGTTATGAACACCTATTAAAGTATCATATGAATTATAGCTAAGAACATACAAATTAATATAAATGCTATGCAACTATTTGATCTAATATAGATCTAATAAGGAAATGTTAAGGCCGTAATAACATTTCACAGGTGAAGGCTAAGTTCTGAGACATGAAAGCTTTCAGGAAGAAAGAAAAAAAAAAAAGCTTTCAAATAACCCACAAAACAACCTGAGACATCTTTTTGTTTGGGGAAAAAAAAAGCAATTTTCTTACAAAGTCAAAGCTTCTTATATAAAGGAAGCACTTAATAAACAATATACTTTAACTATTACAATAACCTGGAGTAGATATTCTGACTACAATAGTGACCATCAAATAGACTCTTTTTCTGAAAGAAATAAAAATAAGGTCTTCTGATTAAGCCAGTAGCTTCTTTATTGTAGCCTCCAAGTGTGGTTATTTTTATTTGCTTATTTTTGGCCTTTGCTTTCCTTCCTTTAATGAGGTTATAAAATATAAAATAAACTAGGCTGTGTTAAATAAGCCAAGTAACCTTCAAGAGCCCACCTTACCTCCTTGTATATAAGCTTGGCTTTTCCCTTGCCAAAACTGCTGGATGAACTGAGCCTACGAATGCAAAAACAGATTAAAGCACATCTGGATTTGGTCGACTTAATGAGGCATCCAGATCGACACATGATTACTTTTGCAACCACATATGTCTCAGAGTCAGTGGGCTCGGGCAGCCTGAAATCACTGCCTCAGCCCTGCTTAGGGCACTGGGGTGATGACGTTTGGGAATAGCCGGTGACAAAAAAACTGAAATGTTTTGGATAAGCCTCACCTCTACAGTTGAATTTAGTTGCCTTTAAAAATACTGGCACAGTTCTCCATATTCAAGAGGCAGCGCTATGAGATTTTATTATACACATTTTTGTTAACAAAAGAATTTCAAATCACAAAACAGATCTTCTGTGTTGTAGCTTTTTCTTAAAAGTCTACTTGGGATTTAACGTCGGCCCACAGAATATCTTATTTTTAAATGTTCATATTTCAACTTTTGAGCCATAGATTAATTAATTTGGAATGCATGGGGAAATGCGTAACCAACTTTCTTCCTTTTCATTTCTCCCTCGTTTTTCTCACCACCCCTACACACAACCGCCAAACACTCCTTCCTTCCTTCATAATTTTGATGAAAAGATTCCAAACATCTTAATAAAATGTAAGAAGAGCAAGCTTTCAGGACACTGCATGTCTTCCTCTAGAAGTCCACATGCAATGAAAGTTAAAGCTCTAACCTTCACTTTGTACATCTCTAATCTTCCATCACTTTTTTTTTTTTAAGGTTTTTAGGATCCTTACATAAACAAAACCTACACATTTCGTTCAGGCTTTATGTTTTCACAGTTACCAAAGTAACCACTCACTGGGTTGACCATCCTGAACGGCACACCTGATCTGATCAGCTCCACTGGAACATAAGGTAATCTTCCAGCAGCCCCCCAAGACTACCTTCTGATTCTGACTTTCCAAAACACAGATATGAATGCTATTTAAAAAAAATCATTTAAAAGAAAAACTAGGTCCGTTATCATGGGGAAGTTTTTCTCCCTTGGTCTCTAATAAAGAGAACATCCAGATAAGTCATTGCATTTTTCACTATTCATCAGGCAGACGCTGGTTAAATTTCTCTGCCTTGCACAGGCTAATGGTTGTATTTCCAGTAACTTCAACCTGAACTCAACAATCAGAATGGCTTTAAGATTAAATTAAAATTGAAGCATGCCAAGAGTTTAGAATTATATTCACTACATCAATTTCACAAGAAGATTCTGGATTATGAATATAATTTTAGAAAATATGTTGTAAAGTAATGAGGAACACATCGTACAGGTCCAATCTTGAGATTATTCAGTTCTGATTCAAGTTGTGAATCAGCGAACAGACTGCTTCAACTTGGTTTTCATGAGGTCGAAATAGGCTCGTTTCGCGTATCTGAGCCAAAATTGGTTGAATCAAACTTTTTGATTGGTCTTTCTTTTGGAAAGACAAACATTATTCAAACTTTACTTAACGAAAATAATACTATTTAATAATACAATAACTGATACATATTGCTTATGAATAATTATATATATATTGAATAGTATTTGGTTACTTTATTTTTAACCTACAAGACTGAATGAAATCAGTGCCTTTATAAATAATCACATCACTTAAAGCTTGGCTGGTAAATCTTTTGTTGTTGGTTTGTTTTTGGTTTCGTTTTTTTTCCCCTTCTCTTGTGTTTTTTTTGTTTGTTTTTTGTTTTTTGCTCATAATTGAAATTCTCTACTTTGGCCGCCAACAGAGGTACGACTCGGCTTGGAATTTTTTACAGTTGAACAACTTACAACTTTAAAATTCATGATAAATCACCGAAACCTACTATAATCACTAAATCAACCACTATTAAATTTCTTTGTAAGCAAATGAGTTTATGACTTTTGCATAAAAAAGAAACCATATCATTAGGCAAAAAGATAAATCCATCCATAGACGCTAGAGCCTAACTAAACTATTTTTTACTGAAAAGGTGAAGAAAGGAATTTCTGGTCTTTACCTTTTCCCCTATCACCCTCAATCACACGTCTTGCACTGAAAGTCTTTGCCTTTGTGTATTCAACAATATATTTTGAACCTTTGCTTAATATAATTTTCTAAGGACCAGATCTCAGCACACAGAACATCAGTCTTGGATTCCACCCACGAAGGCATTGTTACCGAAACACTCCTTCATTAGGTCGTGTGTGTGCGTATGTGTGTTTAAACTCCAAAGGATGCTCCCTCAAGAAATTATTGTTACCAGCCCTTGATTTATGTATAAAAATTCTTTGGACCCTTTAATTCTTTGATTCAAAAAATCTTCTAGAAGCTCTCGCATAGCCCAGTGCTCATCTGAGCACACGTGTGTAAAGCACATCATCTGGGGGGTCAGTTGGTTTATGCTCACTTTAGAGGCTAACCGAGAAAGTGACACAGAGGAGCTAGAAAATTCTACTCCCTACTCCGCAAAACCTGAGTACTTCTAATATTTCAGCTTGCTTCTGGCCTCACACTGGCAGTCCTCCTCGGCCTGTAACTTTTGGACAGCACTATCGAGGAGCTCCATGGACTCTCTGAGAGTGACATTAATTTTAAATGACTTGGGTTTAATGGTCAGACCGTAATCAAAATCCATTTTCAAGGATTCGTCTGGATTGGCCTTGAAATTGCACTCGTGAGCCAGGATAGAAATGAAGAGAAAGAGCTGCATCTTGGAGAGCTCTTCCCCAATGCACCGCCGTTTGCCTACTGAAAAAATCATCACGCTGCTGGCCAAGTCCTTGTCGATGAAGCCGTCCTTGTCCAAGAACCGGGCTGGATTGAAGTCCTCTGGGTTAGCCCACTTAACCGGATCGTGATTCACGGACCACTGGTTAATGAAAACCACTGTGTCCTTGGGAATGTGGTAGCCCAAGACGGAGGCACTGGTGGTGGTGGCGTGAGGAATGGTGACCGGCACAAAGCTGGAGAAGCGCATGGCTTCATAAAGAAAGGCCATGACGTAGGGCAGGTTGGGCTGGTCCTCCAGGCAGGGTAGACGGTCTCTACCCACGACTCGATCCAATTCTGCCTGGACCCGAGCCTGCACTTCAGGATACCTGTTTGTTTGTTAATCCAGAAGGAGAAAGTGAGGGAGGAAAAGTAATTCTTCTTTTATCTAGAAAGCACATGACAATTTAATTCCCCTTTCTTTTCTGAATTGGTGGCTGAAATAACATTTCCAGCCAAAAAAAAAAAACCAAAAAAACAAAAACAGAAAACTAAAATGGAATTTCTCACTAAATTTCAGGATGGATAAATTAATAGTTCTATTTCACATAGTAAGCCTCACATGGCTAACACTCTCTTTCTTACTATAAGCGAAAAAAGTCTAAGTTTTCTCAGCCTGAAAAAGCTCCAAACAGACAAGGCCAACTTCTCCATGAGGCACAGCAGACCATGCCAAGGACCCACAATACTTTTCAGGAGCCCATGAAAGTGTTTTCCTTTCTTTTAAAATCAGAGGGGAAAAAAACGTTTAGGTCAAAGAGAATATTTCAGTATGTTTATCTTTAAACCAACACTGTAATAAAATATCATTAAAAAGTTTTGATGGGGCAATAAATCTACAGAGGCAAAAGTGCCCAGGACCCATTAAAATTAAAAAGCAGCCCCCAATGGGGTGCCTGGGTGGCTCAGTCAGTTGAGCATCTGGCTTCAGCTCAGGTCATGATCTCACAGTTTGTGAGTGAGTTTCAGCCCCCCATCCGTCTCCGTGCTGACAGCTCAGAGCCTGGAGCCTGCTTCAGAGTCTGTGTCTCCCCCTCTCTCTGCCCCTCCCATGATCATGCTCTGTCTCTCTCTGTCTCTCAATGATAAAAAAAAAAAATGTTAAAAAAAAAAGCAGCCCCCAAAACCGATCCTTTCTCCCTCCCTCCATCTTCCTTTTAATTCCAGCAGACACACTACTCTCACTTCACACAAATTGGTCTCCCTATAGATAAAGCTACAGAACGTCTAAATTTAAACGAAAACTTCCGGCATTCAAGAGATTATGGTACAAGCTGTAATACTTACTCAGTGGTGGCGATACAAATAGTACTGTCCTTTTGGAAAACAAAATCTTAGTACAAAGCAAGATGCATAAGGGTGACTCTTCCCCACTCTTTTTAAACCCAGTAATCCATGCCCAGAAATGTATGTGCAGGAAACAACAGGTGCAAACATATCTAACCACAACGACAGATGAAATTTTTAAAAGGCAGTCAACAATGTTAAAAGAAGCGATTGTATAAAATGGCGTTATTATGGCAAAAATATTAGGTAACCGTCAGAAGTCACTAAAATAAAGTTTAAAAGATGGGGAAATGTCCATTATGATTAGTGAAAATGTCAGAGGTTAAAAAATATTTATTGTATCTCTGAAAAAAAAGTTTAAGCATGTATGGGATGAAATTATGGGTGATTTAAAAAGCTGCTTCATGAATATCATACTTCAGGGGTCTGCAAGCTTTTTCATAACGGGCCAGACAGTAAATACTTGAGGCTTTGCAGATCAAACCCTCTGTCATAACTATTCAACTCTGCATTGCACTATGAAGGTGGCCATAGACAATACATAAATGAGTGGGCTTGGCTGTATTTTGATAAAACACTTACATACAAAAAAGAGCAGTGTAATTTGCCAACCCCTGTCCTACTGTCTTTTCACTAAAAAGAAGAAAAATGTATTCATCAGGTACATTGAACTGAAAGCGGCTCCAAAATGGTTTTATTTACTTTTGCTGCCCAATTCAGTTTCTAATGAAAAAAAAAAAGGCAGTTTCAAAAGATAACGAGTTTATGGCGGATGCAAAGGACCTATTGCTCTCATTCTGGGATGTCTTCTTCCTGATCTATTCCTGACTTCTTTTTATTTGATTTCTGCTCATTGCTCATAGCGTTTCTGGGGTCTTAATACTGAAAAGCAAGTTTAAATATACAAAAACTTCAATTTATAAAAGTAGTTGCATGGTCTAAGGACACACAGGTGGCAGGATTCTAATAAGAAAAGAAGTAGTCTTTGCCCTCCAGTTTCTGGGTTACTAACAAATTCAGCATCCCCCCACCCCCACTTCCTTGCACGCGAAGAAATGGCACCAGGATTTCTGGTCCCCCAAGGCAACCAAGATTTGCCCTTAGTGAGACATCTGCCCCTGGAGCAGGGATGCCAGATAAAACCAGGTTGCTCTGTTAAATCTAAATTTCAGATAAACAACGGCTAATCTTTTGCTGCAGGTATGTCCTGTGTAGAATTTATTTTTATTTTCTACGTCTGGCAACACCCTACACCAGCAGCCCATCTGCTTCCTGCGTGCAGGGCTTCCTTCCCAGAGGTCTGCGACGTTAATCAGGGTGGGCACCGCAGATCAGCTTGCCAACCAAGCCGGGCCCGGGCACCAGAAAAGTCATATCCGCGGGAGCCTCCCTGTTTGCCTTTCGAGACTCGGCTCTGCGGCCGGGAAAAGAGACTGCTTCTCCGGTTTTTTATCCGGACACTTCTAACACTACTAGCGCGGTGGTTTCGTAAACCCAGCGCAACCCGCTACTTTCTGGCCGCCTTCCTAAAGCTTCCGTGCGGGGGAACTGTTGGCGGGGCCGGCCTCCGAGCACTTCCTCCGCCCGGGAACAAAGCCCGGACGCGCGCCTGGCTTGCAGCGCCGGGGCTGGGCCGCCTCGGATCCGCGCGAGTGCCTCGCCGAGCCGATTAGGCTCCTGTGTTTGTTTAACATATTTACCCGTTACCCTTTCTTTCGGAAGCGTGCCAATTTTGCTTCTGCTGTGCCAGGGAGGCAGAGATCGGGACCGATCTGCAGACACTTAAAAGATCTTGCCTTTCGGGGTCCTCACAGATTTGTCGCCACTTTCGAGAGGTAGCGAGCGACAAGATCAACGATGCGGGCCGCGCGCGCTGTCTCGGCCCGCATGGTGCCTTCCAGAGCTGCGCTTTCCGGCCGCTATCTCTGCTTCGAGAAATGGGGATCTGTCGCGAAACCCCAACCCCTGCCCAAACCCTGGGCGTCCGTCGCGACCTCAGCACATTCTAGCCTTTTGCGGGGGGGTAAGGGGGGTGGAGGGGGAGGAAGGCCCGGCCCACGCCTCCTGGAGGTTTTACCTGGTGAAAAGGATGAGCAGCCACTGCAGCGCGGTGGAGAGCGTGTCCTGGCTGGCTCCGAAGATGTCGGTGACAGTGGCCGGCACGTACTCCAGGTCCAGGCGCGCGCTGCCGTCGTCCGAGCCCTCCACCGCCTCTGTTCCCGCGGAGCGGATGAAGGCGTCCATCATGTCGCGGGGGGCGGCCCCGGGCTGCAGGCTTTCACGGTGCTTCAGGAACTTGTTGAGGACGAAGTTGCTGAAGTTGTGGTTTAGCTGCTCGAACTCGCGGAAGATGGTGCGCACGGGGTTGGGGAAGAGCTGCAGCCAGGGGATCACGTCCACCAAGCTGCCCGCGCCCACCGTGCGCCCGAACTTGTCGTTGTGGCTGAGCAGCTCGCGGAACTCCGCGTCGTCGTGGCTGTAGCGGCAGCCGAAGCACACGGCACTCATGACGTTGGCCACCGCCACCACGGTCAGCTGCCGCGGGTCGAGGTAGGCGCCGCCCGCGCTGCCGCGCACCAGCAGCTGCACCAGCTCGCGCACCTCGCCCAGCACGTGGCCCTCGAGGACGCGCCGGCTGTGCGGCTGGCGCGTGCAGAAGGCTCGCATGGTGCTTTGCGCCGCGCGCCGCTGCGTCTTCCAGCGCTGGGAGTACTGGCCGAAAGCCAGGCTGCGGCCGCCTGACACCACTCGAAAGGAGGCGAAGCGCGGCCGGTCAGCGAAGGCGGCGCCCTGCTGCACCAGCGCCTGGCGGATGGCGCGCTCGCCGTTCAGCACCACAACCTGGCGGTTGCCCAGGCGGATCTGGAAGACGTCGCCGTAGCGCCGCGCCAGGCGCCGGAACGAGAGGTGAGGCGCCGGGCCCATCGCCGCCACGTTTCCGATCAGCGGCCACGCGAAGGGGCCGGGCGGCGCGGACCCCGGCTGCCGCCGCCGCTGCCTCAGCAGCCACTGGCCCACGTGCACGGCCGCCAGCACCGACAGGAGCAGCAGGAGCGTGGTCTGATGGGTCGACAGCGCGCTCGGCTGCAGGGGAGCGTCGGGACCGAGACTGGTGGCCATGCTGGAGAGAGAAGGGCGAAGGCGTGACACTCAGGTGTGCAGAGAAAGGAGCGGGCGCCCCAAGCCCCTACCCCCTAGGCGTGGGGCCCCCTCGCGCTGTTGGGAAGAGAGGAGGTCCGGCGTGGGGCAGGTCAGGGCGGGCTCACTGGGGACGTAGCAGAGGACGCCTCTTCCCATCCCAAACCCATTCCCCAAAGGAGAAGGGAAGGAGCGTGTTTCCACCTCTCAGTGACCGGGACTGCCCGTCCCCACCCCAACTCCAGCCTCGTAACGGTTCCGGCAATTCGGGGACGACCCGAAGGGCATCAAGGCGGAGGCGCTCAGTTCCCTTCTCAGTGCCTACCACCCCGGCCCCCCGAGACCCGGGGAAGGCGGCTCCGCGGATAGACTGACCTGCGAGGTGGATAGACTGACCTGCGAGGTGGCGCGGTTTCCAGCGGCGCGGGATGGCCAGCTCCGAAATAGGGCTAGAGCCTTCGTGGAAGGCAAGACGTCTCCAGGAAGTCGGAGGCCTCGCCTGGACACCTGCTGCTCTGGGAGCTTGAGCACCCACTCTGGAGCCTCTAGGTGTCGTCTGAGCCAGGGGCGCTGGGATTAGGATGGGGACCGAGAAGGGTGCCTCCTTTGCCCAGCCCTGCTACACCTGGGGCCTCGGCAGAGCTGGGGTTTCCTCACAGCGTGCGTACTTGAGACTGGGGGTCGACGAATGGAGGCAACTCCCAGCGCTCACGCCCCCCGCTCGTCGCGGACAGCTGGGGTCGCCGAGGCGTAGCCCGTTTGCACACAGTCAAGCCGGAGAATCCGAACGCGTTATTCCTCCCATCTGGCTGTTAAGGTCTGTATTTAGCGGAGTAGAACCTGGTGGGGGGGCGGGGCTTACGGGGGGCGGGGCGCCGCGATGAGCCAAGTCCGCGAGCCTGGGTCACGGAGCTCGGGAGGTCACGCGAGGCGGTCGCGGCGCCCCCCGACGGCCTTGGCTTTACGAACTTCCTATCCGCCGGAAAACCAGTCTTAATCAGTCCCTCCCAATCGAAGGCGCAGTTTCCCGGAAACGCGCTGGGGACAGAACCTGCCCGTTGCGCGGCATTCTCCGTGGGAGCACGCCTCCCCACCTCCCGGCCGGGAGCGCACGACCTCCCCCCACCCTTCCCTCTGTGTGACTGAGCTTCGTTCCCCGAGATAAACCCGCTCGGGATCCTCTGGCGCCCGGGCCGGGAGAGGGAACCTGTCAGCTTGGAAAGGCGGAAAGCCGGGTTGTGGTGGCGGCTTGCCTTGCAGCATCCCTAATTGTTTTATTTTATTTTAACTTGCTTGCAAACAAATCGGCCCCTCGAATGAGGCCCTCTGGCGCGTTAAATTCTCCTTCCACCTCGGGGGGCGAGATCAAGACTCCCCGAAAGACGCCGGTCTCCGGCCCCAGGGCCCCGGCGGTCCTTGGCACACAAAGGCCAGCGCTGGCGAGGCGCAGCTGGGAGCGAGGTTTCCCGCGCTGCAACAAGCCCCCCACCCCCCAGGTGGCGCCGCCCACTGCCGGGCGCGGGGCCGCGCTGGCCGAGTCCGAGGCCCGCCTCGGAGCCCAGCTGGGGGAACACTGGGGCGAGGAGCAGAGGGAGGGAGGAGGGGGAGGAGGAGCAGGAGGCAGATCGCGCGCCTGCGAACTTTATCGTGTTGGAAAGTTTCCTCTGCAGTCGCCTCCCCCTTGCGTGCGGAGCTGTGCCTCGCGTGCGCGGCTCCTGGAAAGTCGTCTCCGGTCATATCCCTCGGCGCTTCTCACGGCACCTGCCCAGCCGAGGCGGCGGCGGGGGCGGTGGCCCAGGGCTGGGTGGAGGCCGCCACCACCCAGCGCGGCGCACGCACCCCGGCTGGCCAGCCAGGCGGACCTGTGTCCGCGCGCGTGTGAGCTCGAGACGGGGACGCTTGCTTCAGAGGGGGAGCCGGAGGCGCTCGGGCCGAGGTAGCTTCCCGGCCCGAAGCGTCCTTCCTTACTAGCTGGTACGGAGTATTTTCAAGCCCCTGGAGAGAAAAGGTCTTCTCTGCCAGGCGGGGGGAAAGGCTAGCCTAGCCTGGGGAAGGGTGGGATGGATGGTACTTAACCAGGTAGGAATTGTATCTCCGGGCCACCGGCGTCCTCAGTATAAAAGTTGAGTGTTTACCACGTGACACCTTTGGGTTTTACGGGCTGGGAATCTCTAGTGTTCTGTTGTTTCTCCGTTTACACATGTGGAAACTGGGGTTCAGAGAGATATGTGCCTTAACCAAGATCTCACACACACTGTAAAAATATAATTACAGTCCTGCAATATAATCTTCAATGATTCCTCTGGTCAAGAAAGTGATTGAAATGCCTCCATGACCGGTGGGATGGTTTTCTCCCCTCCCCACCTCTTACCAGCTATCAGGAGGTGAAGCCAAAATTTGAAGCCATCGAGTTCTATTCCAGAGCCATCATACAAGTTTATGTGGAAGGAAATACTCAGATTAAAAAAAAAAAAAAAAGGCACAAATGCCTTCTTTCCTGCCTGCCTTTAAAAAAATCAGCTGGGAGAGTTGTTTTAAGTGGCTGTTTTTGTTTACAAAGTGAGGATTCTGAGGACCACAAAGAAGAAATAGTGTGGTCACCTTTTTGCAGTTAAACTGATTTTGAATGAGGGAGGCCTATGCACTATGCCTCACAGCTGTCCTTGAAATAAGTGGTTAAATTTTAAAGAAGCGTAAACAGGTGTCTGAAAATTACACTTTGTGAGAGACTGAAACCCAACAGTAAACTGTCTGACCTGATAAGAAAATGCTTTTTTGTGAAAGACTCCATTCAGGAGTCTTTGAAAGTTTCTCTGGAAAGGATTTCATGCTCTATACTGAAGTGCTCAGACCCATGATGAAGTTGTTTTTGAGCAACTGGGTAACTAAGCATTGGTTTCTCAGAGCTGTGTTGGCTACACATCGTTGGAAATGAGTTTCATAACCTTACGATGTTCAGCTTTAGCAAGACCCTTGCCTAATAATTCAATTCAAGACTGCTGCACACATCAATTTCTCCATAGGCTTTAATGTAGTAGACGGGTATTGTGAATGGGCTAATGCCAATTCTGAGCTCTCAACGTTCCTGAAAGCCTCTATCACAGTATCTCTACCGGAAGCAGAGCAAATGGAGGTGACCTTTAAACCAAGTAAATTACTGTTTTCAAAAGTAGAACACAACACTGCTCCTAAGACCTGTTAGTAATGCCTGAACAACGCTGTATAGTTTTTAGGTAAACTAGATGCATGCCTTCTTGCCATAGCAAATAGTTTAAGCATATCCTCCAAGCTGTGGTGCTTTGGGCTCAGCTCTTGTTCTAGGACATGCTTTAAGAAGCAGAAGAACCAGGGTGCTTGGGTGGCTCAATGGGTTAAGCGTCCAACTCTTGATCTCAGCACAGGTCTTGATCTCCGTGTCGTGAGTTCAAGCACCACATTGGGCTCCACACTGGGCAGGAAGCCTATTTACTTACTTACCTCAATAAATATATAAATAAATACATAAATAAATAACAGAGGAACCAGTTGGGCCAATGCTGTCAAAACGACAGGTCCTTATCGATTATGACAAACCAGACTGACTGACTATGGTAACACCTTCAGAATTTGCAGGCCTCAGTTTCTCTCGGACTTTGTGGTATAGAGACCTCGGTTAGAGGACCCAGCTGGTACCTGACAGAGACCTAAGGTAAATCCAAAGTGGCCAGCCCAAGGTAGGGCTCACCCTCTAGTGAGAATCCACAGCAGGCTCTTTAGTTATCCTCACAACTTCTCAACCAAAGCCAGTAGTATTTAAGGCCCTATATCTCCTTTCAGTCAACAGCCAGAATATGGGAATAGCACCCTCCCAAATCTCAAACTCGAATTGTTTTGGTGCAAATAACTTTCAAAAGAACAGCTAAGCCAGAGAGAGAGTTTAAAGTAGAGGTTTTAAATACCTTGTATTGTATTGATTCCAAAGAACAGAAATCCAGCTTAAGCTTGTTTAAGCAGAGCAGGAATGCACTGCTTCACTGCAGGGAAGGATAACCTTGGTACTTTACAGGATGGAAGGATCTCTGTTTTGCTGGTCTCTGCTTGGGCTTTGTTCTGGAGACTCTTTATGTGCTAGGAAAGCTGGCCATGAGCAGTCCTGGAAGGACTCCTGACATGCCAGGGCAGCATCAGGCCACCCTTGTGGCCTAGGTCTGATATCAGGAGAAGAGGGATGGGGAAAGAGGGAACTTGCTAGGAAGCCAGAGATAAAAGTCCCCTCAGTCCTCATGTATTTTGCTTCTGTCCGTTACTCCCTTTGGAGTTGAAGGATATCCCAAACCTATTACCACCACCATCATCACCATTATCATCATCACCATCATCACCACCACCATCATCATCATTTTAAATCAGCAAATCAGATAGATGCATTACACCTGGAGCCAATAGCCAGGAAAGCCAGCCCTTATGTCATCAGGCTAGAAGTTGGTTTTCTTGATGGGCTTTCCCTTTAACATAATCCCTGTGTCAATTTTGTGGCTGAACACTGTGCGCTTCCAAGCCCCTCCAAACACACATATACACATGCACTGAGAGGAGAGTGGAGTAGAAGCAACAGTCTCTGGCAAGCTTTTGACATGGAGGACGCACAAGAATCAGTAATCAGACCCATGCTAGTTGGCAGAGAAACAGAAATAGGGAGGTATACCAGGTGTCCAAGGCAACTGACACTATGGCAGAGGGAGCAGCAGTAGGAAACTGATGTCATGTGCTGGGAATTGAGAGGATTCTTAGGAGTTGATACCAAAATCCTCTCTGCCCCCCCTGACTTCCTTCTCTTCCCTTCCTCATGGTAATAGACAGGCTAAGAAGCATAAAGCTAAAAAAAAAAAACTATCTTATTTCATCTAATCTAAGAAGTTATCATTTGTGGGATGCACTGTTATTTTGTACCTTAATATAAAGGCAGGGGGCTGTGATTTGTAATGATGCTACTGATTAATAAGACGTTCTAATTTCACAGATGTTAAAAAAATTAAGTGTGTTTTAGGATCCACAAAGCCCTGTGCATGATGGCAATGATTGTCAGGATTCTCTGCCTTTGTGTTAAGTAGTAGTGGTCCTCAGAACTCGTAGAATGAGACCAGCAGAGGGGCGCCTGGGTGGCTCAGTTGGTTGAGCGTCCGACTTCGGCTCAGGTCATGATCTCATGGTTTGTGGGTTCGAGCCCCGTGTTGGGCTCTGTGTTGACAGCTCAGAGCCTGGTGCCTGCTTCCGATTCTGTGTCTCCCTCTCTATGCTTTTTGTCTCTCTCTCAAAAATAAATAAACATTAGAGGGAAAAAAAAAAAAAAGAATGAGACCGGCAGAGCCAGGAGTGTTACCTACCAAAGCCATCTCCCCTTTCATTTTTTTAAATTTGACGTGATTTTCTCAATTGCATGTAAAGTGTAGGAAGAAACTTCTTTGGAAGATTTTGCTGATTTTACTGGCCTAAATAAACTGAAGAAAACAATCACTTACTGAATTAGTGCAGCTTAAGACAAGTTTCTTAGCCCTCCTCCCCTTCCAAACAGAGTGCTCTACTAAGCTATTTCCCTGCAGTCTGGTATTAGTGAAAGCCACAAAGCCTCACTGTAGTGTTCTGCTTTCCCATCCAAATACTGTATGTGTGTTTAGAAGTAAATGGGCATCAGTGTTTGCAACTTAGTCTCAAACAATTCAAGGCAAAAAAGATGGTGGGGGGGGGCAGAGAAGAGAGAGAGAATGGAAAATGATAAAGCAAACATGGTAAAGTGTCCCTAATTGGAGAATTTGAGTAAACGAGAGTTCCTTGTGATGTTCTTGCCACATGTCTGTAAATCTGACATTGTACCAAAATGAAAAGATACTCAAGTTAAAAGTTACTAACAACACAAAATAGGAGCATGAGGAAGAAATGTCCTCCTAACATTATCATCTTACATTGTCTTCTCAGTTTTTATTGAGAGTCTCTTATAAGAAAGGACAGTGAAAAGAACCCACGACTGACATGTCCTGCAGGGTCTATCTGATATGGTGTTCTTGGAGTCCGGGGCTAAGGAAAAGTCTGTGCTCGACTGGAATGGTTTTCCTCAGCGCTATCTGATTTGACCCTTCCCTTCTTTGCTGCCCTCGCTCTTTGAATGCTTTAAGTGTATCTGGGCCTATGATATCCTTCAATTCTTTTTGAAGATAAATGGAATATAATATGTAAACAGTTCCTGCCCTTGGTTTCACTGTGTTCTGTTTTCAGGAGACAATCCACTTAAAATTTCCTGCGCTGCATAAAAGTAGCCAGGGGTACACTTCTCAGATTTCTTCTTTGTGCTTCCTATGGTTTCCTTCCTTCTCTGCCATCTGTCTTCCCCTTGCTCTTCATTTTTCCTTCTTTCCTCTCTCCCATTCTCTTTCCTTCCCCCTTTCCTTGGGTCCACTCTTATCCCACTTCTGCATTCCCTCTGAGACCTCCATTCTTTCCTCAAGCTACCATCTCCTTTGTCCCCCTTTCTCTCCACATCCTCCTGCTCACCTTAATCTCTCTCACAGGACAATAAAGAGTGAGAGGCACAGGAGGGAAGAGGAGCGAAGAAAGCAAGAAAAGGGATCAGAGAGGTAGGACAACTAAGGAAAGAAAAAGGAGCAAAATATCCAATGCCGGGGCTAACAGATAACCTCAGTGATCAGTTAGCGTGGGCTTCCACCCAGTGAGACTTTCCTGCTCAGTGTTTGTGGGGCGAAGCAGTCTCTAACTCAGGACAGTGATGACTTCAAAGGAAGGGAAGGGACGCCAAGGTCTGGGGTTGCTTCTGCACATTTATTCCCTGAGTTTTGACTATCACCCCATCCGGTTCCTGAAACTCACTTTTTTGACAGTGGAACTAAGCCTGCTGTCCACTACCTTCCTTGGTCAACAGAAAAACAATTTAAAATTTCCTAACTCTTTGATCGGGCAGAGAAAATCATTAGGCAGATGAAGAATATGGTTTTTCATTTTTGTTTCCTAAAAATAAATTATTTACCAGGTTACCAAGAAAATGCATAAGGCAACAGTAAGTAACAACAAACAAACAAGCAAACAGAAATGCTGACTGGGACAGCGTCCAGATCTGCAATCGATTCTTGGTTGAAGATACCAGTCTTCTTTTACTCCATTTGCCTCTTAGTCTTTAGGGTTAGATCTGTATTTCCTAACACATTCTCTTCTCTTTCCACAAAAGGACAAAAATTCAGGTCAAGAACTGTAGTCCCATCCAGGGCTTAAGAAAATAATGGTAGATAAATAACTTAAGTGGTTCTTCCTCCCCTACACGTTACCAAAAGGGAACTCGAGGGCTGGATAATTGTACATTGGGTTGTTGACCGTTAACCCCCAACGGGATTTTCCCGTTCAACGATGGAAGTGTTCATTTCTCAGCTGTCACCTGTTCCTGTTGTTGGACTGCTCTGCTTAGAAAGCTCTCGATGTTGAAAAGTTCTTCCCAATGTTACAAAAGAATCTGGAGTGAAGGTTCTTATCTGAACCTTCTACTGAACTTAGAGCTACCTTTTGGAGAGACATAAACCAAGACGAATTTCTCTTTCACATAACAGCCCTTCCCATGTTTGAAGGTTGCTATTGTGCTGCCCCTGAAACATCCTAACACCAACTAAGAAACCCCCCAGTCACCTCCGTCATTCTTGGAATAACTTGGTTTCTAGAACTTTAGCCAGCTTATCTGGGCCTTCTAGACAATGTAGTTTTTCAATATGTCTAGGTATGTCTCTTCAGCTGAACACGATACTAACAAAGGTGACATCCTGTCTAACACAGGGGGACACAGTTACTTCGCATCAGACACACAGTGGTTCTTCCAATGCAAACTAAGGTTTGGGGACTATCTTAAAAATCTACATCCCACTGTTGTGCCCATGCTAAGGCTTATGACCAACCAAAGTCTTCATCTTTTATTTTAAGACTTGATACCATTCTGAGTCTTTAATTGCACTTACACAATTGATTCTTTAAAAAACTAAAAATGAGATTTGCCTTCATTCCTATTAAATGCATCTTGTGACCTTAGTCCATGGAGGCCATGTTGAACTCTCACTGACCCTGGGAGCCAGAGACTAGAAGGAGTTATATATAGGGATATGTATGCTATATGTTTATTTGAGATGTATATGTATGAAGTATATTTTCTGTTGTGATCAGATAGAAGTTCTTAAAACACACACATATTGTACATAAATAGATTCTTGCTGCAAATTATTTAGTCAGGACAGAAGAATGTGCAGGAAAATGGGAAAGCCCACACTCCCACCCTTTCTCAGAAGGAACCACAGGCCCTTGTACCTTCTGTTTCTATATGTGCATGTGTTTGTACCTATGAGCGCATTTTTAATACAAATGAGATCATAGAATTACTGTTCTGTGGCTTTTTTCTCCCCACCTAATTATTGTCGCGGTGACCACAAGAGAGAGTATAGATCTACCTCATGCTTTTAAACTATCCCGTATAGTATTGGGGCACCTTGGGTGGCTTAGTCAGTTAAGTGTCCACCTTTGGCTCAGGTCATGATCTCATGGTTCGTGAGTTCGAGCCCCACGTCGGACTCTGTGCTGATAGCTCAGAGCCTGGAGCCTGCTTTCGAATCTGTGTCTCCCTCTCTCTCTCTGCCCTTCCCCTGTTTGCGCTCTGTCTCTCTCTCTCTGTCAAAAATAAATAACCATTAAATAAATAAAATTAAAATATAAAGGGCAAAGCCATTTAATTTAGCTTTGCAAATGTAAAAAGAGAACAAACAAAACAAAAATCTTACTTGTCTTTCAGACCTATTCCTTATTTTAAAGAATATGTATGCTAGCATGTGGAGGTCGCCTCTTCTTGACAGATGAGGGAAATCCCCAGATTAAAGCCGGTGACACATCAGAGGCAGGGAACATTCTGGATCTCCACATCCCTACAGAAGACATCACAGAAGCCAGGGTGGGAGAGTGACCTCCATTTGCCTTGATGTCCCCTCTGAGATGATGACAATTCTTTATAGGCTCCCGGGCACAGGCCCAAATGCCTTCCAGGTTTGTCTAATGCTCCCGAAGCCAGCATACCATCATCATTAAGAGTTTGGCTCCTGGGGCCAGGCACTCTTGGGTGTGAGGCCAGGCTTTCTTCTATATAAGCAGTGACCGAAGCCAGGTTATTTAACTCTTTGGAGCCCAAGTCTCCTCATTTGCACAAGAGAGAGAATACTATCCCAGCCGCAGAGGGTCCTTGTGAAGAGTCAGTGAGATATGGTGAGGACACCAATCAGCGCGGTTGATGGTAAAGAGTGAGCTCTCAATAGTTAGCCATTACTATTACTACTGTTGTCGTCATTTACTACTACTCCCACTAAGCCTTTACTCCTTTCTGGTAAAACCAGAGTCATGCAAGGACTTGGAGCTCACAGGGATAAAGACATGGTCTTCTTGGTTCAGTGTGATGGCGACACGCCCTTGCCTACCTGCAAACTTCTAAAAGCCTAGCGTGACATGAGTCACCTGCCCCTCGTATTCCTGAGGGCAGCTCGCTGAGTGGCTACCAGCACCTCCCCAGAGCCACGGTCAGGGTCAGTTGCTGTAGATCACTCCGCTGGGCCCAGGTTATGCTCAGGGACAACGGAGACGATGCCAGTACCTAGTTCACAGAGTTGCGGCAACGACTCAGGGCGCTAACACGTGAGCCCCTGTAGGGGCTCAGACAGTGTCAGCTGTTGTTATTTTTCTGTGGGAGGCCACTTGCTGCGGCCTGTAGAAGGCTGACCTCAGAGCCATCTGCCCTTGGCGGAGAGGCTCAGCACCGATAGCCAGTTTGCATTTTCCTCCCACTCACGGATGGCAGCCCAGCATGGGTCTCTCCCCCTTTCCTCGCGTCCCCCCTCCTTGGACATGCCCCGTTTCAGGACCCTAGTACAGAGGCAGGTCTTTAGGCAGGCAGAGGCCACGTTCCCGAAAGATTCTGGGCAAGGCCATGCCAGCTTTTTTTTCCCCCTTCTGAGCTCGGCTTTGGGCCAGACCCGCCATGGCTTCCGTGACTGTTTTGCAGCCCTGCGGTGGGGAGGCTCTGGGACAAGACTCACGCAATTCCCTGCCAAGGGCTGTTGAGAAAGCACCAGTCCACGTGGTGCAAGTGGGAGACAACTCCAGGGACCTCCCAGTGATTTGTACAAATGACACCATGCTGTCTAGCTTCCCAGAAGCCCCGGCCTTCTTTTCTTCCGGTACAGGTGTGACTCAAAGCACACAGTGGCCCCAAACCCACAGCACAGGGCACAGCACCAACTACACTGGAGAGGCCAAGGCTGTCCCAGGAGCCGGAAGCAGAAGGCAGAGCAGCGAGGCTCTCCGCATCCCCCTTTTTTTAAGTGCCAGGGAGGAGATTGTCCAGAACGCTCCCCGCATCCAGATTACAAAGGTGGCGACTAACCTCTGATTTTCCTTTTCCTATTGCGCGGAGTCAGTCCCCAGTGGCCCCGTTCATTTTAAGGGTTTGGATGCAGAAGGAAGGAGGGCCCTGCCCGTTACTGGGCTTTGAAAACATGGCATCCTATTTGTTCAGGTGTGGCCCTTGCTCTCTGCTCATTATTTCAGGGACCTGATGCTGTAAGAATGTGACTGAGCCCTGAGCTCCCAGGCCCCAGCACCCCCCTCCCCCAAAGGAATACCTGGGGCTATAGAGTAAGATAGAATCTACCTCCCCAGCAAGGACACATGAGGGATCTGGACGACCGGGAGCCCTCATTTCTGTTCTCTTTTACTCCTGGGCGCTGAGCATCATACCCGAGGCACAGCAGAGAGGTAGAAACCTAATGACACATGTCATTTAATTGACCAAGGAATAAACACAGCAACTGTGAGTGCCGCGTGCAGCGCCCTGTGTCCGGTGTGGGACGACGAGCCTCCTCTCTGGTGTTACAGTCATAAAGTCAGAGCCTGTGGTTTAGGCCCCTCTATTCTCTTTGGGTGCGTAACGCCACAGGGCAAGTTGGGACAGAGAAAGAAAGGGAGCCTAATCTTCCTCCCCAGTGCCAGGAACTTTCTTGTATGCTTTATAGCTACTATTTCCTTTACTTCTCTTCATCCTGAAAGTGTTGCTGTTTTTAGCCTACCTTACGTATAAGGTGATTCAGGTTCAGAATCAGTGAACTGTTTGCCCAGCATCACGCAGATTGCAAGAGAGGAAGCCAAGATTTGAACTCGGGACTGCAGGCTGCAAAGCTCTTCCATAGCCCAGCAGTAAAGACACACTAACTTCTGCGTATCATCCTGAATCTTATAGAAATCCCTCCCACCTACCTGTGTGCTGAGTATAGACTTCTCTGTTAAGTCTACTTATGTCTGCTAAGGACCTGGGTGACCCCAAGCCTGTCCATCTGTCCCCATCCTGCCAGGAGAGCTGCCTCCCTTCAGGGGGCCAGACCCCCAGCAGGCAAACCATCTTGGCTCTGGTGAGGAGCCCTCCCCTCCCAGTGGAGACTCCCCACACAATTTAATCTCTGTAATGTACAGTCTGGTCTTGGGAGAGCCTAGAAACTTTTCCTCTAAAACAGTGGCTGGAACATTCATGCAGAGCTGGAATTGAAGATTCCACATGGGCTTCATGACGATCTGCTACACTCGAATCCATTATATTGAAATGACTATAAAATCCACACTATTCCAAATCCCCAGAAATGATGGTTTTATTTAGAAGTCAGTGAGCAAAGGGATGATTTCATAGATCTCAGGGCCAAAATCATAGCTCAGTGCTTCTCAAATGTTTTGTTTTCAGGACCTCTTCATACTCTAAAAAATTGTTGTAGAAACCAAAGAGCTATTGTTCAATCCAAGTTGTATCTACTAATATTTACATTTTTAGAAATGAAAATGCAACAAAACTTAAAATACTTATTCATTGGAAGAGAATAAACCCAATACATTTATGTTAACATAATAACATTTTTTAGGGAAAATTACTGTATCTTCCAAAACCAAAAATATTAGCAAAGGTGGCATTGTTTTACATTTTTACAAATTTCCTTAATTTCTGACTTAACAGAAGACAGATGAATACTCATATCCGATTCTGCATTCAGTCTGCTGTGATCCCTAATGTGAGGCAGCCCCTGTATGGACCCTGGTAAACGTGACAGAAGGGGAGGAAAAAAGGCAAAGAATATCCTATGACCATAGTTTTAAACTTGTGGATCCTCAGACAGGGTCTCCGGGACCACCCACCCTCCCAAGGAATCCCTGGACCACATTTTGAGAACCGCTGTCTAAGATTAAAAGTGTGATTTTTCTTTTCTTTTTTCTTTAATTTTTTTAACGTTTATTTATTTTTGAGAGAGACAGAGACAGAGACAGAGTGGGGAAAGGGCAGAAAGAGAGGGAGAGGGAGACATGGAATCTGAAGCAGGTTCCAGGCTCTGAGCTGTCAGCACAGAGCCCAATGCGGGGCTCAAACCCAGGAACCTCGAGATCATACCTGAGCCGAAGTCAGATGCTAAACCAACTGAGCCACCCAGGTGCCCCAAAAGTGCGATTTTTCTTTTGAGTGTCTCTCCATCCAAGCAATATCTAAGCAGCTACGGTCTTGATATAGGAAGTTGGTGGGAATGGGGGTCAGTTCCAGAGGGAGCAATGCCCCAGCTACTGGTTTGAGGAGGAAAATCTTGGCGACAATAACCATGTTCAACCTGGCTGGGCTATCCCAGAAGTACCATCCTCAGGCGTCTGGCTGGGATGATGCACCTTAACTCCCAAGTGGGGCCAGGAAGAAGAGGTAGAGTGGTCCCCTAATCTCTGCTGCCTGAGCCCAGGTGATGTCTGAATCAGCCAGCTAGGAGATCATGACAGAAGAGGTGGGGGTGGGGGTGGGGCATCCTGTTCAGGGGTGGGACCACAAGGGCCTCAGAGCCACAATGTGAAACGCAGCAGTTGTTTGGATGGTGGCTCTGCCAGTCATAACAATGGCGGCAACAATAATATACTACTAATAATGTAGAACTACCATTTATTGAGCACTTTGAGCCAGGCAGTATGCCAAGGACTTGACAGAAATCATTTCATTAATCCCTCACAACCAACCCGTTGAGGTAACTATTAACCATAATCCCTTTGCTACAGACAAACAAAGCAAGGCGGGAGGAGTTAGAGTTACCGACCGAAGGTCACACAGCTCGTGTGGTGGCTGAGCCAAAATCTGAATTCAGGTCCACCAGACCAAAAACTCTCTACCACCTCCCAGCCACACCAAGTGGGCAACCTCTTGATGGAGAAAAATTGAAGTCTGAGGCCAGGAAACATGAATGTTACTGCTTCTCATTGGATGAAGCGTGGGGACAGAATGGACACCCTTTTCATCTCTAACCACCCTCTCGGAGGCTCCAGAGCCGAATTGTATTGGGGTCATCAAAGACCGAGGAAGGTGAGGAGCCAAGGTGACAGCTCTGAGTGTATGGGCCCTTGCTTTCAGGGCCTTCTAATGACCCCCCTTTCTGACCCAACTCTGCCCCTCCACTCCCAAGCCATCTCGCCATTGCTGCCGCCAGCCGGGCAAGTGTGGGAATTGGCACTCCCAGCCGAACCTTCCTCCGGAAGGTCTATAAGAACCAAACCCCTTCAAAGCTCTGCCTTGGAGTCCTTCAGAGCCCTGCTCCCCAGCAGACATCTGGCACAATGCCACCTCCACACCCCACCCCTTCTGAGCTCAGCCTCCCAGAGGTGTGAATTTCATAAACAAGCTCTGTCTCCCATTTCCTGAAAAAATAAACAGGAAGATTGTATGAGAAATCTCTTCCAAGGCATCCTCCCTTCTCCCTAATCAGAGGCTCCGAGGAGTTCAGCTTTGCACGAACTTTTAATACTTTTAATTTGCGTGCAGACAAGCACAAAAGACCCAACCGGATATACCTGTTATTTCCCAATGACCTGAGAGCCCAAGTTTATCTTAAGCCTTGGGTTATGGCTTAGCTTGCACGCAAGGCTCCAGGACTCCTGCAGGCAATTGAGAGGTGGTGGTGGAGAGGACAGAGGAACAACTCTGAAGTGACAGCACATAATTTAATTCCCCCTAAGCTTTCCAAGCATGCAGACTGTTCCTTTTTTGTCAGCATATAACCTAAGTGATTTGTTCTACTCAGGCAAGAAATGCCTAATTTAAACCATATTGCAGCTAAGCCTTCGGTAAAGAAAGAGAGCTCCCTGCAGCTTGGTGTGTGTGTGGTGAGCCTGCTTGGGGGCTGGGGTGAAGCAGACCCCTCACAGCCCCTGCATTTCTTAGCCGGTCATGATTGCAGAAGTGTGCATTCTTGGGCTCTAATCGCCACACTCACTCTTCGTGCTCCATCCCTCGTGAATAGGTTTAATTTTAGTAAGAATGTTTAGAGAAGAACGTTGACACACTGTCCTCAGTGTCCTAGGTTTGGATTCCATCTGAGCCACCAGTGGCTGTGGGACTTCAGGCAAACCTCTTACACTCCCACCACTGGGTTTTCTTCTCTGAAATATAGCTGGGGAGTGGTCCATACAGACATATTTGAGTAGCAAGTAAGCTGATTTAAGAAGGAAGAGATCTGTGCCCCAACCTGGCTTTACCCCTTCCTAGCTGTGGATTGGAAACCAGAAATTTTCTCTGGGCATCAGTTTCCTCATCTGTAAAATAAGTGAGTTGGATGAGTTGGTCTTTAAAGTTCCCTCGGGTCTAAAAGACTATACATGCCTTAAATCACTTCCAGTTTGACAGAATAATAATAACAGTAGCTGTTATTAGTATAACTATATTATTATTATTATCTGTGATTCCCTTCTATAATTCCAAAGAATTCACTAGCCAGGCAAATCTTCTTCTGAAGTTCTTTTCTTTCTTTCTTTTTTATTTTTTTAACATTTATTCATTTTTTGAGAGACAGAGAGACAGAGTGTGAGTGGGGGAGGAGAGGCAGAGAGAGAGGGAGACACAGAATCCGAAGCAGGCTCTGGGCTCTGAACTGACAGCACAGAGCTCGATACAGGGCTCAAACTCACGGACTGTGAGATCATGACTTGAGCCGAAATTGGACACTTAACCAACTGAGCCACCCAGGCGCCCCTTGAAATTCTTGTCAAAAAAGTACTTTTATATGCCTAACTTCCATGAAACAAGGAGGATACTAGCCCCCCACCCCTCCGTGGTGGGATTTGATGTGAAAATTCTGTGTCCAACTCCTTCCCATCAAATTATTGAATTTCCCCTGTAGCCTTGCCAGGCGGCTAAAAATGTTCTATAAATACAGCCTACAATTTCAAGACTGTTCCCTCAGCCAAAAATGCCCCCTCCCTTTCTCTGCTGTGGAAAGCCTCATTCCCTTTTGCTCCCCTCCCCATTATGGAATGAATTGTTTTCTCCTCTTGATCCCTTGAGCACTTTGCACTATTATTTCATTGACTTCATTCAATCTGGTGTTAGTTTTGGTTTCATATTTGATATATCTCTGCACAACTAGACCCTCAGAACCTGGGAAGCAGGGACTTGGTCCTCTGAACAACCCAGCCTCACTGCCCTCCTTACCCACCCCCTCCCCGGGGACCTGGTATACATTCAGTGTTCATGAAAGAATTAAACTGTTGAGCCCTGTGGATTGTATCACAATGGGATAAGAATGCTCCTTGGTTAGAAGTTCACAGCCTGGGCTGAGCCACACTGATCCCCAGCCCCTTAAGGATCACTGACTAAGCTGGTGATCAGAAGGAGGCTGTGGGCTTGGGGCG
>CM053576.1:103006405-103112991 GCA_028646485.1 Cryptoprocta ferox | reverse complement strand
CCTACCCTTTGTCCCCATGGCAGACCATTGAATGCATTGATGCCTTCCTTGTCTTTGGTGTAGAGTCATGTTTGGAGGCATCAAGCCCTGTGTGGGCTTCTCTTTTTCTTGCTGAACGTAAATTCTAATTTAAAGCAAATTCCTAGATTTTTTACTAGGCAGAGAATTTGCAGAAAATCTGATTCTCATTTTAAAATGAACAAGGAGGGGCGCCTGGGTGACTCAGCCTGGTTAAGCATCCAACTTCAGCTCAGGTCATGATCTTGCAGTTTGTGAGTTCGAGCCCCCGCATCAGGCTCTGTGACGACCGCTCAGAGCCTGGAGCCTGCTTCGGATTCTGTGTCTCCCTCCCTCTCTGCCCCTGCCCCACTGGCGCTGTGTCTCTCTCTCTTTCTCTCTTAAAAATAAAAATAAACATCAAAAAATAATTTAAAAAATAAATAAAATAGAATTAACAAGGATTTGAGGTTAGCCTAGTTAAGATGAGTTTAGACGAAGTGCTTTTAAACACACTGGTAGAGAGATAATGAAGAACTGTGTTATTGGAAAGGTGATTTACAGCAAAGCTTTTTTTCCAATGAAAATGAGCAAACAAAAATTTTCTAATGAAGAGTAGCAACCACCCCCCCCCCAAAATGTTCTGCGATCCACCCTTAATTGTTGTCCTCTCGTGGAAGGAGTCATGCGTGCTGCAAGCTTTGAACAGTTTCTTCAGAGAAGGACTGAAAAGCTGAATATCTTGGTCGTGAAAGAATTAAGAGCTAAGAGAACTGTGTCCTTGAAGGTACCTTCTTCTTAAAATATGTGGATTATCTCATGAAGCAGAATCTGTGTGGCTGTTGCATGTAAGTAGTGAACAGCAAAGAAAGTTGGGAATCTCACTTCTCCCAGGCTGAGGAAAAGCCAGAGGAGGAACAGAGGTCATTTGTGGTGACCCAGAGAGCACTGGGTTGGGACTTCAACGGATGTCAGGTTAGTGTCCTTGCGCTTTAATAATTGGGATAAACGTGACAGACGCAACTTTATAAAACATTCCCAGAGAGTGGGAGAGCCAGAGAAGGCGGGCTTACATAAAAGCTTGGGAAGCAAAGCTGATAAAACCTGTGTGCTACCGCAAGTGCTGAAGGGGGAGCAACATTCCAGAAACGGAGGGGAAATGAATGAGATCTCAGGTCCCAGAGGAGAAGGGCAACTAAACACTGACCTTTGGCCTCCTAGTGGCTCAGAAGAAAAGGGAGATTCGGGGGTTTTATTTCCTAAGAAGACATCATCTCAGCAATGATAGTCAACATGGCACAGCTGGCTTTCGAAGATGAGGAGGGGAGTGAGAAAGGTACCAGTGGCCTGTGGGGAATGGTGGGGGTGGCGGGTGGGGGAGGGAAGTGGATTTCTGAACCAGCATCTGGCAGCTTGGGTGGAAGGACTCTGAGCATTGAGGTCCACAGACCGAGCAGATATATGGAAGGGCAACAAAAACAACTTTGGGGGAAAGGTAGCAGAGTGGGGGAGGGGGGTCTCCCTTCTGAATCTAAGGAGGGCATTTCGCACTGAGGACAGCCAAGCAGGAGGGACAGGCTGGCCACCAGCAATATCAGGAAGGCTTGTGGTATCCACCTGACTTCCAGCAACTGTTTCTGCAAAGATTGTGACACCAAGTGTCCCTTCACCTCTGCTCTAAAAATGCCATTAGGTAAATGCCTGTTTTATCAGCACCATGGGATATTGGCTTTGTTTGTGGAATTCCGCAAGACAACTTGCAGTCATGGGAGCTTATATGTGACCCAAGGAGAAGCAGGCCCTTCTTTGAGGCCCCAGGGCCCTGGAGGCAGTTCTTTGGGTTTCGAACCTTTCCTTTTTGTGAAGGAAAATGGGAGAAGAGTGAAGGGTTTTCTTCACTCTTTTGTGAAGAGTGAAATGGGAGAAAATGTTTATCTTAGAGTAATGTCGGGGGAACAAGAATTCCCGTCCTCGCAAAGGTCCTTCTGGGTGGACTAAGAATCAAATTGACATGGATAGGTTAAAGGAGAAAATCAAATTTACTAGCATACATATAGGAAATCCACACAGACATGGAAATTCCAAAGACAGTGGGGCAAAGTAAGGTCTGTACACCATCCTGAGGTGAGGAGAAGGGGGAAGGGGTCTGGAACTTTGAAGGAAAGAAAGGCCATTGACAGGGCAATAAGAAAAGGAGCAGATGTTTGCTAATTAGATGTCTGTCCTGCCCTACAGATGGGTCACGCAGATAAATGTATCTGAGGTAATAACTGTTATTCTGGGAAAGATTTCCAATTTAGATTCTTCTGTATAGTTAAGGGAGGGGCAAGAAGTTCCTCTTGACATAGAGGGTCTCGATAGCTCTCAGCTCAAATTAATCTCCATACCAAAGTGGCCCATCTTGGGGCAGCCTGTCTTTGGCCCCTAATAGTTCCATCCCCTGAAACTTCCTGACTGACGTCTCACACATTAAAAGTTGAGCAGGTTGATTGTTTCATCTCACCGAACCACTCCCCTGAGTCTTGATAATAGGTGAGCTTCGTTAAACTCATTTCAGGAGGTGGTGTATTTTCCAAGCTAGGCCTATGGTTCAAGTAATCAGGTATTAAAGAAGAGGCCTTTCTATGGAAACAAAAGAAAAGCAGCGGTTAATGATTAGATCAAATTATGAACCCGTCTCTGAGTTCTGAGTAGCCAGTTGAGAACACTTCTTGAGGTCAGACTCGAAGCATCTTCAGATAGAGTGAGTGGCAACGCGACAGATTTTCTTGGTTTGTGGCTCATGTGTCTCTGGTGATCCGTTGAGTGGCCCACAGTGCAGTACATACAATGATTGTCTAGACATGAACTATTATGGCAATTTCTCTGAAGTTCTCTGACACCAAGTCGTTTATATCAAGTTTGGAGGGCTTCGAGAAAGAGAGGAGTTTTACTTCTCAAATGATTCCAAGTCAGAAAGGTGGGAAACAATTCAAAAACATTAGTTTGGAGAGTTGTAGCCTGGCATTGGAGAACACTAGAGAAATCAAGATCAAGTCCAGCTTTATAGTGAATAGTGTTAAAACTTGCTATTTATGAAGGTGTGTTACGGAAACCTATTTTCTCTATAATCACCCTCATTTTTACCAAAGGTAGCCAAATTAACACTAATTGGTTTGCAAAATAAGTCCAGTTTCAAAAAAAAAAGTGGCCTGATTATTTACAGAAGTGTAGCAAGAGTAGAGGTTGACCATATAGGCTTTTAATTTAAGATTTTTTTCCTTTCTAATGTTTTATTTATTTTTGAGAGAGAGAGAGAGAGAGAGAGAGAGAGGGAGATAATGAGCAGGGGAGGGTCAGAGAGAGAGGGAGATACAGAATCCGAAGCAGGGTCCAGGCTCTGAGCTAGCAGTCAGCACAGAGCCTGACATGGGTCTCGAACCCATGAACCACGAGATCATGACCTGAGCTGAAGCCAGACACTCAACCGACTGAGCTACCCAGGCGCCCCAGTGGCTTTTAAACCTCTGCTTTGCTGGAACTTTTCATAAGGGATCTCTAGAATGAACTTTTAATAGCCTCTTGAGGCCAGAAGACAAGCCAAATCCTTGCCGTCTAGCTTTATCTACAACACTTACAGATTTGGGTGAATTCCTCTTTCTCGAGGTCCCCAGAATATCCTGAGCTTCCTGCAACTGCCAGGAAGTGACTTTCTCTACCCACCTGGTGAGGCAGCTGGGAACTCTGGAAGCAACACACCAGGCTGATATGTTCCAAGGGGTTTTATTGGCTCCATAAAGTTAACCTTAGTTCCTTAAAGCTGTCTGTTCACATGAGTCTATGCATGTCTCTGGCAAATACGACATTCCAGCCAAAGCCTTGGTAACATAACCAAGGTTTCCAGTCGTGTCCGGTCATAAAGAGAACGGGTTCTTATGGCACTTAGGCAAATAAATATATTGCCATAAAAATATAAGAATACTCACTGAGAATTTCTGAATTCTGGGCGGTTCAGGTAGGGAGAAAAGAGAAATGTTTCAATTTATTCACAAAGGTATATTTTACCAAATTGCCAGCAGCTAGTTAGCCTAAAAGAAGCCTTCTTTAATCTGGAAAAAAACTGTATTTTTTAAAAACTCAGCAATGTTTCAAACAAAAGGTCATACAAATTATAATTATCCTCCTTAGTTTATCCATGTTATTATTAATTCTTGTTCTGCTTGAATCCAGTTTTTTCATGAGGTCTGGATTTTTTTTTTTTTTTTTACATAATTCAGTTTGATGGTCTTGAGCGTATCAGAACCTGTACTAAGAGTTCTTTCTATGAATCTCCATGAAGAAGAGGCACATTTGCAGGAAGCCTTTATAAGTCATCTGAGTAAAAGTATAATTGTCGGTAAATAATGAAGACTTAAAAATGGCACAGTGAACCATCTGATTAGAGTCATTACAATGCAGTTGACATGGAAACTTGGTTAGCTTTGTGACCCACAATGCATCATGATAATAAAGTGCCAGGACTTCAGATTTTTAGAACTTTCATATACTTTCTAAAACACAGATTTAATAATAATGATAAAAAGAACACCGACTTTCATAATATACCTGCATAAATCATCTAAGAGGCTTTAATATCACTGATTGGACAATGCTACCCATGTAATTTAACACACCAAATAAGCCTAATTAGTTTAATTTCTTGTAAACCTTTTTTGGAAGTGTTCTAAGGACCCCCTGTTTGTTAGACTGTGGTCAGAAACTTGATTTTAGAATGTGATTTTGGGAAGTATATAAAAATTGATTAAATAGGATCACAAATCGCTATGAAATACTATCTAATGATCCAAGTAACCAAAATGACAATACAAGATTTCAAAGACAAGGTTACATAGTAGGAAGCAAAATGTAGCTTTTTTACTAAAGACTCAGTTTTCTTAACTAATAATCAAAGACCTGATAAACATAGGAAATTACTTTGGCAAAACAGAATCGTTGTTTTTTAGGCAGGTAACTTAAAAGCTAAAGAAAAACTTCTGTTTACAGTTTCTCATTAAGAGCAGACCAATAGTTTAAGGAAATTTAGTCCTTTTCACAAAAAGAAAACAAAATTTTAATTTTTCCTCAGTGCGCTTTTGATATTAAAATAAATTTGCTTACTTAATTTACCTTGGTCTTAGCCAGTACTGACCACACATAAAATTTCTTGTTAAAGATTCTTTGTCCATAAACCTTCTGCAACTTTCTTTTTTGCATTCAGCTGCTGCCCCAAGATTTCCAGCTTTAAATAACTAAGTCTCACTTTAGGACAAAACTATTTTGTTTTCCCTCAACAAGGATGTGTTCTTGTCCTCAGACTTTTCCTTGCCCAAAACACAGAGTTGTTTCCCTTATGTCCAGTCATCCTAATTATATTCATTAGAATTCTTCATGCTTAGAAACCTTAATTTTTAGTGAAAACTAAACAGTAAAAAATTGCAAACTGTCTGCTCTACCAGAATTCTTTAGATTGGCAAATTTATGAGTATATTTCAAAATTTCTAAAAACATGTGCTCTTCCATAATATAATCCTTCGATAAAGCATGTTTACTAACAAACCCAAATTTATCATTAGTTTCTCTGTAATAAGACAAAAGTAGATAAGTTATATTCAGTATATAATGTTCATTATGTTATCTTATTTGGAGATGATCTAGATAATCAATGAATTTAAACTTACCATTCAACCTAGCAAAACATTAAAGTTTTAGGTTACCAAAGTTTTTGGAAACTATTTAAAAGTTTACCTACAAATTTTTTTCATCTTACTGACATCTATTTAATTTACTTGCTCCTAATGATTATGCTTAGACTACCCACTAAACTTCATGAAGCATTAGACAAAGCCAGCCATTATTCTAAGGGTTTTTTTTTTTACCCTGACAAATTTGGCGAGAAAGATAACATGAACTTCTGTGACTTTTAGTCAACACAAGCAGAATACAGGTTTTCTATTTAATGCTGATAACTCTAAAGATATGACTACTTTAAACCAACAACCTCCAATTTGCTTTCATTTCAGATATTTTCCCAAATCATATGAACTTGAAAAACATTTAGGTTAGTTTCTAACTTTCTAAGTTTTAGAATCCCCAGTCCTTAAAAGTGCTTGCCTCCAAACCAGCTAAAATAGACCTCTTTTACAAATTAATTTTAGCAATACCATCCAGAGATAGAGAAAATATTTCACATTTACAACATATGTGGACACAAAAATACAAAGACAAGGTACAAACAAAATCTTTTTAGCTTTTGCTGTTTTTTTTTTTTTTTTTTACTATTATTTGTGTAGCAGACAGTATGGGCTCAATTTCTAAATACTTCTTCCCTCCCCTCCTGTGAGAAACTTCTTGAAGTTTGCATTTCAAGGAATGGCTCTTAGGTCCTAGAGAAGATAGGATAGAGGGACTTTATATGACAAAGACACAGAGAAAACAGCCAATTTTTTTATCCAACGTGGATATTTAGAACCTATCTTCCTGTTCTCAGATGTGTTAGAGTCTGGACATTAGGATCCTTTTAGCAGTTTGGATTTTAAAAGGGCCTCTTCCCCGCCACCACCCTGCCTTTTTCCCTTCAATCTCAGGAGACTGTGGGTTGTGTTTATATTTCAAAGACATGATAAGATTTATCATTTGAAGGGATAGAGAAATAATGGGGGAAAAAATTTTCCCCCTAGACTTTCAGGGGGAAAGTTTCAGTATCTTGATCTTTTATAATATTCACAAACATTCTGAGAGGAATAGGTGAGTTTTGGAGATGGGTATAGATAGGTGGGCTTTGATTTGTTTCTAAATCCCATTTCTGGTTCTATAGAGATTTGTAAAATAAAAACAGTTGTCCCTAATTCCCCGAAGACGTAGATTATAGCCTGAATATCAAAGGACTCACCCACCTTTTAAACTAAATTTGCTTCTTTTTACCAACAAGATTTTTAACTAAAATGGGAACCAAAAGATTTATCCATTTGTAAAGTCTATATAAAGTATTTTAACAAAAGCCTTTTTTCTGGGTAAGCCTTTTTTCTGACCTCTAGTAGCCCTTGATTAGTTACCTTTTGCAGATTATTTGTAGAAGGGCCTATGAGAAATTCTGGTTCTCTGTTTCCTTTGTGAAGGGAAGGTTGTGAACATAGTCAAATATTCTTTGTAATTTCTCTCTAAATTTCGTTGCATCTTCCAAAAGTAGAGGGAAAAGGGCTTTACAGTTTAAAAAATCCCCTGCTGCCCAGGGGACATGAATTCTTTTGCAGTAGGCTCTCTCCGATTCACCAGCAAAGGACATTGTATAGGAATGCCCAAAGCAGGCGAAGCCTGTTGCCAGAGTCCTGGAAGGTAGGGACCCTCACTGCCAGTCTCACGGGCTTTTGTTAAATTTGTTTTTCTAGCTTTCAGCATTTACATGAGCAACCTAGAAGTGAGGCCGGAGTGTTCTCTGTAGATCTTATAGGGAAAGGGAAATTAAAATAGGCAGATGAACCTGGATATTAAGAAGGGAAATTTATGTTGGATATGGACATGTATTTTTAAGTCTTAATTCTAATTTCTGCCTTTTTATTTTGTCAAAGGACTCCTTAAGACTAGTATTATACTAATAAGACAATTGAGAGATCATTTTATAGATAGATAGATAGATAGATATAGATATAATTTAAATCTAGCCAATTTAAAGCATCCATTGTCTGGCCATTGTTGAGTTGGATCTATTAAAGTTTACTCAAACCAATAAGCCTTCTAATGGCTTAACCAAAGATGCAGGAAGTGTCCAGAGAGAGCACAGATGGTGCATGATCCAAAAGTTTACTCCTGCAATTAGTCTAGGAAAGCAAAAGCTTTCGTTGCATAGGCGGCAAGGATGGTGTCGTAATAACAATGTCTCCAGTCTCCTACAAAATCGTGAGATGCCTCCAGGCACAGACCTCTCTGAGCGGGCAGCTACTGGAATGGGGCTTTCCAGCATGAACGAACAATGATAGTTGAGTTGACAAAGGTTCCTACAGGCTGGGGCCGCTCATGACAAAATCCCCTGAGAGCTGGCATGGCTGGACAAAGAGAGAGAGAGAGACTTAGATCCCCAGTCTATTTGACTGGCCACCTAGATGCACCTCCACCATTCTTTGGATGGTGAAGACCAAAGAGAATGTTCTCATTGGTCACAAAGCCAAAATCTTGGGACATAAAATAAGACAAAAGGAAAAATCTTATCCAGTATATGCCCATTAACAGCCTTTTCTGAGCCTTGGAGCCAAACTAATACTTAGGAGGGATGTGCCACAGGGTTGAGAGTTTTACAGTGTTGTGACATTTTACAGTGTACCTCATTGCATGGAAGCTTTCTTGAGTTTTCTTGAGTTTCAGCACTGTGGCTATTTAGGGAATAAAATAATTTATACATATATAAATGTATTATGTTTTCTACATATTTAGTACAAATGTTTGTTAACCTAACCTGTTCCAGGGTCAACTTATCCTGACACAGGAGTCTTCTTCAGGTGGTGATTGCTCTAATAGTGTTTCCGTGCTCGACCCCTGCCCGATATTTTGTGGCTTTGGCTAAGATGTCCCACAGCAAAGTTTGTATGACAAATAATGTAAAAGACACAGGGAAAGGAAAACAAAGACCATCTCTGGGAGGAAATGGATCAGCAACCAAAGAGTATGCTATCAAATTTAACCAAGGAGTCACTTAGCCCAAGGAACTAGTTTCGCAAACATTTTCTCCTGTTTATCTCAATTTAGAAAGAGAGAAAAAGGACTCTCTTCTTGTCATTCTCACTTCATTAGACTCCGCATATAGAGATTCCGGGAAGCTGACATGGTAAGAAATCTTACCTTCTGCCAGCTGTATGTCAAATGTCCCAGGAGATTTCAGCTGAGATTTCAGCGTTAGAGTGACCGGTGTCCAGTGACTTAAAACACCCTGCTGACTATGCCAACTGTCAAGGAACCAGAATTCCTGTCCCCTCAAAGGCCCTTCTCGCTGGACTAAGAATCAAATTGACATGAGACAGATTAAGAGGAGAAAATCAAATTTAATAGTGTATAAACAGGGAACCCACACAGACACAGAAATTCCAAAAACAGTCAGGCAAAAGGAGGTATATATGTCATCCTGAACTCAGGAGTATGGGATAGGGGTCTGGGACTTCAAAGGGAAAAAAATGCCATTGACAGGGCAATAAGAAAAAGAGCAGATGTTTGGTAATTAGATTTTTGCCGTGGTATACAGATGGGTCACTCAGATAAAATTTATCTCTGGTAATAACCATTATTCTGGGAAAGAACTCCTCTAATTTAGATTCTTCCATGTAGTTAAGGGAGAGGCAAAAAGTTTCTCTGGAGCTCACAGGATCTCGATCACTTTTGGCTCAAAATAGTCTTAATGCCAAAGTGGCCCATCTTGGGGCAGCCTATCCTTGACTAATAGCACTGGTAATAGCACCAACCACGGCCCCAGTGTCCAACAGGCTTAAATATGCTGGGACAATAAGCCTAGAAAATTCATGAGTAAAGATGTCCATAGAGTGGACCCCACAAAGTCTGAAAAGGAGGGAAAGATAAAGCCAGAAAGCCAGTAGACTAAGTGTGTGTACTATGGCTACTTAGGGAATAACAATAATTTATACATATATGAATGTATTGTTTTTTCTGTGTGTTTAGTCCAAATGTTTGTTAAGATGTCTGAAAACAAATCCAGGCCATCCCCCACCCCCATCTTATTTTTATCCTAAAGGCAGTGTTACAGGGATATCCAAATGTTCGGAGAGGAAGATCTTAAATACACAAAGATTTCCCTATTTATCACCGCATGCACGATGTTAATAATCCCTTACAGTGCTGATTTGGGTAAAGTCCTTTTAACTCTGAATTATAATTCAATTCAGGATGGGGCCTTAGATTTCAGACATTAGTTGCAGCAAATTATAGAGAAAAAGCTATGGTTCATGACCTAGAAAGAGCAGCAACAGCTTCTAATTTCCACTCATCCTTGGTGTCATGTGATATGTTTCAGAAACTCACTTAAAATTGAGAAAATAAGCCATTTCTAATTGTACTTAAGTAAGGAAATAGTTCATTTATGACTCTAATAAGATTAGAGAATATTTAGAGTGTTTGTTTAGAAACTATGCCAAAATTTTTTTCAGAGGTACAAACATGCTTTTCCCTTTTCCTTAGAAGGAAGAAAAACCCAAAAATGAAAAAAAAAAACCCAAACCTTTAATAAAACCGAATATTAAAAAAAATAAAAAGCCTTCACATGCAATTACACCATTCAAGGATCACTTCTGCTTTGAGTGTGAGATTTTGCACGTTATGGTATGTAACTTTGGAACAGAGACTTCCTGTCTCATTCACCATACTCTTCCCTCAATGCTCAGCACAAAGTAGGTGTTCAGTAAATATGTATTCAATGAGTGAATAAATGATACGCCATTGATCTGTATTCATTTCTTTTTGTGTTGTCTCTGTCAATTTTTGGTGTTGATTTATGTGATGATTATTGAGAAGGAGAAGGGGGTGGGGGTATAAGAGGAGGGATTTCAAGGGCCAAGAACTGAGCCCTGGGGTACTCCAATCTTCAGAGTTCACATGGAGGGGGAGATACCAGCAAAACAATCTAAGCAGGAGAAACCTGTAAGTTAGAAGAGAAACCAGCAGAGTGTATTATCCTAGAAGCTAGGGTGGTTGGGTTTTTCAGGAGAGTGGTAGGCTACAGACACTGCCTCTGCCACTGCGAATCAATCAAGACAAGGACCAAGATGTGTCCCTTAGATGTGGCAACCTGAAAGGAATCCGTTGGATAAGAACAGTTGGAGTGAGTGGTAGGGACTCACTGGGAGAGCATGGAGAGTGGATGGACAGTGAGGAATTTGTGCCAAAGAGTATAGTTCTAGAGGTTTTGCTGGGAAGGGAACAGAAGAAAAATGGGGTGAAGCCTAGAGGCATCATGGGGTCGAGAAAGGGGTTTTGTCTTATTTTGTTATTTTTGATTTTTCTGTATTTTGAGATGGGGGATGAGAGAGTTTGTTTTATGCTGTTGGCAATGATCCAGGAGAAAGAAGACAGAGATGATGATGATGATGATGATAATGATGATGATGTAGGAAGGAAAGGGGATATTGTGAGAGAGAAGTCCTTGAGCTGTTGGACAAATGGATTTCAAGTGAGGTGTTGACCATGGCTAGCCACATGGATGCTGCCACAGTGAAAAAGGAAGACAGAGAAAATGGGGTTCCGGGAAATAGTGCATGTGGCAGGGGTTGGGGGTGTATTGATTTGGGAGCGGACAGATAAAAGTGTTGCCTTCTATGGCGTCTATTATTGGGGGGGGGTATGAAACCAGGATATCAGCTGGGCATGTGGAGGGGAAGGGATGCAGTAGGGTTAAGAAGAAATGAAACCATTTTAAAGAATTATCTTGAAAAGTAGGAAAGCAAACTATGGAGGAATGCGTGGTAGGATTGCAGTGCTGAGGGTCCGTTTGAGTTTGATCGTCATGAATCTGAATTGAGACAGACAGATTTGGGGATTTTCCCAATAATTGTGGTGGGATTAGAAATTGTTAGCACTCTTACGGAGAGTAGTACCTTTTGACCTGGCAATCGGCTTCTAGGAATTCATCCTAAAGACAGTTGGACAAATTTATGAAGACGTATATACAAAGATGTTCAACAAAGTATAATTGATAGAAAATGGTTGGAAAGTACCTAAATATTCAACAATAAGGAATGGGATAAGTAAATTATGAGATATCCATGGGATATTTTGCAGCTGTTGAAGACTATATGTCTATACTCGTATGGATGATATAGATGGAGAGCCAAGATATGAGATACTGACTGAGAAAAAAATTGCAGTTTTCAAAGAGGCACATGGAGTAAAACCCTATTTGTTGAAATCTGATGCAGTTGCTACAGCGTTTCAGCTGCTCCTACAGGGTGTCCAGGAGCTGGGGTGGCCCTTTCGACGCATCTGGAATCAAAGCAAGGGCCCAGAGAAGGAGTGAAACCTTGGTTGAGGCAAAGCCCTTCAATGGAGAGCAGTTCCCAGTGGGGGACTCAGCAGCTGACACTCCTACAGCTAGGGGCATGAGTTTCTCTGTCTTGAGGGGACATCTGGGTAGCACATCATAGCTTCCCTTACTTAGAGACCTGCAGTTCTGAGTCCATAGTTGTGGAGATAATGGTAATGTCTGTTGTGTATTCCTCTTTGGGCAGTTGTGGGGAGCTAATGAGATGATGGATATGAAATTGGTCTTTAAACTGTGAAACTATCAACTGTGATGTGTCCTTTTTTTTAAGTTTATTTATTTTGAAAGAGAGAGAGAGAATGCGCAAGCCTGCGCTCGAGCAGGGAAGGGGCAGAGAGAGGGGGAGACAGAGGATCCAAAGCGGACTCTGTGCTGACACAGCAAGCCTGATGGGAGGCTCGAACTCACAACCTATGAGATCATGACCTGAGCCGAAGTCGGACGCTTAACCAACGGAGACACCCAGGTGCCCCTGTGATGTTTAGTTATTCATTATTATCTGTTGGTATACCCTGCCTTTCCTCACCTTCCCTAGGCCTGAACAATCACATTTTCCCTTTCTCCTTCATTTCATTCCTGGGTCACCGACACAGGGAAAAAAGAAAAAGAAAACACAGTATAATTCTAAAAAAGAAAAAGTCCTGTGCTTTTCTGCCCAGTTTGTGTACAGTCCTCGGTGGTCCTGTCAGGAGCCTGGGCCTTCCCCGTGTCCGGAAGCAGACCCCCTCTTCCGGGCCAGGGCTGAGTAGGGTCAGGAGAATGACCCTGTGAAGGTCTTCTTACTTTCTTTCCCCCTGGAGACACGGGCCTGTGGATTATCTTGCAAAGATGGGAAAGAAAGGAAAAGTCACTTGAGCCAACCACATTTCACAGTAGCAAGAGGAAGTTGTGAGGAAAAACCAAAGCCGAAGTGAAAATCTGAAGCATGCTTGAAGAGAGGACACAAATAACCTCTCGTGCAGAGAGTCACACGAGGGGAGAACGGAGAAAATGGAGAATATTTTCCCGGAAAATTTTTTATGGAGAATTCTGTTTTCCTGTGAAGCTAGTAAATATGTCTTAAAAGAATGTGTGTGGTCACACAAGTTGAAAGGCTGAACGAATTTCCTCCCTGCCTCCATCCAGATGGTTTTAAATGGTAGCAGAGAGGAGTGGTTAAGGCTGCCCACCCACACCACAGGCCTCCAGTCCTGGTCCAGCTTTAGAAGAGCCAGCGCTGCCTTCTAGACCCTGTCAGTCAGCCTGCAGGCATTCAAGAATTCGAGGTTTGTATTTCCCAAAATGCTCCCCACCCCCTCCCCACAGCCCCCGTTCAGGCTCTGCACCAGTCAGAAATGCTAGAACACAGACAGGACAGTTGGTGGAAACAATAGACCACAAGTGAGCAGAGAGAGAGAAAACCGATCCAGTCAGAGGAGAGAAGGAAAAGGTCTCTCTCCCCAGAAACAACACACAAGGAAGAGAACACAGGCAGCCCTGCTCTGTGTCCTCAGCTGCCAGTGAAATGCTGGTGTCATGGGACTTTGGGGGTTATAGGGCCAAGCACAAAACTAATCATCTTTACTTATGCCTTGAGCCAAGGTTATGAGCAAATGTGCTTATCCCGATTATAGTTAAAGTATCTGGCTGGGTGCTTCCAGACACAGACTACTAGACCAGCATTGAAAATCATGGGATGGGGCACCTGGGGGCATCCGTCGGTTACATGTCTAACTCTTGTTTTCCACTCAGGTCATGATCTCACGGTCATGAGATTGAACCCAATCTTGGGCTCCCCACTGAGCATGGAGCCCGTCTGGGATTTTCTCTCTCCCTCTCTCTCTGTCCCTCTCCTACTTGCTCTCTCTTTCTCTCTCTCTCAAAATAAATAAACACTTAAAAAAAAGAAAATTATGGGAACATGGGGGAACATTCACAATGCACCCTTAACTTAAGATGGTTTAATGGTATGTCGTTAACATAAACAAAACAGTACATTGAATAAGATCCCAATTTTGAAAAACAAAATGAAGGTCTCTCAATCTGCCAAGTGAAAAGATGAGAGTGCCAGATACCAAATGCTTAAATGTGTCTCTTGGTGAGGGGACTGTTTTCTTCTTTGTACTGTTCTGGGTTTTCGGATTTTTTTCCTACAAGGATCATGTTTTTACTGTCACCAAGATTATAGATTGGGGAGAGGAGCCCGTTCCGTGATTGTGAACACTTCACATGCACACACAGCGTAATGGGGTGCCCCGAAGCTCTGAGCTACTTCCTTCCATCTCACCCACAATCCTTTTTGTCTCTGGTGAACTCTCAAACCCCGTGTAACCTCAGACCACACTTCTGGAGAGATGATCTCCTAGACATGAACCCCCAGACTTGTACCAAGGGTTCCTAACAGGTGGCCATTCCTGGTTGAACGGTCATGGGGCCACCAGGGACCCTGCCTTTGGTCTCCACCATCACACTCTGGGATAGGGGAAGGAAGAAGAGGAGAGGACCATGATTCGCTGGCCCGCAAGTTTGCTCATATGTCCTTTAGCAGAAGTGCTCACAGCTGGTGTTGCATTCTGTAGGATTAGAGAGAACCCCCCACCAGAGAGCAGAACCCTAAAATGGCTGAGTTCCAGGGACCTGATAGAGACTCTGCCAGATGAGCACCCCCAGGCTGCTGGCTCAGCTGAAGAAACAGAAATAAACTGCCTGGCCCTCCAGCTTATGTTTCCATCCTCACTTTCCCACATTGTGGATCCTTCTGACAGTGACTGCTTCCCGTCCTCACAGGATAGTGCCACCTCTTCTCTCCAAGCATCTTAAAAGGCAGTTTAAACAGAACAATGTATTAGGCGAAGGTTCACATCTCCTGTGCCCTCTTCCTTTTGTGTCCTATTGGCCCTCCTCCCATCCCACTGCTCTCTTTGCCAAAGCCCATAAATCCTTAGCAGCCAGGGCTTGTCTTTGGGGGCTTAACTCTACCACCATCACATACCTGTAAATGATTAATAAGCAGTGTTTGGTTAATAAGTAACATTCGGCTCTGATATTAATAGCAGATTTGTAAAGCTAGACACAGCTGGTGACGATTTATTGTCACCGGGTCACCTTAGTTTTTTATGCATTAGCTTGGAGGAGAGGTTGAACACTGCCAGATGTCACCAAGCTAAAAAACAAAACAAAACAAAACGGGAAAAAAACCACACACATGCAAATATAACCAGGTCCTAAGAGAAGCCCCTGGAGGTTGTGTGTGTGCACGCATGTGCGCAAGAGATTCCTGCTCTTCTCAAATGCCACCTCTGTTGTCACCTCCGGAGACCCTGTGGGTCCATCTCATCGATGATGACTCTCCACAGCTCTTCACATCTCCTGTCAGGGTTTGCTGGTTGGCCATGAATCAGAAATTAAGAATGCCCTAGAAAAGTTGGGGAGAATTAGTTCTTCAATAGGAAAGCACCAAGCAGCATTTCCTACAGGCCATAATTGTTCGGCCATATTGAATAGCTTACTCACTGCTAAGTATTTCCAGGGACTGGAGTTACAAGAAGAAAACTCCTGTCTTTCTAGGACTTCACTGGTGTGTGAGGGGGCCCTGAACAGGAACACCATTCTGGTCCATACAAGATGTTTGACCTTACTCAGCATGGCAGATGGCTCCCCCTTTCAAGCCTTTTCTGGCACAAACATCTTTTTCCTAGCTCTTATCTCAGTAGGGACCAGAATTCTTGCTTCAGTCAGAGAAAGGAGGTCCTTATGTTGGCTTTTTCCAGACCATAATCTTGAGTTCAGTCCAACAGGATATCTCTCCTGGCCTCCCTGTTTACGTAGGAACTTCTTTGGGTCAGGCCAAACTTTCCTCTTCCATCCCTCAAACTGGCTTTTCACACACTCATAGACTGGCTGCTTCTTGAGAAATTCATCTTTGACTTGTCCTGTATGATAGTGGCTTTGCGTCTATCTTTCAGGTTTCTCCTCATCATGCCCTCCTTATCATAAATGAAGATCCAGAAATGTCTTTATGTATATTATATTAAATATGTAATATACAGAGAGGGACTCCTGTCTTCTCAACATAAATGAAAAGCTATAGGGAAGACGTATCTAGTCCATTTTGACTACAAATGCAGAGTAGGGATAGGCAGGGGAAGATCCCAGCCTATACCCACTACCTTGTAGGCCATCCATAGGTTTTCTATTTGCAATTCAAAGCTCCTGCAAAATGACTGATAATAGTGAATTACTTTCCTCTTTTGAAGACAGAAAGAGACTCCTCTTTAGCAAGATCAGAGAGTTCGCAAATTACTGCCCCAATTCCCCTTTTTACCCATCTGGTGTCCCGTTTCAGCATCTCTAACGGCTGCTAATCTGCTGCCAAGGGGGTGGCCACTGCCAGGAAGAAATGCCTTCCTGTTTCTCACTCCACTGCCTTCTTCATAGATCAGCACCCTGGTCTTCCCTTTCCACATGCTTTCCCTTCCTTCTCTTAGGAAAGAATGTGATACTTGATGGCACATCGTCAGGCACGGGAGCTCTAATTATAGCTCCATCGCTATCAATCTGTGCGTGTTGGGGAACAGAACTCTAGCCAGTAAGAGATGACAACTTTCGCTGTGTAATTTAGTTCTTCATATCACTTCGTCATTCTGACTCCTTCCTATTTAACCAGATGCTTTGTCAGAAATTGTAACTTAACCATTTGAAGGGCTAAGAATAAAGGATTAACAAAACCCTTTGGCACGAACATTTGCCCTTCGATTAACTTTCTTGCTCAGCTTACCTGAAAACCTGATAAAAGAAAGATAAAATGGCCCTGATTGGTAAACTGGACCCAGACTGGGACAACCAAAAATACAGATTGGAAGCCATACCTTTGGGTTGCCCCTAGTGTGGTGACTCGGGTAGCTGGCATGATCCCCCAGGGACTGCAGAAGCTGTGCCCACGGAGTGTGGGGCTTCCAATCCAGGGTGACTTCCACACCTCTCTGAATCTCACTTCTTCACACTTGAGGCATCGCTTGGGGGCCAAAGACCTTGGTGGGGATGGCTTTGTGGTCCCGCAGAAGAGCAGAATCAGTGCCCTGCATCCTGGCCTGTGCCTCCTTCTGAGTTTGCTGGTGTTTGTGTGGCAAGACAGTCGCATGAGTCCGCATGTTTAGCGGAGCCTTAGAAAACTTCCTGGCGGGCATTACGGGTGAGGTTTTGAGAGCATTTGCTTGTGAAGCTGTCTGCATGAATCAGTAGCCAAGTTATTATTTTTTTTAAATAATTGCCAGTTTTTCTTTACAAATGAAAAGATAACACTGATGGGGCACCTGAGTGCCTCAGTCAGCTAAGTGTCCGACTCTTGGTTTCCGCTCAGGTCATGATTTCACAGTTTGTGAGTTCAAGCCCCGTGATGGGCTCTGCGCTGACAGCGTGGAGCCTGCTTGGGATTCTCTCTCTCCCCCTCTCTCTGCTTCTCCCCCACCCTCACTTTCTCAAAATAAATAAATAAATATTGGGAAAAAAAGAGAATATTTTTGTAAACATTGATAAATTCCTCTTCAGGAAAAGACACTAAATGAAAGAAGCCAATCACAAAAGATTAATACTGGAATACAATTAATTCCACTTGTATGAAGTACATAGAGTAGTTAAATTCACAGAGACAGAAAGCAGAAGGTGGTTGTGGAGGGGTGCTGGGGGAGGGGAGAATGGGGACCTGTGTAATGGGTATAGAGTTTTGGTTTTGCAAGATGAAAAGAGCTCTGGAGACTGGTTGCACAACAATGTGAATGCACTTCAAACTACTGAACTGTACACTTAGAAATGGTTACGATGGTGAATTTTATGTCATGTGCATTTTACCATTAAAAGAAAAATTTGACCACATCCTCAGAACATCACACTTAAATCATACTTTCAATGGCTGGGCCAATGCTAAATGTTTCCAAAATTTGCTATAAGTAGTATAGGAGAAGTTTGGGGTCATTTTCCCAGTACTGTCTTCCAATCGTGGTGTTTCACTTATCATTTGACCACCTGAGAGTTTCAGCGATCAGTCACCACCTCCCAAGTAAGTGGTCCCCATGCCCCTTGCTGACAGAACACCGCCTAGGGGTCAGTTGTGGAACTACATGCAACCAGCTAGAAGAGGAGTAAGGCCTGCCTACTCCCCCCACCCGGCAAGACTCCACTCTTTGAAGTACCTGGAAAAGGAGCCAGACCTAAGTGCCACCCTTTCCCCACCCTCACCCCACTTCCAGTCAGTGTAGTTTCCAAGATCTTACTGCTATGAAAAAGATCTCCCAATATTTACATTACTTGAGTACATAAATAATCTTTATTTTTTTTGAGATAACAGAATTTTATTTACATCCATTTCCATTTAATATATCACATCTTCAGGATGGGTGATAACTTATTGAACTTATTATGCTCATTTTCTTCAGGCTATGGATAGAAAACTCTCCCTAGAGTAGCAATAACTGTTGATCTGAAAGCTTTCAAGTAAGGGAAGAACTGTTGGGGAGATTCTTTGATTTTACCCCTAAAACACCATTCATGTACATATAAATGCTTGTCTTCTAGCTAGACACACGCTCAATTAGTTTTTCAATTCTTCGAATACTCTAGCCATGGCGATATGTTATTTGGGAAATCTAAACAGACACCGTTGCTCAACTCATTAACTTCTCCTGTCATTAATAGGTACACTTTCACTGCCAAAAACAGTAACATAAATTTCTTACAGAATGCAATGCAGGAAGAAGCTGTAAGGACAAAATAATTGCATTCAGAATATATTTTCTTACTATAGCAGTTTTTAAACTGGTATAAGCCTGTAAGTAGTTATGAGCAATAGTAACTTTTATGCTTCCCCCTCTTGCCTGATATTTTATATTACTGAAAGTTATATATTCTACATGCTGACAACCTGATTATATATTCTGTATGCTACTAGAAGTTGCTACTTTTGATTCTTCTGCCACCAAGAAAGTACTTTATTTCTTTTAATTTTTCTTCTTTTATAGTTTATTGTCAAGTTGGTTTCCATATAACACCCAGTGCTCATCCCCACATAAATAATCTTTTATGGATAGAGTACTAATATCTTGCAAATAAAAGTTTCCACTCCTAATCCTTTCTTATTCTCTTAAAACAACACAACATCTCCAGGGCAAATAAAGCTAAAAGTTCCAGCATAAGTTCTTGTACTCACTTAGGAGCGAAACAGAGTAGTTTGGGAGCATGGCCAAATGCGTCTGGTAAATTTGCTACAAGCCGGTATTGTACTATGGAATCCCAGGGTCACAGACCTTTAGACCTTAAACAGCTTTCGAGACCAGCTGGGTTAGAGACCATCTAGAAACCAATGATTCTCAACCATTTTAGTGTCACAGACCCCTTTTGACACTCTGATACAGAATGAGAGGCTTGTGTCCTGTGAAAGGCTGTTTTACACAGAACTTTGAATATAACTTTAAAGTGTTGGGGGTGCCTGGGTGGCTCAGTCGGTTAAGCATCCAACTTCTGCTCAGGTCATGATCTCGCGGTTCGTGGGTTTGAGCCCCGCGTAGGGCTGTGTGCTGACAGCTAGCTCAGCCTGGACCCTGTCTTCAGATTCTGTGTCTCCCTCTCTCTCTGACCCTCCCTTGCTCACGCTGTCTCTCTCTGTCTCTCAACAATAAATAAAAAACATTTAAAAAAATAAAATAAAATAAAGTGTTGGTGGATGCCCAACCTCTCCACCAAAGTTCATCACAGATTGAGAATCCCTGCTCTAGTGCCACCCCAGCATTTGGAAGCGGGGTTTCTGAGAAACACTACAGGTGAAGAAGCAGCCACCAGAGCGGCATGCTGGAACGGAGATGTGGCCCCATGCACAGTGTGGTGCTATGTCAGAGCCAGTCCTGGTAAAACCCTTTCCATTCCAGGAGTGCACGTGTCTTCTGTAGGACAACAGGCTAGGTGGGTGAAGACCGAATGGAGGGACCTGTTCAGATTCTGCAGCCATGATAAACAAACATTGTCTTATTGACTGAAGAGGAAGAGGGACAGGAGGAGGCGGCCATCCAGGGACAGTTACAAGGAGCATGAACAATGAATGCCCCATGGGCTGAAGAGAGATGACATGTGGGGGAATTTGGCAGCAGCATGGACTGTGAAGACAATCAAAATACAGGAATAAAGGACAAATAATAAAGTAACAGAAGGGGATCAAGAGGTCTAGACCAAGAGCTGAGCAGATGCTCTGTAGAACTGCAGGAAAAAGTCTGGAATACTTGCGGGACTGCTCCCCAGGGATTTCTACAAAAAAAAATCACTAGGAAAAACTAGAAGGAGACTGGACTTCCAATGAGGTGGGTAGGAATGTTACTCCTTGGGTTCTTGCTACAAATGGGATACTTTGGTTTACCATGAAACACATGGTAGGGAAAGAGCCAGCAATGATCCCTTTTGGCCTAAGTTGCCCCACTGAAATGTGACAGGAGTCACATTGGCTCCCAGGTGAGTGTCCTGCAGCTGCTGCCTGGGGAGAGCCCAGCTGGCATGGACTTTGTAGCCCATTATCATAAATCTTTCTGAAGCTCAGTGTCCTCCTTTACGAAGCAGGATCAGGATTGTTGAACACCAACTTTCCTTCCAAGGCAGAAAATCTTCTGATTCTATGACCAAATTGGAAGGCTAGGGTCGCGCTCTTTCAGTTCAGCGGACCTAAGTGAGTCATTTCTGAGTTGTGTACGTGAGCACTATCCTCTTCACTCAAATATTCCCTTGAGGCATAATTTTTTTTGGATACTTGGGAAAGGGAGGATATAAGAGGCTGGAAGGAAACCTATAAGAGACTGAAAACCATTTCCTATAACTAAGAAAGAAAATAAAATTGATGATGGTCAAAATTGGAGTTCTCTCAAGTTGATGGATTCCAAGAGAATACGCCACCAGGCGTGGGTCTCACTGGATAACAGAGGTGGGACAAGCTTCCAGGGTAACTGATCCAATGGCTTCAGTCCCTCTAACCCATGATGCACAGCTCTGTGGCTGGGGTCATATGGCTATTGCGGCAGTATGGCCAAGCTTGATGTTTGCACATTTCAGTGTCCAGAGAGAGAGAGAGAGACTCTCCCTTCCTATGATTCTCTCTTAAGAGTGGGGAATTTGGGGCACCTAGGTAGCTCAGTCGGTTAAGCGTCCGCCTTCGGCTCAGGTCATGATCTCACGGTTCGTGGGTTCGAGCCCCGCATCGGGCTCTGTGCTGACAGCTAGCACAGAGCCTGGCGCCGGCTTCAGATTCTGTATCTCCCTCTCTCTCTCTCTGACCCTCCCCTGCTCGCGCTGTCTCTGTCTCTCAAAAAGAAAAAAATTAAAAAAAAAAAAGAGTGGGGAATTTGCCAGAAGCCCCAGCCAACTTCTCCTTGAATCTCATGAAACCAAACTGGCTCACATGCCATTTCTGAACCTATCTCTGGCAGAGTTGAGGAGATTACACTCAGACAACTTAGGCTTCCCTGAAGGTACAAGGACTACATGGGGAAGGGGTGAATACCTGACAAAAAACAAGATTTGCTGGAGTGACACAGAATGACTGCTGAGCAGACAGTCATCAGGTTGTGCCTACCACATGCTATATTTCAAAAGTCTTACTGTAGTCTCCTCTGCAGAATCCTTTTTTGAAATACAGTGGGTGTGTGACCATGTTCCCCATTTTGCAGATGGAGTAATTAAACTCAAGGTCACGCAGTTGGGTTAGAGCTCGGGACAAAAACATCACGACTTCTTTACGTACATTCCAAAAAGGCTTAAATTTTTGGTGTATCCTTTTGCCCCAGAACTCTACTTCTGGAGATTATTATAAGGAAATTATTATAATTCACCATATGATGAGTGGGAATAAAGTGTTAGAGATAAGAATGTTTATGCCTATATACACACACACACACACACACACATTTGTGAAAAAGTGGAAACAACCTAAGAGCACAATAATATGCAATTAGATAAATCAATACATAACAATACAATATCCTTCTGGGTATTACAATCAAGTTGGGAATAAAGAGTTGGAGATAAGAATTTTATGCCAGTCATATATATATATGTGTGTATATATATATTTGTGAAAAAGTGGAAACAACCTAAGAGCCCAAAAATATGCGATTAGATAAATCAATACATAACAATAGAATATCCTGCTGGCTATTACAAGCAAGTTGTAGGAGAAAAAGCAGTCGCAATGACCTGGAGAAACATTCCCGATATATTATTACTTAAAAAGCAGGCTACAGAACTGCTGTAAAAGAAAATCATGTCTAGAAAAGTGAAGAGATGTAATAGACAACCTTTTTTTAAGATTATTTATTTATTTTGAGAGAGAGATGAGCAGAGGAGGGGTAGAGAAAAGAGGGGGAGAGAGCAAGAATCCCAAGCAGGCTCTGCACCATCAGCATCCATGCTGATCCATTGAGCCCAAGGTGGGGCTCAAACCCACGAACCAGGGGGTGATGACCCAAGCCTTAGCCAGCTGAGCCACCCAGGCACCTCTGTAATTGCCAACATTTTATCCCCACTTATCTTTGTATGGTGGAATAGTAGATAATTTCCTACTTTGCGCTTATCTCTATTTTCCAAATTTCTTTGGTAAGAATCTGTAACAAAGGATTTCTTCTGTGAGAACGTTATAATTAGGGAAAAAATGTCTGTTAAGTTTAATTTTTTTTAAGTTAAATAATTTTTTTTTCATTAAAACCCTGATTTTCACTCGTTGCTGCCAAGTACCAGAGGGTTCCACGAGGGATTTCTGGAAATTAAGTTGGGGACTAATGACAAGAGCCCTTACAGTGGCCCATGCAACAATCCCCCCAAACCTCTCCTCAGTGCTCATGAAATCTTAGGATAAGAAACATCGCTCGGGATGATTCTAGAATCTCTTGTCCTCAACTGCCTTCAAAGAGTAATCACTGTATTGCTGTATGCTAATGAGCAAAGCATAATATGTGCTTTGGGGACCATTAGGAGAACAAAAAGGTACAGCTTCTCCTTAAGACAACACTTACGATAATAATTATTTCTGAAGTTCTTGGCACACATTCAATGCCTAATAAATATTGCGTAAATGAAGAGATGCTAGGCCAGGAAAAACTATTTGAAAATATTAAGCAGTGAAATCACTAATTTCTAAAGACTCAGCACAATCCCTTCTTCCAATTATATTTAGTGGAGGACAGAATGACTCTCATGCACTCTGCTTTTTCTGGCCTCATTCCTGGGTCTCCTGACCACCCAAGTATGCAGAGTTCTCCCACATTTATCCCAGTTGTCACGGACGAGAAGCACTTTCTCTTCTGTTGACCTCCTAGCCCCTGGTGATTCTGTCTCCTGAACATACGGAAAGTACCCAGGAAACAACATCACCAAAAAATTCACATTTTCAGCCTGAAAGCAAAACTCCAAAGGGGGAAAAACAACAACAAAAACCTGAAGGAATTTAAGGTTCAAAGTTATTCAGGTCAGAAGCTAAATGAACTGGCCCACCCCACATTCTTCAAATAGGTAAAGACTAGAGAGGCCGCCAGTTCCTGAGCAAGTAAAAAAGAGCCCATCCAAGGGTACCCCAGTGTCTGTCCGCTCTGCTTTGAAGACAAACAGCCCTCCGGTAATTAGAAACAGCCTAATCACATGCCAGATGTCCATGCTTTCCTTCCAATTATTTTCAGAAACATCATAAAGATCCATTAGTGACAGTGTGAAATGCCCTTTAAAAAAAATCTGTTCATCCTTATGAGTTCAGTCTGATATGAAAATTGCAATCTGCCTATTCCTATGAGTTGGGTTTTGTTTTCTGGGGTTTTTGGCAGGATGAAGATGTGTTTGACTTGAACTTTTATCACCAGAAATATGATCACATATTTGGTTTAGTCACAAAGAGCAGTCTTACAAAAATTTTAACCAAATGTCTTCTTCTGTCACACACACACACACACACACACACACACACACACACACAATTAGTACACCCCTGAGCACTTCCTAAAAATAATATGAACGATCAAAAGTTCTTGGAAGCACAGGGTCCATATCATGAAGTAATAGTTCTTCTGAATGCCGCACTGGTCGGACCACTTGGGAATATAATGTCAAGTTCTAGAAACCACGTTTGGCCCATTCAAGAAACCCCAGAAATTGGAATAAATAGCACAACCACACGGACTTCACACTTCTAGGGTCTGTGTCATGTCCTGTCTGGTACCCAGGGCCCCAGGTACAGTGCCTTATACATAGAACATGATCAAAAATGTTTGTGGAGGGGTACCTGGCTGGCTCATTCGGTGGAGCATGGGACTCTTGATCTCTGGGTTGTGAGTTCAAGCCCCACATTGGGTGTAGAGCTTACTTAAAAATAAATAAATAAACAAACAAACAATATTTGTTGAGTGAATGCGTGAGTAATGTATCCATATTTTAAGCCTAACTGTCAAGAAGTACATGTATTTAAGCTGGAAAATAAAAGATGTAGAGGATGTGTCAGCTCATTTCAAATGCTTGAAAGGTTCTCATAGAGAACAGAGGAGAGACTTATTCTCTTTTGTTCTCTGGACCAGAACAAGGGTTATTTAGTGAGAACCACAGGCAGGCAGCTTTGATCCATGTCATTAGTGTTTTGTGTATCCACCTGGGGCAACTAAGGGGTTCTGGGGTATGTTCCAGGTACTCAATTTTAGTGTGAGTATTATAGAGATTTGGAAAGAGACATTCGGGCTTGTGGACCAATTAATAATTTGTTAAGAAATCTTCAGTGTGCATGGTGCCCCATGATGCCGAGAGCAAGGTGTGTAGCTAACAAAAAAAGGCAGGGCTCCTTCCCTTTCAAAGCTTGCTGTCTATTCAGGAATGCAGATGAGTAAACAGGTGATCACAGTACCCCCAGGGGAGGAGGGCTGTGATGGGGAAGTCCAGGCACCATGGTGGCCATTGAGTGTTCAAGAATTCCTGCAGGCTTAGATCGATCACGCAGTGGGGTGGAGGGCAGGGGGTGGGGGGTGGCGATGTCCTTCTCTGGGACGTGGGGGGACGATGAAAAGCCCCACGTCCCAGAGAAGGACACCCGGAGAGCCCTCCACCTCCACTATCTACACCCTGAGTCTTTAAACCAACCACACTTGCCACCTTCCAGTTCTACTCAGTCTTAGCCTTGGGGAACCTTCTCCTATTTTAGTCTTGCAGCTCAGCCCCGATGGCCGAGTTTTTCTTTTCAGGTTCTAATTCTCATTGCTAAGGCTTATTTTGAGATTCAATGTCTATCTGGTCTATCTCAGAGGGAATCAGGCCTCAGGCAGATACAGAGCTCACCAAGCAGAGAGGGAATTTAGGATATCTTGTCTCAGCCAAGATGATCATTAAACCAGGGCCAGATGTAATATGCTGAAACCAAGAGCCAAGCTTCAAGTGAAGCTACGCTCGACCCGACCAGACTGACATTTGAAAAGCAGCAGAGCAGTGAAAATGTTCTGGAATTAGATCCCGGTGATGGTTACACAGCCTTGGGAATGCACTAAAAATCACTGAAGCGTACACCTTAAATTGGTGAATTTTATGGTATGTGAATTGATAATGCTTTCTTAAAAAGCAACAAGAGATGGCTGCTGGTGGAGGCTGAACTTGACCTCTAATTAAACTTGTATTTACTGGAAGGGGAGGTATTTGTCTTTAGATATATTTTTGCCACCTTTATAAATTCCTGGCAACCTATAGCCCTTTTAAGGCATGGGAAAAAAAATGGATTAGTGCTTACTCAATACACAGTATATTAATTAATAACTAAATAATTATATGTTGTTGGATTCATGATTTATCCTTTTAAACATGCTTTCGTATTTATCATCACAGGTGGCACTGAACTGTGGAAGAACATCTGGGGAGGCCCTGAAGCTTTATACCAATTTTGCCACCCAAGACCTGCATGGGGGCCAGGTGTCACAGACCCTCTAGGTCTCTGTTTTCTCAGCTCTGACATAAGGGGTTAGACTCAGTCAGCCCAGTTTGGCCCCATGATTCTGCGACTTTCTAACTTGCAAAATCTTCAGAACGACCCCAAAAGGTAAGTAAGCAAAGATTTGTGTCCATATTTTACACATGAAAAAACTAAGGACCAGGACTGATTAGCATTTGAATCAGGACCAGAAGTGAGTTCACCTGAGTTCTAGTCCAATATTTCTTCCAGTACAAGAGAAATGTGGGCCCTCCATCTCCAGAATTTTCCATCTAAGGTTATTCAGCTGGTGAGGGTTGGAGGCAAGATCATAGGCTCTGGAGAGAGAAAGCAGGGGAGGCAGAAACATCCGGAAGGGCCAGTGGGACCTGAGTCATGGCCACCGTGGAGGAGGTAAGTCAGGAGGGGTTGTTTGCTGAAGAATTTGATCCCCAAGAGCACAGGGAAAGTGGGAGTTGCCAGGAAACCCTGAGTTTTCCAACTTGGCAATCAGTACACAATGGAGTTTTTATAGGAAATTGCTCAGTTCTTTGGAAATTTTGTGCGGTATAAAGATGGCCTTGGAATTCTGGATATGCACTTAGCAAGAGGCAGAAACATTTTGGGAGATCTGCTTGCATTATTATTATAATTACTTTCAGTAGAAACTGTATAACATGAAATTCTATTGCTAAAAGCAATTTAATTTTCTGACCTTCGTGACTTCTTAATCACAAGTAAAACTCCAAGCAGAGGGAAGGTGGAGTGCAAAAAGCAGTCTATTCTGAATCAAAAACATGAGGTCGTGGGCTGGCGTCCAGCTAACTGGCTGTGTGTCCTTAGACAATTCACTTCATCTCCCAGATCTGCAGCTTCCTCACCTAAATAAAGGAATTTGAGGAGATTATCTTTAAAGTCCAGATCAGCTCTAGAATGCTATGATCAGATACCACATATTTGACCGCATCCTTCCCCCTAAATCTTGGGGCTTTCGGTCTCCCCCAGACTGTACATATCACCCTATTCCTGATATGGCCCTGGGAACAGAAGGGCCAGCACTATCTGGGGCCCCTTTGAAGAAACAGCTGTAGTAGGTGACACCCAGTTGTCTCTCCCGTGACTGTCTGCACTGCTAAGGAAAGTTACCTTGGAGCAAGGTATTGAGGTTGACCTTGGCTAGAAAGCCAGTATAGCACATAGGCTCTGGAGTCAGACAGACCTGGGTTGAATCCTGAATCTGCCACATACTAGTGACCGTGGGCAAGTAAGTTCACCCCCTGTACCTAGTGAGTACTCAGTGAAGGTAAGCTGCATAGGCCTCTGCTCTGGAGGGACAGAACAACCTTATAAAACCATAGCGAGATGGGAAAGGCCACACAGGCTGGATTTCTAAGAGGAAATGCCACCCCTCTTTTCTCCGACATCTCTGGCAAAGTTGTCACCCAAAGCTAACAGGCCCAGCCTGTCCGTGGAGGGGAGGGAAGTGATCTCCATCCAAAAGGAAGAACGTTTGACTTAACATTTGAATGAGTTGCTTTAATTCTTAGGAGTGGTGTGAGAGAAAAGGCAAAGGAAGAGATGGGGTAGATAAGAATTGAAGGAACAAGAAGCAATAGGTGGTGAATGAGGTTAATGCTGGTAATTTCTATTTTACGCTAAAAGGCATTTCTAAGCAACTTCTAACCAATCTTATCAGGAAGAAGGAATGAATTAGCTAACTTACGTCCCACTTAGAGAAATGCATGTATATTTTCTCTGCATATGGAATTTGTTTAAAAATTAGACATTGCATGTTTTTAAATATATGGATATATTCTGGACACGCACATTCCATCCAATACCATTTTTCTTCTCCTCTTCCATGTACCATAGCTTTTCTTACCAGCTTCAGACCCAGAGCAGATTCTACACCTGGTAGTTTGAAACCCAGTAGTTTGTCAACCCTTGTGGAATAGCCTAGCAACTCGGAGTCTCAGACTAGTCCAGGCAGGCCAGCAGCTGCCACGCTGTGATGCATTAAAACTACAACAAGTGGCTAAAACATGAGCTCTGGATCCAGATGTCCTTGGTTCAACTTTCTACTCCATCATTTCCTAGATGTGTGACCTATGGCAATAACTTACTTTTTTAAGACTCAGTTTCTACATCTGTAAAATGAGGCTAATAATAAATAATACTTGCCTTAAAGGGTTGAAGATTGAATGAGATGGTGCATGGAAAGCATTTAGCCCAATACACACCCACAGATAATGTTCAATACATAGTTAAATACTGTGTGTGTTTTTTTTCTGGGAACCCTGAGATATATAGGCTTTTATGATTGATTCCAAGTTTAAGGATATGGGTAAACGTAAATGTAAGTGTGGAGGAGATGGGTTTTAGAGGCTATATTGCATGACCCCTACTTTGTATCAATTTAATACCTATTTTCCACTGGAATGCCTGGAATCTTAGAAGACAAAAAAAAATTTTTGTAACAATCAGAAACATGATAGAACTATCAAAAGTATATTCATTTAGTCAGGCACGTTGTAAAATCACAAGTAATAATTTTATTTGGCCACAATTTAAGAGAGGAAATTTCTTGTCAGAGAAAATGTATAAAAGAAAAAGAAAAACAAAAACAAAAACAAAACCATTGAATGACATCAATGGAAGAACCACTAATCCAATTTTTTTCAGAACTTTTTCATTGAGGTAAAATATATAATAAGCTAAAAGTTACCATCTTAACCATTTAAGCATACAGTTCAGCGGCATTAAGTACATCCATATTATTACACAACCATCACCACCATCCATTTCCAGAACTCTTCATCTTACAAAACTAAAACTCTGTACCCATTAAACAATAACACCCTATTATCCTTCCCCTGCCCACCCCTGCAACCACCATTCTATGTTCTGTCTCTATGATTTTGACTACTTTAAGTACTTCATATACGTAGAATTGTACACTATTTGTGTTTTTGTGATTGGCTTATTTCATGTCAATGCCATGTTATAGCATGCATCAGAATTTATTTCCTTTATAAGGCTGAAGAGTATTCCATTATATGTATATACTACATTTTGTTTATTCATTCATCCATCGGTGGACACTTGGGTTGCTTGCCATGCAGCTATGAATGTGGATGTACAAATATCTCTTCAAGACCCTACTCCCAATTCTTTTTTTTTTATTTTTGTATTTTTTAAAAAGTTTTTTAAATGTTTATTTATTTTTGAGAGAGAGAGACACACAGCATGAGTGGGGGAGGGTCATAGAGAGAGAGAGGGACACAGAATCTGAAGTAGGCTCCAGGTTCTGAGCTGTCAGCACAGAGCTCAAACTCATGAACCATGAGATCGTGACCTGAGCCGAACTTGGACACTTAACCGACTGAGCCACCCAGGTGCCCCATCCCAATTCTTTTGAGTGTGTACTCAGAAGGGGAAATTGCTGGATCACAGGGTAACTCTATTTTTAACTTTTTGAGGAACCACCATAATGTTTTCCACAGTGACCAATCCAATTATTATTACCCTGTCCATCTTCACCATGTTTTCACAATATATTTATAAAAAATTAGAAGGATGCCTGGGTGGCCCAGTTGGTTAAGCATCTGACTTTTGATTTTGGCTCAAGTTATGATCTCATGGTTCGTGAGATCAAGCCCTGGGTTGGGCTCTATGCTGACTGTGCGGAGCCTGCTTGGGATTCTCTCTCTCCCTCTCTCTCCCTCTGCCCCTCCTTCACTTGTGCTCGCTCTCTCTCTCTCTTTCTCTCCCCCAAAATAAATATATAAACTTAAAAAACCAAGTATTAAAAAAATAAAAAATTAGAGTCGCCATTTATTATACCAAACAGTGTGCTATCCAAGATATATACGAAATAACGGTGCATTGTTTAGACTTGAGTCTTCTTAAGCAGCTTGATATCGCATGGAGTCACGTGTTCTCTGGGCCAAATCACTTCCCCACAAACATTGCAATATGCCTCACCTTCTCATTATATAAGGTTCCCATATGATTTCTCACCTTTTCTCTAAGATTCAGAGTGCTTTTAAATATAAGCCCTTATGATCTAACCAAATCACCTGAGAAACAGGCAAAGGGCAGGTAGTATTACTTTCACATTATGGACTGAGAAGCTGAGATCTACAGAAAGGAATAAGCTGCTCTGAAGTTTGGCAAACTGTCTGCAGTGCTGTAAAAATGTCTCACCAGACTCTTGACCACATAGATCATTATTTTTATTGCCTTCTCCCTAGATGAGATACGGATTAGTTTGAGAGAGTTGTTTATAGTTTGGCAAGCTACTAAGTAAAAGAACCTAATTTTGATTCTCCATTCTGGTGGGTGGTAGCAATAAAGGGACTTTAGGGAAAGAGGAAATGATAAGCATTGGGAAGAAATGGTAGACACAAAAGTTTTGTTTAGAAGCCTACTGGATGGTCCACGGATTTAATTTATCCAAGCATGGGCATGGGGTCAGGTGGAGTAGGTGGAATTCCCAAGCCGCCATTATGACCCTCAGTTAATGTTAGTTCTTACAACCTTCTTTCCACAGTAAGCCCGGGATCTGAGGTAACAGCTCAGTGAGTTAATGCATGACTAGGATGTCACAAAGGAGAGGCCCAGAGGCAGAGGAGAGAAAAATAGTTCATTTCTTCCATCTTTCTCAGTGTTTTTTGCTCCCTCTCTGTTGTCTTCATCCATTTTTCATTCCATCCCATTTCCTCTTTCTTCCCTTTCGTTTCCTCATTTGGGGACAGTGAGAAGTCACAATCTTGCTGCCAACAGTTGCAACACTCTCAGGAGTCATGGCAGCCACGAAGCCTGGGTTGGACCCTGCCTAGCAACATTGAAGGAGTATCTGTCTGGAACAGATTTTGGAGGCGGGAGGGGGGGGGCAGCTGTCATGTAGATCTTTCATTTTAATTTGGTTTACAATGTCTTTTGCCAAAGAACATTTAAAATTTAAGGGTGGAAAGTCTAATCAGTTCAGTCTTCTTTATGGTTTCCAGGTCTGTGCCTTTCTTAGGAAGACCTTATCAATACTAAATTATGTATTTAAACTGATATATCATATTTCTCTCAACAGAAATTTGGGCAAACTGACGCATTGGACAGGGTCATCTTACAACATGTGCTAGTGTGGATATTGTGCATGTACTTGGACTCTAAGATTTAGTCTCCCCAAGCTATCTTTCCTCCTGGCTCCTTCACTCACTCCCTGCCCTCCACCCCCACCCCAACCATTTCATCTTAGGGCAGGGAGCATTCAGTTGTGACCAGAAAACCACTGAGACTAACATAAGTCAATGGGAATTGCTTGTACATTTGTAAGGGAATATTACAGAACCCAATTTTGAGAATTCTTCCTGTGGCACTGAAAAGATAGCATCCCCAGGCAGCTACTCTTCTTTCTCCCTTTCTCTCAATTTTCTTTGTCTCTGAGCATCTGCTCCGTTCTTCCCTCTAGTCCAGCTTCCTTCATTTACACGAGTGAAGATGGCTGCCTGTCTCATGCCTGAAGCCATTGTCTCATGGGTTCGGCACCTACAGACAACTACAGCTTCAAGGCTCTTGGTGTCCCAACTCCAAGTTCTATATCAAGAGATCTGCTTGGCTCAAGGTGGGTCAGATGTCCACGCCTGGTTCAATTATTGATGGCCAGGGGCGTTAGCCATATGGTTGCCCCTTAGGTAAGTCTAGTAAGCTAGGTAAGCTTCTAGAAGAAGGGAGTATGGTAGGGAGGAAATGACTGGTAGAACTAGTCCAGATCCCACACCCACGTTGCTCTGTGACTTCTGTTCCCTTGAAGTTTGCCCTTGATGTTGTCTCTGACTGGATTTTGTTTCCACCCATGATAAGATTTATACTAGATCCAGGACCTTTTCAGGATAGGTTTTAGTCCCATTGAGTAGGGGATGCTCTGACCTACCATTAAATCCTCCTGGAAGTTATGGAGAGGGGGAAAAATCCTGGAGTATAGATGGAAAAAGATGAGTAATTCCGGCAGCTCTGGCCACGGACACCTCTGGTAACCGTCTCATCCCCATTCAGGCCACCAGTGGGGATGGGTGTAGGAAGAACAGAGAAAGGCTGTTTTAGTCCATTTCTGTTTTTTCCTTCTTCTGCACATTACTCTTGTCCACATGGCTGGTGGAGAATGGTGGTGGCAATGAGCAGAAAAAGATGAATTAAGAGTCGCTTCCCTAATTCTCTTCATAGAGTCAACATAGTCTAAATAAGTTTTCCTCTGAAAAATCTTTTCCATTTTTTGCACCCAGACTAAGGATTTGGTTGCAAATCCAAATGGAAAGAGAGGCTATGGTGGAACCTTAATCAGGCATGCACCTTCTATGATGCTCTGTTTCCTTATTTATAAAAGCCTGGCAATAGAGGCTCTTTGGAGAGACCCCTAACTTCAAAATAATATTGTTATATAAGTATTATTTAAAACATAAAAATAATTTAATCAATATGCCACTTTTTAGCACACCAAAAAATATTCACTGCTGAAATGCTCTTTGGAAAAAAATATGAGGGCTACATGTTGAGACGAAATACATATGGAAACTTTGTTAAAATGTCTGTCTCCAGTTTGCCTGTTTTCAACCGATCACCTTCCTCCAGAATATTCCTCCAGAGTATAAAATGCCTGAGAGAAAAGCAAACGTTTGTAGTGATTCTCCATATGGAGGCTGTTACATAATCACCACAAAGGCACAGTTGGGTTTGAAGACTTCTTCCCACACCAGTTTTAAGCATTGACCCAGATTCCATTGCTTACACAGGAATTGGAACTGATGACTTTGGAAAAATCAATCATCCTCTCATAACACATGATTCTTTGGGGAAACTATGACATGACAATGGCAGTTACCTGCATTTGGATTTGGATTAGAACCTCAGGGTTTGGGTGTGGTGAATATTCAGGAGTTTAGCAGGGTGTAAGGTTACCCGCTATCTTCTGAGCCACTGTAGGTGGAAAGGGTTTACAGTTCTGTCCTTTGGTCTCCTCTGACTAGAAAGCACAGGCCTGGTTTGTGGAAGTTCTGAATCACATATGCCCAAATGTAATCCCAGCCGCAGCCACGTCAAAGTGACTGGTAATAGGCTTAACAGCACTGGTAACTGGAATCATGGCATGTGAAACACAAGCATGAATCGCTTATTCTTTTTATTTTTATCTGAGCGGCCCCCAAAGAGTCAAGATTCCCTACTGTGAGAACCTTCTGTTCTAACTGCATGGAATGAGCAAGATGAAGACACTGATGCCCAAATCACTAAAGGCTTGTGACATCTCAGTCGACCACCCTGGTTTTGCTCATCAGAATTCCCTGGAGAGATGGCCTCCCTTTCCCACCCCTACCAGGAGCACTGACTAAAAGCAAAGAGAATCCCTGACCCCCAGAAAAAACTGGTCTTACTCTGAAGCAGGGGCCACCAAACGGTCTCCGTAAAGGGCCAGATACTAAATAGTTTTGCCTCTGTGAGCCCTTCAGCCTGTTACTCAACCCTGCCATTTGCAAGCAGTCATTAGACAAAATATTGATGAGTGAGCATGGTAAGATTTGGCCTGTGACCCACAGGCTGTAATTTGCCAGCGCCTACAACAGACAAGCCCTTAATGAACCTAAAGAGTTCTACACTTGAAAAATTGGTGCAGAAAAAAATGGAAGGCAAACATCACACAGCGGATATCATGTGCCTCCTAAATGACCTATGTCACTGTTGGTCCCCAGGAAGGTCTTGGACACCAGCCACGTGTTGGCTATTGGGCAGAAAGGGCTATTGGAGTAGGAGTCAGAGGATGAGTATGTCGTGCCCCTCCACCCCCACCCCGGGGTCTTACCCTCCAGACTGGCAACAACAGACAGACCATAACCTAAGTTCTCTGACTTGAAGCATGGGAGCCACAGATACCCCGGGGGGCATACCTCCCCCCAGGCAGGGACCCCTGGCTCCGGGGTGGGGCTGACAGCAGCCGTGAGTGGTGGGCATGTTCTGTGGATTCTTCGCTTGGGTCTGGTACAGGGGAAAGAGTGCTAAGCGGCACTCAGTCAACAACTTTCAACTATCACGTCTCTTCATTATGTTACCAGATGTGTATCATCATCCTTTTTTAAAGAGAAACAACATGAGCCTCTTCCTGCCAGCTCAGACTGTATCAGACAGCAGTCTTCAGAGTATGATCATGACATGACCACAGGCCAGCAGCTTTCCTCTTTTATGTCTCTCCTTCCAACTGCCTGACCCCAGCTCTGCCCCGCAGTGACCTATGCTCTTCTGACCACTTGTATTCAGGAAGCCTATCATCTGTCCACCTGGCCCCACCAAGGATCCAGGCTGCCTGTCTTGTTCCTTCCTGGGTTGGGGGAGCACCTCGTTTGGGACCTCTCTCCTGGGGTTCACATTCCCACTCAGTTCAGAAAAGCAACAAAATAGCAAGTGTACTTGCCAGCTTCACATGTATCCTTTCAAAGAATGTCCTGGGAGCCTCACAGTTCAAAACATTTTCAGCAACTCCTCATTGAATCTTTTAAATTATTGCCACAGGGAAGCCCCTAAAACTAAGCGCAGGGTTACAAGGAACTTCGAGGCTTCTCCTAGTGTGTTTCCTTTTTCAAACAGGCTGAAGGAACAGAACCCAGGAAGGTACCACATGAATGATGCCCAGCAACGCAATAGAAAGAGTGAACCTCTATAGTATTAGTGGAGAGATGAAAGAGGTTGGAAATTACCCTCTAAGTTCATTTCTTAAAAGCTCATTGTTTACTTTGCAAGTACTGTTTGTGCAGAACCCAAGGACAGGAACGCACCGAGCCATCCTTCCCCTGGCTGGCTGCCTTCCTGATGACCGTAAATATAAACCCCCCGAGGCAGGGTGATGCTAAACCAGCCGGCAGAAGCCCAGATTGGAAAGGACAAAAAAAAGGAGCTTCTTCAAGCCTTTGAATTCACCAGGATCATGAATATGTAAGACGCAATGGTTCCTTAGTAGACTCCAAGACATCGCAGATGCTGGGCGTGGGAGGCGTGGGTGAGCACCACTGACGCAAAAGTTAGGGTGTGCGGGACTCTTTGCCAAACTCTGGGGCCGTGTCTCGTTTGTGGCACACATGTTGGGGCCTCCATGAGGGCTGGGCAGAGGCCAGGGAGAACTCAGCGGCTGGGGTTGGGGAGAACAAGACGAAACTGAATAGATGCCTCAGAGTTCCGGATGCAGAGCTGTGTGTTTGAGAAATGTGAGGTCTCCACTGAGAGTCCTCTCCAGTTGAGGTCCTGGGGTCCCCGAAGAAGCAGGTTGTCAGCAAAGAGGGGCCGGGAACGCTAACCTGCCTACAAGGCATAACCAGTTCTCAGAGCACAAGCTTCTCAAGGTTTCAGGCAGTGGGGCTAAAGGAAATGCAGTTCACGGCAGCAACGAGTTCAGGTGCCACGTTCCAGGACCAACAGGAGATTCCCTTTAGGTCCTTCAGATGCGTGCAATTGTCAAGCCTCTTTTGAAGACCCACCTTTTTTTTTCTGAAGTTTATTTATTTTTGAGAGAGAGAAAGCATGAGGAGGGAGGGAGGGAGAGAGAGAGAGAGAGAGAGAGAGAGAGAGAGAGAGAATCCCAAGCAGGCTCCACACTGTCAGCAAAGAGCCTGACACAGGGCTTGAACTCACAAACTGTGAGATCATGACCTGAGTTGACATCTGACGCTTAACTGACTGAACCACCCAAATGTCCCAAAGACCTGCCTTTTCATGCATTTTCCATTCAATTCTCGTTTTCTTTTTTATAATTAAAAAATTTTTAACATTTATTTATTTTTGAGAGACAGAGATAGAGCACAAGCAGGGGAGGGGCAGAGAGAGGGAGACACAGAATCTGAAGCAGGCTCCAGGCTCTGAGCTGTCAGCACACAGCCCCACGCAGGGCTCGAACCTACAAACCACCCAGGCACCTCATTCTCTTTGTTTTCAAGGGAACATAAGTTTATAGGTGAACTTTTTTAGAAGCACAGCATTTATGTAAGGGAATATTCATATTCTTATAGTGTAATATCATCAAGAAGCTAGTAGAAATCAGAGATTACTGGATGGGGTAGTGGTGTGGTTCAGAATATGCCCTTAAACTGCCACAGATCTGACACCCAAGAACCATTTGGGAGGCAGAAGGGATACAGATTCCATAGCTCTGGCTATGCAGTCTTCTTACTGGAAGTCTATAGCCTTTCCTCCTCTACTCCCCACGTGTAGCAGAAGAGCCCTTCCACACTGCTCCAGTCCTAATGTAATTAGATGTGATTAACCACAGTGCAATGACACGGCAGTGGGGCTTTCAGATGCCCAAGATATGCTTTTCTCTCATCATGCTGCAGATTTTTGTAGATTGTCATTACTGGCAAGGATTCCAGAGAGCTCTTCTGCTGGCCTTTCCGATTCTCCAACGAGGTCCTTTATGTGATGGGTCTGAGAAGCAGGGGGTCTTCTTCCGGGAATCTTAATTTCTTCAGAGCTGATGGACTAAACTCTTCCACAGAGTGAGTTATAGGCAAAGTCACAATTGCACTCAACACTGTGTTGGGTGTCTGTAGAGGTGAGTAGCTCAACAAGAGCCAGTCCTCCGGGCTATAGGTTGTTGAAGGAGAGAGGTGATGAAGAAAGCAATGGACTACCTACCAAAAAGTAGCAAAGATACTCTGCCTTGGGGTCAAACACACTTATACTTCAAGCTTGGTACTGTCACTTGTGGAAGGAAGTCAGTTAGTACTCATGAACATCTCTGAGTCTCAGTTCACTCATTGATACAAATAATGCCTACTTCTGAGTTGCATGAAGTCTTACTATAATGTGGCCCAGCAGGGCACTGACATAGGAGGTGATCCCTGCAAAGCAGCTGCTCTCTGTTTTCTTAAGTTTTCATTCAATTTAAGCATATTAGTGGGTCTGTTCACCTGTTCTGTGAGCAAAAGATAAGTTGTTTCTCGGGATATATTAAATTTCTAAGTTAAACACTTGGTGTGTGGGAGCCTACCACTGGGTTTAATTTTCTTGTTTTGGACGAAACTAAAAACTAAAAAATCAGCTCTTTTGTTTGCGGCAGAATTTCATCTCCAAATTTGTTTTTATTTATTTAGTTATTTAAAAAAAATTTTAATGTTTTATTTATTTTTGAGACAGAGAGAGACAGAGCATGAGACGGGGAGGAGCAGAGAGACAGGGAGACACAGAATCCAAAGCAGGCTCCAGGCTCTGAGCTGTCAGCACAGAGCCCGACACAGGGCTTGAACCCACGAACATGAGATCATGACTTGAGCCGAAGTCGGAGGCCCAACCGACTGAGCCACCCAGGCACCCCTCCAAATTTGTTTTTAAAATGCTCTTTTTAACATGGAAATGGCTATTATGTTTTCCTTGTTTTTTAAAAACTAAAAAATGAAAACCCCCTTTTCGGTTTGAGAACCAATCACACTGGAACTTTGGGCATGTAAGTTATTTTTTCAGAAATGTGGCTTTCCTTTAGGGAGGAAGGAAGGGAAAAAAAAGGCTCAGTGAAAATCTATTTGTCCCCTGGTGGTTCCTCACATGTTGGTGGCCCAGTAACTCACTGACTTCTTTTCTTCTAAGCTTTTGTGATTCACAGTAAGGAGTCATCCTAAATTATTCTTTACAAGGACTTTGGAGTCCCTTCCTCCCTTTCTTCCTCCCTCACTTTCTCCCTCCCTCCCTCCCTCCCTTCCTTCCTTCCTTCTTTCCTTCCCATTCCTTCCCTTCCTCCCTTCCCCATCCTTGACCCCTTCCTCTCCCCTTCCCTTCCTCCTTCCTTTCTTGATTTCTTTTTACAAAATTATGGCCACAGAAACCAGCTTAGCTGCCCTTTTCTTGCACACTAAACACACATCATGAGAGAATGTATTTGGGTTTTGTTCCCTATCTCTATTCCCAAAGAGCAAAATTCTTTGTCTTAGCTTGGGCTGTAATAAAAAAAAAAAAATCCATAAACTGGGCGGGTTATCGAGAACATTTATTTCTCACAGTTCTGGAGGCTGAAAGTCTGAAGCCAGGACCCCAGCCCAGTCAGGTTCTGGTGAGGGCGCTCTCCCAGGTGGGCTGAGACTAACTGCTGACTTCTGACCTCGTATGGCAGAGAGGAGGCAGAAGCAGCAAGGTCTGTCCAGACTCGTAAGAGCACTCGTCTCATTTATCAGGGCTTAATCCTTGTGACCTCATCTAATCCTAACCTCCCAAGGGCCCCACTTCTTAATACCATCACATGGGTGGGGGATAGGGTTTCCACATATGAATTTCAGGGGAAAACAGACATTTGGCCCATAACGCTCCTATTGTCTATAATTGCTATTTTAATTCCTCTCCTTCTGTATGGGGCTTGAGGGTTGTGGGGAAAGCCTGATCTTTTCCCAAAAGACCTATCTCTGGTGACTTCAGCCAAAAGAAGCATGAGGTCCTTGGACATGGGGACCCCTATGTCACAGGACATGCTGATCTGGGTGGCAAGCCTTTAGACTCCCTCAGTTTACTCTTCGGAAGGTGATGATACACATTTTAAGGTCTCCAAATTTACTGCCCCTTGGCTCTAGGCTGTGGCCAATTCACCATCTACACAGCAGAGAGCACTCAGAGACAAAAGCCTGGAACATCTGCCACGACCTCATTGCCCGAGCCCCGGAGCCTGCACACTCTGATTCTTCTGTCCTCCTTCTGGATCACCCGTCTTTCTGGCCATTTGGTCACTACCATTGCATCCGTCCTGTTTCTTCTTTAAGTCCTAACAGATCAGCTTCACGTATTTTGAAGCTCTGCTATCAGGAGCATATAACTATAGAGTTGTTATATCTTCTTGATTAGTCGATTCTTTTATCATTATAAAATGCTCTTTACAAAAATCTGGTAATTCTCCTTGGTTTTACCAAACCTCATCTTAGTAGGATGGCAGAGCTCTGGGTTCCTTCCTCTGCTGCAAATTGCAGACTCTGCCTCCAGACAGTCAGCGGGGTAGTCAGGGCTCACTTTACTTGTTCTCCTCCTCTTGATCACTGCAAACCATGGGGCGCCTGCGTGGCTCAGTCGGTTAAGCATTCGACTTCGGCTCAGGTCATGATCTCATGGTTTGTGGGCTCAAGTCCCATGTCGGGCTCTGTGCTGACAACTCAGAGCCTAGAGCCTGCTTCGGATTCTGTGTCTGCCTCTCTCTCAAAAATTAACAAACATTAAAAAAAATTTTTTTAATCACTGCAAATCGTGCCTCCTGTCCAATGTTTGCACTTTGTTTCATGCATTTTGTATACTCATCCCATATTCTAATAACTAAAGGCTGGGAGTGAACATCTCTGTTTTTCCCTTAATAGGTTAATTAAGCTTTTTCATGTTTATTGATGTGACTGTTATTTTTGTACCCAATTTTTTCATATCATCTTACGTTGTCATTGCTGTGAGACTGTGTCATATTTACTGAGTTCATTATTCTATTTGGTGTACTTGCTTTATTTTTGGAAAATTTCTTTTGGGATTAAGGAAAATTTTTAATTTTTCCTCTAATGATTACCTTTGTAGTGTGGTTAATTGTTTTTATTTTATTTTATTTTAATCTTTAAATATTTAAAATTTTATTAAAAAATAAAAGAAATTTTTAAAAACTTAAAAATCTTTTGCTATCTGGTCTGTCAGTTTTAAATGGCATCTTCTGGCTCTCGCCTATTAATTTTAGGTGTAAAGTCAATAATCTTATTCTACTTTCTCTTTTCTCACTCCCTTCTCTCATTTTTAAAAATTACATCTTGAGAGGGCCTGGGTGGCTCAGTTAGTTGAGCATCCGACTTCGGCTCAGGTCATGATCTTATGGCTTGTGAGTTCGAGCCCCTTGTCTGGCTCTGCTGACAGCTCAGGGCCTGCAGCCTGCTTTAGATTCTGTGTCTCCCTTTCTCTCTGCCCCTCCACCCCCTCTCAAAAATGAATAAACATTTAAAAAAAATTTTTAATTACATTCTTGGGGCAACTGGCTAGCTCAGTCAGCAGAGCCTGAGACTCTTGATCTTGGGGGTTGTGAGTTTGGGTCCCACCATGTTGGGTGTAGAGATTACTTAAAAATAGAATCTTTAAAAAAATACATTCTATTCTATCTGAATATACAGTGTTTATATAACATTCTTCTACCTATGTCTCCAATCTTGTATTAGTCCTCACTCTGCAGTATGTGAACTGCTCACCCTCAGCCCTTTTTGCCGAAGTGTCCCCAGTAATCTCCTGGCTAAAGGCAGTTCATTCTCTCATGGACTCCTCGGGAGGGGCACATGTGTTCAGTATTCCTCAGTTCTGGCATATTCGACCCATCTGTCTACATCCTTGATACTTGAAGAACAGCGTGGCTGGTTATCAAGTTTCTTGAAAATGCTGCTCCATTTTTATTTTGCTTGATATGTTGTTTTTGAGAACTCAGATGCCAGTCTAATCCTCTCCCCCTTTTGGCTATTTCGTGTCTTTGTCAGGATGCTCTATCAATGATTTTCTGTCCCCTTAAACCCAAGCAGCTTTGCGAGACTATATCTCTGGGATGATCTTTTCAGGTCAGTTTTACCAAGTGGATCTCTTCACTGGTTAGGTTCAGTTTGTGATTCATTTCTGGGAAGTTTTCTTGGACTATAATTTTAAATATTAGTTCTATTCCATTGCTTTGATATTCTTGTTTGGGAACTCCAATCAGACATGCTTTGCCTGACTTCCATTTCATTTGCTCTCCTCTGACCCTTTTTACTTCTTTCCTTACCTCACTTTTACTCGCTTGGTTGTTTTCATGCTTTTCAGTAATGACTATATTAAATTTCTCTTTAAATGTACTCTTCCTTGGGCTTTGTGGTTTAGTTTTCATTTCTGGTAAGACTTGTATTTTCTTTTTCTTTTATATCTTTCCTTATTTCAACAACTGTGATTTCATTTCTTCTGCTTTTCCTTTTTGGTCCATTTGTGTTGTTAGGTTTTATATTTTTTTATTCAAAAAAATTTTAATAACTCTAATTCTTTAAAGATCATTAATTTTTACTATCCTGTTTTGCTAAAAGTTTCATCAGGTTCATGGGAGCCTTGGAGTGATATTTTCTTCAGCTGAATTACTTTGGTTTGCATTAAAAAAATTTTTTTAATGTTTATTTTTGAGAGAGAGAGAGAGAGAGAGAGAGAGAGAGAACGCAAGTGGGGGAGGGACAGAGAGAGAGGGAGACAAAGAATTCGAAGCAGGCTCCAGGCTCTGAGCTGTCAGCACAGAGCCCGATGCGGGGCTCGAACTCACGAACCCTGAGATCATGACCTGAACCAAAGTCAGACGCTTAACCAACTAAGCCACCCCGGCGCCCCTGGTTTGCATTTTTTTACAACAGTCTGGATATGATCTCTTTTTTTTTTTTTTTTCCTATTTCTAGTCATTTTGTGGAGAGGGTTTCTAGAGTGAAGGCAGCATCTCTTACGGTTTCTGTTGCAGGTTCCTGATGCAAAGTGTTGATGGTGAGGTTGGGAAGAAGGAAAGGGGTAAATGTGTCCTTTTTTTCTTCAGGATCATTAATTTTATCTTATATCCTTCTTTCCTTTTACTGCTATGTCTCTCAAAGAGACACCTGGGTGGCTCAATCAGTTAAGTGTCCGACTTTGGTTTAGGTCTTCAAGCGCCATGTCCAGCTCTGTGCTAACAGCTCAGAGCCTGGAGCCTGCTTCGGATTCTGTGTGTGTGTGTGTGTGTGTGTGTGTGTCTGCCCCTTCCCCACTCGCACTCTGTCTCTCTCCTCTCAAAAATAAACACTTAAAAATTTTTTTTAAAAACCTCAATATGTCCAGAACCAATCTTATGATATCACTAGCCTGCCCATACACACACACACACACACACACACACACACACACACACACACACACAGTTTAAAAGAAGGCTTCAATTATTTTTTATTGCTTTTTAGGATAAAAATAAAAATAAAAATTATTAAGATGGACTGGCTCCCGTTTGACTCATGTTAATATGACATCTTTTCCCTATGCCTCTCTGTCATCCCAGTCCTGTCTCTGTCTGTTGGCTTTCATCCTGCCCCTGCTCTTTGTCTATACTCTTCCTTCTGTATGAAGTGCTCCTTCCTCTCTTTATCATCTGGTTAACGCTTTCTCCTACTCCAGATTATAACTCAGTTATCCTTTTCTGGAGGAAGCCTTGCCTGAACCCCCTTAACCAAATCCAACCCACTCTTCTACGTTCACACTGGCACAATGTACCTCTCATTTGTAGTGCTTATAACAGTTGTAATTTTATACTGGTGTTCGTGACTACTTCATTCATGTGTGACACCTCTACTGAATCCTAGACTCCATGAAATTAAGAGTTATGTCTGTCTTTACTCACTCTTGTACGTTAAGCATCTAGCATAGTATAGATGTTCAATAAATATTTGTGGAACACGTGAATAAATAAATAAAAATGCTCTTCCATTGTTCTTTTTTAGAATCATGTTTAGATCTGTCTCTGCCTTTTTAAGAAATGATGTAAGTGAGGAGGATGCTTGAAGGGATTGGTCAAGCAGGAAGAAAATCAAGTAACATGGAAACAAAATAAGTTGGTCCCTTGTAATTAGTCTTCTCAGAAGAATTCTTTTGTTTCTTTCTCAAAGATGAAATTGGAATATGAAAATTGATATTTTGGTCCCAGAATGATAAGCCATAATTAGAACATGTCTACTATTGAGACTGGTGGTACACTTTGTCCTTCTTACCTGTAAGCCTCAAGGAGCCTATGACCACAATCCAAATGATTGTGTCATCAACAGGACCACCAAGCCTAGGTCTTTACCCACTTTTTAATGCTTCACTTCTAACATGGGAAGCTACCTTTTCAAGAGATCCCCTGCTACACTGTCAAGCCTCTGACTAGGCTGGGCTATAGTTGCCTTGGTGTGAGCGGGTCACTGTTTTTAAGGATAGGATCTCATTTGGGATGGTATTGAAGAGGGTAATCCTCTTCAATGAAGGTGATTATTAAGACCAAGTATCAAACAATGACTGGTAGCCAAAAGTGAGTTCATATCAAAAATTTCTACAGAAAGAGTTATAGCTTCTGAAGTGGGAATGTAATACATGGTCTGGGGATTAAAAAAGAAACAAAACTAAAGATGAGAGAAGATGCAAGGGATGATCCAAAAATTTGAATAGATAGGGTGGGTGTCAGGGCCAGAAAGGTATCATGGGACAAGTAAGGCCATGGATGTGTCAGTCTGGAACACAAGACAGAATATTCTTGGGTAAGTTGGTTTTGCTGACTTAGTAAACTAGATCAATTTGAGGCATTTTAATCTATGCTTGCTCTTCGTGATGTTTTCTTTCCCTGATTCTTGCATCACTTTTGTCATCTCAGAAACACATCAGGAGAAAGACAGAAGCTCTTAGGTGGCTTATTAGTATCGGATAAATTGATCCTTCCATTCACAAAGATATTCATTCCTCAATAAAATAGAACTTTCAGTCAGGTAGTTCGTCCTTAAAAGAAAGAAAAGAAAAGAAAGCATGAACTCCATCCCTTTTTTGACTAAATACTATGAACCAACTTGTCTATTTCTAAGTAGAAACTTTCACTCTTTATACATGTTAAACACATTTTTTTAAAAAAAATGCCATTTGGCCCCTTGCTTCCTGAGTTCTTGGTAGAAAAACAAAATGGTCAGTAACTCATTTCAGCATCCACATTGGGGCGCCTGGGTGGCTCAGTCGGTTGAGCGTCCGGCTTCGGCTCAGGTCATGATCTCGTGGTTCGTGGGTTCGAGCCCCACGTCAGGCTCTGTGCTGATAGCTAGCTCAGAGCCTGGAGCCTGTCTTTAGATTCTGTGTCTCCCTCTCTCTCTGACCCTCCCCTGCTCACGCTGTCTCTCTCTCTCTCTCAAATATAAATAAAACATTTTTAAAAAATTATAAAAAAAAAAAGCCATCCACATTTAGCTGAAAAGTTTTTGGTGATTCAACCCCACAGATGTAAGGTAGAAGTCTTCCAGAAAGCAAGTGGGAGTCATGAGTTTACTAAAACTCTGGGAATACATTCTTTTTAAGGCTTGAAGAATGCCAAGGCTTGCCCTTGTTTTAGGAAGAATAACTACCTAAGAAGTTTCAGGTCACTAGAAGATATGGCCCATCATGGGGAGGGCAGGGACAGCTGGGCCCAGGCCACAGTTGGCATGTCACCCGCCTCCCACCTCCCGCCTGCCTTGCGGCTCTCCCCAGAGATATCCACTGGGTGGGAAGTCTGCTGCCAGAGAACACAATCTGATGTTTTCTGTTCCTGCTCCAGGAAGTCCCCCCTTCCCCTGCCACCCCCACATCCTCAGCCTGGAAACAACTTTTAGAGAGGAGAAAGGGAGCAAAGCCAAAAAAGGCAAATAGCCATGGTGGGGTTTGAAGAGAGGGGCCCCTTGTTAAGCATTTCTCCTCCAGACTTGAAAGGACACTTCAGAGTCACTCATCTTAGTTCTGATCTTCCTCAGTATGTAAGAAGCCACTAAGAAAATTTACCCTGGGAAGACAAAATTCCTGAAGCCGAGTGAGACACAGATAGCTGTCACCACATGATCTGGCCTTTAGTTACCTCTGACTTCATCTCTCCCCACTCCCTGCTATGCCAGACTGGGCTGCAGCCACTCAGGCCTCCTTGTGGATTCTCAAACAGCTAAACATGCTCCTCACTCCCGGCCTCTGCCCATCCTGGTGGTACTCCCACACATCTGTATGGCTTGCTCTCTCACTTCATCCAGGGCTGTGCTCAAATGTCATTCTGGCAGACACATCTTTCCTGGCCACTCTGCTCATACCCTTATTCTATTTTCCTTCATAGTACTTTTTTTTTTTTTATCACTTGATGTGTTTTATGGTCATGTTTGATGTGTTTTATGGTCATGTTTGTTTGTAATACAGCTCACTTGACTAGAATATAAGATCCATAGAGAAGAGACTTCCTGCTATACCCATGGCACACAGTGGGTGCTGAATATATATTTGAAGAAAGGAGGGAGGGAGGGAAGGAGGGAGGGAGGGAGAAGGGAGGGAGGGAAGGAGGAAAACAGAAGAATGGAGTTGGGAGAGCGGAGGAAGACGGGGGATGAGATGAAAGGTGAATAGAGAGCTAAATGGAGTGTCTGAAAGTATACATGGAAGGCACCCAAAGAAACATTCTTACTTCATCCGTTCCCTGTGCCTGGGATAATCTATTCTGAGTAGTAGTGAAATATTTTATTTCATGTTAAATTCATGTTAAACGAACTATCGGTCAGGTTATTCTCTTCCACTCCCAAAACCCGTGTCAGCCTCTGCTTTAGTGCCTATTGTTTTGTTCTGCTTTGTTAACCCTAACTAGTCCCAAGCCCTTTCAGAAAGGTAGCCCTGCCCTGATCCTCAGTCTGATGGCTCAAGATCTTTCTGCCTTGCCTTACAGGAGTCTGTCCTCCTCCACTGTCCCTCTCCCAGCCTAACAGCAGCCCGTGCCACCTATGAAACACTTTCCTGATGTCAGCTGATGGGAACCCCACTGACTCCTGTCTGCTACACAAACAGAGCCAACCCCAGCTGCCACAGTGATTGTCAGCCTTGTGCTGGATTCCAAACCTCTTCTCCTGCCCACCTTTGGTACTGCGGAGTGGGCCATCCTGCTTTGTACCCAAGACATCATTAAAAGTTATAGAAAAGAAAATTTAAAAAGAAAACAATTAAAAGTAAGCCAGCACATGTGAATATACACATATATATCCTATGTGTGTGTGTGTGTGTGTGTGTGTGTGTGTATATATATATATATATATATAAGATATATATGTATATATTAGAAGGCCTTTGACCTAATAATAATGTCGTCAAGGCAAATACCAAAAAAGTAAAAATTTCCCCACTTACCTCCTTAAAGTGGACCCAACTGCAGAGATATGGGCCTGGACAAGGTTCTAATTACTTCCTGCCCTGTAATTAGAAGGGCCTATCTATCAGACCCAGAGTTGGGCCAGTGGGTCAGTATATAGGTCTAAGCTGAGGCAGCAAATGATGGTTCCCTCTGAGATGCCAAAGAGAACATGGGCTCCCCTGGGTAGCCATGGCTGGCCTTGGCTTTTCGGAGGTCCTGCGTGACCAGCAAGTCCTCCCCAATCTGTGCAGGCCCTTGTCTCTGACACAAACCCCCAACCTTGACCCAGAACCAGTGCCAGGTGGCTTTGGCCCGTGTTTTTCTCAGCTAGACTCGCTATCCTGGGAGTTTCCCAGAAAGCCTTTGTCCTTCCACAGCCGTCTCTCAGTGCAGTGAGATTGTTTATGGGAGAAAGTTGATCAATGAAGGGTGATGTCACAAGCTGCAGCCAGGCTGTTTTTCTTGAAGGCTGCCCACACAGTACTATAATCATGCAAACTGAAATTCAGGAAATAAAATGCAACACAGACAGTTTGTCATCCTTGTTAGTAATGGAATTGATGAATGAAAGGTCCAGTCATCCAAAGTCCCTGAATTGGGTCTTCTTTTTCAAGAAGACAACAACAAAAATTGGCTTTTCAGTTGCAAAGTAGACAAATTGAACAATAAATAGTTGTTGAGTGTATTTGAGCTTCATCTCCCACTCTTCCTCCTGATCTGTGGTTTTCTAACCATAGAATGCAGAGCAAGTGGAAACAAGCTATCTGAATTCTGAATCATTAAAAACTGGATAAGCAGATTGAATGACAGAGAGAAGCCATATTTCATAGTTTCCTGTGTCATTATTAAATATGAAAGAACATTGTCTACTTTGTTATAGATTAGATACCCAGCCTCACTTCCAAGAAAGGCTTAATAAGGTGAGCAAACGGTTGCCCTCGATTTTTCGCTTTCCTTTTCTATGGCCCACCTAGGAGAGACCCAGGAGTTGAAATAGTCAGAAAGTTTAGCAGTTCCCAAGACATAGTGCAGACAAAAAGATGTAGTTAAAAAACACTACTGCTTTGTGGGGTGCTTAGGTGGCTCAGTTGGTTAAGCACCAACTTTGGCTCAGGTCATGATCTCACAGTTCATGAGTTACATCAGGCTCTGTGCTGACAGCTCAGAGCCTGGAGCCTGTTTCAGATTCTGTATCTCCCTTGCTCGCTCTCTCTCTCTCTCTGCCCCTCCCCTGCTCATGCCTTGTCTGTCTCCCTCTCCCTCTCTCTCTCTCTCTGCCTCCTAAAATAAAATAAACATTAAAAATTTTTTTTAAACTACTGTTTGGGGACAAATGTATGACCTGACTGGAAAAAGGCCTTCTTAACCATTGGGTCTAAAGAATCCAGAAAAACTGAAGGAAACAGGCAAAAAATTCTAAACAAATAGATGAGTTGAGATCACAAGACCCAGATAAACCAGGAAAGAATGGTGGGCAGTGGCTGTCAGATCAGAGGCATAATGACATACTAACATAGATTGGCAGGTCTGAATTTGTGATACAGCGAAGTTATAATTCTGATCCAAGTATGGGGGCTGGTTCCCTCCACCCTGCCTCTGTACAATCTGCTGTGTAGACAAGCTTTGTTTGGCAAGGCTGTCTTTATAGTGCCCTTGATAGACTCCTCCTAAGTGTAAGAATTCCTGGGTTTGCCTTCTTTTTTTATCTCTTCTCTTTCTACCCGTCCTACCTAGATCATTCTGATGGCTTTAAATAGTATCTCAAATCTCAAGCCTCAGGGCTGAGCTCCAGAATAATTGGTCTCGGTGTCCACTATTCATCACCACCTGGATGTCCCATGGACGTTGTAAACATGAAATGCACAAATCTTTCACTTGCTTCCTTCTAAAATATCTTTGTCCTCTCCCTATATTCCCTAGCTCAATAAATGGCATGCCCACTCACCCACTTCTCAACCTAGAAATGGGCTCACGTTCAACCCAAGTTCAGTCAATTCTACTTCCAAAATAGGTCTCAAAACTATCCATCTTATCCCATCTTCTCTGGCACTTTCCTAGTCCAAGTCATCATCATCTTTTACCTAAATTAATAACCAGTCTCCTTATATCCACTCTTGCTCCACCAACTTCGTCCAGAGTTACTTTATCAAAAGATGGATGATTGTGTCATTCTCTTTCAGTGGATTCTCACTGAATTAGGAGAGTCTAGTCTTCTTCCCATGGCCTAAAGACTCCATGATCTTGCTTTTGTTTATCTTTTGCCTTGTCTCATGCCGACATTCCCTTCTGCCAGATTCTATGGCCTTAAACATGACAAGGTCTGTTTTTTATCTCACTTGTTTATCTTCTTTTTCCATAAGACTATCATTTTGTTCATTACTCTAATGTTCCTTAATGTTCTAATGTTCTAATGTTCCTTAAAAGTGTCCTGCAGTAGGTACTCAATAAAAATGTATTAAACAAATGTTGATGGATGCTGGAGGTCAGAGAAAAGAGCAACCTTGAATCAACTTGAATGGTTCCAGTAGTTGTTTGATTTTTGAAGAAGGAAGAATCCCAAGCTATCTCCTCAGTCAAAATATGCTTGTCCTGGGGCACCTGGGTGGCTCAGCCGCTTAAGCGGCTCAGGTCGTGATCTCATGATTTGTGAGTTAGAGCCCCACGTTGGGCTTTGTGCTAACAGCATGGAGCCTGGAGCCTGCTTCAAATTCTGTATCTCCCTCTCTCTCTGCCCTTCTCCTGCTCATGCTCTGTCTCTCTCTCAAAAATAAACAAACTTTTAAAAAATGCTTGTCCTGTTTTCCTTTCTCTCAAGGTCTGACTTAGCAATACTAGTGAATTTAATAACCATCTGTTCTGGTCACTTACTATGAAACAAACTACCCCCTCAACATAATGGCTTAAGACAACAACCATGTTATTATGCTCAGCTATCTTGTGGGTCAGGTATATTTAATCAGGACACAGTAGTGGTGCCTTATCTCTGCTACACAATGCTGGAGCTTCAGGTGGAAAGATTCAGAAGCTGAGGGCTACCTGATAGCTGAGAATTTAAACCATAAGGTAGCTCCTTTGCTCATGTGTCTGGTTCCTAAGCTAAAAGGACTCAAAGACCAGACTGGTGACCAAATACTTTCCCATGGCTTGTCTACCCAGCTTGACTTGCTCACAGCCTCATGGCCTCAGAGGTCCAAGAGCTAATGTTCCAGCAAACAAAGAGAGAAGGGCATAGCACGTTTTATGATCCAGCTTCCTAGGTCAAACATTATAGTGTCACTTTCACCCTACTCTACTGTTTAAACAATCACAAGCTCACTCAAAAGGATGAGTAAGGGACAATCTCTTGAGGACTAAGGGACAAGGTCACCCTGTGGAAGAGAATGTGAGATGGGAGACATTGGCCGTATTTGGAAAATACCATCTGCCACCCATCACATGTTAAAGTACAGATGAAGATGTGCTCTCTGCTCTACTCCCTTCCTTAGCTCACCCTACCTTCCTGTGTTCCCAGTCCTAATTATTTATAACACATGTTCAACATAACAAGAATATTTTATATCCAAAAGGAGTAAATCCCCTGGTGGGCTTTCCAAACCAGGCTAGAGGAAATAAGAGAAAAGACTTACAGCTCTACGGTAGATGCCCTTAGATCTGACCCTTGCACCAGGTAGGCACCCTATAGATCTTGAACCCCAAGATTTCCAGAGGCCACATGTCTGCTGGTATCAAAGGGTCAAGTTTATATTCTTAATGCATATATGTTGAGCATATACAGCTGATCCTCATTATTCATGGGTTCTACATTTGCAAATTTGCCTACTCACTAAAATTTATTTGTAACCCTTAAATCAATATTCACAATGTTTTCACAGTCATCTAGAGGCATGTGCAGAGCAACAAGAAATTTGAGTTGCCCCCTGTGCTCATTAACAGCTGGGGTCACACCAGACAATGCTTTGCCTCCTGTTTGCATTCTCCCACACTGTACACAAGTGTCCTTTTGTGGTCAATGTAGTGCTATGTCTTTCACATTTCTCCAAGCTGAAGCACTGTTAAGTGGTCCTAAGCACAATAAGGCTGTGATGTGCCTTACATTGAAAATTCATGTGTCAGGTAGCTTTATTCAGGCATGAGTTATAATGCTGTTGGCTGTGAGCTCAATACTGATGAATCGATGATATATGCTAAATAAGGTGTCTTTAATATGCATATTTTACACACATAAAACAAGGCTATGTATTGAGCATTTGACAAAAATGTTGAGACCAGAGGCTCTTAGGAACCTAATTTTGTATTTCTCCTAAGAGCAATTGTTTTGTATCTGTTAATTCAGTGTTTGCCGAGACTTTATGGACCATAACTACCATGAGTAATGAGAATCAACTGTACTATATGCCAAGACTGCTGTAAGCCCTGGAGATGAAACAGTGAACAAAAAACACAAAAATCCCTGCGCTTATGGACTTTACATTCTAGAGGAGAGAAGAAGACATAAAGGAAACAAATAAGTAAATGATACAGTATGTCAGAAGGTGATAACCATTATGGAAAAAATAAAGCAAGGGATGGGAGATGGGGAGAGTCCAGAGTGGAATTGTTTTTGTTGTTGTTGTTGTTGTTGTTACTGTTGTGTTTTGTTTTGTTTTTTCAAAATAGCATGATGAAAGTAGACCTGACTAAGATTCAGATGACATTTGAGCACATAAAAGAGGTATGAGGAAGCAGGTTAAGCAACTTCTGGGGGGAAAGCAGAAGGAACAGACAGTACACAGGGTGATAATACACCTGACATGTCCAAACCACAATGGGGCTCATGTGCCTGGAATGGAGTAAGTAGGAGATGAGGTCAGACAGGTAAGAAAGTTCAGCTCAACGGGGACTTCTAAACCATTGTAATGATTGGAGCTTTCAATCTGAGTGAGAAACTGTCAGTAGCCTTGGTTGAAATGTGAGTGAGATCAGAAGAATGTTGCAAAAATCTAGACATGAAGGATGGTTATGGTCAGTTATGAAAAGTGACCAGAACTCAGATACATTCTGAAGGCAGAGCCAACAAGATTTGCAGCTGCATTAGATGTGAGGTTGGGAAAGAAATAGTGAAATCAAACATGACTCAAAGGTTTTTGGCCTGAGAAGTTGCAAGGATGATGTTGCCATTAACTGAGGTGGGAAAAAAAAAAACTGTAGATGAAACAGGTGTCAGAGAGAATATCAGGGTTTCAATTCTACCCATTTTAAGTTGAGATGTCTAATTAGATTTCCAAAAAGAGATACTGCATAGGTAACTGGGTGTGCAGGGCCAGAATCAGAGAAATCCATGCTGGTAATATACCTTTTGAGATGGGATTTAGAGATATGAAACAAATGAGACCACCAAAAAATGAGTGCAGGTTGGTAAGGGAAGAGAAAGCGTCCACTATTGAAATCCTGGGTCACTCCATTTTAACAGATCAGAGAAGACACAAGGAATGAGCAGAGAATTTTGAGAAGCATGGTCTCCTAGAAGCTGAGTGAAGACAGTGCTCCCCAAAACAGAGAGTGATCAATGGTGCCATCATGTCTAGAAGTCAGGTAGACTGAGGGCTGAGAAGTGACCATTGGACTTAGCAACATAACAGTGATATGCTGGTAAACACAACAGGCTCTTGGGAGGGGCAGAAAGCCCTAATTTGTAGTTTGTCAGTTTCCATATTGAAAATACTCCTACATGGTTGATTTCAAGCTATTAATGTGATGTCACTGAATGCAGCGTTTAGAAGAGATGTGCACAATCGACTCTAAAGAGGCAGTACCAACTGGCACCGGTACCCCTCTGAATGCTAATAGTATCCATTGCCTCAAACGGCTTTGGCTTTGGCTTCCAAGGGTCAAGTGTGAAGTTGGCATGGCTGAACTGTATCACCTAGACAGAGCCAACAAACATTTATGTTATCAATCGATGTTCATTTATTGAGGGCAGTCAAAGGACCTTGCTGGAGGTACCTGGGATGCAGAGCAGGATGTCATGGTCCCTGAAGCCTAGAATCATGATAACCTTTAAAAGAGAGAGCATTCCAACAATGAAAAAGTATAAGGCACCTCCCCTAAGCCCACAAAAAGTGCAGACTGGAGTTATGCAGTCCCAAGACAAGGAACAGCAAGTATTGTCAGCAGCCACCAGAAGCTAGGAGAGAGGTGTGGAATAGATTCTTCCTCAGAGACTCCAGAAGGAACCAACCTGCCGGCCCCTTGATTTTGTACTTCTGGTCTCCAGAAATTTTGTTGATGTAAGCTGAAGTAATTTGTTATGACAGCCCTAGGAAATGAATACAGATTGTTAGGATGACAGCATTTCTCAAAGAAACATGAGAGAAGAGGAGAGGGAAAAAAAGAAGATTAAGAAGTGCGGTCCCCAGGGGCACCTGGGTGGCTCAGTCGGTTGAGTGTCCGTCCGACTTTGGCTCAGGTCATGATCTCACAATTCGTGGGTTCAAGCCCCACATTGGTCTCTGTGCTGACAGCTAGCTCAGAGCCTGGAGCCTGCTTCAGATCTGTGTCTCTTTCTCTCTGTGCCCCTCCCCCATTCACACTCTGTCTCTCAAAAATAAATAAATGTAAAAAATTTAAAAAATAAAAAAATTTTTAAAAAAGAAGTGTGGTCCCTGAAGCCGAGTGAAAACAGCATTCCCAGGAAGAAGGAATGATCCCTGCTCTGCTGCTTGGAACAAATTCTGGACTCCTGGATCTTGGTTTGAGCCTCACTGGCTCATCATGGACTATGCCATTTGCTTCAAAGCTGTAAATAACCTCCCCAGTGGACCCTGGTGGAGCCTAACCCTCTCCCCTAGTTCTGTCTTCATATGCAGGCATCAGACAAAATTCACTGCTTTAACAGAATTAAACCATCACGAGCCATTAACATATCAGTTCTATGGGAAGCAGTCCTCTGGTGATTCAATACAGAGTGAAAGAGGAGAGAAAGACCCAACAGGAAACTACCTGGGAGTCCTGGGCATGTGGGAATACTAGCAAGAAATTGAGGGGGGTCCACAATGGAAGTGATGAAGAATAAGAATAAATTGTGCTTGTGTCTATATATTTTTGTTTTGGCTGTTCAGGGACCAAAAGCGGCCATTTGATGAATTCTATTTAAAGCCACTTACTAAGGACCTGCTAAGAGCAATGCACGCTTTTAGGTGGGTAGCAGACCTGCAAAGATTAATAGGTCCATCTACTAGATCCATTTCCAGGGAAGGCTGACTCTTGGAGGAAGGGAACATATATTGTTGTGAGTGAGCAGAGGGAAGAAAAATGTTACCACACCCCTCAGCTTCTGGGTGATGATGCCCCCAAGACAGCAGCAGAGTTTTCAACACTGAGAGCTCCATGGAGTTCTTCCTTCTCCAGAAGGAAGCCAGAGACACCAATAGCAGACTAAAGAGTTCGAAGGAACCTGGCAGCTCAGAGATCTAAGATGTCTGCCAAAGGGAAAGCCCATGTGGCACCTTCACATGGCAGACGATAGGTTTTTGCCATTTCCTGAGGAAGGAAGCATCTGGCTCTCAAGAAATGGCAGAAGTTTGACAGACTTGATTTCAGATTGGTGAAATCTTTTGGTTTATGTGGCAAGATGTTATAAGATCCTTATCAGTAAGAAAAGCACACAGTGTCTTCTTCATAAGACCTCTTGTGTTTCAATGTAGGGGTGTGTCTGGCTTTCCGTTTGGCCTCCTTACCCCCAACCCATATTCTGAACAAAAGTTCCACGGGAAGGAGTTCAAGTGGAGAACCCATTTGGAAGAGTCTTTCTTTGTCATTATAAGCAAGAAGAAAATGGCAAATGGGATAACTATGTGTTTAGTTCAGTCCCCTTGGCATCCTATATTTGGCTCAGCTTTTCATGATTTGGGAATAAAAGTTGTTTTTAGGCCTAAGGAACTCAGCTAATCGGCCAGTTTCCCAGTTCATCTTACAGGAGTGGGCACAGCTTTGGGAGACCAGTTTTTACCCTCTGAGCTCTTGCGTTCCACCTCAAATAAAAACGTATTAAGAAAATGAAGCCAAGTGGAACAAAGTTCAGGAGCGGGAGGAAAGTTGACATAAAAGCTTCAGTGACAACAGCTGGCCCCAGGAACGAGTGACGAAGCTGAAGGGGATATTAGTGAGTGGAGCTGAGCCAGCCACAAAGCAAGGTTTTGCAGGAATTAAAAAAAAGGGAACAGGGAATTCATTACAATGAATTCCTCCTAAAACACTGAGAGTTGGAGGCGGCGCATAGGTTATTCAAAGGGTAACTTTGAATGCTGCAAGGTTTCCGAGCACTTCTTACAAAGGAAGCTACAGGGAACTCTGCCAAGCATATGGAATTTCCAACTTAAAGTCAAGGGGACTGGCTTCCGAGCCTCCTGGAAGTAGATATGTGGACACAGATGGCAGTTGTGCTTTCGGGTTTAGTGAGGAGTAAACTTCGGCTCCTTTGGTTTTCTTACTCGTCTCTATCCCCTGCTGATATTTCCCCTGGCAGAGAATGATTGCACTGACCAAGCCAAATGCAGGCAATAAAATCCGGCAATGCTTTCTATTGTATTAACTCCAGCAAGGGGTTAGAAGGCCCTGGGACAAACATGCCTGTTGTGATATTGGAGCTTCATGGTCTCAAGGGCAGACCAGATCCTGGAGAAGTCTAGCGTGTGGAGCAGAGGCTGAGAACGGGGACTGGAGTTAGTGGTCACTCCAACTTTGTTTGCTTTTGGTGAGTCTTCTCAGAGGATGGTGGGCAGACCAGAAAAATCATTCTGGAGGGGAAGCCATACAAAGAAATATTTCAGGAAGGCGCCAAATGAAGAGAGCCTTTTCTAATAAAGCTAATAGGATGGTGGAGAGGCTGCCAAACGCTGCTCCCTCCGACCCCATTTTATTGGCAGTGAAAGTAAGTGAAATAATTGCTATGAAGACTAGCCCTTTCTTAGAAGTGACCCTTGTTGAAAAAAAAAACATCCTGTGTTTTGCTAAGTGGTCCGTCTCTGACGAACACTGTGAGTAAAAGAGAAACTCTAGCTGTGACTTTGGCCAAGTCAAGTGGGCATGCAATTCAGGAGGGGGCCGAGTCCCAAACATTCCACTTGATGCAGAAAATGAAACAGAAGAGGGGCGCCTGGGTGGCTCAGTTGAGCGTCTGACTTCGGCTTGGGTCATGATCTCACGGTTTGTGAGCTGGTGCCCCACGTCAGGCTCTGTGCTGACAGCTCGGAGCCTGGAGCCTGCTTCAGATTCTGTGTCTCCTTCTCTCTGCACCCCTCCATTCGCTCTGTCTCTCTCTCAAAAATAAATAAAAACATTAAAAAATAATTTAAAAAGAAAAAGAAAATGAAATAGATGAGGGGAGAAGGTATAGTGCAATGTTGTTGCTGTTGTTGTTGTTGAATGTTTCTTTGGGCAGGGTGCCTGGGTGTCTCTGTTGGTTAAGCATCCGACTCTGGATTTCAGCTCAGGTCATGATCTCTCGGTTCATGAGTTTGAGCCCCACATTGGGCTCTGAGCTGACAGTTGGCGCCTGCTTGGGATTCTCTCTCTCCCTCTCTCTCTCTGCTCCTCTGCTTGCATGTGTTCTCTCTCGCTCTCTCTCTCTCTCTCTCTCTCAAATAAATAAACAATAAAAATATATTTAAAAAAAAAAAGATTAAAGTTACCAAAAATATTTAATGTTCTTTGGGCAGGTCACCACGTCCTGAACCTGACCTGGAGCTGGCCATCACCTCTGAGCTATTTACACTAAAATTAAGTTGGCCAGAGGGATGAGGTGAAAGGTAAGTAAGATTCCTTGTTAGCCCATGGTTTTGAACCCAAAGTATTCTCTTGTGGCCACAAAGAGGATGTGGTAGAGTCAAAAGCATTCATTGAATAGTTCCTCTGTTGTTTTGAAGCAAGGCGCAGATATTTAAAGGAGACTACATGTGCCAAAACAGACTATCTGAAGACACATCTGATGAGACAGCAAACTTGCTTCTTGCCCATCATTAGAAATAAGTGTGACCAGTTCAATCCCCATCCATCCTCTTCTCACTGGCCCAGTTTCACAACAGGAAATCTGGACCCTGACAGAGATGGTATGGGTTAGCCAACCAGAAGAAAACCTTTCAGGCTTTCTGAATGCAGAGGGCCTCTGCTGTTATTTAATACCTCATGAACTACTCTCCTCATGATCAGAGAGCAGATCTCACTAGCATAAGTCGCAGAGGAGCTGAGTTTGCATGGGGTGAAGGGTTGAAGGAAACGTCTAGAACCAGAGTGTCATGTGGCATGGTCCAACCTAACAGCCTAAGTGAAGAACCCTGGGAAGCCTTGGGATGGCGTGAGAACAGAGTAGAGAGAGACAGAGCTTCTGTACTTCTTGGGTTTGCCTGGGGTCAGCTCTGCATGTCAAAATACCCTCCCATCAGCCAGTTTCTGAGGCTTGGCTTGTCTCCACCTGAAGACAATTTCTTTCATCACTCCTGCTTCCCTCTTGGGAGCATTACCCAAGCTGAGGAAAAGTTTGTGCTGCCTTGAACTTGAAACTAACTTGTGGCACAATCTAGTTACCAACATGGAATGATTTCGGGGGGCTCTGGGAGAACACGCCACTGCCCAATAGCTTCCATACCTTTGTGCCAAACTGCCTACCATTCCAATATGGACCATGTGCCCCTTGCTTTCTTCCTTTGATCTTCTTTATACATGCATCTATCTTTCAACTTCCACTGTGCTGAAAGTATGGCAACTGGTCATGGTTGAAGCCCTTCTGGTTCCAGAAATTCCCCAGGGGGGCCTGCTACCGTTTGGATGTGCTGAGGAACATGTGGAAACTTGAAGGCATGCTCTCTTACTGAGAACAGTTTGATATTAGCAAACCACCACCCATTTGCCGTAGACTTGTAAACTGAGGAAGGCTGGTCTTTCTGGACATATTATAAGCTGGTCCAAAGCTTGCCTGGTTAATTATGTTAGTTACAAAAATAGGTTAATGGCAGCTCCTCAGTGCCCTGCCCCTCCCTCCTCTCCAGTCCCTCACCACCACCCCCAACCACCACCTGGGCTCTGGCTTCCTTCTTCTCTTGCTTGGATTACCTACTCAACAGCCTCCAAATCTGTCTGCTACAATCCCATCATTTCATGATGGTGCAGTGTACCTATTTACAATGCAAATCTGACCATGTTTCTCCCTCACCTCAGGCCTCCTTCTGCCCCCATGGTTCCTAGAAAAGAACATCTGAGGAGGCCTACAAAGCCCTGCCTGCCCCTTCAATGCCACTTGTAACCCTCTTGCTGCCCTTCAGATGACCAAGATGTCCCTTACCGACACCAAGCTCTTTCTCTGACTCTGCTTCTACTGTCACCTGTGCTCCAGGGCTGCCTCTGTGCCTTCCTTGGCCAACTGCGATGGGTCAATGAAGACTCAGCCCAGGAAACTGTCCCTTGGCTGAGGACCTTTCTCCTCCCTAAATACTCTGTATGCCTCCATCACAACACTCCCAGGAGGTATCATTACTCACTATCAATGAGTCTTTCCTCAGTTCTTGACTGTACGATACTTGAGAGCAGCAAATGGATCTTATTCATTGCAACCCCAACATCTAGGCCAGTGCTTCTCAACTGAGAGGTGTTTTTTTCTCCCCAGGGGATATTTGTCAATGTCTGGAGACATTTTTAGTTGTCATAACTGGGTGGGCAGTGCTACTAACACCCAGTGAGTAGAGGCCAGGAGTGTTGCTAAACATCCTACCAATGTACACGACAGCCTCCCAAACAAATGTTATCAGGCCCCAAATGTCCTTAGAAATCTTGATCTAGAACAAAGAGTACATATCTAATGCTGCTTAATGGGAAAAAAAAGTGAATATATGTCACTGACTCAAACTCTGCTCGCAAGCAAGGTCCAGGTGATAGTTATTAGGTTGAGAGAAGGCATTCAAATGAATGTACGCCTTCTTTCATGATGATTTAGTTTAATCCTGATCTCCCATTGTGTTCTGAAAGTTTGGCTCCAGGAAAGATATTTCAGGAATCAACTGAACAAACAGGAATGGTATCTTGGGACAGTTTTCTACTAAGACTAAGAATTCTTAACCTGGAATAGAATCACAGAATGTCAGAAATAAAAGGGGCTGTAGAAACCACCCAGTTCTACCTACCAGTTTTATAGGTGGACATTCTAGGTCCTGCTTGATAAAGTGACTCACTTAAGGTCACCTCGCTAGGAGTGACGGAGTCTGGGAGCCAGTGGAAGGATGGCCTGTGTTGTTACTTCACCAAAAAATAAATACAAGACTGAAGGGCCCATCTATGAGTCCCTAATAGAGACTGGGGCCAGGGTGAAGAGGTGGAAAGGGTGGGGGGTCGGGGGTTAGATTTGCCCCCTTAGAGAGATAAGGACAAGAGAAAAATAGAGAGCTGGGAAAGAAGCTTTATTATATATCTTGGTTTTCTGAACTTCCAGACCTTTCCTCAAAACTCATGTTACTGAATTAGATGTCAGCCTGGTGCTAAAGTCTATACCTTGATACTTCAGATCACATACAATCCAAACCTTTCTACCTGCCAGTGTCTCTCACTGGGAGCCATATTGATATTTGGGGAAGGGCACTTCTTTGTTTCAGGACTGACTGTTTGGCATCCCCAAGTGTCTGTTGCATCTCCAATCATGATCATTAGAAAAAAAGCCTAAATATTTCCAAATGCCCCCTAGGAATATGGTACTGCTTCTCCTCCCTGACCTTTCAATTAGGAACCATCAGTGACCAGATGGCAGAGTTGCATTTTCATTGAGCAAAGTACATCTTGGTCAGGACAAGAAAGCAATCAGAATAGTAGACAAGAGTGGTCTTAACAACTATCCTCATTGAAATGACCTGTGGGGTCTGCCAACAATAAGATTCTCAGGCCCACCCTCAGGGGATATGATGCAAGAATATATATTTTGAGCAGTTTCACCAGATGATTCCTATGTACACTAACAGATTTGAGAAGCATGCCTGAGCACTAGCTCTGAACCTTGCTTCAAAGAAGAATCAATGTTTAAAAACACCACTGCTCATAGGCCACTCTCAGGGATCCTGAGTTAATTCAACTACAGTGGGGCCCTGGCATGGGATGTTTTAAATGCTCCCTAGATGATTCTGATATTCAGCCAGGATTAAGAAACACTACCATTAAGGAGTCTTGCAAACTAAGATGTGACCACAAATTCATTTCCCCCGTCTTTCTTAGAAGCTGAACTAGATACAAGCAACTTAAGACTCAACAACTTCTCAACCTTGGTTGCATCCTCCAAGAAGCTTTATAAAATCCTGATATTCAGAACATACCACATACCATTGAAATCAGAATTTTTGGGGCTAGGACTCAGTATGTTTAAGGCTCTGCAGGTGCCTCCAATATGCAGCCAAGTTTGAGAACCACTGATTCAGAATATTTGCCTGTCTTACCCTATAATCTTCTGCTCTTGGCTTCCAGCTCTCCTCCAACCTCCTGGCTTGCAACGTCTGAGAGAACTTGTGGAGCGAGGGTTAGATGAGACTGGTCAGGGGATAAAGGGCAAGATTTAGCCTCATTCTCTTTGCCACTTAATTCCTGGTCATCACTTATCTACCACTCTGGGAGTAAAGGACAGTGGAGAACCCTCCAGACTTATTGTTATATATTTCCAAGAGGAAGATTCTTGGACCACCACCAAGCTTTTTTTTTTTTTTTTTTTTTTTTTAATCTCTGTTCTTCCCGGAGGTTTCTAAATATCACTGTAGGATAAAGATTTCAGCTTTTATTCCTCCCCACCATTTCTTTTATGTGGGGCACAAACAGGTCAAAGCAGCAATGGAAAGTTGGAAGCATTCTCTTCTAATTAACAGAAGTCTCAGTGGCTGAAATTAGTTAGCAGTAATAGTGCCAGCACAAGTACCTGGAATGTTAATTACTGTCACTGGTAACATAACTGCTTTCATGACTAAGAAGGATTATTAATATGTCACCACTGCAGTTGGGGCTCATAAAAGACTTTCATCCTATGTCTGTTAAATGTCTTTGGGTAATGACCCCCAAATATGCCTTTGGGTGGATTGGAAGGTCCAGTGTGCTCCCCTTTTAAGGAAATGTTAAATCTGACCTCATTGCTAAAGGCGGGAGAGTAACATGAACATAGAGACAGAATTGCCTCCTCTTTGGCATGTTTTATAGTCATGTCAAACAGGGGCTGCCTGTACCCCTCATTTTGCCAACTCCAGCCCAATTTGTTGCTGCTTCCTTGAGATGTAAAGGAAGATTGTTCTTCTTTCTATGCTAGGCTAGGTCCCAGGTGCTCAGAAGAAAACTGTCTAAGTCTAGAGTGCTCTGGCTCCTAGGGTTAGGTTCTTTCAATACACGCATACATGCATGTGCATGCACACACACACATTCTAAGACACATCATTTGCATTGGGCTGGTGGATTCTGGTGTCGAGTTGAGAATCACTGGTCCATATGCTTCTTCCCTCTTACTCAGTACTCTTTCCCTGCCATATGGTCCCACTTAGGGCCAACTCTGACCATCAGACAGTTTAACAAATCTGAATTGCAAATCCTTCCTCCTCCAGGAGAAACCCTTCTCCTTGTGTGAACTTACGTCAGCACGCAAGTATGAGGGTAGGGAGGGAAGAGCACAGCCTGACAACACGTAACAACAGGATCTAAACCCCAAATAAAAAATGTCCTCCAATAGGTCAATACTTGCCTGAAAACTGCAAACCCCAAAAGGGACCACTCAAGTAATTCTTCCCAGAATTCCAGCCATTTTCTACCCAAAATGACCTCTTATAACTTAAAATGGTGGCTTCAGAGATATTAACATGTAGTTCCCTCCACTTAACTATTTATTGAGCATTGTGCTAAGCCCTTTACATATGAGATTAACTCAACCCTCTCACAACCCAAGGAGGGAGGCATGACGTCACTATCCCCACTTAGGAGGATGAAATGTGCCCAAGTTTATGCAGCCAGGAAGTATGAGAATCTGAGTCAAGGTGTGACTGGATCTGGAAATACACATCATTAACTGCTGTGCTTTATGCATTGGCTCAGCCTGCTACTCGGACAGCCAGTACTGGCCACGCTTGCTTTCTGCATATCATTCCAGTATGTGTCACATGCCCTTTGCTGTCTTCCTGTGACCTTCTTTAAACATTCACCTATCTCTCAACTTCCATTTGGCTGAATGTGTGGTATGGTCTTGCCATTTTTCTGTGCTTTTATCATAGTTTCTGTCATCATATTTTTTGACCTCTTCACTCCTACAGTCTTGGTTTAGTTCTTCCTGAGATGGGAGAGGTCTTTGTCAACCAGTCTCACAGTTCTTTAACTAGATCCCAGCCATGGTGTCCTTATGCTCTAGTCCTTTTACCAGTGCCCTGGTATTATAAACATTTAGAAGCTAAGATTCCAGTTCTCTTACAGGTACCCCCTTTTCTCTTCCCCCTGCTTCCCTGCACTTGTTTTCCCAGCCACAAACTTAGAACCAGTTCTCCAGAGGTTGGGTCAGAGCCCTTTTTTGGCACCAAGAACATTAGTAAGTGGTAGGTCTGCCAAACACCTTTATTCTCTCCCACTTCAAGGTGAGTTACTTGTCTGTCCAAACTCTTCTTAGACTAACCATCAAAATGTTTTCATTACCAACTGCATTGTGCAACAGTGCACATAGTGTTTTGTACCTTCCCAGTACCCTCATTGTGCTTTAGGAAATCATCCTTACCTGACTTTTAGTCTATATACAATCAATCTATGGCCTTGGGGTGGACATGTGACCCAGACCTGCCCGCTCAGAATATGACCTCTCATTGGTCAAAGGATTGGCTCAAAGATGTAGACAAGAAACAAACAAAGCCAATAAGAATTAATTCTAGACTAGTCTTCAAGCAGCTGGATGATATTCCAACTCTTTACTTCTGGACTTGTAGCCATGAGGATATAAGCTGAAGTCACTGGCAGCCAGTGGCCCACAAGGAATAGAGTGTCTATGTGAAAAAAGAAGAAAGCAGAGCCAAGAATTGGAGAGAGACTGGGTTCCTATAACATTGTCTGAGGCTTTGAACCCAGCCATGACTCAAGTATACCCATAGACTTTTCAATTACATAAGAAAATAAATTATCTTTTTGTTTAAGCTGGTTGGGTTGGTTCTCTGTTACTTAAATGAAAAGGTTCACAATACAATGTTCTTCCCATTGATCTTTGAATGATTTCCTCATGCTGTTCTGGGACAGATCAACACAAAAACACCTCTCTGCTAATATATACCCTTATGTCCAGAACCTTGTATACACATGAGAAATGCTTTGCAAATAGTAAACCAAGTACGGATGAAGTAGTATTCATATACTTTAGTGTGAATTGACTTTCTCAGTATGAGAGTTAACTGAGGGAGGATTGAAAATGTATGAGGCTCTCGGTACTGGTTCCCAGGGTATGCTAGGAAGGGGTGTTAAGGGAAGAGGCTAGGTTAGGAAAATATAGAAGGAATCAATACGTATTAAAAGTGAACATCTTAATTTTGCCTGAGGCCATGTTTCCATTAATTGGCTTTTGGACCTGAACCAAGAGGAGCAGAATTGAAAACTTAATAAAAACAAAACCCATAGAGAGAAGAAAATTTTTCATAATAGTCCAAGTGAGAGTAATGACATGAGCTAATCCAACTTGAAGTTTAAACAAAGAAATTACTCCATGCAATGGGAATACTTCATTCTATTTCAGAACTAAATACGATGAAGTAGACTGTAGGTAAGGGAACCTGGCCTAAATATACCAGAGGATGGGAGAGATGGAGATTAATTACTCTGCCGGAGGACACAGGGAAAAGGAACAAAGAAGTTTTTCCATGGCAAACGACCATAAAGCTTTTAAAAAGAAGTATTCAAATAGCACTTCAACTCACAATGCAAGTTATGGGAGGCTTATTGGAGGAAATGTTGTTGATTTTTAAAATTCACTGAAAAATAGTAAGTTAAATTTTTTATTTTCTATTTCTGACTGATGGACCTGACTTTTCAGGACCAGGGCCTATCAGTTGGCTTTCAGATATTAAGGTCAGTGGAAAGACGAAACATTTAAACCTTCCTTTAAGATAGTGGCCTGCAACATTTTTCATGTCACTCTGCACACAGGTAAAAGACAACAATTTTATGGCATAATGTAAAAGGACTCAGTCATTTGAGGAAGAGATTGCTGTCCTGGGCCTTCCCGGGTCCACCCACATCCCAAAGACAGGAATACCTCTCTTCCACACAAGCAAGCTGGGTCCGACAGTTAGGAAAGTCAGCCAAAGACTGTCTGCAGGGGTAAGCCGATACTGAGGTCACATGGAGAAGAGGACAAGGCACTGGAGTAGAGGGCGAAGACTGGCACTTTGGTTCTAACTCTGCCGAGTGCAGGACACTGGACAAGGCTCTTAGCCTCAGTGAAACTTATTCTGCTTACACATAAAACAGGTTTAAAGATATCTTACATTCCCTACCTTACAGGGTCACTAGGAGGATCAAGAGTACCATGTTCATGACCATAATTGGCAACCACAGAGTGCTAGAGAAATGTATGGTATGATGATGATGATGGGTGTGATGATGTTTTCTCCCCACCCCCACCTCCATCTACTCAAGACTTCCAGGAGTCACTCTCTCAAGACTTCCAGGAGTTACCCTGCAATGGAGAAGAACTGACACTGAGGAGAACAAGAAGTGACTGGGAGCACAGAATGTGGGAAGCTAGTCTGCAGCTTGGCTTTTGTGTTGGGCCAAAGAGCTAATGGGGTTTTGGCTTCATGAACACCTCTGTTGAAATTCCCTGGGGAATTTTGCTTTATGAAATTCCCAGCTGCATAGGATCCCACTGGGTTGGTGATTAGGAGCCTGGAGGGCTCTCTTTTCGATGAAAAAATGTGTTTGAAGTCTGCTGGGAAGAGCCGTAGGAGGGAGTTGGGGGATTCATCCCTGACTCCCACTATGAATTGACAGAAGCTGCTCCACCACTGTTTATTGCCAATTCATTTGGTCTCCAGAGCCAAAGAAAATATGTTGGAAGCAAACTCTTTGAATTAGACCCATTTTTCACTAGGATCCACAGATGGTGAAATAGTAATGAACAGGTGGATTGCACAATACTTCAAGACTATTTTAGATTGGTTTTCACAGACTATGTTATTAACACCAGAGGTGCTGACATATATTCCAGTATAGTTAGCCGATCCAGAATTCATTGCTATCAGCACAGAGCAAGTTCAGGACTATCGAACACAATGTCTACTTTACCAAAAATGGAGTAGTAGGTAAAGGGACAGACTGAGATTATGTGCAATACATCTCTGTAGATAGGGACAGCTAATTTTGTAAGGCATTTCCAGCAAAAGCTGAGACAATGGCTACTCTGGAAGTCTCTACATTTCTTTTCTGTCTAGGAAGGGTATTCTGTGATATTTACTAGAATAAGAAAAGATGGAGGAGATGGAATAGTTCTTCTGGAAGTTATGTCTACAAAGGGAACCAACCCTTGAGTCCCTCAAATTTCTATCCATACAGGAAGTTACACAGAAGGAAGTACTGCCTAGCAGCTAAACCGTTCCAGTCCTGAAGACACATTATTCAGTAACACTTCTCCAGAGCCTCTCCTCTAGCTCATAATACTTCACACTTCTCCATTACCAAACCCTAAAACTCTTTCCCAGCACCCAACACTCAATAACATGTGTGGCCCTTGCTTACAACCTGATTTGATCAAACCAACTGCAACACAACACTAGAAAGACAATGAGGGCAAGTTTCATTTGGACAGTGTACTATATGAAACCAATAAAGTATTTTTAGTTTTGATAGATATGGTGGTTATGTAAGAAAATACCCATATTTGTAGTAATGCACACCTTTTTTTAAAGTTTATTTATTTGGAGAGAGACAGAGACAGCGTGAGTGGGGGAGGGGCAGAGATTAAGGGAGAGAATCTCAAGCAGGCTCCGCACTGCCATCGCAGAACCCTATGGGGGGCGGGGGTGGGGGGCACAAGTAGGGGGGTCTCGAACTCATGAAACTATGAGATATGACCTCAGCTGAAACCAAGAGTAGGACACTTAACTGACTGAATCATCCAGGAGCCCCTGTAGTAATGCACACTTAAATACATAGGTGAAATGACACAATTTTGAGATTTGCTTTAATACACTCCGGCCAAAGGAAAGAGAGAAGGAAGGAAAAAGGTAGCAATGGTACCAAAATGGGAACGTACTGACAACTGTAGAATTTGGGTAATTGATATTTGAAGTTCATTACACTATTTTCTCTAATTTTGTATATACTTGAAATTTTTCCCAAGACAATTCTTTTACAAAAAGAGAAAGAGGAAAGCAAATACAAATATAATCAGAACATGATAAGCCAAAGCAAAAATAAATCAGATAAGGGGCGCCTGGGTGGCTCAGTCAGTTAAGTGTCCAACTTCGGCTCAGGTCATGATCGCATGGTTCATGAGTTCAAGCCTTGTGTTGGGCTCTGTGCTGACAGCTCAGAGCTTGGAGCCTGCTTGGGATTCTGTGTCTCCCCTTCTCTCTGCCCCTCCCCCGCTCGCACTGTCTCTCAAAAATAAGTAAATATTAAAAAATGTTTTAAAGTAAGTCAGATAAATATATATGAAAACAACAATAAAAGAGATACTTTACAGACAAATAAGTTCATCAAACAAACCTGACATATTTGAATACCATTTATGAAATCATGGGTCGATGGGGCACTGTGTGATATATTTCAATACAAAACCTCAAAATTATAAAAACAGTATTATGTGCACAAACGTTTTATGCCTTTATCATTCTTTTTCAGCCTGACTGGCCTAGCCTCACTCATAAAATATTTCCTAAATGCATATTCCTCTTAAAACTAGCAATATCCTATTGATTTCTGTACTTAAATTTTTTAAGAAAGACGTTCCAAAAGCACTCAAATCAGGTCAAAAACAGTATGAAGTGAGATAGGGCTCTGAAGGGAAGGGAAGTTAAGTTAAAACTTTTCAAAATGGAATTTAACCTCATATATTTAAAGCGTAGCTTTCCGGCAGGATTCATTGTTTTCCTCCCAAGCCCTCCAGGCTGTGGCTAGCCTCTGGAGGAAAGCATTGCTACTCATAGTGGGGTTTTAGGAAATTGGCATGGATTTTGGAAGAAGGAGCCATTGGAAAAAAAAATTGGGGAGTCCTCAAATAAAGACAGCTGACATTTACATCCAATTGCTGCTTAAAAGCCCAAGTTTCATTTGAAAACATTCCATCAGTTTGAATTGACGACCCCATCTTGTATGAGACCAGGCCAGTGTACGGTCTTGCGTCCCTCATCCCTTGGAAGCAGACAGCTCAGAAGCAGGCAGGCCACCGGGCAACAGGCTGGGTGAGCAGAACATTGCTTGAGCCAGAACAATCAGATTTTTTCTGTTTCTCAGACTCACAAATATTTTCCCAGCTTAGGCTCTTATTTGAGCAAGACCAATATCTTGATCTAGCCAACAGATTTGGTGGAGAGTTAGCTCTAATTGGTTATTTTGCATCTCCTTAGCTTAAGGGGAAAATGAACACTTCAATGTTTCGGTTTTCACCCTGACATGTGGAGACATGAATTCAGGTGAAGGGCAATTCTTCCAGCCCCAGTAAGATGAATGCATGGGCAGCTTTAGGACCGGGAAGAAAGAGCCATCTTGAAGAAAGGTGTGGTTATGGGCTGAGACTTTAGAAGGAGAGAAAAAGACTTTCTGTTATCAGAGAGAAACTATCTGAGGGAGACCTTGAAGGACAGGGAAGATGAATCAAACAGAAGTTACGGCGTAAGCCAGCTCACACAGGCAGTAGTGTAGATACAGAGGATGTGGGGAAGAGTGTGGAGGTCCATCTGACTGGACGCAGGGTAAATCGAAGGGAGTAAGAAATCAGAAGTCTAGACAAGTACTTTATGGAAAATCTGAAATGCCGGGATGGGAATGTTAGGTGTTAGCCAGCTCCTGGGTGGGGTGCTGGGAGTTTGTTAGACATGATGGGAGTTGCCTCATTGAAGGTAAATCCAGCCATGGTGAGGAAAACGACTTGGAGTCATCAGAGGACAAATGGCAATAATCACCCCTGTTACTGAGCTTTTTACTGGTGCTACTTTATATACATAATCTGATTAAATTCTCATAGCAAGAGGTACTATCCCAATTTATGGATGAGGAAATTGAGCAACTTGCCCAAAGTCATGCAGTTAATAAGCAGTAGAGGCAATATGCTTGCCTGCTCTAAAAACCTGTGTTGAACTCCTTCTTAAGGAGGCCAGAAGGGGTAGGAAATGATGAGGGTCTGAATTAGGAAGGTGGCAACAGTGATGGAAAAGGGAGACCAAGCTCTTTTTTAAAATGTTCATTTATTTATTTATTTTTTTTTTTTTTTGAGAGAGAGAAAGAGCAGAGGAGGGGCAGAGAGACAGGGGGACAGAAGATCCAAAGTGGGCTCTGTGCTGACAGCAGAGAGCCTGATGAAGGACTCGAACCCACGAACATGAGATCATGACCTGAGCTGAAGTTGTATGCTTAACTGACTGAGCCACCCAGGAATCCCAAGAGCTCAAACTCTTGAGAAGGATTGGCAAGACTTAGCAAACAACTGCCTATGGAGGTCCTTGATGTGGAGCCTGGGTAGAGGGAGAAATGGTACTGTCACTAAGCTAAATAAAGATACCAGAAGAAAAACTTGGTGTGGGATAAAAGATTATTAATCTGCTTTTAGCTATGCTGAGTTTGAGATACTGTTAGAAACTTCCAGTGAAAAGGTGTATCAAGCAGTGAGAAACGTAGGTTATCTGCTGAAGGGAGAAGATGGAGCTAGGAAGAGAATTCGAGGCATCACAGGCAAGCAGTAAAGCAGTGGACAGGCAAGGGAGGGCAGTGGAAGGAAACCAGCTATGTTTTCTTTTTCTTTTCTCTCAACTCAAGAGTACAGATGCCTTTTGAGCTTTGTCAGCCACCCCTCCCAAACTATCTACCCTGATTCAGGAATGAAATGCAGAAATGTAGGACAAAATTTTCCACATGGTCACACGGAATAATTCTCTGACCTTCCATTGTTGGGTAGACCTGAAGTGGCTTTAGTAGAAGTGTGAGAATTCTAAGTAAAATGATAAGGGGCAACCTGCTCTCTCTACCTTGTTCTTCACCAAGATAAGACAAGAGCATCTGTCTTTAGACCTAAAGTCCTGGTCTGCATCCCCAAGAGCCACCTCAGGCAAGGTGAGGCTCAAAGCTGGTAGGATATGCACAGACTCCTGAGATTCTTTCTGAAAACATCCTAAATGACAGAAAGTGCAGTGGAAGGGCCAGATCCCACTGTTGGATTCCCCCAGCAGTTTCCACAAATGAATGACTGAGGGTCAGTGGGTGTGAAGGTGAAACAAACATGGAAAGAGTTTGTGCAGTCTCCTTCGGTCAGGGACTAGGGGTATTGCCTCATCACTCTTCCACTGATGTACACATTCTCATCTCTGTCCACCCTCTCCCTTGCCAGTTGCCTCAGGATGTCACATGCTTCCGTTGTGAGCACACAGGGGTCATGGTAGGACAACTCTCCCACCATGAACTTGAAATGACAGGAAACCAGATTGCTGGATGAGACCAACACTTGAAAGTCAACGCTGATGAATCAGAGAAGAAATACGGGAGGGAGACTGCCTGAAAGAACAAATATGTTCCTGGCACAGCAAGACCTGACTGGATTCTGACTGATAACATATCTAAAGAAAAAAGGCATGCATGAGAAGGAGAACCCTGCTCAGCTATGAACAAGGCAATTGCATTTGGTATGTTTTTCTGAGTACCTACTATGTGCCAGCAGTGAGCTCACATTCTAGTGGAGGAGATAGGAAATAAACAAATGCACCTGTAACCAAATGTCAGGTAGTGATGTGTGTGTCCCAGGGTAGGATCTGCAGAGCAAATGACAGCAGCTGGTGCTCAGTAGCCACAGCAAGATGTGCTCATTCAAGTTTTCTGGCAGATGTGGGAGGCACGCTTGAACCTACAGCCCCAAACCTGGGTTTCCAGCACTTACTGGTGATATTTTGACCTACTAATAGCCCTTCTATTGATTTCTTTCTGTGCAAATTTCATGAAGAAATACATGGAGAAAGGAATACATATCAAGAGTATGCAGCTCAATGAATTTTCCAAACTGAACACACTTGTCTAACCAGCATTTGAATCCCTCCTCATGCTCCCTTGTAGCCCTTCGTCCACAGATTAACTACTACACTAATAGATTTGTTTTGCCTGTTTCTGAACTTGATATAAATGGAAATACATACTGTCTGGCTTCTTTCACTCAATAATATGTCTATGTAATGCATTCATATTGTTGTACGTTATCAAGAGTTGGCTCTTTTCTCACTGTTGGGTATTTCATTGAGTATATCATGATATATTTTATCCATTCCATTTAAATGGACAGGTCATTTCCATTATTCTTTTTTTTTAAGTTAATTTATTTATTTTGAGAGAGAGCAGGGAAAGGACAGAGAGAGAGGGAGAGAGAGAGAATCCCAAGCAGGCTCCACACTGTCAGCTTGGAGCCCAACATAGGGCTTGAACTCAGGAGGGAAATCATTACCTGAGCCGAAATCAAGAGTTGGATGCTCAACCGACTGAGCCACCCAGGTGCCCCCTATTCTTTTGATAATTTTTTTTTTGCTTAAAGCTGTTAGCGGTAGTTTCTAATGTTTGCAGCTAAGAATCCTGACTGATACATTTTTAATTGTAAATTAAATTATTGAGTGGGAAAGTGACTAAAGATTTTCTGTAGAATTTCTGTAGAAATTCTTTTTTTTAACAATGCTATGAAGACATAGACTTTTTCTTCCTCAGCTATTTGGCAAGGAACACAACTCACTCTGTCTCAACAGTGAGGTCAAGGGATCAACAATAACACTCTGCATAGATAAAACTCTGAGTTCCTGGCTTAAATACAGTAATTTCTGGAATAAAAGCTATAACTTGGGGTCTCTTTCATTGCTACACAAATTGGTTAGAAGGCTGTCTTTGCAGGGGCCAGTGAAATGGCCACTTCTGGGTATGGGTCTGAGCAGTTATAGTGGTTTACATCTTGATTGTGCAATAGGAGAGGTTTTGAGATTGTGGTTTTGGTTTTCTTCACATTCCCCATGGCCCCAGCAGCTGCTCTTGGGAACTCTGAAGGGCATTATTAATAGGCTGACACAATCCAGTGAAAAAGAAAATGACAGACTCAATGAAAAGACAGTCATTATCAGTTATTCATCAATCAGTGGGATCTTCCCATCTTCCACGAACACAAGGATGCCCCTCATGTGGGAGTCTTCCCTGTCTGAGCAGGGCTATAGAAGACAAGAATGGCCCACTCTGCCTTTTACTCATTCTCCCCTCTGGCCAGGCCATATCAATGTGGAGGCCATCGTTTACCGCCTGATTTTTGAGCAATGAGTTGGGCCAGCCAGTAATTGTTCCCTTTGGTTATTCAACCCAGACGCTCATAATCACCGTGGCAAGTACTCATTGCGCACTTACTGTCTGTACCAGGTACTGTGCCAGGGACTCCGTGTGCCTGCCCTCTTCCTTAAAGGCCAACTTCTGTATCTGTGCTCTGGATAGCATCCTCTCGTCCTTCCTAAGGCCTTTCCTCCTGCAGTGAACGTGAACCTCTCTCTTCTCTATGTAAGCAGCCACTCCGTCTCTCCTGGATCATTTCCGTGAGCAGCCATGTCTCCCTCCGGGCACACTTCCTTAGCTCTTTCACAGCACAACTTCCTGAAAGAATAATCTATGGTCACAGCCTCACTTCCTCACCAATTGAGCTCAACCAACTCCAGCAGACTTTCCTCCTCTCCTTGCCACTGAATCTGCTGATCTCAAGGTCATGAACCACCTCCTTTGGTCATCCAAAGATCATCTCTGTGTCTTCATCCTTCATCTTAGTAACTTCTCAGTAGTGTTTGATCAGTTGACCACTCTCTCCTTAAAATTTTCTCTTCCAGTTTCCATGATGCCGTTTCTCTTCTTCTCCTTCCTAACCTGCTGCATCGCCTCTTTTTGCTGATTCCCCTTTCTCTGTCTGGTCTCTACATGTTGGAATGATGGGAGACTTTTCTAGATCTTCTTATCCTGTCCATCTATATACCCTTTTCCTAAGTGAGCTCCTTCAATCTCATGGGGATTTTTTTGTTTTTTTTAGTTTATTTATTTATTTTGAGAGGGGGAGAGAGGCAGAGAAAGAGGAAGAGAAAGAGAACCCCAAGCAGGCTCTGCACTGTCAGCTTGGAGCTGGACATGGGGCTCAGTCTCACAAACCATGAGAACATGACCTGAGCCGAAATCAAAAGTCAGATGCTTAACCAACTGAGCCACCCAGGCATCCTTCTAATTTTTTTATAAGTATGTTGTTCCTCATATAGCTGAGACTGAAGCACCTCTGGACCCTGTTCTGGAAGGATGCTGTTGTTCTGGGAAGGATGAATGAAAACAATGACAACACAAGCATTTGAGCTGGAACCTTGGGGGACAAAATGTGGAGACTATTAATAAGCTTGGCATTGGGGCATGGGATTATATTTCAAAGACAGCTCCTGTGACAAGTGCTGAAGTTAACAGGGACCTCAGTCTGACCCTGGACATGGGTGCCATGGACCACTTTTAACAGTAGAGCAGGTGATAATGACAGAAGCCACAGTAACTGAAACTGGAGGCTCAGCTGTAGGCTCTTCCGATTCTCTTCTTTTCTGACCCTCTTTGGATTAAATGAAGAACCTGGTATTCTTGACCAATAAAGTGGGAGATGGGAAGCCTCAAAAAGTCAACACTCGACTTCCTGCTAATAGAGGACTGGAAGTTCAAGGCCCTGACTAGAAAATGGGTATTTGCACCGTCACACTGTGGCTCAGGCTTGCAAGTTACATGCAGGATTCTTTCCTGAGGCTATAGTCCCAGAAAAGGGATTACTGATTCAAAGGACATAAACATTTTTATGACTCTTGGCCAAAAATACAAATTTTTTTTCAAAGGGATGCACTAATATCCACTTTCTCCATACCCTCTCCGGCAATTAACAATTAAGTGGATATTTTTTGGTCAAAACCAAGAATTCTTTTTTTTTTTTTTTGAAAGGGTGGGGAGAAGTGGGGGGAGAAGGGCAGAGGGAGAGGGAGAGAGGGAATCCCAAGCAGGCTCCACGCCCAGGGCAGAGCCTGACTCGGGGCTCCATCTCACGACCGTGAGATCATGACCAGAGCCAAAATCAAGAGTCAGACGCTCAACTGACTGAGCTACCCAGGCGCCCCAAATCAAGAATTTTTGAGAGGAGCAATCAGTGTGAGAAGCAATGGCCCACAGAGGAGTAAGTGCCCTTGTGAAGTCAGCAACATTTTGAAACACACTCATTGCCACTGGTTCTGAAACATACGTTCCCAGACTGCTTCCCATGTGCCTCATCCACGGTCTCGGGGCTTCCCTTCTGCAACAGCTGGGCCGGAATGTCATGCCCTCCCCCTCCCTTCTCATGCTCGGTAAAGCCAGCCCAGGAGCTGCTATGACATCAGTCCCTTACCTCTTCATGTGGCTCTAAAGCAAAGTATCACCTCTCTGAAGCACATGTGTGTCTCTTAAAGACTTAGGAATGAAAAGCTCTCTGTTAAAGGACCTCTGAGCTTAGATGTTCCTGACTGAGAATCCATCAAAAGCTGGACCTCCATCAAAAGCTGGACCTTTGACTAGAAAGGTAGAGGACCTCATCAGGCTGTGCTTTGAGAAGCACCAAGAGGCCAGAGCTTCAAAGTGCAGACCAGGAAGGTGGAGTTGGCAGGGAAAGGATAAGGAGGCTCTAAGTGCCCCAGAGGAATGAAGTGCTGGGAACCAAATCCAAGATAAGGAACTAGAAGTGGAAGCCTCCCAAGGCTGAAAACACGCTCCACTGATGTCAGCATTTTCCCCAAAGCTGCTCCAAGGTGAGCATAGCTCACTTGAAATAAAAACCTGAAAGTTGTTTTTCATGCCAACAAATAAAGAGAAATTTAATAAATACTTGTCAATTATTTTTTTATAAAATGCATGTGAACCATGAATGGTTTTAATCTTTTATAGACATGACAATAAAAGCTTTTAGTCCTGTTCGCAGTTCTATCGTTGCATAAGCCTGGGCAAGCCTTGCAATCTTGCTCGCCTTGACTTTTATTTATGAGCTGTAGACAATTACAGCCTGCCTCATGGCTTGGGGGGCAGGTGAGGATGAGGAGGGCGAATTGAGTGTTTAAGCTGAAAGTCAGATGTGTTCTTTAGCAGTTGATGCCAAGCATTACCTATGATCAAGGTCTAATCTTGAGGAGTTCAAGATTGAATAACAGGTAGCAGTGAATGCCTTGAGCTCATTGTCTCATGACATGGATGTGTAATTAACAGCCTGCAGCTGGATTTGTAAGATACTAATGGGAATATAACACAAACCCCACAGAGAGTAAAGGACAGAGGAAACTTAAAAATAAGAGGCAGGAAATAAATGATATTTAATTTGGACACGTGCCCCCAATGCATCTGGAGAAAAATCAACAAAACATGGATATCAATGGAAAACCTAGAGAGATGAGCCGTAATTATTCTAAAAAGATATGCAGACAGGAAATTGGGTAGGAGATTACAATGTTGTTTTAGGCTGCACAGATGGCCTTTTGTGCCTGCAAAGGGAAATTTGTTTATCTCTGAATAATCAAATGGAATTGTACATAAAATCAGGCTAAAATTTGCCATGAGCCATTTCACGACTGCAGGGCTTTCTATATACTGCAGGTCAGTCCACGATCCTCGCAGGGACATGGGTGCAGGGAGGGGGGTCAGATTTATGATCAGGCATCTTCGTGGGATCTTTGCCTTTTCCTAGGTGTGCCACATTAAATGTGTTCTAACTCATCAAACCAATGGGGTTCGTTCAAGAAAATGGAGAGAAAAAAATCTCCGATTCAAGGTTGTCGGGAAGACTACCGATAAAGTAGATGAAGTTCCCAGCACATGCAAAATAGCAAGTAAATGTCAGTCCACAGCAGCAACATGAGGAGAAACGAAAGTGGACTCCTGAATTTTCAAACTCCACCCACCACAGAGTCTTTCTCTGCCCTGCGTGTTCCCGCAGTCCTGATCCCTGTCCATGTGCTCCTTACCCGCAGCCAGTGGAAGCTCTAGAATTGTTCAATAGGAGGGGCTGAGAGATGATGGAGACTGGGCCAGTAGCTAGGAGAATGAATTGAAGCTGAGCTTACAGGGTGGACGTGCTCGCTAGCTGCCCCTGTTGCCCTGACACCAGCAACTACCAATCTACCTAGAGGGTTTCTTAAATGGACTTGACCCTTTAAACTATCCATTTTTCCACTGGCAAAGTACAGTACTTTCTTAGTGTCTTCCTTCTGCAAATTCTGATGGGATGCATTTTCAACACAGGCTTTGCCAATTATTTTTCAAATGTTGTTTTACATAATAATTTTAACTGCATGCTTTCTCAACTGTTTTATGTACGTGTTCATATGATAGTTTTGGCCACATGCTTTGCCGCATGCTTATTGCTAGTGGTTTTAAGAAAAGCTGTCAGAGATGGGGCCCTGTTGGCACCACCACTATGGTGGTGGTGGAGGTAGTTCCTCCTCTGGAGAAAGTCGTTCCTAGGAAAGCAGGAATCCTTTGGGGGCAATATCCTTGTTTCTGATACCAAGGTTAACAAGGGGTCCTGCTGCCCCTGTTGCATTCTCAAAAGAGAAATAACAGCTGTGTCCCTCAGAACTCTTTGAGACCCTGAGATGTTGGGGAAGGGAGCAAGGGTGAAGTAGAGGCAGGCTGGTGGGAAGGTCTTAGCTCCTTGACTTTCCCTATCCTCGAGCCCTTTGTGCTGAAAACTATTTATGACAGACAGACTCTGGATTTGAGTCGGATGTTGATGTGCTGGGGATGAGTCAGGATCTCTTGTCCTCACCCCAAAATGCCACCATGCTGAATGGCACTTTGCCCTCTGCCCTCTTAACTTCACTGGTTTCATATAAATGGAATGTAGCCTTTGGGTCAGAGGACTTTTCAGAAAGGGATAATAAAAAATAAAGCCTCTTGAGGCGCCTGGGTGGCTCAGTCAGTTAAGCATCTGATTTCAGCTCAGGTCATGATCTCAGGGTTGGGAGTTCGAGCCCTGTGTCGGGCTCTGTGCTGATAGCTCAGAGCCTGGAGCCTGCTTTGGATTCTGTGTCTCCCTCTCTCTCTCTCTGCTCATCCCCTGTTCATGCTTTGTCTGTCTATCTGTCTCTCTCTCTCTCTCTCTCTCAAAAGTAAATAAACATTAAATAAATAAATAAATAAATAAATAAAGCCTCTTGTGTGCACAGAGAAAGAGAATGAGTCAGAGCAATAGACCAAATATTGAACTATGAGAAAAAGCAATTGGAGAAGAAAAACATGGAATTCAGAAGTTATAAGTTATGACTGACTTCTCAAAAGCTGGAAGAACCCTTGAAGCCAGAGTAGAGAATATAAAGAAATTCATAAGTGGGCACTATTTTAGCTAAGTTGAGGAAAAAGCATGAACTTCAAGTGAAAATAATGTTCAGAGATGAACACAGGGCCCATTAAAGATGTGGAGGAAATTAGGAGCAGAGAGACACACACAAAGAGAGACTAGACAGTATTTTAAGCAGTGGGACTCAAAAAGAAGTTCACACACACACAGATAAAAACCAAAATATTTAGTGATTTCCTTTTCCTGTGGTCAGCTTTAGAATTTACCCCAAAGCCATTGGCTTTTGTGGTTATTCAGATTTTGTTTCTCTTCTTTCCACCTCCTACTGTCTAGTCCCTAATCCCAGAGTTTGGGTAGAAGAAGGGAGAGGAAGTGAAATTCAAATCTGTGTTTGGCCTCTGTTGTTGGTCTTTTGGCTGAGAGATGTGAGGAGTAAAGAGGTGTCTGTGGCCAGAGTGTGGTTCCTAGAATGTGTGGGTGCTGTTTGTTTATTTTTGTGTTCAGCTGCTCTACTCATATTACCCCAGTTTACCACATCAAGAACTGTTTGGGCGGGAAAGAGAAAGACTCAACAAACATTTGTTGAATGGCGTGACTCTGCCTTGCTCTCCCTTCTTTAACATTCCTCTGCGGAGTCTTATCAAGTTCCCAATACAGAACACGTGCTAAAGTCTGATTTGTGCTGTCCTCCATGATGCACTAATCACCAGCGGGATACAAAGTGGTCTAAAGTTTGCACCAGCAAAAGATTTTATGTCAGCAACAAGGTAAATAAGTGGAATTCTAAGCTATTCAGAAGCACAAGCTGTTTTCAAATATTTCATACATAGTTGCTAGCCAGTGAGAAACATGCTAAATACAAATGGCATTTATCAATTCATTAAAGCAAACCAGCAGGTCCTTACTCTGGGAGTCCTAAGGACACTTTCTTAGCCACTAGTTCGTGTCATTACATATACCTGTTAGTTATAGCCATGCATCCTTTTCATAGTTCTCAATATTTCAGATCATTCACTAACCTGGTCTGCCCTTTATTCATTCCAAGTGAGGTTTTATCATGATTTACAAAACTATGTTAACAAGGCAGGAAGAAGTATATTCATCTAATACTGACTGTTTCTTTCTCCTGTTTAATCTGGAAAGGACCCTTCCCATCCCACTTCCTAAAAAGCAAAATTCTGTCCAGCGAGATGACTTAGGGCTGGATGAAAGATAAAAAGACAAGTGTCTCTGAGGTCAGTGAGGATTGCAAATTCATTTGGAAGAGGAGAAGAGATCCAAGAAGTTGGAAAGCCCAGCTCAATGTGGAAAGTCTCTTCTCTTAGAACATGAATTCCAATTCACTTCCAGTTCCATACCAACCTGGGTATAATTGGCAGGAAATTTAAAGTCCCTTTCAGGCTGTAGCCCATGACCTGGGGATAAACTCTACCCACCCGAATGCATCTGGAAAGGCACCACATTGCTGTGTTGGGCTTCCAAAGAGCTCTGCACCTTGGGTGTTTTGAGAGAACCCCAGGTTACATAGGAGAGATACACTTCTCGCCTCCACCCTTGATGGTAAGCATTTCTTCAGAGTCATCAAAAGAAGATAGGCATTTTTTTTTTTGTCCTTTGAAAACTTGACACCTGAAAAAGGAAGCAAAGAGAAAAAGAAAGACCCATACGATATTCCAGGAGCCACATTTTCAGAGCCCCTTCATCTGTGAATCTCCTTTCCACTGAGCTCATGTCTACCTTCTGACAGGCTAACCCCTCTACCCCAAATTTGACTCAGCAACTTTGATCAAGAGACATTTTTAAGAAAAGTCCCATAAAAGCATAAAATGTTACATATGGCAAAGGCAATCAATATCTATATAAAACTGATAAACATGCATGATTCCAAGGAAGAAATTTTCCTCTCTGTATTATCCATGATTAGACTCAATATGGTTTATAAATCCTTCGTCAATGAATCACTTCCTCTGAGTTTTATCCATCCTCTTCACCATTCTTGGGAGTATGGGTCACACAATCTCACCATCAGTAAGTCAGGGATTCAGGTTAGGGCAGCTTTAAAAAATCAAATTCAGTTACTGGAGCACAAATACATGACTATATGATGACCTTCTGACAGGGGCAGGTATTAGGTCCCGGGCTAAGAAATCCTCAGAGAGAAGAAGAAGGGAGCACCAGGTGGGTGCTGGCATCCCTAAGTGACTTGAGAAAGCAATGAAGATTAGGTTTGACTTTCACCCATTCACCCCTCCATTCTCCCTCCCCAAGCCATTCTTGTCTTGCTCATATACTCTCACCTGGTTCTCCCTGACCCTGAGTCCTAAAAAAAGGCCAATTCACTTCTAGATCTCCCTCCCTCCAGGAAAGTAAAAGATAGATACAAACTAGATCTACTTCTCCTTTTAGAACTTAGAGTGATTTCTAGCTGAAATCCACATTGACCAGATGAGATGGTTTTCACGAATGTTAATTCTTATTTTGAGCACACAATGGGCGCTCAAATCAGCACAATGGGCCATTGTATATGGAAAAACACCCCAGGTCAGCCAATGAAATTGACTATACTTAGAGCCAAGGATACACCATCTACAGACCTCCCTCAAATGAATCTTTATTCATTTGTTTAGTCAACAGCAGGAAGCCAACTGCCTCCCTTCTGTCCAGAGAGGGGAATGCTAAGACACTGAACGAACTGCATGCAGTTTTCCAAGCTTCAGGAAATTCAAATTGAAACCCTTACTGAAAAATCCCCCAGTACTTTTACATGTTGAGCTGTTGTTGAAACCCTTTTTCACAAGTGATGAGCTCAGATGCAGAATGTTTTGACTCAAATTGCATAAAGGCTTGGCAAAGGAGCATCCTGTCACAGAAAGCAAGAGAAAAACATGGCTGGGGCTTGGCACATTCTCTCAGAGCACAGAGGCCATTGCAGGCCAGGGTTTCTGTTATTACAAAAGCAAACAGAGACTTCTCTCCACACAGCACGAATTCCCAGGTTACAATAAGTCAGCAGACACTTTTGTCATGGCTTCCTACTACAGAGTGTCCCAACAAAATCTATACTTGATAGATTGATATCTCTTCTAAAAGGTGAACAAGTAGACATTAGCCAATGTCTGTTTCAGTCATGTTAAAGTCACAAATGTTTAAAATGGCCACCATTTCAGAGTTGACCGCATGCAAGATACATATTGCTTTAATAAGTTTATTTAACATCTGGAAGGGATACCCATTTTGCTAGGACACACTGTTCTGAGAAGTTTATAAAGGATGTGGTGCTCCCAGGGTTGTTAGCTCTGACGCTGCTAGCGCTGGTACTGCCCAGTATAGAAGCCCACAATGTGGTTCGAGCTGCAGACTTAGTCTCAGATGTCAGTGTTTCCTGAGAAAGTCCCTGGAAAGGACTATGAAACACAGTTCACGATAAAGTTTTCACCCTCAAAAAGACAGTCATTCTATTCCTGTGTTTCTGTTGAAACTGTAGGAAATCCAGGTTAAAGAGCTAGAATGGCTGCAATGAATGGGCCGCACAGAGCGCCATGCTGAGTGATGTACACTTTATTTTTCCATTAATGAGGAATCCAGTAAAGTTTTAAACGTTTGAGTATATGAGTCCAGCAAGAGTGAGGAAGATGAATTCAAGGGAGTAGACAATGTAGGGAGACGTAGGGAGCAGATCAAGGCCTCGAAGTGCATAATGTTGAGAAGAACAGGAAGGAAGGGAAGAAAAGAAGGGACACTTCAAAAGAAGAACTGATAGGGGCGCCCCAGTCAGTTAAGCATCCAACTTCAGCTCAGGTCATGATCTCACAGTTTGTGAGTTCGAGCCCCGTGTGGGGCTCTGCGCAGACAGCTCAGATCCTGGAGCCTGCTTCGGATGCTGTTTCCCTCTCTCTGCCCCTTCCCTGGTCGTGCTCGGTCTTTCTCTCTCTCTCAAAAATAAACATTTAAAAAAATTAAAAAGAAGAATTGACAGACCCTGATACTGAGCAGAATTCCAAGCAAGAATCTTGAAATTCACCCTAACTGGATTTGCTTAGTCACATGTCCACCCAGAACCAATCACAATGACCGAGGAGTCAAATATGCTGATTGGGGTCACATGCTCCACCCCCAGAATCAGGTTCTGTAGTGACAAAGGGATCCCCAAACTGAAACAAGGGCTCAAGGGCAAAAAATAAATAGAAGCTGCAGGATCAACCCAAATATCCATTATATATTGTTTGGCTGAATCCAATCCCTTTCTCTTTGTTTCCATTTATGACTTTTCTGTTAGATACAATGATTAAGTGGTTTGCCCAAAAGTTTTAAAAATGTATTACACAGAAATCAGAATTGCTATACTCACCATAGTGTTGAGAAAAGAGAACAAGTGTTTAACAAAAACTTTTTAAAGTGTAAGAAAAGTGACTAGAGTGAATATATTCACATTCTAGACAAATGCAACCAAGTGTTTGCCCCTGAAATGTATTTTAGGTAGGATGCTCTAAAGCCAGGTGAAGTCTGAGGCCTCCGTGTTCTGTGCACTTTTCCCCTTGATTCAGTTGTGGCCTGGCTTGGTGGTTGGTGACTCTATAATATGAGGCCGCTTGTCACTCTGGCATCAGTGATGAGTGGTGTGACAAGGTTTGGTATATCTTCGAAAACTACTTAAAAATGATTCCCTATTTTGATTTTTCTCCCTCCACTATTACATAAGAAAGTCTTTAGCAACCAGTGGTACATGCTTCTGAGAAGCATTTGACCACAAGTGTCTCAGATTCAAAACACACACTACTTTGTGAAAGGAAAGGCACCACCCAATACACACACCCATCCTAATTTTGAATGGACTTAATTTCTGGATGCTAGACACTGCCTCACAATGCTATTAAAAACAATAAGAGTCTCATTAAAACTCCAGAGGCTGAGCCCATGGCCAGGGACTACGGAGTTCCTACAAGAAAGGTATCTGGACAGCATTTCTAAATTGTGAGCTGGCTGGCTGGCCAAGGCAGATGATCTCACAGAAGGAATGATTTTCAAAGTAACTGACACTAACCAATCAGGGCAGACAGCCAACCAACCTCAACAGTCACTGATTCTTCCAAGGCTACCTTTCCTCACCAGTTAAATATCAGCCCTGCCCCGTGGACTGGGCAGATCTGAAGAGGGAAACCAACACAAGGCTGTGTTAGAGCAAGAGAAAGCTGCTCTGAATGGGGGGATGGGGAGTCAGCCCATCCCTCCTAATTCAACCAGTTCCAAGGAGAAGGCACTGATGAAAAGATGGAGGGAAAGAAGTGGAAGGAAACATAAGAGGTGGCAGAGATGGACAATGATGAAGCAGACGTGGGGAAAGAGATGGAGAAGAAATAAGCAGAGGAGAGCAGGAAGGAATGTGAACATGGAATAGCAGACTGGCAACAAGGAAGAACAGTGAAGAAGTCCAAGGAAAGGAGAGGCTGAAAATTTGGCCAAGTAGAGGAGGAAAAAGAATAATGATGAAAGGTAATTCGGAAAAAGAGAGGCGCTAAATAGTGACAAAAAATGGTAATGTTTACGAGTGATCATTGTCTCTCATACCGTGTAATGCAGGGGTCAGCAAATTTTTTGTGGGGGTAAAGGGGTAGACAATGAATAGTTAAGCTTTGTGGATGGTACAGTCTTTGTTCATGACACAACTCCAGTAGTTGGAAAGCAGTCCCAGACAATAAGTAAGCAAATGGGAGTGGCTGTCTTCCAGTGAAACTACAGAAACAGGCAGTGGGCTCGATTTGGCCTGTGGATCATAGTTTGCAGACTCCCACAGAAGAGGGTGGTTCTGAAATGTCTGGTACCTCCACGGTGTCCATAATGCAGGCATAGAATCCTAGAAAATATTAGAACCTCCTGGAACAACCATTTTACAGGCCTCCCACCCACCCAAGAAATGGTCAAAATGGCAGCCATTTTCAATGCCTTTTTAATAACTTTTAACCTACAAAATGACAGGTTCCTGTGATTCAACCTTGCTGCTGCTTGACTGGCCATTTGCCCCCTGGCCGGTATGACACCCCCGTGGGCTCTCTCTCCCAAATAGATCCTATAACAACGTACATGGAAGAGAAGTACTAGGTGACTGATTCAGAGCTGTATTCAGTACTAGCTGTTAAGCTTTCAGATTGGCAGAGTTCTCCGTCCCCTACATGTAATGGCTCCACAGAGTTTAAATCTGGTCCCAGCGCTGCTTCAGACACCAGAACCAAAAAACAAACCAAAAAAACCCTTTTTGTCTCTTTAATTTATACCCTCCCCTATTTCCTCACCTTTGGCTCTTAGAAGGTTCTTAACCGCAGAGCTAGGTTCTTCTCCAACCACCATTAATTTCCCGTAGGGGCCTATGGTACTTGGGAACGGCTTCAGTGGCAGGATGTAACAAGGTGTAGCCGAGGCGGGGGTCGGGGGTGGGGTTCCCTGGGTGTTGGACCACGCTTCACTCGCAAGCCCAGTATCAGAGAGGTAGGGGCTTATTCTGGCCTCAGGCACAGACTTCTGACAATGACCTCACATTCTCTTTTTTTGTGACTGGGAAGAGCACCTTGCAGCCTCTGACATGGGCAGCTCTTGCTTGCCCAACGGTTTCTGTTTGGGGAAGCCAGAGCCACTCTTCCATGGCCTCTGAGGCACCATGCAGGTCATATGAGGTTGATTCTGGGGCTCGTTTTCTCTCATTTATTTTCATTTGGTACCTGCCACAGTGGCCATCCTTCCAAGTTTGTCTTGGCTCCTGACCTCAACCATTCTTCAGCCACCATTGGTCCTTCTCACATCATTTCCCAGGGTAGCACAAGCCACCTTGTGAATTACCAGAGTAAAGACATGGCCCAAGGGACATTGTCTTGAAGCCACATGATTGCCTGTAAATAAAGCTTGATGATGCCAAACATTCAGAAAGGGAAAAGGCAGCACGGGTTTAGTTTGACCACCTGCACTGCATTCCAAGGCGAACACTCAGCTCTTGCAGGAAGGGAATCCTAACGTGTTCCTCTCCCAGTCAGTAAAGTACAGAAACCCTTCTGTACGCATTTTGCCTCTGCAGGAAAAAGTTCAGTCTGTATTTAGGAATGAACGAGTGTGCATGGGTGTGTTTGCATGAGCATATTTTCTTCAAAACATTTTCTAGTAACTGCTGACAACGGCAACCCTAAGCCACCAGACGCGCGGTTCTCCCCATTTTGAAATGGCCTGTTTGCTCCCCAGAGTGGCAGCTGTGATGCTCCAAAGAATCATCCCTGGCCTCCCCCATCTCTGAAATACACATGCCCTGACCCTTCCTCCAGGGCCTCATTTGTCTTCCCAGCCTCACTGCTCCTGTCACGCAAAGTTACTCAATACCCAGTAGGAGCGAACCAGAGCCAAAGCACCATGTTCCCACGGCTCCCATCTTGCTGTTCACTTCGTATGGCTTGGTTCCCCTGCACTGCCACCACACGGCATGGAAGGGGAGAGGGATCCACAATTCCACCTCCAGCTTTGGGAACCAGATTGTTCCTCCTCCTTTGTCCCATGCCAGTCACTACTGCCCTTCATTGAACCCCCTCCCCACACCCTGCTCTCTGCAGCCCAGCACGTGCTGTTTTTTGTGACCAAATCTCGTGGCAGCCTGCATACAATCCAGTCATATCATCAGCAGAGCTTTATATTTTTCAATCTACTTAGAGTTCAGGTTTAAATTTACCAAACTAGCTCTTTTATATGCATTATCTTCCATACTCTTTTTTTTCTCCTTGAGGTCTTAGCTGATCCCGTTTGAAACAGTGTAAGATAGAAGCTTTGTTTAAGACAGTCTGATTTACTAAATCTTTCTAGTCTCTGTTTCTTCCTCTATAAAATAGTGATAATACTCACTTACTGTCTGTGCCCCAGGAGGAAGGAGATCTATGTAAAATTCCTAGCATGGAACTTTAACCGGTGCTCAACAAATGTTCATAACACCCCTCCCACCGTAGCCACATGGTGTGACTAAGTCAGTTCTGAATGGCAAGTCACACTCTGGAACAGTGCTACTCGACCTTAGGAGCACAATACAGTTACCTGGAGGGACTTTAAAAAGCACTTGTGTCTGGGGACCATCATACCCTCCCCCACCCTTAAATGTCGAGTGGCAGACCTCCTTTGTTTCCTGTTTTAATCCTAGACCTGCCACCAGACCAGACATTTGGTTTTCTTCTTCTTGCTTCTCTCAATCTCTGCTTTCCACAATGTTTGGGGCAATTTGTTACACAGCAATAGATAACTAATATGCTCCTCATCACAACATGGCACAATTATGTCCCTGACTCTCAGATTTTCATTTTTGTGTGACTTAATTCCCAGAAGTAAGGTGGTCAGTAAATTTGTATGACCTGATGTATTAGTGTACTGCTCTATGATTTTGATGGCCTGGTCTGTTAGCTCTATTTAAAAAATGAATGCCTGAGGCTGCTCAGCTAGGGAAGGAGTAGCAGCCACCTTCCCTGTCTCAGGCCCAGGCCCAAGCTGCAAATGCAGGGCATCCCACCTGCCAGGGCCTCCGCAACAGCACAGTGGTAGTGACCCACAAGTTCATGAACATGCTGGAGCCCTCTATGGACATGAAGTCGGTGACCAGACAGAGCGGCTCAGACCCTGCTGTGGACTGAGGTCATCCAAAGCCTGGGCATGACCCTGAGTGACCTCTTCTAGGTGCCGGCCACCATCAACTACCCACTTGAGAAGGGCCCAGTGAGCCCGTGCATCCTCAGAGAGTGTGCACTGCACCAGTATCCATCCAGACAAGACCAAGGCATCACCTGCAAGCTTTGCAAGGATGTCTGCCCCGCCCAGGCCATTACCAGAGAGGTCCAGCCTTGGACCACCCACTATGATATTGACTCGGCCAAGTGCATCTACTACAGCTTCTGCCAGGAGGCCTGCCCTGTGGATGCCATCACGAGAGCCCCAACTTTGAATTCTCCTCAGAGACGCACCAGGAGCTGCTGTCCAACAAAGAGACGATGCTCAACAACAGGGACAAGTGGGAGGCTGAGATCACGGCCACAACCAGGCCGACTACTTTTACCGTTGATGCCGCGCACCCAACCGGCCTGCCCGCAGCATGAGCTGCTCAGTGAAAAAAACTCTGCCTTCTCACCCTACCACCACCCCTACCCCCGCCAGAAAAAGCAATGCTTTCTTTAGCAGTTGATTGTTCTCACTGGTGGGGCCATCCTGAGATTTCTTCTCTTAAGAAGTGAAAGGTTACCTCCCCTCTCAAGAATATTGGATAATTCATCAGTGTGAAACACACTCCAGAGCGAGCTCCCTTGTATTCACTAACCCCCTTCCCACCCAATCAATAAATATGACTGCAGATGCTGCTGGGTTCCTTCTGTTCTTGGAACAGATCCTACTTTTCCAGGATGGGTGGCTGACTCACAGACCCCTGTGCTACGTCTCTTCTGCTTGTGCTGAAACAAATACAAATCTGTAATTTTTTAAATGTTTATTCATTTATTTTTGAGAGAGAAAGAGAGAGAGAGGGAGGGAGAGAGCACGCACACAAGCGGGGGAGGGGTAGAGAGAGCGGGAGACAGAGAATCAAAGCAGGCTCCAGGCTCTCAGCTGTCAGCACAGAGCCAGTCGTGGGACTTGAAACCCCAAACTGTGAGATCATGACCTCAGCGATCATGACCTTAGCAATCATGACCTGAGCCAAACTCGGAGGCTCAACCTACTGAGACACTCAGGTGCCCCACAAGTCAACACTTTGAAACATACATATTCTTAATATTTTTTTAAAAGAACACCTACATATACTAATAAACTGTTCGATTACATTCAGCTCTCTTTTACAGTAGAACTATGGTTTTTACACACTTATTGCTCTAGCATATTATTATGAACGCGTTGCCTTTCACAGACTCACTCTGTACCAATTTGCTGTCATTGTATTCATTATTTGATGTTCACATGTCCATAGCCGGGCGAGTAGAAACTCCATCCAGCACCACTCTGATACTCTCGAAATCCCTTTGTTTTCAGGCCACAGCAACAAGACACTAGTTTTTTTTCCCCCTAGCCTACAACTGGACTCAACCAAATTCCAAGAAATCCTGATTGCTTTGAGAACAGAATAATATTAGAAATGACAGTCCAAACTTCTCGCCTATGTGTTGCAGAGAAGTGCCCGGCCTTTAACCACTGTGGCTTGGGCCCTATTTTGTGACACAGCCAGGAAATATGTTTTTGGAGGGTAGGAATTCACACTGATTTTCCTTGTATAGCATATTATGTTGCTATAGGTTTTAGTCAGCCAGGGTCTCGTAAGAAAAATAGAGTGACAATTCCTAGAATGTATAAAGGTAGGTAGTTTCCTAGCCAAGCAGTGAGGCAGAAGACCCCGGAGATACCCCTTCCTCAAGATAGGGTCACACAGCTTTGCAGGGACCCTGGAGAGAGAACAGCAGGGGACACAGCTTCTTCCTCGATGGCACCACCTGGCCCCCTGGTTCCCTCCCAGAGCTGCATTTCTATCAGGATTAACTCTTTGTCTCCACTTTGCTGCTTTACTCCTCCACCTTCTTTCTTTGCCACCAAGCGGCCTTAGTGCTGCTTGTAGGGTGCTCAGGACTGTGAGGGTTTCTAGGATGCAGAATTTTCTGTTTTCAAATCAAGACAGTCCCAGGCCAACTGGGATGAAGGGTCACCCCATCGCCAGTGATCTAATAGCAAGACAGCTAAAGGAGTTCATCATTTCTGCACTCTGCTCAGTAGAATACGGGAGGACAGAATAAAAATGTGCTTGGAATTTCCATGTAAGGCAATCATTCATGTGAATTTAAGAATCACAGTGCAGTGTGGACAAACTCTCCAGCTCATATAGCCAAGATAATTACATGCAAAGCTGGAAGAGGCTGAGCTGTTTAACCCAGAAAACATACAGCTGTGAACAATTTTCTCATTCAAAAAGCTCTGGTCTTCTGGCTGCAAACCTGGTTTCCCTTCCCTTCATCAGAGGACCCTATAGAAGGTAGGTCTGAAAAACCAGGATAGGAGGATTCTCCCAGAGGGAAAGGTAGAGAGAGTAAAACCCCTAGATGTCGCCTTCATTACCCACACCCTCTCTCCTTACTCAAAACACTCCCACCTCTAACCTTTGTGGGATCACAAGGTCCTTTGGATTCCAGAATCAGCCATTTCAATACAAGGCTTATTTTTCACTTTGAAACTTGAAAACTTGACACCCAGGGAATATTATTTTACCCAATGTCAAACTGAATCTGCTCATTGTAAGATACCACACCACTGGATTTTCCTGTGAAGCCATCCAGTTGAAATACAAACGAATATGAACCTTCTATCTAAAATACTTCTTGGGGTGCATGGGTGGCTCAGTTGGTTGAGCCTCTGACTCTTGATTTTGGCTCAAGTCATGATCCCAGAGTTGTAGGATCCAGCTCCATGTTGGGCTCTGCACTGAGTGTAGAGCCTGCTTGAGATTCTCCTCTGAGATTCTCTCTCTCTCTCTCCTTCTACCTCCCTCCCTCACTCACTCTCTCATACATACATACATGCATAAATATATAAATACATAAATACTTCTTCATGAGATTTTCCATGCATCAAATAATTGAAAGCCCAAACCACTGATCAGTTTGTAAAATTGTGAAATTCTCTCAATTCTGAGAAGTAGTTTGAAATTAAATCAAAAAAATGCCTTACGATCTCTTGGGAACAGACACTAACTGTGGTTTGTCACCCAATATTCAAAAAGCTATGGAGAAAATGATGACCTTGTGTAAGGTGTGTGTGCTCTTCCTTAGAATTCTTCCCTCTAAGGTCAGGGGGCTTATCTTCTGCCCCATGTGGTCCCCTCTTGGCCAGCAAGTGCCCATTCACCACTAACTTTACTTCCAAATACTAGTTTACCATAGCATACTTAATTGTATTTTCTGAAAGAAGTACCTCAGCCTTGTATTTTGGCACATGATAACTATAAACATACAAAAGAAAAGGGTCCCAAATCATCTGGTCATTTATAGACACAGTACTTGGGGAAAAACTTGAAATTCTGTGTCTCATAAATTTAAAAAGTCCTCTGTAAGAGCTCTTGTTGAATTATAGCTGACAACAGCATGGACAGCCGAGTCACGCCACAGAATTCTTTCCAGATCCAGCTTCATAATTCACCCTCTCCCGTGCAGCATCTATTATTACATTTAGGAGACTCTTCTTAATAAGGGTCACTTATGGAATCCTAATTGGGGATGCAAGAGGGAAGAAGTTTAATAGCTTTTCCAGGAGTCATGACATTGTAGAAAATAAATGCTGGATTTTAAGATGAAAAACTTAGCACTGAGTGCAGCTTCCACCAGATACTAGATATGCTGCCCTGGGAAAGCTGCTTGCCCTCTCTGAGCTTTAGTTTTCTCATCTGTCAACTGTTCAATGGGTTCAGCCATTTGCAATCATTTTTATTATTTTCTAAAATCCCCTTTAGGTATTATGAGAGATGGATGAGTGGATGGATGGATGGATAGATGGATAGACAGACAGACAGATAGGTAGATGATGGATGGGTGGGTATGTTATGGGCCGAACTATGTCTCCTCAAAATCCATGTGTTGATGTCTTAATTCCCAGTAGCTCAGAATATGGCTTTATTTGGGTCCTTAAAGAGGTAATTAAGATACAATGAGGTTATATGGGTGGGCCCTAATCTAATAGGACTAGTGTCCTTATAAGAAAAGGAAATTATAAGAAAAGCCACCTGGGTGCCTCAGTGAGTTAAGCATCTAACTTCAGCTCAGGTCATGATCTCACAGTTTGTGGGTTTGAGCCCCACATTGGGCTCTGCGCTGACAGCTTAGAGCCTAGAGCCTGCTTCAGATTCTGTGTCTCCTCTCTCTCTCTCTGCCCCTCCCCTGCTCGTGCTCTCTCTCTCTCTCTCTCAAATAAATAAACATTAAAAATTTTAAAGAAAAAAAGAAAAGGAAATTAGGACAAACACACACAGAAGATGCCCATTTCTAAGCCAAGGAGATAGTCCTCAAAAAAAAAAAAAATCAACCCCGTTGACACCTTGATCTCAGACTTCTAGCTTCCAGAACTGTGAGAAAATAAATTTTTATTGTTTAAGCCACTCAGTTTATGGTACTTTGTTATGGCCGACCTAGAAAACTAGCATAGGTTTATGGCTGGATGGATGGATGGATGGATAGATAGATGAATGGATAGGTAGGTAGATTAGATAGATAGATAGATAGATAGATAGATAGATAGATAGATAATCTGGACCACAAAGACCTATTGTTACTAAGATTCTGGCATTGAAAGTGAGCAGACCAAATAAGGAGCATCCCTTGTTGTAAAGCTATCCTGGCAGAGTCAACAGTATCTGTGTAGATGTGCTCTGTATTACAAATATTTTGGTTACACTTTCAAAATATAAGAAGATAGTTAGCTGAGAACCCCACATCCCCACTTTTTCAAGCCACCAACCCTTTCCACAAGCTTATAAGAAAATTATGAAACTAGGAGACCCTAGGGCGATGTAAACTCCTCATTGCCAACAGGATGTTGGGCCTGAGCCTTAGCTGATCTTGGCTGACCTGCTGATCTGGGCTGGACATGAAACAGAAAGGTCTTCTGTTGCCCAGAAGCCTTGAGCAACCCAGACCAAAAGAAGTACAGTAGCCAACTTGGCCCCTTCCCTAAGGCTCACACTTTCACCTGGTGGCCTAAGGTCTAACTGCTTGAAAGAGTCAGGAAGAATGAACCCAAAAAACAAGAGGAACAAAAGCTCTCCTCCCTGGGGCTGAGAGCAGCTGGCCTGAGTCATCCTTCCCTGTGCCCTACCCTGTTCTTGCTTGGTCTTCGCAGAACAGGATGCTTCCACACGCAATGCAGCCCCAAGCCCTTTGTACCCCTCCAGAGGCCTGGGTAGCAAGATTCCAAATGTGAGGAAAAGGATCCAAGAAAGAAAAGCCAGACTCAATGGCCCAAATATGTAAATGCCTTTAAACCCCCCTAAAATCTCCCCAGTAATATACTCCCCTTTGATATGGACCATGCTCCTTTTCTCCAACCATGGAGCTGTGGCGGTGGGGTGGAAAACAGAAAGAGTGACTGGAAAAGCACTTTATGAATGCAAATGAGAGGTCATTACCAAGAGGTTTCATTACCAAGATGTCTATGTTTTTCGTTAACAAATGTTCAGTGCATCGCAATGTCAGGCACTGTTCTAAGTGCTAATCCCATTGGAGCTTACATTCCAGCCCTGGTATGGAGGGTGAGAATAAAGTGTGGCACCTCAGAGCCTGGCAATAATTAACTATCTTACCTCTTTTCTGGACTCCAGCTGTCCCTTCTGTGAATCATTCTTTTTGTGTTGCCTGAGGTTGGCGTCCTCTGTACATCTGTCCCCTTTGAAACCCTCTGGGAACAAGGCCCTGCTTCACACACTGCTGGGCTGTCAATAGCTCACAGCCTAATACCTACTCACATGCAAGTTGGTTAAATGTTTGTGGAAGGAAGGAAGGGAGGGAGGAAGGAAGGGAGGAGGGAAATTTCTTATGGCTTGCTTCTGGAGACTTCTTACCTACTCAAGGAAGAATTAACTTCTCAATGATTGGTTACACCTTTTGAACTCTCCACATCACAACTGCCATAATTTTATACTGTGGACCAACCCAACCGAAATGAACTTACATTTTAAATGTGACATTTTGCAGACCAAAGAATCAATCAGCAAGGGGCTCTCAGAAATAGACCATAGCATTCTATCACCAAGAGTGATCATTTCAGCAGTCTCTGACACTGCATGCCCTTAATATAGGAGGCAGTCATTGGAGGGGCTTTCCCAAGTGTTATTGTCATAAACAACCAGATTAATATAGGGGATTTTTCTTGCATTTGTTTGGAAACACTTGATCCTGATGTAGAACATTCAAGACCCACTGCTTACAAATAAACTTTCCTCGCAGTTGTCCCTTAGCCTTCCATCTCACTCCATCTGAAGCAACAAGCATGCTTAATTTTGTTTTGTTGCCCTCCTAATATAGAAAACACTTCAGGTCAAAAAACTGAGAGAATGTGGGTGCTGACCCTATATGGTTTTGGTTATTTGTGGTTTCCTGTGTACTTAGTTTAGTGTGGACTTTCCCCCCTTCATTTCCTTACCCCTCAGGCCCTTAGGATTGTACCAATTTATTTTTCTAACCTTAAGGGAACAGATTCTTAACTTATTCACAGTCATGAGAGGCTTACCAGATTTCAACAACCACAGAATTCTGTCAGGAGTCAAGATTTCCCAATCACAAGGCTGAGGGGCCTTCCTGGGGCCATTGGGCTCAATGTTGCCTCCTCACAGGACCCATGGGCCACCCAAGATGGCTGGCTGGCTGTGTCACCCTTTTCCTCTTCCAGCCAACTATATTTGCAAGAAAGAAAAAGGAAAGGTCTCTTTGAAGGCACCCATTTCTTTCCCAAACAATTGTGTTTAATGAATCCCTTATTAGGCCAAATCCAAAGCACTGAAATATGGGCGGAGCATGGCATTCTGCACAAAAGGAGTTTGAAAACAGCCAGTAGCTAGTGTGTGGAAAGCACATGTGAAAAGACCCGGTAAGGAGTTTCCCATCGGTGGCCAGAGGTTCACCACTGCAAACTCGCCGTTTGCAGATTTGGGCTGAGCTATGCCTCACATTGTTCATGTAAAGAAAAAGCGGCTGTTCTCCCTGAGTGCCCCTTCCCTGCTCCAAATGGCTGCGATCAACAGCCCCAAGACCCTAATTACCACAGCCTATTAGAAATAATGAGACTTACATGGCAGAAGCCAAGGGTAAAAGCGACATCTCACAACACGAAAGGTTAATATCAACATATACTGCCAGCGAGTGCAAAGGGCATGTCAATTGGTGGCTCATTACCGCGGGTTGACCCATGGGGAAAGTGTCATTCCGCAGAGAGGCTCTCTCAGGATGTGGCAGCAAAAGTTACAAAAGATAAGGACTTGCCTGTGGAACACGCTGAACTAATGAGAGCTGGAAATTGTTTGAAACATCCCGATGACCTCACAGATGGAGGATGCTGATTAAGGTGGCCGCATGAGGCTCCTTTCTTGTCTGACAGCCCATTGAGAAGCTTTGGTGAGATGTGACTAACCGGCCGTGAAGGTGTCTCCATCTTCCCTGACATGGTCCATGCTTTGGGCAAAACAAACATGAAAAATAAGTCTAAACCGACATGCATGTTTGAGTTTCTTTTTCAGAGACATATTTTGGGAAAAGAGCCCTGGTCCGGCTGTTAGCTATGATTCCTTTATGGCAAAGGGGGTTTGTGACTACTTGCGTGACTAATCGCATGACTGCGCTGGGGGTGAGCCAACAGCAAATTTAGGTCTTGAACACTTGACAAAACAACTCTACTGTTCTGGGGGTGAAATTCTATGGAGCTTCATGTGTAATTAAAAGAAAGTTTCACAAGAGTCTATACCTCAGTCATTCAATGCTGATATGTGGCACAAAGAACAGATTTTGCCACATCAAAATACATCCATGAAACAATAGGGAAATGAAACCAGATTTTTGTTTGCTTTGCCAGGCATTTTCTGAGACAGAGACATTCAAAGAAGAAACCCTGGAACTCTCCTGACCTTCATTTAGAGCCTGAGACTCTGAAAAGAGATCACCATTACGGATGTTCTGCCTCTCTCTCATTCTACAGATAAAGATGAGAGTGTATCTCATACTGCTTTTCTTAAAATTTTTTTAAATATTTTATTATTTTTAAGAGAGAGAGAGCGTGAGCAGGGGAAGGTCAGAGAGAGAGGGAGACAAAGACTCTGAAGACAGGCTCCAGGCTCTGAGCTGTCAGCACAGAGCCTGATGTGGGGCTCGAACCCACGAACTGTGAGATCATGACCTGAGCCGAAGCTGGACGCTCAACCGACTGAGCAACCCAGGCGCCCCTCATACTGCTTTTCTTAACGCCTTCTCTAGAAAAGCTGTAAGTAATGCCTGCCCATTTACCACTTCACTTAAAATTGCAAGAATCATTCATGCCTTGCAAAAATAGTCAGATTTCAGAAAAAGAGCTTATCACTGTATTAAAGAAGGTGATACAAGGGTTTTTGTAATGCGATTTAGGAAAATTTTAGTGAAGCATTTCTAACTGGTTGTACTAGTTACAGATTGCTTTATAGCAAGTTATCACAAAACTTACTGACTTAAACAACAATGATTTTTTAAGTTTATTTATTTATTTATTTTTGAGGGGAAGGGGCAAAGAGAGAAGGAGAGAGAGAATCCCAAGTGGGCTCCATGCTATCAGCACAGAGCTTGATGAGGGGCTCAATCTCATGAACCATGAGATCATGACCTGAGCTGAAATCAAGAGGTGGATGCTTAACCAACTGAGCCACCCAGGTGCCCCGACAATGAACTTTTATTATCTGACATCGTTTCTGTGGACAACCTCATACGGTTGCAGTAAGATGTTGACCAGAGCTGTGATACTGTGTGAAGGCTTGTCTGGGGCTGGAGGATTTGCTTCCAAAGTAGCTCACTCATGTGTCTGGCAAATTAGTGCTTGTTGTATTCAGGAGGCCTCAGTTCCTGCCACATCCTCTCTATAGAGCTACTTGAGTATCCTTACAACATGGCCACTAGTTTCTCCCAAAGTGATAATCCAAGAGAGAGAAAAATGGAAGTCACAACGTCTTTAATGGCCTAGCCTCAGAAATCATGCACCATCGTATCCATAATATCCTAGTGATCACACAGCTCAGGCTATTTGGATGTGGGAAGGGACTACCCATGGGTATGAATATGAGGAGGCAAGAATCTTTGGGGGCCATCTTGGAAACTGAATACCACACCACTTTTTAAAATATTAAAAATATATCAGACTGGTTAAAAAAATATAAGGAATATGACTGTTGATCTAGTCAACCAGAAGTCTTTAAGGGAGACAAAAACAAAAAAACAAAAAGACCATGGTAAAATTTCTGAAGAAAAGACATTCCATTCAACTAAAAAAATTTTTTTTACCCATGTATATCTATACCTTGTGCTTTTAAGGCCAAAGTGAAGAGATGAATTAAGAGATTATACAAGAGGGGAACCTGGGTGGCTTAGTCACTTAGGTGCCTGACTCTTGATTTTGGCTCAGGTCATGATCTCACAGTTCATGAAACTGAGCCCTGCCTTGGGCTCTGCACTGACAGTGTGGAGTCTGCTTGAGATTCTCTCTCCCCGCCGCCCCTGCTCCTCCTTTGCTCGCTTGCTCTCTCTGTCTCTCAAAATAAACGAACATTTTTTAAAAAAGAGATTATATAAGAGAAGTTCATCTTTATAGATTTCTTTTAAAAAAGTTTTTTTGGAATAATTCTTTTGGCCTCAAGAGCAGGATTTTTTACCTAAAGCATCTAAAACATTTCAGTCTCCCTTTTTAAGTACATATCCATGGAGTGGTTTACAATCATTCGACAATGTGCCAAGTACAGAGAATTCAAGAGGAACAAGGTGGAGAAAATCAAAATTGGCTAATCCATTTTAGGTAGAGACACCTTCTTCGGGGGAATGGATTTTAAAACCTACTGAGGAGTCCCTGTGAGTATGGATGTGACCAAGGTTTATACATGTTCTATATATATTAGAACTAAACTGGTTTATAAAATTTACCAATATTTTATCTCATAAAAGAAATTCTAATTTAAGTACTTGATGAACCAATTTAATGAATTAATTCTTCTTGTTTCTCTATAGAATATCATAGACTTTTTCACCTACTGTAGTATGATCACAAAATTAGATATTCCATGCTTTAATTTATACCAAATTCCTATTTTCTGAAAAAGAATTACAACTTTCTTAAGCCTCTTTTGTTTTGACTCCCACCCTAACTTCTCTGACATAAATAAATGCAGAGATATAGCATGATCAAAGATTAGAAGACTCTGTATTATTAAAATGATAACATTCCCCAATTTCCCCCCCAGATTCAACACAATCCCCATCAAAATTCCTACATGCATTTCTGTAGAAATTGATAAGCTAATTCTAAGATTTATATGGAACTTCAAAGAATCTAGAATAGCCAGAGCAATTTAAACAAAGTACCAAGTTTAAGAACCTGGCTTACTTGATTTTAATACTTACAATAAAACTATGGTGATTCACACTGTTGGGTATTGTTTAGGGATATATATATATACATATAATATATATGGAATATATATATAAATGGAAAAGAATAGAGTCAGAAATAGAAAAAGTGATTTTTGACAAATATGCCAAGGCAATTCAATGGGGAGAGGAAAGTCTTTCCAATAAGTCTTCAGTGAACTAAGTATCCATATTTTAAAAATAAGCATCAATCCATACTGACTACAATACACAAAAATCAATTCAAAATGAAACCTGTAGCCTAATGTGAAAACCAATACTATAAAACTTCCAGAAAACACAGGAAAAATATCTTAGACCTTAGGGCAGGCAAAGATTTCTTAAATATGCCACCAAAAGCATTACCTATAAAAGAAGAAATGCTGATAATTAAACTTTACCAAAATCTAAAACTTTTGCTCTTTGACCAGACACTGGTAAGAAAATAAAAACGAAATAAAATACTGGTAGAAAACATTCACAACACATTTATCTGAAAAAGAACTTCCATCCAAAAACTATAGAGAACTCTTAGAATTCAAAATGATATGCACAGACTCTTCACCAAAGAAGAGATATAAATGGGTAATAAATACATGAAGAGATGTCCAACATCATTAAAACTCATCGTGGCAAATATATAACACCGCAAATTAAAACCACAATAAAGCACCACTCCACACACATTGGCTAAGATTAAAAACACTGAGCACACTAAGGTTTTTCAATTATCTGGAGAAACTCTTATACACTGGTGAGAGAGATATAAAATGGCACAATCACTGCCAAAACAATTTGGCAGTTTCTTAAAAGTTAGATATACACCTACCACGCAGCCCAATCATTTCACTCTTAGGTATTTAACAAATGGAACAAAAATGTATGCCCACACAAATACTGTACATTAATTTTCTTTTTTTAAATATTTTTACTGGTTATTTATGTTTGAAAGAGAGAGTGTGAGCAGGGGAGGGACAGAGAGAGAGGGAGACACAGAATTCGAAGCAGGCTCCAGGCTCTAAGCTGTCAGCACAGCGCCCGACATGGGGCTCGAACTCACGAGCTGTGAGATCATGACCTGGGCTGAAGTCAGACACTTAACTGAGTGAGACACCTAGGCACCCCATGTGTGAATTTTCTTAGCAGCTTTATTTGTAATAGCAAAAAGTTAGAAACAATCCAATTGTCCAAGAGGTAAATGGATTAATAAATTCTATACTAATATGGAATTTCCATATTATATTCCATAACAATATCCATACAAGGGAATACTATTCATCAAGTAAAGGGACGATCCACTGATATGCACAACAACATGACTGAATCTCAAAATCATTGGACTAAATGAAAAAAAATAGGCGGAAAAAAAAAAGGCAGACAGCTGGGCTCAGATTCCAATTCCATCATCTCACCATTTGTGAGATAGAGTCCCACATTGGGCTCTGCACTGACAGCACAGAACCTGCTTGGGATTCTCTCTCCCCCTCTCTCTCTGCTCCTCCCCTACTCTCTCTATCTCAAAATAAATAAACTTAAAAAAAAGAAAAGAAACAAATATGGTGCTGTGAGAGAGGATCATGGGAATTCTCACAGAGGAACTAGTGCTAAGCTGAATGGTGGCACTGCACCAGCAAAAACTGCTAAAGTCCAAACACCTTGCCTACTATACAGGCCTTCCAAGATCTGACTCTCATTGCTCATATTTATTTTCATACAACTTGTGCTCCACTAATACTGTCCTATTTGCTGTTGTTCCTACACTCCTGCTTTCTCTCTTCATGCTATTATGTCCAGAGTTTCTTTGTGCCTCAGCCACCAGGCTTTCCACTCCCACCTGGTTGATGTTCACCAGGCAGGAGATGAGGGTCTATGTTAGTAGTTGATACGATGTTACTGGAGATAAATGTATGTGTGTCATTCCTTAAAACAGTCATGCATAATGATAAAGGGAAAGGAGTGAGAAAGCTAAGGAAAGAATCTTGGGGAATGTTTACCCACAGGTGTTGGAAGAAGAAAAATAGAGAAAGAACAAAGAGGTAGAAAAGGGTCAAGAAATGCATGCACATAAGCCACAGCAGGACAATGCTTCAAGGAGGAGAGGAGCAGCTAACAGCAACAGCAGATGCAGCACAGGGGCTAAGAGCATGGACTTTGGAGCCACAGTTTCTGGGTTCAAATCTTCCATTTCCTTATCTGCCAAATGGGGCTACAAATGGACACCACCACTTCAGGTTAGTTCATCTGAACAGTGCTAGCAGCCACTTAGATAGACAGCCCCAAGAAGATAAGAAGTATGGGGAAGATCGCTGGATTTAGTAGGACTTGAACTGGAGCCATTTTAGGAGAGCACAGAGGGAAGGGGACAGAAGTTTGGTAAGAAAATAAATACTAAGAGAGTGAACCAATGACAAACAACCAGTGTCCCTAAGACCACAGGTGAATCTTCCTAACATGACAAAAGGGTCTGGTCACCTTCAACCTCTCTGGTTCCCAAGTACTCACTTATACTCCAGATATGAGAGTGAGGCTACAGGTTGGCTAGGGTCCCCATTAGACACGGATCTCCAGGCATGTGGCCCAGGAAGAAACAGTGGTTTTCTCAGTTGGCTGAGAGGTCCGAATGCAGTCATACTTCTCTTCTAGAAATAATGCCAGGGTATAGTTCCTGTTTCTCAGATTAAGAAGCCTCCCCATTAGAAGCCCATCCCAGGAAGGAGAGAGGAGGAGAAATCCTAGACAATTGTTCATAAAGACTGACTTAACAGTTCTCTCTAAAGTTTCTTTTCCAATGATGCCATTGATCGGCAACCCCCATGATGACACTAAGTTTTGCTGTATTAACATATTGATGTACTGATGTAAGCACTGATGTAACTAAGTATTGCTCTTGTTCTAACTTTCCTCCTATTTCCAAGGCACATCTCAACCACTTACATCACTTCCTTCAAAAATGCATCTTTGAATAAGATACACTGAATTTCTCTGGTGCTTCTACATTCTCTGTGAGCAATAAAAAATGTCTTTTTATGGCATTGAATTCCTTAGAATTTATTAGATTCATTGAATTTCCTACATCATTCAGGAGGCTTTTGTGTCAATGCTGATAGTAACAGAAACAAATATATGAAAATTAAAATGAGCCTCTTCATCCTGTATGCTGACAGAGGGATCCAAAGAAGCAAAACACACAGATTGAATAACAGATATTTGCCTTCTCTGAAAGGTATTGTTTGTATCTTTAGAAATCTTGCTGTTGCAAGAGTTAGTAGGTTATCCCGTGATTTTGGACAAGTTAAGTTCATCGGGGTATCAAGTAAGAATAAGACTGGACCGCAGAGAACTAAAGTAGAAGCCAGAAGAGATGATGTTATGAAGAAATTGCTACTCCAAACACTAAGCATAAATTCTTATATTTTTTCCAGAGAGTGTCAGGGCCACAAATCATAAAACTTATTTAAAAATACCCTTTGACCTAAAAAACGCCCTCCTAAGAATTTATTTTAAGGAAGAAGTTCAAGAGAAGCCAAACAGAAAACTATATATGGTTAGTGCTATTTCTAATAGAAAAAAAAAAGTGGGAGTACCAAATAGCCAATGGTCAAAGTTTGATAAAATAGGATGTTAACAGAATAAGTATTAGTGACTTTTCAAATGGTAATTATGAAGTCTACAAACACACAGGGAAATATTTTCCATATTTTAAAATATGATAAGGAAAAAGAAAAACCAGGACAGAAAAATGTGCATACACTGATTACTAATCCATAAAAGATTACTTGAATGTCAGCAAGAAATGGAAAGTAATATGCAAAAATGAACAGTTATGTTAAGATGAGATTATGAATGGATTTTTTTTCTTTTCTCAAAGATGTGTTGACTCCTGCTTCCAGAAAGATAGAATAGATGTACTTTTCCATTCTTCCCACAAGCTACAACTAAAAACCCTGTACATTATATATAAAGCACACACTGGAAACCAACCTGACAATAAACTATAAAGGTTAAAAAAAAATAAAATAAAATAAAGCACACACAAGAAAACTCTGAAAGGTGAGGAGAAGAAGGCAGACCAGCTAGGGATGTTAAGACCCACGGAACAACATGGTGGTGAGTTCCATGGGTTTTCTCTTCTCCATATATCCCAGACTTGGAACCGAAGAAGCTGGCAGCCCAGAAACAGCAACAGGTGCAGACAAAAACAAAACAAAACAAAACAAAACAAAAAACAACAGTCAAAGACTGCTCTCTTAAGCCAAAGGGCTAGGCCTAGAAAGGGTGGCCTAGAAAGAAAAATTGTAGACGATTTAGATAATGATCACTCTACACCAGCCAAACACCACAGAAAGAACTGTGGGCCCACCCTCACCCACACGTGCACAAGCTGAGTGAAAGCAGAGTCATCCACTTTTGCCAGGTTGTATCCAGGCTCCCCAAACTCCTGTCAGGGGAGTGTTAGAGAAGACCAGTACTTTAGGAAACCAGTACTTTCATTCCTGCTGGCCAAGAGCAAATATCCCCACCCCCCACCGCCCCAGCATTATGGGCAACCTGGCTTCCACTCCCACCTGGCAATTACATGGCCCCACCATCATCCCCACAGGGTAGTGTCAGAGTCAGGTGGACAGTCAGGACCTTATTTATCACCCAGGGGTAATCAGGCCACCCTTACTATAGCATCCATAAGACTACCTGGAGAGCTGGATCTCCCTCCCCTGCCCAGCAGCCATGAGGAGCCACCCTGGCAAGTGTTGATGAAGGCTAAGTGGGGACTTTGGACTTCTACCTCCATTGGAAGTAACAAAGCAGTACTCTCCCCACCTTCCTCTGCCAGAGTGATGTCAGAGAAAGTCAGCAACAACAGATCATTTCAGTAAAATCCAGGGTCTCTTAATTAGGAAATGGCCACATTTTGGGGCACTTGTGTGGCTCAGTCATTTAAGCATCTGATTTCAGCTCAGGTCATGATCTCACAGTTGGTGAGTTCGAGTCCTGAGTTGGTCTCTGAACTGTTAGTGCAAAGCCTCCTAGCTCTGTGCCCCTCCCCTACTCATGTGTTCTCTCTCTCAAAAATAAATAAATAAACTTAGAAGTCCATGTTTTGATAAAAATCACTCATCCTACCAAGTACCAGGAATATCTCTAATTGGATTTAAAAAAAGACCATCCAGGATGCCACCAGGATGAGAAAACTATTCAAATTATCTGGCAAAGATTTAAAAGCAGCCATATGTAATACCCAGAGCAGCCACCAAAAGAGTTTTACAAGAGATACACTTTCAAACACTCTCGATAAATCACTATAGAATTCTTTAAAATGTTTGAGTAACCCATAGGAGGGCAGAAAAATGAAAAACAGAACAGAAAACAGAAAATAAAATGGCAGGCTTAAACCCTAATATATCAATAATTACGTGACATGTATAAGGTCTAACTACACCAATGAAAAGACAGAGATTAGCAGAGGAGTTTTTAAAGCATGACCCAACTACATTCCATAAACAAGAAACTCAGTTCAAACATTACATAGGCACGTTGAAAGTAAACTATATATGAGATGTCACTAACTGCCTATCAGAAGAGCTAAAATTAAAAAAAAATTGCAATGATACCAGATGCTGACACACATGTGGAGAAACTGAGTCACTCATCCATTACTGGTGGGAGTGTAAAAAGGTAAAGCCAGTCTGGACACAATTTGACAGTTTCTAAGGAAACTAAGCATTTAATTTTCTTGTAAAACCAAGCATTTAGTCTTCTTTTTAAATTAAGCTATCCCCAAACTTAGCAATTGTACTCTTGGGCATTTATCCCAGAGAATCAAAGACTTATGTTTACACAAAAGCCTGCATATAAATGTTTATAACAGTTTCATTCATTATAGCCCAAAACTGAGAAAAACTCAGATGTCTTTCAATGGATAACTGGTTAAAAAAAAAAAAAAAGCTGTGGTAAACCCATACCATGGAATAGAATATTACTCAGCAATAAAAAGAAACAAACTACTAATATATAGAACAGCCTGGATGAATCTCCAGAGAATTATGCTTTAAGGGAAGAGTCGGTCCCAAAAGGCCACATACTGTATGATTTCATCTATATGTTGTTCCAAAATGACAAAATGACAGAACTGGAGAACAAATGAGTGGTTACCAAGGATTTAAACAGGGGATGAGGGTACGGAAGAGGTGGGCATGGCCCTAAAGAGCATCAGGAAAGACCCTTGTGCTGATGGAATGTTCTGTATCTTGACTGTATTGCTGTTCATATCCTGGTTGTAGGAGATAAGTATTCAAGATGTTACCTTTGGGAGAAACTAAGTAAGGAGTACACAGGATCTTTCAGTATGATTTATTGCAAGTGCATGTGAATCTCTAATTGCCTCAAAATAAAAGTGTTTTTTCACGTGTCACACTCTTTTCTATAGGAGACCTTTGGTATTTCAGAAAAATAGATTCAAACCTTCAGGAATCCCCAAATACCAAGAAATGGACATGCTGGTGCAGGCTTTCTCCCACATCACCCTTCCCGTAGAATCACCCATCTCCACACATCATCGGTCCTCCCCACCGCACTTTCAACTTGTGCTGGAGCTCATCCCCCCTTTACGTCCATTTCCACGGTGTGATTCTTGTGTCCCATGTCACTGCAGCCATGAACAAACCAGGAGCCCTGGTGCTGCTTCAGGAGACAGCAAATGCCAGGTCCTGGACTGCTCAACTTCGTTCCTCAGTAAAATGCCAAATCATTGTAAAGATTAGTGAGCACCATGGTGCTAAATGCAGAGGTACCAAGGGCATGCCATGTTCTCTTTTTCTTTTTTTTTCATGAATGAAATGGATCATTGGTGTCTATTCATATGTGCCAATGACATATATGACGCCAGGTAGAAATTATTCAGAAGTGAAGCTAATGAAGGTCTTCCATTTGTGGTGTGATCTCAGTCTGAAGTTTGCTTGAATCAGTGGAGGGTTCTAGCCAAGACCTTCATCTGATTCCATTTGATTTACAAGGTAAGCACTAACCACACCTCGATACCAGCTCCTTACATTTACGTAAGGTGTCGTCTGAGCCCAGGCTGCTGAAATAAAAATACTGAACTCAGAATGGCTTATAAACAACAGATGTGAATTTCTCACAGTTCTGGAGATGGAAGTGCTCATGTGGCCGGGTTCTCATGAGGGCCCACTTCCTGGGTTGTAGACAGCTGCCCTCTCCCTGTAACTTCAAGTGGCAGAAGGGACTGGAACATTCTCTCAGGTCTCTTTCATAACAATACTGATTATTTTTATAAAAGAAAAACCGGGATCAGTGCCTGGCCACTGTCAGAACCTCACCGTAGCACCCGGAGGGTTGAAATACTCAGGAGGCAATAGGGGGAAAAAAAAGAATGAATCTTCCGATAGAGTCAGACTGACAAGGTGGGGGTCTTTGGCAAGGGCAGGATCAAAAAGACCGCTTAGCCGGCACCTGTTGCAACTGTGCTTGGGGCCCCGTGCTGTCAGCAGCTGAAGGCCCTCTGAGCACCTCCCCCCATGAAGTCCCAGCTGGATGCCAGAGCTGTTTTTTTAACCCTAACAAGATCTGTCATTAAACGTTACTGGAGCCTGACTTTGTCTCTTTCCCTCCAGGCCCCGTTAGTGGAGGTCAGAGGTCACACCACCCGTCCACACAGGCTCCTGGGCCTCAGCTTTTGTTCACCAGGCCTCATAGGGATGATGGGGAAGCAGTCTCTTGGCCCTTGGGGGCCATACAAGAAACCAGCGAACCATGGTCCTTAACGAACTGGGCCCCTCTAAGGCCAGCCGGCAACAACCATTTATGATATTTACAGCCTTCTGTCTGCACAGATTAAACACAGGGAACAAAAAAATGGAACTCCTTTGTCTGGTAAACTTATGTCATTCCTTGTTAAGACAAATTGAGAACAAAACTCGATTTTGTTGGGAAACGTTTGCTTCTAAAGACAGTCTTGGATGAGGATAGGAGCATTTCTGGGGACAAGGACATCTTGTACAATATTATGAATAAGTGACTGTGTTCTGATAATTTCACAAATACTTTAGCTGTATTGTTTTCTAGCAACAGAATATATTTTTGGCCACGGGCACTATTTCTCACTTGTTCACTGGCAATTAGTGTTGTAAACAGATACCTTGTGGGCACATTCCTCAGCAAAGAATCAACACCACAGCAGTAAGATGTTGGCAGCCCGAGTTAATCACTTTTTGTTTGAAATGTGGACATTTTTCTAAAGATCCCTCAGGGCTTTGGGTGCTGAGGTTGAAGGAAGTGTTCCGTTCACTGTCTTTGCAACCTGAGAACCGTGGATCTAGGGACAATACATTTTGGCAGAGAAACCCTTTTAATTTTTCCAGAGAAAGCATATGCACAAACCCAGTATGTCAATTTAAACCCAGAAGTGCTTTGATTTAAACCAAGTAGGAGATCAGAGCTCTCCTGACCTGCAACCAACCCTACTTCCCGTGCCCATCCCAACCCCATTGCCCCCACCCATGGTATCTCCTGAAGAGGCTCTGCAGAACACAGCTTACCAACCACAGCTCTGTCAACTGGGTCTGGAACCAGTTGTCAGAAGACCTGGGTGCCCAATGGATCTTCTCTAAAGCTTCTTGAGCTGGGAGAAGTTCCATGGTGTCACTGTGTCTGGCTTTCTCACCTAGTAAACATGGCTTCCTTATTTCACTGCCCAATGGGGCTGTAATCAGTGTTGAACAGAGAGGATAATGTGCCGATAAGTCCATGGCACCCGACCCCTGAGGTGTGGGAGTTACTGCTCATAATGGTTATTTTACAGAATAACTTGAGGAACAATTCACATACAACTCTCCCACTGAAAGTGAACAACTCGATGGCTTCAGTATATTCATAGTGTTCTAACAGTCACCACAGTCCCCATCAGAAGGTCCTCCTCACTCCAGAAAGAAACCCTGCACTCACTGGCGGTCACTCCCCATTTCTCCCCACTCCACAAGGTGCCTCGGATTTTCTATCTGCAGAGATCTGCCAATTTGGACATTTCCTATAAATGGAATCATACACTATATGATCCTTAGCAATTAACTTTTATCACATAGCGTGTTTTCAAGGTCCATCATCATTACTTCACATCTTTTAATTGCTGGACAGTATGTTGTGTGGATGTACAGTTTGTTTCGCTGAAGGACAGCTGAATTGTTTCCATGTTTGAGCTATTATGAATAATGCTGCTATGAACATTAAAAACGTCAACATGTTATGGTCTGTGTTCTCTAGACGGTGTGGGGAGAAAGGCCATGTGGTTGAGATTTAGTCCACGGGCCATAAGTTGCCAACACCTGTTCTAGAATATTCTTAAATTATGCTAAATTTTATGTTATAATTAAAATGCAAACATAAGGTTTAAAAATCATCTCCAAGAATGTTTGGACTCTTGGGACATCTATGGACTTGTTTGAGAAAAGCTTGCCTAAGGAAGCCAGAATATAAGCACACAGACCAGCAGTGCGGAACCGTGGCCCTGTTTGAGAGACAAAGTATACACTATGGAAATGACCTCAGATGGTCTCTGAGAATAGAGGCTTGGATTGACTACTATGTTCTCTATTAGGTCTAGTAAAATCTTAGCAACAGGTAGTGCTCAGTACATGGCCATTAGATGAATCAAGTAAAAATCAATAGAGGATTCTGGTGGAAGCGCTGACATTGAAAGTGCTTGGACGTCATCACTACTGTCCTCAAAATAAGAAAAAGTAGCTGAGGGGTGCCTGGGCAGGTCAGTCAGTTAAGCAGATGACTTTGGCTCAGGTCATGATCTCACAGTTTGTGAGTTCAAGCCCTCCATCCGGCTCCATATTGACAGTGCAGAGCCTGCTTGGGATTCTCTCTCTGCTCCTCCTGTGTGCTCCCTTGTTCTCTCGTTTTCTCTCTCTCTCTCTCTCAAAATAATAAATAAACTTTAAAACAAAAATAAAACGTAGCTGCACAAATTGAAAATCAACAACTTTTCTTGGAAACATCAGAGAATTGAAATTGCAGGGCAAACCACTGTCCTGAAATTTGAGGAGATAGGTGAATATGGAAAATCAAAGCTGAGATCTTTACCTGAAGCAGAAGCCACCCAAACCAGTAACTTAAATGGTAATTTTAACGACTTGATGGAAACTGAGTATGCACTTCTTGAGATTTCAAAACACTTGGAAATCTAGTTTTTTTTGTTTAGGGGATAACCCTACACTTTCATGGTTTATACCTCAAGAATTCCTACCAGGTGCTCCCAGTGAAGACTGGAATGAAAACTTTCTGTTTCCAGCAGAGGGGGTCAGGGGGTGGGGGGGGGGGAAGTAACCATTTTTTAAAACACACCAAAGGAAACATAACCATTTTGTAAAGCACACTAAAGGAAAAGTAACCATTTCAAAACAGACTAGGAGGAAAAGACCATTCTGAAATATGTTGAGAGTATTCCCTGTAACAAAGGCCTGTGCTCAAAGGGAAATTACTTTACTGGAGCCTTATCTGACTTAGGGGAAGGGAAAAGAGCCAATTCCAACTCCCACTAGGCTTGTCCCACATAAGAGGAGGGAAAAGTCTAAGAGATGCTTTTAAAGGTTACAGCCTAGGGACACAGACCCACCAAAAACCTGAGGTTTAATCATAAGATGGTAGAACATCTCCCATATCCCACACCTAACTGCCACATCCCTAGGGCTTTGGTACAGTGACTGTGGCACACAAATGAAAGAGCTGTAAGACAAAGATCTATTTAAGAAGGAGTTCTTGGGGAGACATAAAGGCAACAGGAGAGGGAGGGAAATAAGGAAAATAGAGGACAATGAAGCCTCTGGCACCTACAGCTACAGAAGACATTAAACATAGCACAGCTTCAAGTCAGATTAACATAAAGACTCACACTAAAAGCCTAATGACCTCGATTTCTTCTCCCAATACATCATGCCCAGCTTTCAACAAAAAATTCAAAGACATATACTAAAAAGCGAGAAAAAGCACAGTCTGAAGACACAAAGAGTGTACAACAACCAGACTCAGGTATGACATTGATTTTGGAATTATCAGATAGGGAGTTTAAAATAACTACGATTACTATGTTAAGGGCTCTGGGGAGCCTGGGTGGCTCAGTCAGTTAAGCATCTGACTTCGGCTCAGGTCATGATCTCATGGTTCATGAGTTCAAGCCCCATATTGGGCTCTGTGCTGACAGCTCAGAGCCTGCTTCATATTCTGTGTCTCCTTCTCTCTCTGCCCCTCCCTCCATCGTGCTCTGTCTCTGTCTCTCTCAAAAATAAATAAGCATTAAGAAAAATGTTTTAAAAATATGTTAAGGGCTCTAAAGGAAAATTAGACAATATGCAAGAACCAATGTAAACAGAGAGATGGAAACTCTAAAAAAATCAGCAAGCTTGAAAATATGTCTATAACATCTCCATAGGCAAGGGAATTAAAAGGAAAAATGAACTATTGGGACCTCATCAAGGTAAAAAGCTTCTGCACTGCAAAGGAAACAATCAACAAAACTAAAAGGCAACTGACAGAAAGGGAAAAGAGATTTGCAAATGACATACCGGATAAAGGGCTAGTATCCAAAATCTATAAAGAAGTCACCAAACTCCACACCCTAAAAACAAATAACCCAGTGAAGAAATGGGCAGGAGACATGAATAGACACTTCTCCAAAGAAATCCAGATGGCCAACAGACACATGAAACGATGCTCAGCATCACTCATCATCAGGGAAAGAAAAATCAAAATCACACTGAGATACCACCTCACACCAGTCAGAGTGGCTAAAATGAACAAATTAGGAGACTATGGATGCTGGCGAGGATGTGGAGAAATGGGAACCCTCTTGTACTGTTGGTGGGAATGTAAACTGGTGCAGCTGCTCTGGAAAACAGTGTGAAGTTTCCTCAAAGAATTAACAATGGAACCACCCTATGACCCAGCAATAGCACTGCTAGGAATTTACCCAAGGGATACAGGAGTGCTGATGCACGGGGATACATGCACCCCAATGTCTA
>CM053576.1:102984787-103006305 GCA_028646485.1 Cryptoprocta ferox | reverse complement strand
GAGGGTTGGTGGGGGGTGGGGAAGAGGGGAAAGTGAGTGATGGGCAGCGAGGAGGGCATTTGTTGGGGTGAGCACTGGGTGTTGTATGTAAGGCAATTTGACAATAAATTATATTTAAAAAATAATAATAATAAAAGAAAATATGTCTATAGAAACCTCCCAAACAGAAATGAAAAGAAAAAGAATGATTTTTTTAAATGGAACAGAGTATCAAAGTACTGCAGAACAATCACATAAGGTAGGACATACGTGAAATAGAAATATTAGAAGGAGGACAAAGAAGGAACTGAAGATATATTTGAAGTTATAATGGCTGAAAAATTCTCAAAATTAATGACAGACACCAAACCACAGAGCCAGAAAGCTTAGAGAATACCAAGTAAGATAAATACACAAAAATCTATACCCAGACATATCAAACTACAGTAAATCAAAGACAAAGGGAAAATTATGAAAGAAAAGAACACTTGACCTGTAGAAGAATTACACTGGACTTCTTTTCAGAAAGCATGCAAGCAAGAAGACAGTGAAGTGACATATTTAGTGCTGAAGGAAAAACCATCAACCTAGAATTCTATACCCAATGAAATTGTCACCAGATATACAAAGAACTCTCAAAACTCGGCAATAAGAAATGAACAACCTAGTTAAAAAACAGGCAAAAGATCTGAACAGACACCTCACTAAATAAGATATACAAACTTTAAGTAAATATATAAATAATATACAAATATTTATAGAACATAACAAAGGCTTTATTACTTGATGGTACAATGTATATCTCCAGAACAGAGTATACAATGTTTCCCAAATTTGTTTGAGAAAAAAATTCCCTCCCACCACCCACCTCCTGCTCTATTTATTTGCTCTGGTGGAAGCAAGAGAATTTCATGGACTTGATATCATCATTTGGTACACACTTTGAGAACGGTCACCAGGGAATTGCAAATTAAAACAACAGTGAAACTCATGTAGAATTTAAGAAACAAAACAGATGAACTTAGTGAAAGGGAAGCAAAAAATAAGATAAGAACAGAGAGGGAGCAAACTATAAGAGACTCTTAAATACAGGAAACAAACTGAGGGCTGCTGGTGGGGTGCTGGGGGTGAGGGGATGGAGTAAATGGGCAATAGGCATTAAGGAGGGAACTTGTTGGGATGAGCACTGGGTGTTATATGTAAGTGATGAATCACAAATTCTATTCCTGAAATCATTATTACACTACATGTTAACTAACTTGGATTTAAATTAAAAAATTTAAAAAAACAACAGTGAGATACCACTGTACCCTTATTAGAATGATTAAAATATAGGGGGAAGGGGCGCCAGGGTGGCTCAGTTAGTTAAGCATCTGACTCTTGATTTCGGGTCAGGTCATGATCTCACAATTGTGAGATGGAGCCCTGGATGGGGCTCTGTGTTAGGCATGGAGCCTGCTTGGGATTGTCTCTCTCCCTTTCTCTCTGCCCCTCCCCTACTTGCTTGCGTGCTTGCTTGCTTGCTTGCTCGCTCGCTCTCTCTCTCTCTCTTTCTCTAAAAAATAAATAAATTTTAAATAAAATAAAATATGGGGGGAGGGAATCTGACAGTACCAAACATTCCACATGAATGCAAGATGTTTATAATATGGAACCTGAGTTGTGGGGAGGAATCAACCGTGTATGAGAACTCTCTGAACCATTTGCTGGAATTTTTCTGTAAATCAAAAATGGTTCTAAAAACTAAAGCCTACTATTAAAAAAAAAACAATACAGGGTAAATTGAGGCCACATGGAACATTCACAGGGTAAAGGAATGATAAAGATCAAATAGGTTTAAAGCCAGAAGAGACCTTAGAGTTGGTCATTTGTCCATCCAATATTTACTGACCACTTAAAGAGTGTCACTCTCTGTGGAGGCACTACATGGACAATGAAAACAAGGCAGGCCAGCACAATAAAGTCTAAGTGAAAAATACCAAATGATCCCATTTTTTATAAGTATGTGTGTATGGGGGTGGGAGGACAGAACTGAGGAGGATGGTCACTAAGGTATTAACAGTACTTATTTCTGGATGGGCTTGTGTTTCATAGTGTTTCATGACACGCTTGCTTTGCTGCTGTCATAAGAAAATAAAATAATAAAAGTCATTTTCCTTTTATTCTATAAAGGCCCCCTCAGAGAGTGCTCCCAGGTGAAGGTGAATTTGGAGCCAGGATTGTGAAAGCAAATGAAAAGGGGCAGGATAGCTGGGACAAGGGCCTGTCTCACAGGAGAAGTGCACAGCAAGGAACCCTGTGCCCTGAACGGAAGTGTTTTTGGCCACCCAGAAGACAGATCCCAGTGGCTTCCAAGATAGATTTCACTCAGTGGCACAACACTTAACCACCACTAACCATAGCCAAATCTGCGATCCTGACAGTGTTTGACACTCATTCATTTCCACTAAGTTGTTTCCACCACAGTGTTTTCCAAAGGGTGCTTTATACAAAACTAGTCCCCAAGATATTAGTGGGTGGGCTTCTGTGGTTCAATGCTTTTGATAAATTCTGGATTGAATAATGAACAGCACAAATATTTATAGCAGAACATATCAGAGCCTTTATTGCTTGACAGTTCAATGTATGTCTTCAGAACAGAGATACGGTGTTTCCCAAATTTGTTTGAGAAAAAAATTCCCTCCCACCACCCACCCTGTTTTGTTTATTTGTTTTGGTGGAAGCAAGAGAATTTCATGGACTAGAGAACATCATTTGGTACCCATTTTGAGAATCATCACTCTGCCATATGTCACATTAATGGTTCATGGACCATGATTTATCTTGTTCATCAGTATTCCCACATATCTCCAGCAGCTAGCACAGAGAGGGCTCTACATAAGAATTTGTTAAATATGTGAATAAATGAATTTCATTATGAAAACCTGACTTGGGGCGCCTGGCTGGTTCAGTCAGCTGAGCATGCAACTCCTGACCTTGGGTTCATGAGCTCAAGCCCCACGTTGGGCATAGAGCTTACTTTAAAAAAAAAAAAAAAAGGTAGGGGGGTGGGGGAAGAAAAACTGACCACAAAGCTCTACACTTGCTGTATTTCTTCTGGGTAGTACTTTTACTTCCCTACAAAGAAAAGAAATCACCCAGGATCACACTGAACTGCTATTCTGGACAGTCCATGTAGCCATGGAGGTAGTCAAAATCCAATCTGCTCACCAGGACTCTCCTTCTCCCAAGGGTTCTGCCACTTGTGAATGAAATGCTCTTCCTACCTGAGAGTTAGGGACAAACCAAGGCAGACTACCTTGGGGTCTGTGGTTCATCTTATCACCCACTTTCAACAAATTCAACTTACTTCACAAGAGTCAATTGGGAAAGACCTCCAAACAAAACAGCCACTTGAATTATACGAGGTAAATGCATGACTCTCAAAGCAATGAAGGCTTACCTTTTCCCTTCTCCATCAAGAGGTTAGTGGGGACATGCTTTCCCCATGTAGCCTAGTAACAGCTGTGCTGAAAGATGACTTGTACGTGGATTACAACCAACTGGAGTCAAGAAGTGGTCACCCACTGTCTTATAAAAAAGAGTGCCCCTGGGGTGCCTGGGTGGCTCAGTTGGTTAAGCATCCAACTTCAGCTCAGGTCTTGATCTTCTTGTGTTTTACCTCTCTCTCAAAAATAAATACACATTAAAATTTTTTTTTAAAAATAGTGCTCCTTAGGCTGACAAAGTGCATGTTCCCTCAGATACTTCCCAGACCCCAAACACTCAGCCCCTGTGGTATTTGATGTTCCCATGTTCTGCAGGCTTCTGGCCTTGAACAACTAAGGAGCTATTGCCCTCATTTTTTTTAAGGGCTGGAGAAATTTGTTAGCCCCTCTAAATACAATAAAGGAAAACTCCGTTCAGTCAAAAGGTCAAGCCTAAATTTTAAATCTAAATATTTGAACTGATCACTGATGTCCACGTGCTACAAAATTGTAACATCCTCTTTTTATTTTTTTTTTAATTTTTTTATGTCTTTATTTTATTTTGAGAGAGGGAGACAGAGAGTGAGCGGGGGAGGGGCAGAGAGAGAGGGAGACACAGAATCTGAAGCCAGCTCCAGGCGCTGAGCTGTCACCACAGAGCCCAACGTGGGGCTCGAACCCATGGACTATGAGATCATGACCTGAGCCAAAGTCGGACGCTTAACCGACTGAGCCACCAGGCACCCCTAACTTCCTCTTTTTAAAACCCTGCTGACTGTACTATAAATATTTGAAGCAGAATGCCTTTCAACTCCAGAGCCATTTAAAATTCTCAAAACTTTACATATGCAAGGAAAGCAAACTGAAAGCGAAAGTCACCAAGGTTCCTCTTATTTCTGAGATTAATTTCAACCTCCCCAGTTTTCTGCACTCCTGCCATGGTCCAGACTACTAGATGCAACAACAATGAGGGATTTCCTAAGTCACACAGGAAACCTGGACTCAATTACTGCAGAGAGACATGCACCATTTCTCAGTTTGTGGTTTGCTTCACTGTGTTTAAAGCAAAGGTTATTAGACACTAATGCTGCACAGATTTTCTAAATATTCTGCATTGCCAATGGCAGAGCCAGACGTGAACCACATCAGGAGAGACATGCATGACAGCGCTTTCCTAAATGCACATGATGAATTATAATTGGCAAAGGGGAAAATTGCAGCTGTGTGGTGGCAGGATCACTTCTCCCAAATACTACTCTTTCTCAGGGTATTTTCTCCTCAGGGACAGCAGGGGCTCCCTTTTGTGTGAAATCTAAAGATGGGTTTTGAAGACCTCAGTCATCAGCCTGCCCTACCTTGAGGCTACCCAAAGGGAACCCCACGCCCCAGGACAACCTCTTTACTCTCTTCCTATGTATTTTGCTTGGGTGGCTGCCTCTGTCCAGAACCCACAGCTCTAACATCCTTCAGAACCTGGCTCAAACCTCATCCTGTTCAAGGAGCCCCCTGTCTCCAGCCCCTCTCCAGGCTCATCATTCTCCTGTATTTGTCATTCCCTGTAGTTATCTATACTTTTCATCATGACTATTGGTAGCGGCCACTGGAAAGCTTGGCATCACATCCATGGCCCCCTTAAAGCAAGTGTGTGGAATGGACTCCCTCGTGTGTTTTTGCACTTCTCCTTTCCGTCCTTCACTGCAGGCTATATGTCCCCACCCTTGATTTGGCTTTGCCTTTTCCATCTCTTCTAAAGTGTTAACTTGTTCTAGCTTCTCTATTTTTACATATCTTGAATCACCTCTGGACCAAAGTGGAGTGTCCATGTGACTCTGAGGACTATATTAGCATGCAGTGTTCTATCAGCACATCCTCCATGAGTGCCTAAGATCCCATCATTTCACATACTCTGCCAAGGAAAAACTGATCTCAGAATAAAGTTATCTTCCTGTTCTAGTTGTCTTCTTGTATCTAGTTATCTTCAATGTTCTAATTTTTGAAACTTTTTTTTGTTCCTCCTTTGATTAAAAGATTAAACGTGCAACACCTTTTATATACATTATCTGTAACCCAGAATTATCATCCCCTGTTATACATGAAGAACCACATAATCAGAAAAGTTAAATGGCTGGCCCAACGCCACCCAGCTAATAAGGTAGAGTCGAGACTTGAACCTCAGTCTACCTGATTCCAAATCCCTTGATTCTGTATCTCCTAAAAGTGTCTAGCTCTATAACAGGCACTCCATGTTTCATACTAATTGCTTGTTGAAATATCACTAGGAAAACTTGGTCCATAACTGAATAAAATCTTGGAGGCCAAGCTAGTGTAATTTGAACTTGTAAAGCTGCTACAAATTGGCTTGCTAAAGAATATGAGTAGATCCTAAGCAGGTCTATCTGGGAAAGACAAGTCAGGCCTACTAAAGTAACCAAAACACTTAGGATATGGGGTAAAGAATCCAAGAAGAGATGTCATGTGCTGATGTCCAAGTTTGAATACAGAGAAAGAATGAATGAGGCACACTGGCTTGGACTTAAGCCCAGGGCACACTGATCTAGCTGTGCAACCATCCCAGCAATTTTAGTCCAGCCCCTGGGTTTCAATAAGGGCAGCCTTGGTGGTTATTTCCTGAAAGCATCTGACAAAATCGAACAGATAGACTTTTTACATCTGACACCAGAATACGGAATCTTTGTTCACTGAGAATCTTTACATGTTACCTTCCCTGTAACAATTTCCCTAATTCCTCCCTGGTATTTCATGTTTATGTAATATTTACCACATGGGATTATAATGCTGTATCTATGTCTGTCTTCCCCATTAGAGCATCAGCTACTCAAGGGCCATAATATAATCTTTTGGAAATATCATACATATGTCACTTCTTCCCAAACTGACTGGATGCAATTCCAGTAAAGTCAAATAGAATTGTTGAAGAACTTGACCAAGAATTCTCAAATTTATATGGAGGAGCAAAGACCTAAGGATAAGCAAGGCATTCCTGAAGGGGACTATCAAGACTCATTACAAAGCTGTAGTAATAGTAACAGTGTTGTCGTGGCATAGTTATATACAAATTGCCCAATGAAATAGATTAAAAGGCCCAGACACATAGACAGAGAGGGGAGAGGAGGGTGGATCCTTGAAATACGACAGAGAAGGCATTGCAAATCACTAAGGAAACAACAAATTCATCAATAAACAGTGCAAGGCCAATTGGTTTTCTATATGGAAAAGAAAAGAAACCCTGTAATTAGATCCCACTTCACACCATGCAGAAATGTCAAATCCTGGTGGATTTAAGACTTAGATGTAAAAGGCAAAACCCTTTTTAAAGGGTTTTTAATTTAATTAAAAATTAAATTTTGAAGATAATGAAGGAGAATATCTCTAGAACCTGAAATTGGTGAAGGCTACTTTAAAAAGTACAAACTACAGGGGCACCTGGGTGGCTCAGTTAAGCGTTAAGTTGGTTAAGTGTCTGACTGCAGCTCAGGTCATGATCTCATGGTTTGTGAGTTCGAGCCCCACATCAGGCTTGCTGCTATTAGTGCAGAGCCTACTTTGGAAACTGTCTCTCTCTCTCTCTCTCTCTGTCTGTCTCTGCCCCTCTCCCACTCTCTCTTGCTCTTGCTCTCTCTCTCGAAAATAAATATTTTAAAAATAATAAAATTAAAAGTACAAACTACAAAAGAAAAAAATAATAAATTCAGCTACATTCAAATTAAGAACATCTGTTTAACAATACATCCCATGATGAAAGTGATCAGAAACCCCACAAACCAGGAGAAGATAATTTGCAACATATATGACCAATAAAATGTACGGAAAGATGGTTTACTTTTTTTATCCTCAAAGTCCAATAAAGAAATGAATAAATCCCAGTACAGTAGAAAAATGAGTAAAAGATAGGACTAAGACAAAGCAGGAAACATGACAGACCCACAAACACATGAAGGAACACTCAACTTCGTTAGTCATCAAGGAGACAGACACCATTTTCACCCAATGGTTGAATAAACAAGAAGTCTAAACACTGTCAAAGTCTTGGTGAGGATGTGAATCAACTGGAATTTTTATACACTATTGGCAGGAGTCAACTGGTACAATCACTTTGGAAAAAGTAAGTTGAACATTCTCATACTTTAGAGCCTAGCAGTTCTACCATAAAAAAATTTTTGCACACATGTCCAAGATTCATGTGATTCCACTTTTAAGGATAAATCCTAGAGAATCTCTCGCACAGCATTTACGTGTAGAAACATTCTTAACAGCATTGTAATAACAACTGCAAACAACCTTTGTCAAAGTGGCCAGAGAATGAATTATCATTTATTCATGTACTATAAAATGAGAAAAAAAAAAACAAAGAAAAAAAAAGACTGGGTATAGTAAAATACTTTTTTAAACAAGCAATATTAAATAATACACTATTTGATATTGTATATGTACATGATAACTTATTTTTTTTTAACCAAGCGTTCATGGAAATCAAATTCAGAATGGTGGTTACTTCTAGAAGAAATGATGAGTCATGTGATTAACAGGAATTCTGAGAACGCATGAGTTGGGGCATGTGGGAGGTAATATCTGAGAGAAAGGGGGACAGGATCTCTGCAGTAGCCATGGATGCACTTCCTAGCAGCCGAGCTTTGCGTGACTGACTTTGTTAGCCAAAGGTGTAGAATTCAAGAGAAAGGAGCCAAACCCTATGAATGTGTGTTTGTTGCCTCCGGAGCAAGGAATTGCCAGGATCTGTGGTTTGGCTGTGAATGCGTAGTGAAAGCGCTTTCTCTTCCATTATATCTGCATAATAGACTGGCTGATCCCACGCCATATTACTAAGCTCCTGGCAAGCCAGGTCATTTCCATGTTTCTTCACAGATAGCTTCCCTGAACCTCAGTTTTCCCTAGTTCCTGATTCTGTGTGGTGAAAATTCCCTCAAAGTATCATTATTCTTCATCCCTTATTTTTTTCCAGACCTTCCTCATCACCTCAAGGCTGAGCCAGATTTCTTGTTTGTAGGAAATTTGCAGCCAGCCTCCTTCTCCAGCTCCTGTCTGGAAGAATCCTCAGCAAAGGCTCCTCAACCAAAGCTGCGGGGGTCCCCCCCTCTTTGAGTGATGTTAGATCCCAGGTGTCTCAGGGTGCCCAGGTATCCCTGGCAGCAGTTAACAGTAGCCAGGATATCTGACTTGACCTCAACACTTTCTGGAGTGCACTGTGTTGACAGACCCAGAATTTTGAGTCTTTCCATCCAGAAACATAATATATCTCCCCCTTTATTCAAATTCCCACTCAAAAAAGCTTGTCATTTTCTTCACCAAATTCTATTTATTTCTCAATAACTATATTCCTAGGAATGCTCTGTTTGGGGTGACTTGGGGCAACAATCTAATGATGTATAGATACCTGCTGGCTGCTAGGAGTTCCAAGATAGCCATCCTTCAGTTACTTAAAACAAACCACTTCTCTCCCATGAAGAAGCACCATCTTCCTGCAGGTTGGGTTAAGATCAGGTGTTCAGTTGTAATTTCTGGTTTGTATAGATCTTCCCCAAGGGTACACAGAAAGGGCACTACCCACTGCAGTGGAAGCCTGAACATGGTTCCTCACACTACAGTAATGCCAAGAGCAGATGTGACCACCTCAGCTGGTCCCCGTCCTTGACATAGGCTGTCTTAGTTACCATTCACAGAAGGTGATGTGGGCACATGTCAGGAAATGCTTTATTCTCAGCTGAGCTCCATGAGACACAGTTCTTGGGTTAGCCAAAGCCCTCCCTCTGCAGACCAGCACACCTTTCTTTTTTTTTAATAATTTATTGTCATATTAGCTAACATACAGTGTATACAATGTAGTCTTGGCTTTAGGAGTAGTTTCCCATGATTCACCACTTACATACAACACCCAGTGCTCATCCCAACAAGTGTCCTCTCAATGCCCATCTCCCATTTTCCCCGCTCCCAACTCCCACCTCCATCAACCCTCAGTTTGTTCTCTGTATTTAAGAGTCTCTTATGGTTTGCCTCCCTCTCTGTTTGTAACTTATTTTTCCTTCCCCTCCCCTATGGTCTTCTGTTAAGTTTCTTAAATTCCACATATGAGTGAAAACATATGATATCCGTCTTTTTCTGACTGGCTTATTTCACTTAGCATAATACCCTCCAGTTCCATCCAAGTTGTTGCAAATGGCATGATTTCATTCTTTTTCTTTGCTGAGTAGTATCCCATTGTGTGTGTGTGTGTGTGTGTGTGTGTGTACCACATCTTCTTTATCCATTCATCTGTTGATGGACATTTGGGCTCTTTCCATAATTTGGCTATTGTTGATAGTGCTGCTATAAACATTGGGATACATGTGCCCCTATGAATCAGCACTCCTTTGGATAAATTCCTAGTAGTGCTATTGTTGGGTCATAGGATAATTCTGTTTTTAATTTTTTGAGGAAGCTCCACACTGTTTTTCCAAAGTGGCTGCACCAGTTTGCATTCTCACCAACAATACAAGAGAGTTCCCCTTTCTCCACATCCTTGGCAATATCTGTTTTTTTCCAAGTAAGATCCCAAATACAGAATCTAATCTCATGCCTAAAGGAACTAGAAACAGAGCAGCAAAGAAAGCTCAAAGCCAGCAGAAGAAGAGAAATAATAAAGATTAGAACAGAAATAAACAATATAGACTTTTTAAAAACTCAAAACAATAGAACAAACCAATGAATCTAAGAGCTGGTTTTTTGAAAGAATAAACAAAATTGAGAAACCCCTAGACAGACTTCTCAAAAAGAAAAGAGAGAAGACCCAAATAGATAAAATCACTGATGAAAGAGGAGAGAACACAACCAACACTACCAAAATACAAGTAATTATTAGAGAATACTATGAAAAATTATATGTCAACAAACTGGACAATCTCAAAGAAATGGACGAATTCCTAGACACCCACACACTACCAAGACTCAAATGGGAAGAAATAGAGAATTTGAACAGACTCATAACCAGTGAAGAAATTGAATCAGTTATCAAAAAATCTCCCAACAAATAAGACTCTTGGGCCAGATGGCTTCCTAGGGGAATTCTACCAGACATTTAAAGCAGAGTTAATACCTATTTCTTCTCAAGCGGTTTCAAAAAATAGAAACAGAAGGAAAGCTTCCAGACTCATTCTATGAAGCCAGCATTACCTTGATTCCCAAACCAGACAAAGGCCTCACTAAAAAGGAGAATTACAAGCCAATATCCCTGATGAACATGGATGCAAAAATTCTCAACAAGATACTAGTAAATTGACTTTGACAGTATATTAAAAGAATTATTCACCATGATCAAATGGGATTCATTCCTGGGCTTCAGGGCTGGTTCAACATTCACAAGTCAATCAACATGATATATCACATTAATAGAAAAAAGGATAAGAACCATATGATCCTGTCAATAGATGCAGAAAAGCATTTGACAAAATACAGCATCCTTTCTTAATTAAAAACCCTCAAGAAAGTCAGGATAGAAGAAACATACCTTAACATCATAAAAGTCCTATATAAAAGGCCTACAGCTAATATTATTCTCAATGGGGAAAAACTGAGAGCTTTTCCCCTGAGATCAGGAACATAACAGGGATGTCCACTCTCACCACTGTTGTTTAACATAGTGTTGGAAGTCCTAGCCTCAGCAATCAAACAACAAAAGGAAATAAAAGGCATCCAAATTGATCCAAAACCTTCCATCCAGAAACTTTCACTTTTTGCAGATGACATGATACTCTACATGAAAAACCTGATAGACTCCACCAAAAAACTGCTAGAACTGATCCATGAATTCAGCAAAGTTGCAGAATATAAAATCATTGTACAGAAATTGGTTCCATTCCTATATACCAATAATGAAGCAACAGAAAGAGAGATCAAGGAATCAATCCAATTTACAATTGCACCAAGAACCATAAAATACCTAGGAATAAACCTAACCAAAGAGATAAAAGCTCTGTACACTGAAAACTATAGAAAGCTTATGAAAGAAATTGAAAAAGACACAAAGAAATGGAAAACATTCCATGCTCATGGATTGGAAAAACAAATACTGTTAAAATGTCAATACTACCCAAAGCAATCTACACATTCAATGCAATCCCAATCAAAACAGCACCAGCATTCTTCTCAGAGCTAGAACAAACAATCCTAAAATTTGTATGAAACCACAAAAGACCCTGAATAACCAAAGTAATGTTGAAAAAGAAAACCAAAGCTTGAGGCATCACAATCCTGGACTTAGCCTATACTACAAAGCTGTAATCATCAAGACAGTACGGTATTAGCACAAAAACAAACACATAAACCAATGGAATAGAATAGAAGACCCAAAAATGGACCCACAAATGTATGGCCAACTAATCTTTGAAAAAGCAGGAAAGAGTATCCAATGGAAAAAAGACAGCCTCTTTAGCAAATGGTGCTGGGAGAACTGGACAGCAAAATGCAGAAGAATGAAACTAGACTATTTTCTTACACCATACACAAAAAAGAACTCAAAATGGATGAACAACCTAAATCCATTTCAAAATGGATGAAAGACAGGAAACCATCAGAATCCTAGAGAAAACAGGCAACAACCTCTTTGACATCAGCCGCAGCAACTTCTTATTTGACATGTCTCTGAAGGCAAGGAAAATAAAAGCAAAAATGAACTAACGGACCTCATCAAGTTAAAAAAAACTTCCGCATAGCAAAGGAAACAATCAACAAAACTAAAAGGCAACCAATGGAATGGGAGAAGATATTTGTAAATGACATATCAGATAAAGGGTTAGTATCAATAATCTATAAAGAACTTACCAAACTCCACACTCCCCAAAAAAATAGTCCACTGAATAAATGGACAGAAGACATGAATAGACACTTTTCCAAAGAAGATATCCAGATGGCTAACAGATACATGGAAAGACGCTCAATATCACTCATCATCAGGGAAATACAAATCAAAACCACACTGAGATACCACCTCACACTGGTCAGAGTGGCTAAAATTAACAGACCAGCATACCTTTCTAATTTACACTGCCTCTCCTGGGTCTTCAGGATGCATGGGCTTTCTGGCTTTGAAGCCAGTTTTACTTGGGTCTATAAGGCCTGATTTATAGATGATGCATGTGTTTGTGCTTTTTGTTAAATTGAGTTTTTAATTTGCAACACATTTGGGCTTAAACTTCTGGCTTTTCATATTACTGATCCTGACGATCCACCTTTAAGATCTGATTTCACAGGAAATGCCATCCATGCATGTACAGAACATCTGTTGTGTGCAAGAGGAAGTTGAGATTTGGTAGACCAAACAAGTGGTGGGCAGGAAAAGGCAGGGTTTCTAAGGCTGGGGAAGCTCACTCAGCAGCCCTCCAGCACTTGCCCACTCCATCCATGCTTGATTCCTCTGTCTTTTGAAGAATGCAAAACAGCCAACTCCTCCTAGACTGTGTCATTCATAATTCTGCAGAAAAATTCCCTTACAATTCACAAAAAAAGACATAGTTTTTGCAGTATTTTATTTTTTAAAAGCACCAGACATCAGGGTGGAAAGTGGAAAGAGTATTGTATATGGATTCCAAAGAGCTATGCTCCAGTCAGACCACATACATGACCTTGAGCAAGTCATGTGACCTCCCCAAGCTTCATCCCATCTGAAAATGAGAACAGTACTACCCACGTTCTAAGATTGTGGTGAGGCACGAATGACTTTGCCCAAGAGTTGTACAAACACTAGCTATTATAATCTTACCCTAAGAATAAAAATAGATGTCCCACAAATATCTTATTTCAAGGCAATAATTATTTCGTAAATGCTTATAAGCAAACAGAATATGAGAGATTCTGGTAACACAAAAACAATAATAATACTAGTTCCTATTTACTGAACACATACTACATGCCAGACACTTTGCTAAAGCCTTCATAGAAAGTATCTGTAATCCCCAGGCAGGTAATATTATTCATCCATTTTTACTGAAGAAAAAAACCATTTTTTAGCAAGTTTTAGTAACTCTGCCAAGGTCACACAGCTTGTAAGTGGCAGAGCTGGAATTCAAACACAAAATGTCAAGTCTTGAGCCTTATTTCAAGAAGCGTTAAAACTATCATGAAAAGTAAAATACATTCTCAAATAAGACATGTTCACCAAAAAACAAACAAACAAATAAAATTCACAAATTTAAAGGAAACAGAGAAACAAAAGGTATATCATGAGTAACACCACTGATTACCCCAATATGTGCTTTGTTTGCTGGCTCTGGGTCTTTGTGGTCACACCTCCCTTTGTCTGGGGCACATTTTTTTCTCTTCCATTTGTCAAAATATGTATCCTTCATGGTATAAATAACATCCTACTTTCTCCATGAAGTTTTCCCAAATTCTCAGTTCTCCCTCTCTCCCTCTGGCTCTTTGTTTATAAGCAGAGGAGGAAAAATGTGCCCTAGACAGAGGGAGATATGGGCAAAGAGCCCCATATCCAGGAGACAAAGCACGTATCTAGGTAGTATATTTTGTGCAGCTAGAACACAGGAAAAGTAAAAGAAGACATGGCCCAAAGTAGGGACTGATCATTGTCTCCTAGTACCCCTTTGCAACTCTTCCTTTTGTTAAGAAAAACCCCAATTATATCCCAGCACATGGCTACCCAGCTAGAGAGTACAACTGCCAGCTTCTCTTGCAGCTAGGTATGGTCATGTGACTAGGTCTGAGCCAACGGTGCATGACATGATACACTACTAAAGCCCTGAGCTAACATCCTAGAGACCAAGCCCCTGACCTGAGACCTCTCTTGTTCCTCTCCCTCCTGGAAACAAATGGCAACAAGTAGTCCCTTGGACCCAGATATGGAATCCATAAGTGGAAGATGGCAAAACTGCCCACCCCCTGGACACTCACAACCTCCAGAATCTCAAATTTGTGCTGTCTACACCAGATTTAATACAAGACCCACCTTTATAGGGTCCTGATTCCATGCTATATGTATGGAAAATAGTTCACGGGCAATAGAAAGCCTTTTTTTTTTTTAACTTGAAACATCTGTGTCCACAGTGACCTGGTGGCATGGTTTATCTTTCTTAAAGAGCATTAAGGTATTCATGGTGAGCCTTTCTATCAACTACATTTCAAATTACATTAGCTAGAGCTTGAGGTCAGGACAACATGTTTGTCTGGATCTCACAGCAGAGGGCTGTACTGTCTTTATTGAGTTTTGCTTTCAAGACTATAGAAAGGGAAGATGAAGTACACAGAGAGGTGAGGATGTATGTGTTGGAGACAATTCTGCCAAAGAACTATTTGCCCCTAGGTTTCAGTAAAGTGCTATTCCCAGTTATTCAGAATAGGGTGACTCTCAGGAGGGCACAGTCTAAATCAGTGGTATCCAACTAACATCCACCATCTTACATCTTTGATGCAAGACACAGTAAGCAATTAGATTGAGACCCAGAGTAAGATCTCGCCTGTGTGTTTTTTAACAAATGGGTATTTCAGATAAATCAGTTTTTCTGACATCTGACGCTTAAGTTCTTAACTGTTTTTTCATTGGCCAACAGCAATTAAATTCATGCTATGGTTCCCAAGACGATCACGAACAAAACCAAAAACACATGTACGAAATTGATGGCAGTAATTATCAGAGGGTAAGCGTCTGAGTAATCCAGAATGTGCTTGCTTAGTCCTCTTTAGATTGTCATCATAACAGAAATGCAAAACATAAGCATTTTCTAGAGAATCTGGGGCCTATCTATAGCTCTCCTATGTGAGAAATTCAGGTATAAGCAGGCAACATTAGTTAATAGATTAATCATTGGTCTTTCATAAATCTTACCTTATAAATATATGTTCAGGATATTATTCAGCATGTGTTGTACATTAAACATTTTACCACACAGACTTATTCCTCATGGATATGTGGTGAAGGAGGAAAACTTTTAAGTGAAAAGCAAAAATGTGTAGTTCTCAAATGACACCTCAAGAAATCAGCAAAAAGTCAGGATACTAGAAGGTAAACTAGTGAACTGATTTACAGGATACTTGCATTCCTGGAAAACTCAATGTACTGTATTACCATGTAAAAAAGTATTTGTAGTTCTACGTACAATGGAGTTCACATCTAGGTTCAAGCAACAGCAAGTGGGTTTTTCACAGGAATATTCCGTGGGACATTAGAAAGTTGTGCGAGGTGTGTGATAGTGTTTGTGATGGGCAGGAAGGTGCTGTGCATGGCAAGGTGACCGGCATCCCTGATCGCACCCACTAAAAGCCAGGAGCACTCCCTATCATGATGGAAGTAAAAATTCTGAAAATGGCTCCCCTAGGGGGTGGCACCCCCATGGAGAACAACTGTCTGAGAACTGGGCCTTCTTAACTCACTTCCTGTGGCATGTCCCACCGCATCTGCAGGGCCTCAGCGGTGGAGGGGGGCTGTTAGCTGGCATAGGGGATGTGTTTAGACAAATTGCTCAGACCAACAAGGTGCTAAGCCTGAGTGTCCCACCTTCGCAGGAAAAGTGTTCTTTGCATCACTGAACTGACAGGGATATACGCTGCACAGTGGAGCATTCTCGCCTTTGGGTAAACCTTCTGTGCCCAGAGCCCCACAGCCCTGGCTGGAGGAGGCAACGACCAGGTGGATTTTAGCAGCATTGACAGTGAGCATAAGTAACACAGGCCCTGGGCCCCAAAAGCTCTTTTTTTTATCACCTACAGGAGAGCTGGGTGGGTGATAGGAAATGCAGGGAGTAGCTGGGGCTAGAAGGTGGGAGGTTGACTTCTGATAAGAGAGGAGAGGGCAGAGAGCAGAGAGACAGTGTGGACATGAGATGCCAAGTCTAGAAGAGTTAACTCGTGTCCTTTAGGATGAAGGCATGGGTCGTTTGCTCTGCCCTCCTGTTTTCGGGAAGGTTACAAGTAGCCTACGTACAGAGAGTCTTTATAGACAGGAATCAAAGAAAAGCAGAAAAATCTTGCAATGCAAGGTCCCCACAAAGAATTCACTCTCCAGTTAACTGTCACTCTAATAATAGTCTCGTTTAATTGGAAGGAGGTCGTGTCAAAGATGCAAATGTCTTCTAAGCTAATCATTCATGTCTGCATGGCCTCAGAAAGGAGGGGACACAGGCCTGGAATTCCCAAATAGAGGAATCGCTGCGAGGTCCCTCTCTGTCTTCCATGTTTTGCTCTGTAGCCACATTCTCCCTTCAACTGCTGCCCATGGCATTCATTCTGCTCTGCTTGGGCCAGTGCCAGCAGTCAGAGCTTCTCTCCTGCCTCCGTGCTAAAGTCACTCAATCCCCCTGTCCCTGGGGATCAGACGAGGCATTATGCGTGGCTCAGGTGGCAGCAACTGCCTCAGCTAGGGCATGAAATATAGCCCCCCAAAAGAAACTCAACATACTTTAAAAACGACAAAAACAAAAACCCTGAGTAGTCAGTGGCTTGTCAAAAGGAATATAAAGCCATTAGATTATTTAGTTTCCTAAACTCATTGCATCATCTGTAACCTTTCAAAATACTTTACACTGTAATTTTTAAGGCAATTCATTTTTGAGATAGAACTATAATAATATGGAAAGATCTCTAAGACACATTAAGTGAAAAAAACAGATTGCAGAACAGTATTTTTAGTATGATCTCATTATGTATATCATTTAGATCAACCTTACTAATCAGGTCTTTTAGATCTTCCATATCCTTATTTATTATTGTCTACCTGACCTATTGTTTTTAATGTTTATTTATTTTTGAGAGAGAGACACAGTGTGAGCGGCAGAGGAGTAGAGAAAGAGGGAGACACAGAATCCGAAGCAGTCTCCAGGTTCTGAACTGTCAGCACAGAGCCCAAGGTGGGGCTTGAACTCACAAACTGTGAGATCATGACCTGAGCCGAAGTCAGACGCTTAACTGACTGAGCCACCCAGGTGCCCCTACCTGATCTATTTATTAAGATCTATTGGCTGGGTTACCTGGGTGGCTCAGTCGGTTAAGTGCCCCGACTTTGGTTCAAATCATGATCTCCCAGTTTGTGGGTTCAAGCCCTGTGCTGACAGCTCAGAGCCTGGAGCCTGCTTTGGATTCTGTGTCTTCCTCTCTCTCTCTGCCTCTCTCCTGCTTGTGCTTTGTCTCTCTCTCAAAAATAAACAAACATTAAAAAATTAAAAAGAAAAAGATCCATTGGTCAATTTATAGAAAGAATAAACTCATTTTACAGAAGGTAAAAGGGAAGGCATCTATTCTGGGTTATGCAGACTGATAGTGCCTCTTAATCATTAAAGCTCTTTGTTTTCTATCATTTTGCTCAGATTTTTCATTTATATCCACTACTCTACATTCAGCAGTGTCTGCTTTCCTTCATGTTCCTTCCAATATAGCCTTAATTTCAATCATAGGGGTTTTTTTGCTTTTTAAAAAATTTCTGGGTTCTGTGCTTCTTGGAGATGAGAGATGTTTGGCAGTGTTCTCTATTTCTTTTAATAGAATTGGTCTATATAGACATTCTATCTTCTCTTGAATCTTATTTAGTAATTTATATTATACCTGTTTACATTTCAGCAACTTTTGTTATTGCAATACTTCTCCCTGACCTTTTGTATCTCTGCTTTGGACTCTTGATTTGATTAAATTTGAAATTAATTCCAAAATATTTTATCATAGTTTTTTTTAAACAAACTTTATTTTTTAGAGAAGTTTTAGGACCGTAGCAAAATCAAGTGGAGAATACAGAGAGTTCCCACATGCCCCCCACCCCCCAACATGCATAGCCTATCAATATCTCACACTAGAAATGGTATATTTGTTACGACTGATGAATGTACATTGACTCATCATTACCACCCAAAGTCTATAGTTTACATTAGAGTTTACTCGTGGCCTTGTACATTCTATGGGTTTTGACAAAGGAATGATGACGTGTCCACCATTATAGTATATAGAATACTTTCATAGCCCTAAAAATCCCCTGTGCCCCACCTATTCATCCCTTCCACCCCATAGCCCCTGACAACAACTGAGCTTTTTACCATCTCCACTGTTTTGCCTTTTCCAGAATGTCATATAGTTGGAATCGTCTCTCAAATTGGTTTCTTTTACCTAGTAATAATGTGCATTTAAGGTTCCTCCAAGCCTTTTCATGGCTTCTAGTCCATTTCTTTTTAGCACTGAGAAATGTTCCATTGTCAGGATGTACCACAGTTTATTTATCCAAACTCACCTCCTGATGGCCATCTCGGTTGCTTCCAAGTTTGGGTAATTATGGATAAAGCTGCTGTAAACTTCTGTGTCCAGGTTTTTGTGTGGACATAAGTTTTCAACTCATTTGGGTAAATACCAAAGAGTAGGATTGCTGGATTGTATGGTAAGAGTATGTTTAGCATTCTAAGAAACCAGCAAACTGTCTTCTAAAGTGGCTGTACCATTTTGCATTCCCACCATCAATGAATGAGAGTTCCTGTTGCTCCACATCCTCTCCAACATTTGGTGTTGCCTTTAGATTTTGGCCATTCTAAAGTGTGGTGCTGTTTTATTGTCATCATTTTTATCAGCAAGACTGCAATACTTTTTCTGGAGTGTGTACTTTGGTATTCGTTTTTACTCTTCTTTCTTTTTTTTTTGCCTTGTAACATCTTTGCATATTACAAGATTCTGTGATGGTTCCTCTTTTTATTCCTTTTTATAGAAACAGGTGATATTTTCTGAACCAGATTTTTGCTCCCCTACTCATGTTACTTCCCTGCCCTTTGTCAACCACTTAGGCTGAAAATGGCCACACAGAAGGAAAGGGAAAAAATGAGTCCTTTGGTGTTCCTATTCCTCTCATGCCCTCCTTACTCATCAGGGAGCCAAAGGTAGAGAGTGTACGGACAATGTGCACGTATCAAGAAGTAAGGTGAATGGGCACCTGGGTAGCTCAGCTGGTTAAACGTCAGACTTCAGCTCAGGTCATGATCTCAAGGTTTGTGAGTTCGAACCCCACATTGGGCTCTGTGCTCACAGCCTGGAGCCTGCTTCAGATTCTGTGTCTCCCTCTCTCTATCCCTCCTCTGGCTCATCATCTCTCTCTCCAAACATTTGTGCAGTGCTTCTGCTGTTCTGCTTAAAACAAAATAATATATGTGCATGCACAAGCTACAAACTGTGAATTGCATGATTTCAGTGATTGTGCCTATAATTTCTATGCTCTTATAGTTAATAATTTATAATTGTCATTGCACAATATAAAGATGAATGGTAAAATTCACGCTAATAATATTAAGTTTTAATTTTCTTTACCCACAGATACCATGTTTTCACTCATATCTGGAACAGGAGAAACTTAACAGAGGACCATAGGGGAAGAGGAGAAAAATAGTTAAGGAGAGGGAGGGAAGCAAACCATAAGAGACTCTTAAATACTGAGAACAAACTGAGGGTTAATGGGGTTGGGGAGAGGGGAAAATGGGTGATGGGCATGGAGGAGGGCACTTGTTGGGATGAGCACTGGGTGTTATATGGAAACCAACTTAACAATAAACTATAATAAAAAAAATAATAAATTCTTGAAAAAACTAAAAAATAAAAATTCAAAAAAAAATCATTTGTCTTTACTTAAAATAGCATTAAATAGTAAATGAAAACATCATGACTATTCAAGAGAACACAGGAGAAAGGAAATGCTTTATATTTTTAGGACCTTGAAGAGTACTTTTCCCCCTGATTTTTGAACAAGGGCCTTGCATTTTCATTTTCCCCTGGGCCCAAGAAATTATGTAGCCAGCCCTACCCAGGAGGCTCGTGCTGAAAAGACCGTAGAGATTATCCAGCTCAACCTCTTCATCAGACAAGGAAGATGAGGTCCAGAGAGGTCAAGTGATGTCTTACTTAGGAAAGTAAAAGGGAAGGATGGAATGAAAGAAATTTTCTCCATCCTCAGACTCTGAGGAGTGAACTGGGGCTTCACTGAAACATGCTAAATACCCAGGGACCCACAACTCTCTGGTCTGTCCCCGTCTAGGTTCTCTGGCACCCAACCCCTCCCACCATGATCGTGGCATTCCCAGAGCCAGACTGTCTCCAGGCCTGGAAGACAGTGGAGCCAAATTCCCGCATTCTGTGCGTCTGCTGCATATTCCGGCCACAATCCCAATGTTCTGGATTCCCCCCTAGGCATCACTAGCATATATTCAACAGCCAGACAAGACCCTATACCACCATGTCCTGCCAGCCCTGGGCACTTGGGAATTCTCAAAGGACATGTTTTCTATTCTTGGGAACACTTGGCTTCTAGTAAGTCCACAAAACCTTTCAAGGTCAGAAAATAAACTGTCAGAGGTGGAGTTTAGGGGAGCACAGGGAGTCCTGATGCAGTGTCCTGAACGTTCCAGCCTTTGACCAATTTCTTTCCTCCTAAGAAGACATCACGGAGGGGGGGAAAGACAGCCCCAGGAGAACCGAACTGGGAAAGATGGGATGTCTTTTCCTACAGCTCTGGTGGCATCCTTGCTGCAAGGCCTGGAAATGACTTTGAGAGACTTAATTTCTTCCTAAGGCAACTGACTGAATAACTTCTAGAACAAGGGCCTTTTATCAGATGTCCTGTCCTCAGGTGGTCCAGGCAGCACCTCCACCGCACATGCAAACACGAGTTATTTTTACTTCTTCAAGGAATAAGAAAATAGACGCTTTTTCTCCAATTACAGTGAGATAATTTTACCCTCCCCTATGCCCTAGACCCCAAGGCATTCCCAAACACAGTTGAGCCATGTCTGAAAGGACACCATGTACCACTTCATTCCTTTGGGTGTAAACATGAGTTTGACCTCTACCCTGCCTTCCCTCCACCTACATCAAAATCCTAGAAGGATATTCTCTCCTAATGATAGATTTCCTGGGACCTCTTCGGGTTGCCTAAAAAGTGTTTCTTTCTAACCAAAACATATGGGCACCGGTCGTGGCCAGCTGTGGGGCGCTGGAGCGGATCGGGACCCTGGCTGCTCAGCAGGGGAGAAGGGCCTCGCACCCGCAGCCTGGAACCAGCACTCCCTCTCCCAGCTCTCAAGCCCTTTGGTGCCTTCTCTGGGA
>CM053576.1:102972351-102984687 GCA_028646485.1 Cryptoprocta ferox | reverse complement strand
GAGCCACCCAGACAGACCCTTTGTTTGGATCGGATTCCATCTTTCCATTGACTCCTGGATGCTGAACTTCAGACTCCCAGGGCTTCCTGAGCTTTCTCGCCAGGACTCGGAGGTCAGTCCTCCTGCCTGGTTCTCCCACGGCCCTGCAGGAACCAGTTCGACCCAGCTGGGCCACCACACCTTCCTCTTTGCTCTGAGAAATGCTCTAGAGGATCTGAGCAAGGCCTGTATTCTAGCACATTATCTTCCCCTCATGTTTGCTTCACCCACTGACCGGAACGTGGGAATAATGACTTATTTTTCTATGTCCACCAACATCCAAAGGACAGGTCTGGGACTGGCACGAAGGCCCATTAGGGGACGGCAGGGCCTGGCATCAGGGAGCCCTCCCCACCGCCAGCTCAGCACTCTCTGTCCACATACCTGCGCAAAGGCCCAGTAAACACGTGTGCTGGTAAATTTGATTTCAGTTCAATACCTGTCTTCCAGTGTGTTCCCAGTGCCCCTTCTCCATCACTGCCAAGGCCACAGCGAGGTTGTCACACCCTGGAGATCTAAAAAGCCTCGTGGGCCGCTCTACCCAGCGGCAGGGCTCCAGGGGCTGTGGGGGAGCTTTGAACGAATCCCGGGATGATCTGTAGTTTAAAACAAAAAAAAAATTTTTTTTAATGTTTATTCATTTCTGAGAGAGAGAAAGCACAAGCGGGGGAGGAGCAGAGAGAGAAAGCGGGAGACACAGAATCTGATGCAGGCTCCAGGCTCTGAGCTGTCAGCACACAGCCCACACCATGGGGCTCGAACTCACCAACTGTGAGATCGTGGCCTGAGCCGAAGTCAGAAGTTTAAGGGACTGAGCCACCCAGGCGCCTGTGGGATGATTTGTAATCGAAAGTCGGCCTGCGAGAGCCTACAGAGCCACGGAGTTCGTTATTCTCCGCCCGCGCATGCTTCTCTGGGCCCTGGCCGGCTGCCCACAAGGCTCGGAGCACCTGCTGCCAAGACCCCGGGGCTCAGGAATACGAGACCACACTGCACCGCCGACCCTCCCGACCACCGGGGTGGAACGCCGCCTTAGAGCAGAATCGGCAGCTGAGGCGTAACCAGTTCTGACCGATCCACTCCTGGCGGAGGGGGTGGGGGCCGGTCAGGGGTGGGGGAGAGGCTGCGGGGCTGCAGGGTCGGGGAAGGGCTGGGGGCCGCTGGGAGAGCCCTGGGGGGAAGCCTGGGCTGGAGGGGGGCTGCTTCCCTCCCTCCTCCGCACTTGGCCTGAGCTCCCAGGCCTCAGACGCCACACACAGCTAGCTACCTTGGCTACAGAGCCCTTTCTTCCAAAGACCCTCACCAAAAACCCAGAAAGAAGAGCCCACGCGTCTGGAGTCCGCTTTCACTTCCACCAGGACAACGTGATGGCATTTTACTCTCCTTCCTCTGCTCCCTCCCACTCCTGACCAGCAGAGGCACCTGGCACCTCGAGGCCCAGCTTCAGGGAGCAGGCCACCGGCCACCCGCACTTGCCCAGCAAGAATGTTTATGGAAAGCCGTAGAAGACGGGCACATGGGTGGCTGCGCTGGTCAGAGCTTTCCCTCCCGTGAGTGGTAGAAGCCCAAACAAGCTTAATTAAAAAGGGGCTTTACTGGAAGGATACTGGAGCACCCGCACACGTATCTGGGTTCTCAGTGCTAGAACCGGGCCTCGATGCCATGAGGACCCCTCCCTCTGCCTCTCCTCTCTCATTACCTCCACCTGGCTTTTATTGTCTGCCGTGGACACGCGGTTTTGTCCGTCCACCTAAAACACAGACTCTGGAACCCTAGCTGCCGACCCCTCCCTCCAACCTCCTGGGTCAAAATGCTGTCAGCCTGAGCTCTTCTCAGAACACTCCTGGGAGAGGCCTCTGATTGGCCCGAGTTCTGTCACGTGCCCATCCCTGAACCAATCACTGTAGCCCAAGGGATGGACCCGTGCCTACTCCGCGGGCGGGTGAGAGCGGGGAATGCTGCGATTGACAGCCCCTCAGAACCACTGGAAGGGGGCGCTGGAAGAGGTTCTCCCTCCCCCCGCCAAGAAAGAGGAGCTCTTGTTAGGTTGAGGATGGTGAACGGGGCAGGTTCTTAACATTTTGGCAAAGACTTTCTTGGAAACAGTGCCTTAACCAAAAGGAAAGGTCCGAGCGAGTTCATCCGCAAGCATGAGAGACTGGGGCAAGGAGAGCCTTGCAGAGCCCCTCCGACCACCCACAGAGGGAGTCATCTACACTGCGTCCCTACGCAACCAGAGCTAAACCCTACCATTAGCTGAGAGCATGTGTGTTGCTTTTCCTTTTAAACTTAATTCGACTTGAAAGGGCTCTTCATCTTATCTTGTGCAAGCGTGCAAGGGAGAGTGTGTTGGTTCAGTGGTGCAATAAATAACCTCTCATTATGAGAAATGTGATGCCTCAGTCCACCAAGCCATTTGGTAACCATAATCTGACGTTACAGAAGCTGTTCTGGTGAGACCAGAGATATCTGAGCCACACTTCCCTTTTCAAACAACTTCAGCTAATGGCTTTCCAAGCTATTAGTGGAATGAGTCCAAGCTATCTTTGATTTGTGGCCACTTGATTGGGTCCTGAAAGCGTAGGCTCAGCTTTGTGAGAAGGAATTGCCTGAGAACACTGCAGAAAGATACAATTCCTGCGGAGTGCAGGGACCACAAATTTAGAGAAACTTAACTCCTCTGGAAAGATGAAAACATTTGTAAAGGTTTCTTACTCCCATGCCGGCCCCTTCCTCACCCTGACAGCTCACGTCAGCCCTGTCTGCCTCGCCAATTTTCCTGACTCTGGGAATGTTTTCTTAGAAAGGAGGGGGTCTTCTTGGAGCCTACTACAGCAGGCCAGGCGCCATGTAGAAAATGATCCAGCTGCACGGCCTGGCTAACAGGTCAAACCTTAGGCATATCCTTAGGCAAAATGTCAGTGCTCAGAGTGCATCAAAATCTCTGCCTGTGAATTTCAAACTGACCCCAGCTGCTGCAGGGCAGTTACAGTGGAAGGGCGGCATTGTGCCTGGCCGCAAAGTAGACCTTCTTTTACTAACAGGAAGAGAGACGCCATCTTGTAGGGCAAAGTTGGACGACCACCTGTATGCTTCTGGGCTAACGTGCAGGCCCTTTTCAGGAGTCTTGGTACCGTGTGATCTAAAAGAAAAGGACACTAAAGCTCAACACTGTGCTAAGCATGCCTCGCAGGCTGAAAGAAGGAACATCAATAGGACAGCATGTGTTTTGACATTGGAAATCCGGCTTCATTTGCAGAACCATAATAACCAAAGGTTATCTCCAGCTTGGAAGGGACTTTTTCTTTTGAATAAACTTTTGAATTTGGAATAATTTTAGATTTACAGAAAAATTACAAATCTAGTACAGAGAGTTGCCATATACCTTTCACCCACTTTCCAAAAATGTTACCATTTTTTGTTATGCTATGCTGCATTTGTCAAAATTAAGAAGTTAACGTACCATCAACTAAACTCCAGACATTATTCAGATCTTCACCAGTTTTTCCACTAACGTTCCAGGATCTCACACTGCATCTGGTCATCATGTGTCCCTAGTCTGCCCTGATCTGTGACAGTTGTTCAATCTTCTTTTCCTTGTTTATCATGACCGTGACAATTTTGAAGAGTACTGGTCAGGTATTTCCTAGAATTCCCTCCACTGGGGTCCGTCTGATACTGTCTCATGAATAGACTACGGTTAGGATTTTTGAGGAAGAATACCTGAATATGAAGTACCTGGGAGGGATTTTTTTTAAAGAACAAGTAACTCAGAAGTTACAACCCACCTTCTGTTAAACCAAATCATATTTTGTTTGTTCTGATTGTATTTTTAAGAGATTGTGTGCCATTTTTGTGCTGAATTTTTTCAATTCAGATTCCTAGCTTCTCTTTAAAAAACAGGAAGAGCTGATGATGCTTCTGCAGCAGTCAGAGGTGGTGCTGAGAAGCAGGGCTCCCCGCCTTGGGTACATGTTCTCTTTGAACCCCACCAGTCCCATGGCCTCCCCAGCTCTAAGGCCCAGTATCAGCTGCCATTGGTTATCGTATCCACAGTGTTGATCTTTCTATGCTTTCTATATCTTTGCCACAACAGAAGTAGACCCATATGGCTCCACACTTCAAGAGAAAGAAAGCAAGAGCCAAGAAATGTGGTAAGTGAATCTCAAGGAAACTGCATGTTTCCTAATAATAGAAAAGGGCGTGAATGTGCACTCTGAAAACTTCATGTGATTTCTTTGTGACTCTTGTTCACACGACATAGACCTCACCACTTATATGGCAGCAGAAAGGAGGCATGTGGGTCAAGAAGGAAGCCAATTATAAGAAAAGCAGATGGGTCAAGGGAAGGGATGTTGAAACCTCCACCTGCCCCAACTTCCTCCCAAGATCCTCCCAGACAAAATTCATGTCACCACCCAGAGATGGCCTTGTCCTCTACCTAGAAACAGCTATCCAGTAGGGTCTACACATCCAGGCCTAGCCTGGGCAGAGATTTCCAAGACTGCCAATCCCACCTCAGAAGAAGACCTGTGAGCAAAGAGAGTGTCTTCCATGTCTTTTGTCACCCTCCTAATGTATGACTTGTTAGAGGCACAGTGAAGGTGTACCTGATTTCTCCACTGCCCATCCCTGCTATGAGTCAGACAGCCCTTGCTACAAGAGCTAGAATTCTAAGCCCCAACCTCCCCAACCCAGACAAAGTGACAACAGGTTCCTCAGTCCCTCCTCCTGATCCTCCTCCTCTTTCCCATCCCCTCGTCCTATTCCCCCAGCCTTGAAGACTGTTAGATCTATAGAATGTGACCACACCAGGCTTTGAGGTAGTGACCAAGTCAATCTCCAAGTCTCAAGCACACCACTAACGTGGAGTTCTACCCAGAGCATTGCCAGAGCAAACCTGGGGAGGGGTGGGGCGTGGAACTTGGGCGAAAAGAGTGAGCACTGGACTGGGAGTCAGAAGATCTGGATCTAGTCTGGATTGCAGTGCTCTGAGGTGTCAGGAAAATCACTCAACCCCCCTGAACCCTAGTTATCTCAGCCATCAAATCAGGTGACATTTTTATCTGCCTTGCCAACCTCCATATTTCTGTGATGTGTAAAGATGATCAAGCCACAGAATAATCTTCCCAACTTGCCCCCTTCACTCCTAAGCCCAAGTTATATACTTCTCTACTGTCCATAGCAGCCCAACTTTCTCCATCAGTGCCCTTCTATCACATTCCCTGCTTATTTGTTTATCCTGCACCCCCACTCCTAATAGAACTGCCTTGAGGACAACATACTTACATTGGAACATGGAACCTAGTACTGCGGTACTGACTCCTGTTCTTGGTACATCAAATGTTGAGTGAATAAGTTAAGCAAGCAAACAAGAAAATTAACATAGTGTATGTAAAAGCACTTTGTAAACTATTGGGCCTTATCTCAATGTGAAGGGCTAGGGATGCTAGCAGGCTAGTTCCTGGGTAGCTGACCTGGGTAGCTTACCTGACCATGCCTTTCATTCAAAGCTGATTGAACCAATCTACTGGCTGACCAGTCTGTCACTCTATTGGCTGATAAGCTGCCAATCAGACTCTTCCAGTCTTTGTCCTGTCACAGAGATTTTAAAAATCATGAAATGAAAGTAGGTGGTTGAACAGAAGTGTTATGTAGAGCCATGACTGGGGCAGCCATATTGGTCCAAGAATCCACCAGAGAGAAGAGATGGAGAAACAGAGGTGAGAAAGATTCTCTGGGCCTTACAACTGGAGAGGGCACTCCCTGTTCCCAACATTCCAGTTGTGTTTCCAGTCTGTCTGCACTTTGTGTCTTGTGCTTGGATGGCCAAAAATGTTCCCTTGACGTTGTATCATAAATCCCTCTTTGCTTAAGCAAAGGGGTGGAGTGGATGTTGGAATATCTCTTCCTTATACCCAAATAACCTTTATTTAGACACAGAGCAGACAAGACACAGTCTCTTATTAACAGATACAAACTTACCTGCACAGAGAAAGTACAGGACATCGATGTGGCCCAGAACAGACCCTGACTCCCAAAGTTGATGCTAGGAGTGGTACTTCCCTGAGAAGCCTCAGAGATGCTTCTCTCTGATGAACAGAGGAAGCTGAGCCATTAGCTAGCCAAAAAAATATTCCAAAGAATTGAGCTTCAGCCTGGCATGTTATTGCTGGAGCTGAAGACCAACAGTTAGTGGCCAGATCAGGAAGCCTCCCAGGGCCCTCTGTGGAGATGGACTGGCTCTCAAGGGTTGGGAATCCACCAAATCAGGAGATGGCTAAGCTCATAATAGGCAAAAGTGCAAACAAATCATATGAGCCAAGTGGCAAAACCAACCAACGTTGGGCCTGGCCAGTGGATCCTAGTAGAAAAAGATTCCTCATCCAGGAACTGTAAGTAACTGAGATGGTGTTTGTCATAAGATTATGAAATACTGTGGAACTTTTTGTTTCCTGTAATTTGTCTGCCTCCAAAGAGCTAATGTTTATTGATTTTCCTCTGTAAGAGGCAGACTCATCAATTTGATTTGCCAGCATTGAAAAGTCTCAGGTTTCCAGAAAAAGCTCAAACCAAAAGAATTGAAGTGTGGGTCTCTATATTGGTTTTACTGTGATTCACAGAGTAGTGTAATGACGCTCTTCACAAACATCCGAAATCTGATGCTTTTTCAAATATTCAGAAGTTGAAAATGAAAGAAGGAAATGAGCATTTACTGAATACCAAACATATATCAGGCACTGAGCTAGGCCTTTTTACAAGACAGAGGAAAATTTGGGTCTCCTGGGTGGCTCAGTTGGTTAAGCGTCTGACTTTGGCTCAGGTCATAATCTTACATCTCATGGGTTCAACTCCCATGTTGGGTTCTGTGCTGACAGCTCAGAGCCTGCAGCCTGCTTCAGATTCTGTGTCTCCCTGTCTCTCTGCCCCTCCCCGGCTCATGCTCTCTCTCTCTCTCTCAAAAATAAATAAACATTAAAAAAAAATTTTTTTAAGACAGAGGAAAATTTAATCCTTGCAGGATCTCTCAAAGTTATTATTATGCCCATTTCACTGAGGAGAAAACTGAGATTTGAAGAAACTAAATAGCTTGCCCAAAGTCCCACATATAATATGGAGCCAAACTGAGATTCTGACCCATGTCTGTCTGTCTCAACTTCCTGATCTCTCCGTGGCACAGACCGCCTCTCTGGGACTGGCCTTCCCAGGGCCTTAGTAATCTAAACGTCTGTGAAGAGAAATATTTTGGCTGGTTATTGAGTCCTCGCTTCTGATCTAGTTTTTATGACAATCTTGGGCCAAGAATGTAGGAAAACATAGAAACTCCAAACTTTTAATATTACCTTTTTTCTAATGTCATTTTAAGATTTGTATCATGAATCTGTCTGGAACTTATTTTTCAGTAAGGTGTGAATGAGAGGAATAGCTTTATTTTTTTGTCTTAATGGACACCCATGGATACCTGGTACATTTGATTTTTTTTTTTAAGTCTTCTTTTTCCCACTGAATTGAAAACGGTCATCTCTAGCATTCATTATGTTTCCGTATTCCCTGGGTCTACTCCTGACTCTCTTCTTTCCACTGATCTATTTCAGCACCATTTCCTGGCTGTCTAAATGTTGTAGCTTTGCTTTAAGTCGCACTACCTGTTAGAGCAAGCCATCCTTCTTGACTCCTCTCAGATACTTATTCTTGCACAAGAACATTAATATCTTTTTGTCTAACCCCCTCCACCTACTCAAAATAATGATTTTTATTCCATTAAATTTTGAATTAAACTTGCATATTAATATGGACTATTAATAAAGATTGACTTTTTTAAGTTTATTGGTTTTGAGAGAGAGAGAGAGAGCACAAGCAGGTAAGGGGCAGAGAGAAGGAGAGACTGAATCTCAAGCAGACTCTGAGCCATCAGCACAGAGCCCGATGTAGGGCTTGCATTCACCAACCTTGAGATCATGACCTGAGCCAAGATCAAGAGTCAGATGCTCAACCAACTGAGCCACCAAGTGCCTCAAAGATTGACATTTAAATTGCAAATTAAATCTTACGTTGGTATGTATCTCCATTTTTAAATCCTGCCTTATGTTACCCTTGACATGATTTTATAGTTTTTTTAAATACATGTCTCTTACCCATCACATCAGATTCATTCCTAAGTACTTTGTAGTTTTTATTTCTTTTTTTAATTTTTTAATGTTTATTTTAGTTTTTGAGAGAGACAAAGCACGAGTGGCGGAGGGGCAGAGAGAGAGGGAGACACGGAATCCAAAGCAAGCTCCAGGCTCTGAGCTGTCAGCACAGAGCTCGACACGGGGCTCGAACTACAAACCATGAGATCGTGACCTGAGCCGAAGTTGGACGCTCAACCAACTGAGTCACCCAGGCACCCCTGTAGCTTTTATTTCTAACTGGATATGCTTATTTAGAGATATGCTATTGACCTTTTTATATGTTTATCACATCCAGCCACGTTACCAAATTCTCCTCTTTATTCTAGTAGGTTATTAATGTCACTAAATTCTGAATATTTATATTTCTGCAAAAAAGAGATAATTTATTCAGCTTTCCTCCAAAATGTTACATATTTTATTGCTCTATTGCATTAATTAAAACTTCCAAAATAATACTTAATAATGGTGAAAGTTCTCAGTGCTATTTGTTCCTGATTTTAAAACAGCTTTACTATTTCATAGTTTGATATAGTCATTATCATGTTAAAAATGTCTTATTCTATCCTTATTTTATATGAAGTTTCTTATTAGTAATTGTTGCCAGATTTTATCAAATGCCTTTCACCAACTATAGTTATAAAAGGTTTTTTCTCTTTTAATCTAAATAGGAAATTATCCTGATAAATTTCCAAATTTTCAACTATCTTTACATACCTGAAATAAACTTGACTTAATTTCCTTTCATTCTTTGTATAATTTGCTACTGAATTTTGCTTAGTATTTTTTTAGTATTTTAGCCTTTACATTCATAAGCAATTTGTCTAGTTTTCTTTTTTCTATCTTTATCAAGGTTTAATATTAATATTATTGTGGGAACTATTTCTACCTTTTTTCATGGCCTAGGATAGTTTAAAAATAACCTACCACTATTTCATAGACACCAAACTCCTGGATCGAGACAAAAGACAGGGTTTTGTTTGTTTGTTTGTTTTGAATATTTATTTATTTAGGGGAGCTTGGATGGCTCAGTCAGTTAAGTTTCCAACTTCGGCTCAGGTCATGATCTCGCAGTTTGTGAGCTCAAGCCTGGTGTCCCGCTCTGTGCTGACAGCTCAGAGCCTGGAGCCTGTCTTTGGATTCTGTGTCTCCTGCTCTCCTGCCCCCCCTACTCACACTCTACCTCTCTCTCCATCTCTCTCAAAAATAAATAAACATTAAAATAATAAATAAATAAATAAATATTTGTTTGTTTATTTATTTTGAGAGAGAGAAAGAGTTTGGGAGAAGGGGAGAAGGGCAGAGACAGAATCCCAAGCAAGCTCCACACTGTTCACACAGGGCCCAACACAGGGCTTGATCTTACAAACCATGACATCATGACCTGAGCCAAGATCAAGAGTTGGGCACTTAACTGAGCCACCCAGGTGCCCCAAGACAGTATTTTTTAAAGTTTATTTATTTATTTTGAGACAGAAAGAGGGAGAGAGATCATGCAACATGAGCAGGAGAGGAGCAGAGAGAGAGAGGGAGAGGGATAATCCCTAGCGGGCTCCAGGCTGTCAGAACACAGAGTCTGACGAAGGCTCAGTCTCGCAAACTGTGAGATCATGGCCTGAGCTGAAATCAAGAGTCGGATGCTTAACCAAATGAGCCACCCAGGCACCCCAAAAGACCCTTGATTATTCACAGCACCAGCAGTTGTGAGAGACCAGTGTGTGTGCGCCAGTCTCTTCAGCCCTGACTCCCACAGGCAGTGTGAAGAGGACCAGATGACACCCGCATGTGCAGTGGTTGGATCACAGGAGCGGAATCCTGAGTTTAAGAAGCCTGATTGTTTTATAATGGGCATTAAGCATACCTGCTCTTCGCTCCGGAGTGAGACACACTCTCTATCTTCCAAGGTTGGAAGAAACTTGCCCTTTACTCTGAAGGGAATCAGTCTATCTTTCATAGCTGTTCACAGTACAAACATCTTTAGAAGACAGTCCAGAACAAGGAACAGTCAGTCAGTCGTTTACTCACAGATGTTTAAAAAGGTGAGAGACCCATGGAAAGTTATTTCCCAATGATGGACAGCTAAAACAAAAGGACAGGACATTGGTGCTTATTAATTCTTAGTGGGCATATGCATGTCATAATATTTCCTGTCTTTGTATTTCTAGAAACATCTGCCCCCACCCCCACCCCCCCAAAAAAGAAAAAGAAGCAAGAACTGTCTAGTAGTGGAATAGCTGCCTCAAGATATGGTGAATGTTCCAAAAAATGAGTGACTTCCCTTTAGGGACACTGTGGAATCCTAAATTAGATGGGTGCGGCAGAGTAAGGCCCTTCTAATTCAAAGAATCTAGAATATTAGATGGCTAGATTTGAAGGCATTTCAGAGTCCACTTAGCTACTCCTACTTATTTCCTCTGCATTTCCCATCATAGTCCCAGGTGGGCCAGGGACAGATGATTAGAAATCACACACCCACACACCCACACATACACTTTCAAAGGAACTCATGGCTGGGATTCTCCATGTTTCTTAATCTCTTTAGTCTTTCTTTAATGAGGTCAGTGGGAAGACTATTATTTATGCCCCTAAATGACTGGCATATGAAAAACATCATCGGCACAAGAAAGTCAATGGCGAACATCATAAACATGAGCCTGTCCCACAGAACTTACCGTACAGTGGGGAAGGTAAATAATTCCACAGAATAGGAGAAGTGACTGGCTCTCAGATTCACTAGAAATTGACTTAACCCCCCTCCTTCTACTCACCCACTAGCTCTCTAGGGAGCCATAGCCAGAGAGAGTTGGTGCAATTTTCCTGTGTTTGTCCCATAGGGAGTAGCAGAACAGGAGACCAGGGGAAAAAAAAAGTGTCTGCTCAGGTGACTCTGCTCTCAGATTTTCCTTTTCAAAGGAAACTCTAATATCTATCTTCATACCCCATTGCCTAAAAGCATCCAGCAAATCTAACATAGCATTAAAAAGTCCAAAATTAGAATATTCTCTTGAGGTCTTTGCCCAAAATTTAACACCTCACATTCCTGATCCTTTCTTTGTTCCTGCCCTGCTGATATCATTCTTGGGGGCATAATAGTATGTGAAATACACATGCACACACTCACACACACACACACATTTGCTTTCTCTATATTTCTAAAATTTCCTCTTATTAACTTTCAAAATCTGAGGATGTAGAGCTACCGTTGCTGAAATAAGAACAAGATTAGCTGATGGGAATCAACGGTTTCTTGCCCCATTCTCTCCGTAACAATAAAAATGCAGCTACAGTTCAATCTGAGCAAATACCTAAATGAAAATTCAGCTTCACAGAAAACATTGAATTAATATTAAACCCACTGAACGGTCTTAATTTTTGAAAGCATATTTTTGAAAGCATCCAGAGTAGAATTCCTTCATTTAGCAAGCTTCTCTCACAACTATTCCGGAAAAATGTTTATTCCGAAAGATGAAATGTTCCGCCTTTCCCCAACTTTGGTGCCAGAGGTACCCAAAGTCAGATGAGCAAGGAGCAAAATGCAAAACCAGATTCTAGTTTCCTTCAAAAACTGATGTCACGATTCTAATCTGCTACAATCTGAAATGCTAGGCCGCCACGACCGATTGTGAAAGGCGGCCTTTATCTGCCCCCTGCTGGACTCTACGTAAATGACAGGACTTCCTCCCGGCAGCAGGAGAGGGGGCCAAATTTGGCAGGTGCTGGCATCCCTTGTAGAATATAAAGGCTGTGGCAAAAGGGGCTGTGCCTGTGGTTTACCACTGTGCTCCCAGTGTGCAGCAGAGTTGGAATCCACTAGGCATTCAACAGATATGTGCCGAACGAGTAAACATACAGGTAAGGAAGATGGCTTACAGGCTCTGCATGGGCATAATACCAAGAGCATATTGGCCCAAGGGAACAACTTGTGCAAATGTTTTGTGACTCTATCTTCACAAATGTTGGAAATAAAAATTGGTAGCAATCAGCATTGCTGGTGTTCTCTCTCTAATAATTCCACTGGGCTGAACAAAATAATAAAACTGGGATATTAAGACTTAAGGATAAAGGTAGATTTTCTAAATGTTACTGCCAAGAAATAAATCTTTGAGAGCTTAGGATCTAAAAGCCA
>CM053576.1:102955651-102971851 GCA_028646485.1 Cryptoprocta ferox | reverse complement strand
TTATTAAGAAAGTATGCTGTATTTTGTCAAATGCTTTTTCTGCATCTATCGACAGGATCATACGGTTTTTATCTTTTCTTTTGTTAACGTGATGTATCACATTGATGGATTTGCGAATATTGAACCAACCCTGTAACCCAGGAATTTATTTAATAAATCAAGAATAATTAATATTACATTCATGTCAGTCTCTTCTTACTACATTTTTTATCATTATGTTATTACAGTTAATTTTTCATCCAAATTTATGTTTTATTTCTTTCAGATACATATCTAGTTCATGTTTTTTAAGATTTTCTATTTTGGGCAATTTCTCAGTTTTATAGTTGATTAAATAGTATTTTCTAAAATTCCTGTAGTAAGCAGTTTTGTGGATTTAAAAATCTCTTGTGTCACACTGATAGGAGAAAGCAAGCATATGACTAATTCTTAATTCTATACATCTGGAGACTTGACACATTTTAGGGTGTGTCTAATTCTCTGTAATTTCCTGAGCATGTGTGGTATTTTTTGTTTTACAAACCCATTTTAACAAACCTAAGCAAAACACAATTAGACAGGCGGTCCCATTAGAAGCCGTTATTATATCCCTTCCATTGGAAAGGAAAACTGGAAGTTGATAATGTTTTCTCTGGCTCATTTTCAGAATTGTTCACTGTATAGAGTTTATTGTGTTAATCAGAATTTATGAGCCACCGGGTATTTTTTGCATAAAATTGGCACATTTTGTTTTATTTTTCTAGGCAACAGCTGAAGCTAATAATCTTGCTGCAGTAGCAGGAGCAAGAGAGATCTATTGCAAAAGTATGGAGCAGGTTGGTAACCAGCATTTAAATTTGACACTAAAGTGAGATAAGGATTTTTACAGTTAAATAATTGAAGTACTTTGCACTCCTTATGTACTGTCACAATACATCATTCACTGATTCCCCTTTATCATCTCTGCTGGAAATAAACTAAGAAAATAATTCACATGGTTAGAGTGCAAGATATAGGTGGCAGGTTATTACATAAATCGTACTAAAATAGTTTTGACACATGATTCAGAATGCTCTTATTAGCAGCTTCTGATGTAGTATTAGTTTAAGGCCAGTGGCACCTTCTATGCTAAACTTGCTAACTCGAACGTTAAAGTACCTCTTTTATGTTTCTCTTTTACCCACTGTCTGCCCATAGTCTTTTTGTATTCTTATGGTGTGTTGGTGGGTCAGGTGAAGTAGGGTACAGATTTTTTTTTTGTCTTTACTGGAATTAGTCACACTTGGAAAATTTGTTTTACCCAACTCCATTAAACATATAAGAAATGGGTTATGATTATGTGCGAGGTATCATGAACAAGTTTAAAACTGAACCACGTAGGTGGCTTGACTTTGAGACTAAAAACTGTGAACAGGGAACATTTTTTAAGTGTCCATTGTTTCTAGCCAGTAATCTGTCCTGTAATCCTCTGTACAGGTATGTGGTGGGGACAAGCCTTACATTGCACCTTCAGATCTGGAGCGAAAACACCTGGATCTCAAGGAAGTGGCGATTAAACAGTTTCGTTCAGTAAAAAAAATGGGTGGAGATGAATTCTGTCATCGTTATCAGGACCAGCTTGAAGCTGAAATTGAAGAAACCTATGCAAATTTGATAAAGCACAATGATGGCAAAAACATCTTCTATGCTGCTCGTACCCCTGCCACACTGTTTGCAGTCATGTTTGCTATGTACATAATCTCAGGACTGACTGGCTTCATTGGCCTAAACTCTATAGCCGTCTTGTGTAACCTTGTCATGGGGTTAGCACTGACGTCTCTTTGTACTTGGGCATATGTTAAATACTCTGGGGAGTTCAGAGAAATTGGAACAATGATTGATCAGATTGCTGAAACACTATGGGAACAGGTTGGTATCTATCTTTTGGTTTTTCAGTGATTAATCTCATCCCCATGACATTTCCCTACCCTTCTCCTGCAGTATTCGCACACCTCCTTTTCCTTTATATGAGGAATGTCAAAAGGATGTTTTCTCTTTTGTTCGGTTATGGTTGTGTAATCTGAATATAAAGTATGAACTGAATAATTTTTTTCTTAAAGTCATAATTTTAGTGTGTTTTGATTGGCTTAAATCTGTAATATCCTTTGGATAGATTCTTAGTCGTAGGCCTGATTATACCAGACAATGGCCAGGGTCAGAGTCTCTAAGGACTTCTTTCCTAGTGGAAAGAAAATATAATCAGTGTAAGAAAGAAATTTGGAAGTGGTGTGCTTTAAGAAAGCGACATAAATGTCTTACTAACACTGGCAAGAAGCAGTGCATGCTTATATTTGAGGAAAAAGATTGATATTCAGGTCTTTGTTGCCTTCCATGAAGATAGTGGTGATTTACTGATGGAACAACCCTGTAGGGATTTCTTTTACCAGAGGAATTTTGTTTGATCTCCGTACTGTGGAAACACTAATGAACAAAACAAAGCGCCACAGAGAACCAGCTTCTCTTAATCATAATCTTTTACATCAACCAGAGTTCAAATCATAATCTTTTACCTCAAACCAGAATTCAAAGTTGGACCTGACAAGATCTACTAAGGAAAGCCGTGTTGAATATCCTACTGTGTGCTGGAATTGCCCGTGTTCAGAAAATTGCATTCAAGGATGTTGTCATTAAAATGATCATCGTGACACACTTGAGCATCATGTCAAGGATCAGAATGAAAGCTGCAGCTAGTATTGATGGACAGTATAATAGGCATTTTCAGATACCATTTCTGGGCATATGAAGTATTGGGCTTATTTGGAGATGTAGGACATTCAGGTCCATGTTAGTTTTGCCTTTAGATATAAAGAGTGAAGAAGTAAATCATTTTTTGATGAAGGTTGATTGGGTATTGACTTTTCTTGTAATAATGCCATTATTTTATAAAGTGACCCACCGTATTAATTTGGATTTTGTATTCTTTAGAGAAATTTGGATCTGATTTGGAAGCGTGTGTTTGGATATTTGTTAAATTTAACCTTTTATTTAAAAAAATCTCACTCTTCATATTCCTTTGATATCTTCTAATAGAGGATGGATTAAAAGCTATTGCAGCTTCGCTTTTTAAAAAAATTATCTACTTTAAAATTTTGGACCATTACCAGTTTTCTGCAGCATGAATTTTAATCATTGTACGATGTCTTCATTTGAAAACCAGTCATCCTCCTATATCATCCTCCAGTAGCATTGATTCTAAGACTTTAGAAGTGCCATTATTACAAAACAATTAAGTGGAAGAATCTAAAGTGTGTAAAATTATCAGTGTAGTTTAGGTAAGTTGATCACTAGTCAGAGAAGATATTGTGCTGTGTCAACAAACCTTGCCTAAATCTTCTTGCATTTCTCTTTTCTTTTGCTTCAGAGGAGTCCCAGGAAGGTGAGAAACCTACAAAGTCTCAGATTCTTGTAGTCTTAAACTCTTTAACTTCAGGGCACTCTGAGTCATTGTCCTAACGAATCACTCCATGTTTTAGGTGTTTTCCAAACTGTTTGAAGTTACTAGACGTCGAATGGTCCATCGTGCTCTTTCATCAGCACAGCGACAGAGACTGTCATCCAACAATAACAAGAAGAAAAATTAGACAGTATTTTTAACTTTTTTCTCTATCTGAAGTGTTCACCCTTAAACATGTAGGACAATAAGCAGGACCGACTGGGCCGGTCTGCATAAATGCTGTATACTTACCAGATTTGATGCTGCATAGAGGGTATGGAATTGCACATCCATCTCATAGGAATTGTAAATGGTTTGAATAGGAGGAAAGTAATTTTTGTTGCATTATAAAATGTCTAACTGCATTATTTGTAGCATCATAGCTTTTTTTGGGAAGAAGCATCTTTTTTTATTTCCCACATTCCTGGTTATTTTCTTCATTGCTTTGAATTGAATTTTTATATCTATTTTTATATGTAACTCTTTTTTTACCTCATGTTTTTATTTGTTTTGCACATTTCTCATACCACAGGTATTGAAGCCCCTGGGTGATAATTTGATGGAGGAAAACATAAGGCAGTCTGTAACAAACTCTATCAAAGCAGGCCTGACTGACCAGGTGTCTCATCATGCCAGATTAAAGACAGACTGACAGTTCATCTCCTCATGGACTCCACTCTCCCTTTTTTTCATGCTTGCTGTACAATGAGAACTCAAATAAAAATAAACCAAAGTTTACAATCAACTGTAGAAGTAGTTTAGTATAACTGGCTTCACAGATGGCTGCCACAGAGTGTGAAAATTGTTTGTTGGTTTTAAGCATTCTGTTCTTGGCTCCTAAGACATGGAGATTGGCCGAGGAGCGTTCGTTTATCATGCACATTTGTGCCATGTTTCTTTCTTTCTTTCTTTCTTTTTCTTTTTTTTTTCCTTTTTACTTAATCTAATGTTAATGAAATTTGTCTTATGTAAAAGGATATTTCAGGGAAATATTTTAAGAAATCTATTTAGAGTCTCTTTAACACCAGTGTCCCATTGAAATTTTAATTTCTAGTGAAGCTATGAATCACTGTATCAAGAATCAGATCAGAATGACAATGAAGCCTTTATTGAGCCACTACATTAAGAGTATATATTGCTTTACTGCCTTCAATACCAGTATTACATAAATGCATGTATCAGAAGTTTCACAGAAATTACATGACAACTCTTGTAGCTAAGAAAGTGATTCTGAGGTGTACATTTGTCTTGCCTTTTTAAATTTATAAACCTGCCCTAAAAGGAGATGCATATCTGGGAAACTGAACTGTCTTTATGCAGTTTAGCCTTCATGTACATAAAATATGCCATTAATTTTATTGGGGGAGAAATTCCATCCAAAAATGTTGCCTACAGCTATGAGTTAAGAGTGTCTGTACAGTGTGTAGCTTTTATTTTCTAAAATCACAGATAGGGCATGTATATGAATTATAAATATATAAATACGATTTTGTATTAAAAGTTTTGTAGTTTATGGCAAAATCTGGTTCTGTGGTAGGCTAAGTACAGTCCCTGTGAAGGAATGTTTGTGGCTCATGTCAGTGTGTGAATGCATAGACAATTTGAAGTTTTTGATATATTTGTGATATTTATCTTCCTTGAGCACTGCAATCTCACTCCCTCCCCCCCCCCAAGGGAATTCAATGGGAATGTTTATCGTGACTTTGTCCTCTGTTGCATTTTAAAGTTATTTCCTGTAATTTATTTTCAGTACATAATTAAAAATTTGTTGTATATATAAAATGAAACTTGTGATTCTTTTTTAAGGAATCCTTCAAGTATGTATTCCATTACACAAACCATATTTGTTTATACTGAAAAGAGCATGAGCAGGAAACACCCAAGTGAGAGCTCTAAGGTATTGTACCCAAAGCTAAGCTTGTAAAACTTACTTTTCTTTGTCTGTCTGTCTCTGGTAGGGAAAACTTACTGTGATTAGCCTAGGGGTAACTGGGGATTTGTTCATTTCTTTTCTCCCCATCTCTCTCTCTCTCTCTCTCTCTCTCTCTCTCTCTCTCTCTCTCTTTGTTTTTTTGGTTATATGTAAGGCTAACATTTTTGCAATATTTTTGTAGCCTTCTTTAGAAATACCTATGAAAGTATCTAGTTTGGTTTTTAAGTGAAGAAAATTCAGATGTTGGCGTTGCATGCCTGAAAGCTCTAAATTTACTTTGGTCGATGTATCTCCCCCCCAACCCCTCCTCCTCTCCAATCCTGTTTTTTTATGGCTTGTGTTGGTTTCCATTTGTATTAAATTGCTACCGACTCATCTGTTCTTCTTAAAACATAAAGAATCCACCTGAAAAGTCTTTTTATTTCTTCTAACATCCTGTTTTATGAATGCTGTGGACTGTTTTTATGAATGAAAACAAAAGGTTTGTTGTATAATAGCAATTCTTCTGAAATTAAAGGCACATAACTTTAAAAAAAAAACCAAAGAGTTGTGAAATCTACATGATGGATTTGTTAGTATTTCTTGTTGGAGAATGTGTTTTCCACAAAGAAGATATAATTCTATAAAGGATTCCAAGGAAAAATGCTTCGGTTTCAGCTAGAAGACTCTGACAATAAATATTAAGGAGCAATAAAAGGGATTAAAGACCGCTTCAAAGCTGTTGCCTGAAGTAACTTTGGTGTTAGTATGTTTTCTGTGGTAGTTTTCTAGTAACCCATATCATAAGGTAGGTTTTTAAAAAGAAGTACTTAATGACAAGTGATTTGTCTTCCGAGTTAAGACACAAGTAATTTTGTGGAAAGGACCCTCATTTACAACCTGCTAGAGGCTGCCTTCCATATTTCTCCCGAAAATAGCTAGCCGGTCATCCTCCCTTCCCTGAACATACTCTATCTGTGAACTTGAATAGCAGTATTTCACTGGTGAGGGTTATATTTTCAGCAAACTCTGACCTGGACTTGCTTTCATGATTTTATTTCCAGAACTGGGCAGACTAAGGGCTCTGTGTTGCTGGAGATGTGAGTGCTGTTGGTGTCAGTTATGTTGTTTCGTGATTATGGGATTTAAAAAAAGTTTGTTCTTAGCTTGGCTAAAAACCTATTAAAATATATTTAATAATGTTTCAGAAAAGGCTGCGATGGTGCTTGTTAGTGGTGCACTATATAAATATCCAGAATGGCCCTTCCCAAAGTCTTTTAAAGCACTTGCTTAGTCTTTTAACTAGGGAATTGGCTCTTTGATCAGCTGCTTATCTGCTAGCAGAGGTTGCTTGTGTCTGTTCTCCACACTATTAGTTCTCTCCACTATCATCCATGGTCTGAATTCCCAAACTTTGAGCAGAATTCGTCTGTCCCCCTGAGTGTTTTACCATTCCCATCATAGTTGTGGGGTGATGATAAAAATCATTCTAGAAGGCTGTCAGCTGTGCTTCTGCCAGCCTGCGTTTACCAATCTCAAGGTTTGCTAACCAAATGGCTGTCTGTCGTGGATTCATTCGGCCTGGAACCTCTGTCACAGAACTTTGGAGAATCTTCCAGTAGGCTCCTGGGCAAACAAAGCTAAATTAGAGCTTCACCAAGCAGGAGAGAGAATTGCTACTTTCTCAATCCAAGTCTTAGGTCCTAGGGATTTATCTTTTAGATTTGGGGTTTGCTGGAGTTTAGGTTGAGGAATTGATCTACCCTTGACATCTTTCACTGCAATACAACTCATGTATTTTTTTAGATTTGTGACCTTCTGAGTTCTTTGGAGCCAAACCTAGCAGTTGACCAGGTCAAAAGTGCCTAAAGATACATACAAAAAAGGTTGAGAAGCGGAGATCACAGCCTTTGTATAGCCCAGGAAAGCACTTCCACATGTATTAGCACTTTTCACACAACAGTTCTGAGCGGTAGCTAGGAAATCACGTTATCAAAAAAGTGTCTGGGGGTATGTCAGGCTTGCAAACCAGGATGCTAGTCCACACCTCCAGGGTTTCAATCTGTATGAAGTTTCAGACACAGAGAATAACATTCCTAACTTCAGATGAAAGCTCTGTCTCGGCAGCATTCTGTAAAGCACCAAAAGGTGGAGGACAATTTTATTACTACTGAAACAAGGTGAAAATCACCTGTATTATTACTCTGAAAAAGATCTTTTGAAGCAAGAAGTGAAATTTTCCAGCACCTCAAAGGTAACTTACTGGGTGTGCTATTGAAATCATTCCCATGCTTATTGACACATCTGTAGATGCATAAAATATACTGCCGATCTTTATTTTACACAAAAATATAATTACCCTGTATGTGATTCTTTCCCCCCCTTATAACAGACAGTTTCCTAGGCCACTAAGTAATTCTTTAGTGCTCACATGATTGCTTTGATTCTTCTGAGGGTCGATGGGGTTTTGAGGAGAAAACATCAGACCTTAGCTTGCTGCTAATAGCTTATTTTTTTATCAGTTTTCGCCACCACAGGATTGGTGCGAGAACCCAATAAGAGAATGGGAAGGGTGTTTGGGAAGCACATACAGGAATAGAAAATTTGCACTCTCAATTTTTTCTTGTTCGAAGGCTCCATGTGCTGTCTTTATTTGGCCAGTAGTCAAATAAAGCTTGGCCATCACTAACTTTTTTGGGGGGAGGAGATCATTTGGGCATTAGTTTATCTACTTCCCAGTCACAAAACATGAAGATTACCAAAAAAACTTGTGGAGAATACCTAAATACTGGTAAGAATTCTACTTGAATTTCAATTCCAGGAAGAGGAAATGGACCTTGGAGTTAAAACTTGACCCTAGAACCACTGCTTCCCACTTTGTGAACTTGGGTAAGCACTAGGGAAGAGCCTCTCACCTCTGCTTCTTTGTCTATAAAATGGAGAGAATGCCCATCTCAGGGTGGCTCTGAGGATGGATGGGAACATGTTTTGAATCCTTTTTATGCGGATGATGTTTGTGAAAAATGCATCTATCATCTAAATCATACCTACTTTTATTTTTATACCTTCTGCTTCCTGAAGAGAGAAAAAAAACAGGATAAATCTTGGGAGGTGATGGTCACTCCTATTTTGTCTATTAAAAAATGCAATGTTAGTAAGTCTCTCAACTAGATTAAGCTCCTTGGAAAGAAGAAATCTATGCTTTATGCACTCTTTAATCTTTCACATTATCCAATATTCTTGTGCATGGCAAATGCGCAGAATATTTTAACTTGGGCCTCTTCATCCCCTCCATCCACCTTCCATACTTGTACCATCTACTATAAATGAGCCAGGTTGTCATTTGGCAACTGTGGACTCCTAACGTGTTTTCTGCCCTTGGCCTCAAAATGCTAAGGAACATGATTATTAACTAAAAAAATATCTGGTAAACTAATTGTGGGGTAGGGTGAGTGTAGTCTCCCTTTAACAGGTTGGGATTATCTTTAGAACTTTAGTTATACTGATTTGATCTGATGCAGCTTAAGTATCTGCTCTTTTAAGTTGTTCCAAAATTTGGTTCAGGAGCTTGTGCAGTAAGGAGTTGAGTCATTCTTAATTTATCTTGTATCTCTAAGAATGTTGGTATTGCTTAGAACACTTAGAATTCCTGGAAGGACTGAAGCCCTTACAAGAGGCAAAACAACAACAGCAACAACAACTATAAAACCAAAAACCAAAAAAACCAACCAAACAAAAAATCCAAAAAACCCCAAACTATTACATTTAACACCTAAATACTGCCAGTGCTGGGCTAATAACTTTGGAGTGGGTACTTTTTACCTTCATGGCAGGGGTGGGGCAGAGAGAGAGGGAAAGAATTCCAAATAGGCCCCACACCCAGTTCGGAGCCTGAAATAGGGCTCCATCTCAAGATGGGGGGGGCTCAATCTCAGGACTGTGAGATCCTGACCGGGGCCAAAATCAAGAGTCGGATGCTCCACTGACGGTCACCCTGGCGCCCAATCCCTCGTTTTGATAGAGGAGTCCTCTCGAGTCTCAAAGAGGTTGCCTGTGTTTACCAAGGGGGTGCGCCCCCCCCCCCCCGATCGGAAGCCAGGTCTCCTGGCTTTAGAGTCCAGAGAGCCAAGTACTTGCCCACTTTATCACCCCACCATGAAGCATGTGTCGTCCTCCACAGGCAGAGGAAGGAAGTGGGAAAGAGATCAACGGGGAGGAATGCAACCGGGCTCCAGTTCAGGCTCGGGTGCAGGTGAGGCGGCGTAGGCAACAGTGAATGTAGCCCTGGGAGAGAGCTGTAGACACAGACCCATCAGATTGCCAAGCGCCCATGTGGGTGGACTTGGCAGTTAGATGTTGAGGATGCCCGAACCACTCTTTGAGACGTGGAAGACATCAGCGAAGGCAGCAGTTTTAAGTCTTAGGGTAGTTTCTCAAAGTATGGTTTTATTTATTTTCTTAATCTGAATTACTTGGAGTGCTTGTTTCAAATACTCCTTCCCCCCTACCCTCCACCCCACCCCAGTGGGTAATGAATTTAAATCTGTATTTCCAATAGGCTTCTCAGATCATTCTGATGTCTACTGAAGCTTAAGATCCAGTATTAGAGTAGTGTTTCCTAATGGGTAGTAGGATTATAGATTTCTCCTGCTGTTTGTATACGGACTAGGAAAGCTTTCTGCAGAGACCTGAAATTATGTTCTTGTATTAGGTCGTTTACCTGAGAGGTTGGTGGGGAAGTGGACAAGGACATGTTGAGCCAGAGGTGAAAAGTGTACTCTTCTTCCATACGAAGGTGGATCTTGTCTCTCCTAAGGTACAGACCCGTTCTTTACCTTAGCCATTCTTTCAAAATTGCCACTCTGCCTCGCAGGCTTTGAACTGAATGTCCCTTTTAAAATACTATCCTTGGGTAACAAGCTAGGTACTGCTATCATTGCAGTCTTCTTATTTCATTAGGGGAGTGTTTAAGATTGATGAGACTTTTCATGGTGGTGTTTCTTTTTTCATCCACCTTTGAATGCAAAGAAAAGAACCCCAGGGCTAAATCCTATGTCTATAAAGCAGAGATGACATCTATCGAAGTATAATCTTCAAAGAATCAAACATGACTCATGCAGATACATAATGAATATTTGTCAAATGTATTTGCCTCCTTAATGAGGAGATCATTAAGGTGGCAAAGCTGGTTCAAAGCATTAAAGGAACGGGAGTGACGTAGTCCACCGGGACAGGGTTTTGAAACCAGGATTCCGAGGGATCTGAGCTCCTCGGAGTAAATAGCAAAGATCAGCCAGTCTCAGACTTTGTGGTCTTAGGGTCCCTTAACAGGCTTAAAGGACCCTAAATGGTCTGGCAATTTTTACTTTAGAAATTAAGGCAAAAGTTTAAATATTTATTAATTTAAAAATAAACCCATGCTATATTAACAGTTTTTAACTAAAAATAGCTTCATATATATATATATGATATATATATATCATATATATATATATATCTTGAGAAAAAAGGCATTCTTTTACATTGTTTGCAAATAGAACACTTAACTGGCTTAGAAGACAGCTGGATTCTCATATCAGCCTCCACATTCATATGTTACAATATGTTGTTTTGGTTGAAGTATATGAAGAAAATCTGGCCTCACACAGTTAAGCGGTTGGAAAAGGAGGGCCTTCTAGAATCCCAAAAGTGCATTCTGGGGACTCCCAGGGGTCCTTGGATTACATTTTGAGAACCACTGCCCGACATTAAGAAATAATTTTGGCAGGCATGTTAAACAATGCCTCGGTATGAATTTGCAAGGATATGCTGTACTGTCTTATGCTTTATTTCCAAGTTGGGGATAGTTTTCTTAATACTTCAAAGCCCATATCTTATTCCTGCCTCCAGAAACAGACTGGGCCAGACAGACCAAATTCCACTTGTAAACAGCAGGAATTGGAAATGATGGCAAACTCATTTCTTTAAACAATCCACCAAACAAAACTCTTTATTTCTCCATCAATAAAATGTGTTAATGAGATTTCAAAATATGGAAAACGATCACTCTTAATACTTTGAACTTGTCAGAAATAAACATACCTTTTTTTAAGGCCTTCCAGTGTGTTTGTTATCTGTGTTAGTGTGTAAAAGTCCGTCTCGTTTCATTTGATACCGTGCTCTAGGTAATGCTTTTTTGAAACTGCAGTCTCCATTTAATATATCTTGAGTCTTTTTTCCTGACAGTAAATCATATTCTAAGTGTTTTTTTTTTTAATGGCCACATTTTATTTTGTTACACTTTATCTAGTGTAACATTGCATATTTTGACCTTTTCATGTTTGGTGTATTAATAACATAGCAATGGATGACCTTGTACCCACATCTTGTGCACGTCTCTGCTAATAACCAGGAGATTGGACTCCTAAAGTAGAAAACCCCTGCCCTCTAGAAGTCTTGTACCAACTTAGGTCTTCCCCAGCGGGACCTGAGACTACTGTCCCACCACCAGCGCCTCCAGGACCAACCCCACCATGCCTCACTACGCGTCTCCCCCATTTGACATCAGAAAATGAAATCACTTATCTTCACATTGCTTCACGTTATCACTGAAGCCAGTGGTTCTCTGCTCTGTGTATCAGGATCACAGCACCCCTGGAGATTGTGACCCAGTGTCCTAAAAGTTCCCTCCTGGTTTTATTGTGTAGGTAGGACTGAACACCACATACTCTTACCCCAACCTTACCCTTCCCTGCCTTCCTCTCCCTTTCTTTGTGCTCTGTATAATCCGGCATCTGTTATTAGCAAATTTGCCTAAAACTTTATCTCTCTGTGTGGTTTCTCTTCATGTCTCTCCAGAACTTTTCCTTTTCCACTCCCCAGCGCAATGTCTGTGGCACAGCCGACTCGAGGCTGGTTTTCCCCACACCCTGTGATCTTCCAGTCCTAAAGGAGAGTGACGTGTCCTTATGCTCCATGGCTCATTTCAAATCTCTATTGAACAACAACAAACAAAACTGCTTCTTCGGAGTTGTCAGAATTTTCCACTCATCATCCCAACGTACTATGGGCAACCTACCCACTTCGTAGCCGCTGCCCCCTTTTTTGGTCATTCTTGGTGACCTTATCTCCATAAGTGACCTCTCCCATCCCAGGATCCCCCGATTGTTTTCAGCTCTCAGTATATCTCCTTCCCCTCCATCTCCACCCGTTCATAAGTCATAGCCTCTCATTGTAGAGCTCCCCGACTCCCAAATCTAGAATTTTGACAGCAATCACTCGTCAGCTTTTCCCGGATTCCCTTTCAAGACATTCTCTGATCCTTTCAAATCTCTTTCCTCCTTCGGTCCCGCAGCTTTTCTGTACGTGTCACCCCATCTTGCCTCCCTTCTCACTCTCCGTAGATGCAGTGGCCCAGCACTACACTCATTCCTTTATACACGTCTTTCGCCCCTTTGTGGTATTTGCACCTCTACTCTAGCAGCTGAATATTGCTGGAGAAAATAACAGAAGCCTGCTGGCTAATATTTCTTAAATTGCATTACCGCAGATCTGAAATGGGTACTTGGCCCTGCCCAACAACCTGACCACACTTCTCTGGTAAATTGAGGGGCTATTTTATACCTTCTTGCTCCTCAGATTATTAAAATTCCTTCCCTGCTCTAATTCTGCACTGCTGACTTCACCTTACATCCCACAGAGAAAAGCCATCCAAGAAGACAGTAATTTTTTCTTGCCATGAGTGATCTATGAGCGCAACTCTAAATGTGCCCACGTGATTCTGTAGTTCTCTCTGTTACACAGTGGATGGTGTCCCTGTTCCTATCTGAGGTCTGCTTTTCCATATGTGCTCTGGAATCCATTTTCTTGAGGACTTTGATCCTGCAAATACCCTTTTTCTTTGCATCATCAAATTCTCTGCTGTTGGGCTTTCAGACATTGCTTAATATCACCTGACTCGAAAAAAATAAAAACACTTCCCTTAGCCTGTCCCTTCCTTTCTAGATACAGTTCTTCTTTTTTTTTTTTTTTTTGCCTTTACAAAATTTTCTGAAAGATTTATATACACAGACGGCCTCTATTTTCTTACCTGAACTGACTCCAAGCTGGTTGTCTCCACCAGTTCATGGAAACAGGTCTGATTAACATTACAAAAGACATCTTCAAAGCTAACAGTCAACCTAATATCAGAGTCTCTCAGCACTTAATATAGTTGACACCCTCATTGAAATGCGTTCGTAATGATTCCTCTCACCCAACTGATCGGTCTCCTACTCAAGTTTCCTTTGTTGGATCCCATAACCACCATCTTTACACTGGCGACTGTTACATCCATAGCTCCTCCCCACTCTGTACTGAACTACATATTTCCATTTGTATGTGTCAATTTATGCCAAGAACAGAACTACTGATTCTCTCCCCGCCCTGCTGAGTACACTCAGAAGTGTTCTGTCTCAGTCAACATCTATGAGTTCTCTTTGATTCTACCCTTTCTGTCATATCCACATTCAACCCATCCTAGGCCCATTGGTTCTGTTTCAGAACATATCCTCAATCGGATTTCTTCTCACCAGCTCCCCTGCTCCAACTCTGGTTATACACTGTCCTCTCTCATCAGCTCAAACTGGTCTGCTCACATTCTTACTGTCTATTCGTCTATTCTCCCCAAAATGACCGGAACCACTCTTACTCTAAAGAGAGAATCAGATCATACTTTGCTGTTTCATTCTCCAGTGAGTTCCTCTTGCTGCTGAAATAAACCTCTGGCTCCTTACCATGGCAGGGAAGCTGGCCCTTGCATATCTCTGTGAGCTCACCATCTTTTTCTTCATTCACTGTGCTCCAGCCACACTGACTCTATCCTTAATCACACGGAGACCATCTTAGGGCTTCTATGCTTGTTTATTCCACAGGAACATTCTTTCACCAGATCTCCCTTCTCATCATTCAGCTATCAACCCAAACATTAGTTACCCCCTCAGGGGCACCTCCTAACCACTGTTATCCCAATAGCTCTATTGCTTTACCCTATTCTAGCATTTTCTCCTCAGTACCTGATGTCTTATTTGTTTGCATATTATAGGTCTTCCTATAAGTAATATGTTAACTTCTAAAGGTTAAGGATTCTCTTTGTCCAACTGCCATGTTTCTAGCTCTTCGGAGAGTGCCTGGTTGAGTCAGAACACAATATTAACTACTTGAATTGTTGGAACTGTAAACACTTCTTTTAAAAGTTTTTCTTTTTAATGTTTATTTTGAGAGAGAGAGAGTACAAGCAGAGGCAGGGCAGAGAGAGAGGGAGAGAGAATCCCAAGCAGATCATGTGGGGCCGATCCCACGAGCAAGATCCCACAAACCGCAAGATCATGACCTAAGCCAAAATTGGGAGTCAGACTCTCAACTGACTGAGCCACCCAGATGACCCTGTAAACACTTAAAAAAAAAACAACCCATATATATGTGTGTATATATACATATATATAATATATAATATATAGTTATATATAATATATATAGTTAAGCTGTTTAAAGAGCTATTGTATGAAAGAGTTGCAGGTCTCTCTGCCACAGCAAATGGTCATGAAAACACCCTCATATCACAACCTTGGAAGGGTCTTAAGAAGTAAATGGATAAATTTAATATTGAAAAGAATAGTCTTATATCGCCTATACTTAACTAAAATATTTGGCAGATACCTTCAATGCTTAAAAAGATACTATACATATATTAAGCTAAACTCTCCCAAATCCTTCAAGGGCAATGTAGGTAGAATAGTGGAGAAAAGGCTTCAGGGAGGGGAAAGAAATGAAGGAGGCAACATTCAGGTAAGCTTCACACTGGGTTTGACTTGAGTAATATTTCCCATGGCAGCTGACCGTGTTGGCAAACAGCTGTTATTGAGTAAATGTCATGATGTTATTTCTGGGCTGTTTGTGGTGTCAATATGTGTATTGACATTTTTTAACATCATAATGTCATATTTTTCCTGATTGAGGAGGTGTGGTGCTGGGCAGAGGAGATCAAATGAAGAGTTAATGGAAAAGTCCATAAAGAGATGCTGAACCACATTATTATGAAGATTTTCAAACATAAGGAAAGTAGAACAGTATAACGAACTTCCATTTATCTGTCACTTGCTTACATAGTGACCAGCACATAGTCTGGTTTCATCTATGTACTACCACTCCTCCATCTCCAGACTCATTATTTTTTCTTTATTTTTTTTTATGTTTGTTTATCCATTTTGAGAGAGAGAGTATGTGTAAGCACAAGTGGGGGAGGGGCAGAGAAAAGGAGAGACAGAATCCTAAGCAGGCTGCATGCTGGCACAGAGCCCAATGAGGGGATCGAACTCACAAACCGTGAGATCATGACCTAAGCCAAGATCAAGAGTCGGACACTTAACCGACTCCATCACTCCCAGACTCATTATTTTGAAGGACATGTCAGATAGTCTATTATTTCAGTCATAAGTACCTCAGTATGTATCTCTAAAATATTAGGACTTTCATTTTTAGCAACCACAATACTCTTATTTTGTCTAATAGTATAACTACCAAATATCCAGTCAGCATTCAAAATTTCCCAGTTACCTTATAAATATCTTCATAAGGACAAAGTCCCTGACCATCCACTACAAGAAGTTGAACTTACTTTTCATGGGCATTGCTTTAATAGTGTGGCACAGGCTCTAGACATCACAGATTTCCTCAAAAATTTAGGGTGATCCATTTACCTTGCCTCATCCTTTAGGAATTGTGCATTTAGGCTGAGTCACTGGGTTTCATTCATTCATCAGGGCATTTTTATTTTTTATTATTTTTATTTTTTATTTTTTATTTGAGAGAGAGAGAGAGA
>CM053576.1:102893214-102955151 GCA_028646485.1 Cryptoprocta ferox | reverse complement strand
ACAGGAGAAACCTAACAGAGGACCATGGGGAGGGGAAGGAAGAAAAAGAGTTAGGGAGAGGGAGGGAGACAAAACATGAGAGACTCTTGAATACTGAAAACAAACTGAGGGCAAAATGGGAAGGGGGAAAGGTAAAGGGGGGTGATGGTCATGGTGGAGGACACTTGTGGGGAAGAGCACTGGGTGTTATATGGAAACCAACCTGACAATAAACTATAAAGTTAAAAAAACAAAACTGTTTTATCTTTGTTAAAAAAAATAAACTAGGTTAAAACAACATTGTCCCCAAAGAACACCTTTTAAACAGAGAGGGAAAAAAAAAACAAACAAAAAACAACACTTGTATGTACCAGAAGCTCTAAATCATTAATACCAAGATGAAACAAGCCTTATTTCAATAAAACATTCAATGTCGAAGACTCAGAGAACAGAAGAAGTTTGGTTTAGACAGGCCCATATTAAGCTATCTCCTGCAAAAGAAATTTTTCTACACTTCTCTAGCAACTTTATTTCTGATGGCCTATGTGTGCAAGGTCTGCAATCATATAAAAACTTCAGGCCCCATGACTTGCATTGACTTAAATATCTGAAATTTATTTGCGTGCAAAGAAGCATGATCCCACTTCCAGCATTTATCTCTAAACCAAAGACTTGTCTCCTTCATAAATAAATATACGTACAACACACACACACACACACACACTACCTGAAGCATGGACTTTGGATGTGGAAGTTCCTCTCCTTGATAAATTTTAATGTAAGCCTAAAAATACAAAAGACTCATTATATTGACAGGTTAAACAACTCGGCTCTACATTTCCGAAGAAAAAAAAATCCACTAAATATAAAAATAATTCATACTTTTAAAATGAAAGTCTAGGCTTAAAAAATCATAAACAAAGTTAACTTTATTCTCAACCTATTAAAAACATACGCTGCTAAATAATATCCTACAGAAATGTTTCTAAATAGAATTCCAACTTGCATAATAGTTATCATATTTCAAAGTTATATATACAATGACATCTCCACTTTATGAAAAGAAATCCGTAATTCTCCCCTACTGTGACTGTTTTAAATGTTAGACATTTTTACTCAATATTTCACTTCAACCAAGTTAAACGGTATTTCAGTTCAAGAAAAACAATTACCTAATTTGTGCTCTAAGAGTAAGAAGGGAAGATGAGAATTCTTAGTAAGTCCATATAGAAACTGTTCATCTCAACTTTTTACTGACTCTAAATCACTTCAAAACTAAACAGAAACACTATGAAAGTGACCAACTGTCCAATAAATGACCAAAAGCACACTCATAGTTAACTATAATCTCCCTTCCATCCACCTGTAACTCCTGTGAATAAACAGAACCCTCATGGTGGTCTTGCTCTGGTAAGCAAGCTAGAAGACTAAAGAGCAGAGAGGAAAAAAAAATCTATGAATCATTGGGACTCAGAAACCAGTTTTGATAGTTTTAGCTCCTCTTATTAAGTCCACAAGAACTCAGAGAAAAGGCTTTTATGAGAACTCAAGATGCAGAATGACACTCCCCATATCTACGATCGTTCACAAATAGAAGAGGGGTATTACAATTATATGGTGAATGGTTCTTCTCTCCCCATCAGAGCTGGAGAAAAGGGAGGGTAATTCCACAAACAAAATCACTGTCTAGAACATACAAGTTGTCTGCTAAAATTTTAAATATCCTTAAAATCTGATACAGCCAATTCAAAGCAGGAAAATTATAAATTTCACTTTTTTGCTTTAAAATAAAGATAGGAAATTTCTTGTACATAGATAGTTTTAAGGCAACTATATTTCTAACTGAGACAAAGTCATTTAATGTAGGAGTTTTCCTACCTTAAAGTATTCTACAAGATCTCTACAAGTGACTTTAGATCCACTTATCTCTTTTTCTACCAAATTCTCAGGGGCAAGCAGCAATGGAACCAGATTTCGAAGCTCTCGCTTAAAATCTTCATCAATATCTAGTGGACACGAAATACAGTAAGCCAATGTTAGTCAAAAGAAGAAAGAGTAAAGAAATCCCCACTGGTAAGAGTTAATAACATTGTTTCATGAAATGACAGTATACACTATCTATTCCTTGAATACATTCATTTAAAAAAAACTCATCCAAACACATCCTATCTCCTAGGAAAAAACATACTCTCCTGCTCCATTTCCCTCACTCCCCAATCATTCACCCCTCGTAATAAATTGTGGACTACCAAAATAAATTCCATATTAGGTATTAACTAAAGTATCCTTTTCAAAAGGCAAACAATTCATGAAATCGTACTAAATTTTGATACTAGATTTTGTTTTCCAGCCATTCTGTAAAAATTTATTTCTCCAGCCTTCTGCCATCATGCGCAAATCCTAAAACATACTCAAAAAATTATATCATCCCTAAAACAGAGACTTAAATCTGATTACATGAATAGAATATATTGATAAAACATTCTACAAACAGATGAAATACTGAAATGTTCTCAGGCTTCGGAACCTTTAGGTCACCGGTGAGGAACAACAGACCGTGTTACAAAATACGTTAATCTACACACTAGGTGTCTGCCAACAAACCAGTGGAAAGCTAGACAGACCACATAGAGCATTAAAATCACCTCATTAACAACGCATCAGAATGTCTTCCAGTAGAAGACAGAAAATTTAAGGAACCATGTATTTTTTTTAAAACTCTCAGCCTCTAAAAAATAAATTCTGATTTTAGCAAGAATGGGAATTCCCACCTTTCAATCTCCCATCAAAACTAGGATTAGTTGCAACTTTAAGACCAGGATGTGGCAAAAGGAAGCAACCAAGATTTGAGAAACAATTGTGAATGTGCTTCCTTACATTCTGTAGCTCTTCATGTTGATTTTGTTTTACCTGAGGGCAGAAGGAGACAGGGTAAAGGCACAAACAGGAAAAAAAAAAGTTCTCAAGAAAACACACACACACTCACAAGTGTGCACACTTAACTCAGATGCTACCCCAGATGGGTATTTTTTAACAATATAAAATTTTACTGAAGACGCATTTCTGACCACTTTGGTAAGACCCCACCCACTTTTGTCTTAAAACTAGAAAAGATTTTTTCCCATGTTAAATATGAAAAAATTCAAATATACAAATAATAATTAATCAGAATATCCAACACCAGACTAACAAGTAGTGGTTGTGGTTTACAAACCAGTAAATAAATTAAGGATTTGCCTTTAAAGTACTTATAACAGCAAAGAGGAAAACAAAGTACTATTTGTGAAGGAAAAGGTTAGCCCCTGAGCAAAATAACAGCTCAAGTGCAAAAGCTCCAGTGCGGTCTGAAGAAGCTTTGAAACTTACTGGGATTTCAGTACTTACTCCAAATGATCATTATGACTGATGCCAGTTATCAGTGTTTTGGGAAGAGAGACTGCTATGTATTTTCTAGAAGAAAATCCTAAACTTAGATTTTTATTTACTTATTTATTTATTTGGGTTTCTTAAAATGTTTATTTTGTAAGAGCAAGTGAATGCAAATGGGGGAGGGGCAGAGAGAGAAAGAGGGATAGAGACTCCCCAGCAGGCTCCGCACTGTCAGCACAGAGCCGAACACAGGGCTGGATGAAACAAACCGTTAAGACATGACCTAAGCAGAAATCAACAGCTGAGCCACTCAGTCCCTTAAACTTCGATTTTTTTTTTAATAACTACTTATCCCAAAATAACTCATACTCTCTCTCAGACTCTTCTCAAACACCGTTTAAAAAAAAAAAAAAACTCACCATTTATAACTGACAAAACCTGGAAACTACCTAAGTCTCCATCAAGAGTAGAATGAAGAAACCGTTGTCTATTCATACAATGGAATACTGCACAGCAATGAGAATAAATGAACTAAACTACATGCAACAATAACTCAGAAACATAATATTAAGCAAAAGAAGCTGGATACAAAAGAATACATGTTGTATGTGATTCTTTTCATAAAAAGCACACGCAAAGCCTGTCAGAGGTCACGGCAGTACCAGAGGGTTTGGGGGTTAGTGGATGAGTAAGGGTGCTGTTACATGCCTATGTTTACTTTGTATACATTCACCATCATCTGAACAGCTTCCTGTACCACTTCAGTAAGAAAAAAAAACAAAACAAAACCTTGTCTTTGAAGTACATAATTCTGAGCTGACGTGCTTTGTGTTAATTTCTTCTGAACCACAGAAAACTCTGACAGCTGAAATTATCTCTGACAACAGGGTCTAGAAATGCCTTTCAAAAAATCCAAAAATGAGGAATTGGTTTAATCTCATTTTAATAAGAAAATTATATTATACCCCAAGTTTTTAAATGTGGTTGAGAAACTAAATGCATCATCCTATAGGCAAATAAAATTTTATTAACCAAAAAAGATGACCCTTCTACTTATGAATTATGGGATTTTCATGTAGTCCTTGTGTATATGAGTAGATGGGCAGTATCTGACCTGAAGGTTTCCCCAAGTACTTCCAGGGGAGAGTACCTTTAGGAAGAAAGGATCATGTTGGTGAGGTTATTTTCTAGGAATGGCCTTGGTGTAGCATATTGCATGGGCCAGGAGTCTGGATATTTGGGTCCTAGTCCCAGTTATCAACAATTAGTTAAGCGACCAAAGGCAAGTCACTGTTTTGGGTTCCGGTTACATGATCTATTTTTAAAAAGATGGGTAGGGGTGCCTGAGTGGCTCAGTCGGTTGAGCATCTGACTCTATTTCAGCTCAGGTCATGATCCCAAGGTGGTGGGACCAAGCCCTGTGTCAGGCTCTGTGCTGTGCTGTGTGGAGCCTGCTTAAGAATCAATCACTCTCACTCTCTCTCTCTCTCTCTCTCTCTCTCTCTCTCCCCCCCCCCAACTCCCCCTCTCCCCAGCTTGTGATCTCTCTCTCAAGCTAAAAAAATTAATTTAAAAAATTTAAAAAGAGTAAATTAGACGATGTTTAAGATCCCTCTTCTAGCTCTATATGCTGTCACTCTACAAGACAGTATTATTTGGAGAGAGGGTCTCACATCATCTGTGTTCCATGTATGCACACTTTATTATCCCAAATGTTCAGCAGCTCAGCTGGGCCAGAAAGAGACACACACGCAATCTAAGTAAATACAAAAAGTTAGTCTCCTTCAAATTTTTATACTTTGAATATTGATTTACAGTTCATTCTGAAGAGAACCTTAATTTCTATTCAAGGGCATTGGCCTTGTTGGCAGGAATACAACCAATTTACTCTGCATCCATTCTGTATGGAGCCACCTGGGCTGACTTGGGACACACAATTTCTGCCAATGACCCTGAGAGACTGGAAGTCTAAGCAGCAGTCCAGACAGCCTCCCCTCCCCACTTCATCTGGCCTGGTGCTTCTGCTCTCCTCACTAGGAAATGGGGGTTTACCTGCAATCTCTTTTCAAGGAATTGTTTTCCACCTTCCAAACCGTATGAGTGTTCATAAGGATAACTCCAATCTCGAATCAAAAACATCAGTGTCTATACAAAGAAAAAAGTGGAAATCATTTCTTACAAAATTTTACCAAAAAGTCACTGCTGTAACAATTTAACAGTTACGCCCCTAATTCTTAAGAAAAGTTACAGTAACCAAATAGTTAATACTGCTCCTAGTGATAGCAAGGGCTTACCTAAGCCAACAACACTCCCGGCCCCTGTACCTGTCTCCATTTGAGAACTTCATGGTATGGAAAGAAAGAGTCAGCACAAGCAATAATACAAGGTCTTTAAAAAATGAACAAAAGGCCTATCAGGGCATACAGATCAGAATTTTAAGTCAAGGTTGTAAAACTAAAAGACCAACTAATCTAATTTTAGACCAACTGATTCTTTTCACTGAATTTCTTATTCATATATGCTTAGGGTTCTCAGTCTCAGCCTTACTGATATTTGGGACCAGGCAGTTGTGTGTGGCTGGATGCCGAAAGGCATTTCTGGCCTCTATCCACTATGCCAGTAGCATTAACCTCCCTCCAAAAACTGTGACAACCAGAAATGTCTCCAGACACTGGCAAATGTCCCCTGGGTAACGAAATTATCCCAAGTCAGAAAAACTGATATAGGCCAAATGGAGCATATTTCCCCAGATATTTCATAAAAGTGATCACATGAGCCAGACAAGACTGAGGCAGAATCCGTGTAAACCCACCAACACTGAGAATCACCAGCAATGCTGTCACACAGCACAGACTTCACAGACTGATGAGCAAACAGGGTGGAGTCATTCTCACCTCCTATAACACAACCAACTAAATAGTACTAATGTCAACTTATGAATTACACTTACTTCAAAAAAGAAACTATCTGAAATTAGCTTTGTTTTTGTTTTTTGTTGTTGTTTTTGTTTTTAGTCTCTGTCATGACAGGACTCCACAGAAGCAAGCAGAATATATGCTTCTCAAATAAATCCACCCAGGTTAATTTCTGACTTAATACTCTGTCCCCGACATTTTAAAGGAATAAAAAACATGGAGATTGAAGAGGTGGAGGGAGGGGACAGGTCTAATAAATTCTGAAACCTTTCTACATGAAATCAAAATAAAGAAAAACAGGACTAACCCTAATTTATAATATACCCCCCCCACACACACACCAGTAATATTATTCTGTAATAGTTTACCATGTATAAGAGAAATTTACATGATTGTCTAAAGTTTAGGAATTAAATAACCTCTAAGAGAAAACTAACCACTTAATCTAAGTGTTAGGAATCAAACTATATTCATTTGTTCTATTTCCTATTCGGTCAGCCTACTGCTGATAAGACGGTAATGACAGTTTCAACTCCACTGACTCTACCGCTAAAAATGAGTTTCTTGTAATATCCTCTTACCTTAGGATTTAAGAGACAGGTGGCTTAATAGCTATTTATAGGTAAGTTTTTAAAAATGACAAAATACTTATTTACCTGAAATGGTTTCTGGTAGATTTCTTCCATGGCAAGTCTGCCGTACTCTGTAAATAACTATTAAAGCAAGTTATTTAAAATAACGCCCCAAAAGAGATTGAAAGAAGATATCTGTAAAGCCGTTCTATATCAGACATCAGAGCCTTTAAAATCATTTGAAAGTCAAACACTTAATTTTCTAACAGACTGGGTATACATTAACATTTCTTCTACTTGAGAAGTTATAGATCAATTTAAAATCATATAATATTCAATCTTCTTACACTATAATAGGCTTCTAGATGGAAAGTCACAATTAAATAAAAACTATATTTTCGATTCTTTGGCACAATTCTTTGAGAAATACATACTTGCAAGTGTTGAAGATCATCTTCTTGAATATTCTGAGACAAATTATATACCTGTTAAAACAAAATTGTCTTTTTATTTTTTTTTAATATCCAGCTGTTTCTAACTTTCCTTGCATAAATGGAGGCTATTTTATAACCTTAGCACAAATGAATCACTTAGCCATTAGCTTAACCAGTGGCACATGAAAAGGATTTTCTCTTTTTTCCATAACAGGATAAAACATTAAGGGGGAAGCAGCGGTGGTAAATTTTGTAAAAATCATGAATACATACATAAGGGGTCTAGGAAGGGGCATTTTTAAAAGTATGTTATGTAATAAGGTTTTTTTCCCCTTTTCAGTTTCTTTAATGTTATAACACAAGCATTTTTTTTAAACAGAATGAAGACTGCTTTCACAATTCTTTTTCTTTTTTTTTTTATTTAATGTTTTATATTTTTGAGAGAGAGAGAGAGAGCGAGCGAGCGAGCAGGGGAGGTGCAGAGAGGAGAGGTGGACAGAGGATTCAAAGCAGGCTCGGAGCTGACAGCACAGAGCCCGATGCAGGGCTCACACTCATGAACTGTGAGATCATGTCCTGAGCTGCAGTCGGCTGCCCAACAGACTGAGCCACCCAAGCACCCCCCCCAGTTATTCTTCTAAGTCAATGAATATGAGGGGCATAATTCTACAAAGATATATTACTCCCTGGTATAATCATAGTGTGAGTGTGTGTGGTTTATCATTTATATATAATTTATAGTTTACATTTGTTTATATATTATATATTTACATATTACATTTACATAAAGTTTACACATATAGTTTACATAAGTAGTTTATAGTTATTTGGTGGGTGCCTCAACTACCACAAACTCTAACGTGGCTTTTATTTTTTTTTTTACTTTAAGTAAATCATCTAAGTAACTTAAAATGAAAATTTTACCAGTCTGTGGTAACTGAACAAATAACAGTAGGTGGCGCTCTTGCCCTTCCTAGAATTTTTTAGGAGGCTCTCCAAGGCCCAGAGCCCAGAGCTGACGGTCTAAGGAAGTACTTAGTACTGTCAAGGAAGGGAAACTGCAGAAAAGACCGGATTTGCAAACAAGGTCCCATCTTCCAAGTCAGGTTAAAAAAGTGACATAGGCCATCACGGGAGCAAAGTGGGTGTCCACAGCGGTCACCTCTGCTGAGAGATAACTTATGTCTAAGAAAACAGGGTTACTCCAAAGACAGAACAATTTGTTCTAACGGCAAATAAGTGATAATCTAGCTGAATCACTCAGAGGTCAAGAATATAAACAGCCAAAATAGGCCAGCAAACCTAAAATGACATTCTCAGCTGACTAACTCCAAACATGGTACTTAAAAAGTAATTAATGACTCAGGTGATTATACTGGAGCTAAACTTACAATCTAAAAGCCTAAAAGCATGACCAACCTATTCTTACCCATAAGGGCCTCAGCTGTTAGACAACAGGTTGAGATACTTTCACTGTCAGAGCCAGGTTGCAAAGAGAAAAGAGGATCTGTTTATCTTAGATAATCAGTGCTTAGCATACAGACTCTTACTTAATAGATTCTCAATACTCATTTGTTGAAAGAATAAACGACAAGAGGATTTATCATTTATTTATCACCCAGATAATTTAGTTAAGGAAGAGAAATGTAGCCTCAAAGACAAGGAAGGAAACAATACTAAAAATAATTTTAACCTTTGTTATTTATAGTTTACAAAGCACTTTCTTATGCATTAATTCATTTAGATCTTATTTCTGCCTCCACGCAACAATCACGGCCAAGACGGGTAAAATCCTCATTTTACAGATGAGAAAGTGGCTGAGTGGCTTTAAGTGGCTGTCCAAAACCAGGCCTCCTACTATCATAAGGTTGAATAAACAAGAGAGCACCAAGGTACAAGTTTCAGGACAGAGAATTCCCTCCTTATATTTTAAGGTAAGGCACAGAGCCAGCTAATTTGAGGGGCACAAAGATTCCATTCTGCCTGCCTCGAGGAAATGGCAGTTGTGCCACTTGGCATGATCAAAAAAAAAAAAAAAGGTAGAACAAAATGGAGAAAAGATACTCTAAGGGTTCCCCAAAGTTATCATTTAATTGGAGAATAAGAGAGCTCCCCAGCCCCATAATACACAGAAGCCATGCTGAAAAGTACTCCTTTTTTATCTCATAATAATATCCAAAATTCCCTTCCATTCTGACAGCTAGATATTTGAAATTGAGGGAGGAAGGAAATGGGAACTTTTAGAGACCGGACGTATGTTCTGGATATTACCAAAACGAAACCCAGAAAGCATTACAAAAGCTCCAAGACACTGCTACAGAATCACTTATGATCCACCATCCCTAAGAAACCTTTATCATCTCAGGAGGAGCACATACTTCTAATATTTGTATATACACTTCTGGATACATCATCACCAGCTAGGGCTAACCACCACACTCGGTAACTCATTTTCCAGCCAGAGAAGTATCAACCACAGCTGATCCCAGAAAGAGAAAAGAGATGGCCCAGCTCGGTGAGACACGAACCTGATACAATACCAAACACGATTAGAGTACAGAGTAAGTGAAAACCAGAAAAGATCTTATCACCCTTTCCTAAATTAAACGGGTCCCATTAAGTGCTTAGTGTATTACGGAAACATCACATGCATTTCCTAAGTTAAATATGAATTCTTATGCCTCTATCATCATTAGTTCAAATAATCAAGTACTAGTTGTCATACATGTCAAGTAGAAAATGAAGTTTAATTACTTGGGTTTTTTTTTTTTTTAATTGGTTTAGCCAAAACATAAAAGACATATTCTATACCTTACTGTATCTGGGAACCACATGACTGATTTCAATTAAAAATAACACGCAACATCTTTTCCTTAAAAAAAAAAAAAGCATAGATGCTATGATGAAAAACCAAAGGGACTGGATCTTGGTTTATTACTTCCTAGATAACCAAAGTATGAAATTTCATATTGTGAACCAAAACAGTAAGCATGGAAATGGAAATGACCAATAAGAAGTGTAAATAGCTCTAATTTTAATCCTTTTTTCTTCGGGGCACCTGATTAAGCAGCCGACTTCAGCTCAGGTCATGACTTCACAGTTTGTGAGTTGGAGCCCTGCATCGAGCTCTGTGCTGACAGCTCAGTGCCTGGAGCCTGCTTCGAAATCTGTTGTTTCCCTCTCTCCCTGCCCCTCCCCTGCTCACACTGTCTCTCCCTCAAAAATAAACATTAAAAAAATTTTTTAAATCCTTTTTTCTTCAATGAAAAGGCATTTTGAGAAAGAGCAAAGGTTATTAGGACTATCTGACCCAATCACAGCACAGCACTTCACGTCTCACCTGGACCGAGCTAGTCATGGTGCTTAGAGCGAACACCGTTGCGCAGTCTTTGATAGTTGACTGGCTATCAAAGGCACCCTGGGTATCCATTAGCAGCACAGCCACCTAGGAATTTAAAAGTTTAAAATACTAAGTAAAACATTCAGCAGTAATGACTATTAAAACCAAATTTAAAATGATAAATGTCGTTCATAGCAGTATTATCAACAATAGCCAAATTATGGAAAGAATCCAAATTTCCATCAACTGATGAAGAAAGATATGGTGGAATATTACTCAGCCATCAAAAAGGATGAAATCTTGCCATTTGCAATGATGTGGATGGAGCTAGAGTGTATTATGCTAAGCAAAAAAAGTCAGAGAAAGACAAATACCTTATGATTTCACTCATATGTAGAATTTAAGAAACAGAAGAAATAAACATAGAGGAAGGGGGGGGGGAAGAGAGGGAGACAAACTATAAGAGACTCTTAACTACAGAGAACTGAGGGTTGATGGAGGGGAGGTAGGCAGGAGTATGGGCTAAATGGGTGATGGGTATTTAGGGCACTTATTGGGGTGCCTGGGTGGCTCAGTTGGGCATCTGACTTTGGCTCATGTCATGAGCTGGTTCATGAGTTTGAGCCCCATATTGGGCTCACTACTGTCAGCACAGAACCCACTTCGGATCTTCTGTCCCTCTCTCTCTCTACCGCTCCCCCTGCTTATACTCTCTCACAAAAATAAAAACAAATTAAAAATAAAATTTAAAAAAAAAAAAAAAAAGGAGACTGGGGCACCTGGGTGGCTCAGTTGGTTAAGCATCCAACTCTCGGCTTCAGCTCAGGTCATGACCTTATAGTTCATGAGTTTGAGCCCCACATCAGGCTCCATACTAACAAGTACAGAGCCTGCTTGGGAGTCTCTCTCTCCCTCTCTGCCCCTCCCCTATTTCTCTCTCTCTCTCTCTCTCAAAACAAATAAATAAACTTAAAAAAAAATAAGAAAAAAACCAAAAAAAACAAGAAAAAAGGAGGGCACTGTGCTGAGCACTAGGTATTGTATGTAAGGAATCACAGAATTCTACTCCTGAAATCAATATTATACTATATGTTAACTAACTAGGATTTAAACAAAAACTTGAAATGAAACCAAACAAAAACCAAAAAGACAGATAAAAATATATTTCAAAAAATGAACAAATGTCAAAATCAGCAAGTCAAGAAAAGTACTCTAAGCTGCATATCTCATACATTTTGACATAATAATCCATATATGTTGAAGTTAGCAGACATTAATAGTTCTGTGCTGTTTTGATCTTTACGAGGAAACAGTTCAAAACAGAATAGGGAAGAAAAGCAAACAGTAAAAATATGTAAACAGAACTTTACTTTTGTTCCATTAGGCCTGTCAATCACAAACACTTCATTCCAGACTTGTATGCCTGTCGTTTCTCTCTCGCAACCACCTCGCCATGTAAAGCCAGTCAACGGCTCATTGTTTCCGCCAATCCAACTCTGAGAATCCTGTGAAAGTCAAGCATAAATGTAAAATAAAACACAAAAACTAAAGAACTGGGGAGAAGTCTAAGAAATCCCCCACTGTTTACTTTACAGATGAGGCAAGGCAGGTAAGCCCAGCAGGATAAAATACAGGTAACGTTACACTAGTTACAAGAGCAATCCCAAAACCCAGCTGAGGGACTTTGTCTTAGAGAGAAGCGGTCACCTCCAACCTTGAACCTTCCCAAATCTCACATTTTCGCTATCTAGGTTTCTACACAAGTGAGGCCACACACACTTTTTCCCATTTTGAAATCTTCCTATGTTTAAAAATCATAAAAAAGTAGACACCAGCTATTGTGACATCTTGTACAGATAAGCACAACTAAATTCCAGAGAGAATGGCTGTCAAAAAAGCACTGCTCTCTTAGAATAGCTTATACTAAAAATGCTTTTCACACTGCCTTAATTTTCTCTTTAAAAAATATCTACTTCAAAAATAACTACCAGACTTGCTTGGACCTAATTCAAACAATTCAATTGTAAGAAAAAAAATAAAAAGTCTTTTTCAAAACCAAAAGGGAAATATGAACTCACACTATTTTCCTAGGCGGTGCTAAATCAGAGTAAAAATGATTGTTTGGTGTGATACTAGTATTGTGGGTAATATCAACAATAATGTAGTTCTTATCTTTTAAAAAACTCAAGTATTTATGGTAAAAATATGCCTCGTATTTGCTTTAAAATATTTCAGCAAAAAACTAAAAGCACAAAGAGGAATACAGATGAAACAGGACAAGCAAAACATTGACACATACAGTGGAATTCAGCATACTATTCTATCTTTGGATATGTTTAAAAATTTCCCATAATAAAATGTTTTAACTAAAATCACAGGGCGAGGGGTGCCCGGGTGGCTCAGCTGGTTAAACATCGACTCTTGATTTTGGCTCAGGTCATGCATGATCTCACAATTTGTGGGCCCAAGTTTGCTTTGGATTCTCTCCCTCCCTCTCTCCCTCTCTCCCTCTCTCTCTCTCTGCCCCTCCCCTGCTCACACTTGCTCTCTCTCAAAATAAACATTTAAAATAAAATAACATAAATTACACTAGATTAAATAAAGTCACAGGGTTAAAGTTATAATTAAAAATTCTGAAATAATATAAAAATTAAAATACTGATAAGGTAACTTATCTGGAAAAGTAAATCTGGGACATAATATATGAGTAACTTTGACAGATATCAAGACCCCTATACTTTAGCATACTTAAAGCCCACACAACCTTTACTCAAAGTACCCCATAGGAAAAATTCCTTTGTTTCAGAAATACTTCTGATAATAGTCCAAAACAAACAACAAAACAACTCAAATTAGGAGTAAAGATGTTTAAGGTAGGCTCAATGAGGGATGAAGCAATTTATGAAAAACAGGCAAGATGGGGAAAAAAGTGTTGTCCAGGTCATGACTTAATGTTAAGATCAGCCTTAAACTTCAAACTATCTATAATTATTCCTCAGAACTAACTACCATCCCCAGTAGGTTACCAATCTTATCAATTAAAAATTCTCTTGGACTCTTCTTCACCTTTCAGTATCTTCGGTTTAAGGCCCTCATCTCTCTGTTGGTGACAAGGCTGCCTCATAGCACAACTCCATTCACACTATATACTAAGGACCTGTGCTTCAGGAGGGACCCTTCACAGGGATTGGAAGATTAATGGTACCCCGTAAACAAGCCCAGTGAGGGCCTTGCCCCTGGACTATATTTTGGATGCTCCAAATAGGTTTTCTCACACCTCCATGCTGTACTTGCCAACCCATCCTCCCACAGTCATTTAATTTTCCCAATAAGAAACGGAATCATGCTACTGTCCTAAAAAGTCATCTGCAGTCATCTCCAGAACCATGTGGAGATCTGTTGAATATAACCCTCCTTTATTTTTCCGATCTCTGCTCCTGATATTCTCGATAGTCCCCCTAACACACACACACACACACACACACACATAATTCCTGTTGCTACCATATCAAAAAGGTCTCTATTCCCAAATACTTATGTTGTTTAGTATAGCTCTATCTTTTCTACCTGTTCTCTGCTTGGACTGAGCCAGCAGTTCAAGAAACTCCAACTTTTCTGAACTCTTAAAGAATATTAGAACTACAGATGGTTATCTTTACATAGATTTGCAGTGTACTTCTTGTGTGAGGCTTAAGAGCACAGGCTATAAATTCCACCTGTTTACCAAACTGCTCCTACCAAAGTATCTCAGCCCATTTTAGGCTCTCACATGTGGATTCTCATTTTGCTAACAATGTCAACGTGGTAATAAACGAACTGATTATTTTTAAAAGGTCCAACCTACATAAATAACTTAAAAGAATCCACCCTGTTAGAGAAATGTGTTTTTAGTCTACATTTCACTTACTTATTTCTCTATTGCCTCTATGAGAATATAAGTTCCATAAGGAAGTTCTGTCTTTTCCCTCAAAACACAGAACCATATTACCATTACAATTATTCTGCCTGGCTTGTAGTAGGCACTCAAAATATTTGTTCAAGGGGGTGGGTAGCTGACTTCAGGTCACATCACAATCTCGTGGTTGTGGGTTTGAGCCCCGCATCGGGCTCACTACTGTCAACGTTGAGCCTGTTTCAGATCCTCTGTCCCCCTCTCTCTGCCCTTCGCCTGCTTGTGTGCACACACACTATCTCTCTCTCTCTCTCTCTCTCTCTCTCAAAAATAAATAAAAAGTTAAAAAAAAATTGGGGGGGGAGGGCGCCTGGGTGGCTCAGTTGGTTAAGCATCCAACTTCAGCTCAGGTCATGATCTCACGGTTCACGAGTTCAGGCCCCACATCGGGCTCTGTGCGGACAGCTCAGAGCCTGGAGCCTGCTTCAGATTTCGTGTCTCCTTCTCTCTCTGCCTCTCCCCTCCTCACACACGTGCACTTGCTCCCTCTCAAAAATAAACATCAAAAAAATTTTTTTAACATTTATTCAATGAATGAATACAGAAGAAATTTTAGTTACTAAGTTTCAATGTGTTCCTTTTTGAGCATGAGTAAGAGGTATGGAAGAAATAGGATCCCTTTTATTATTCTTCATTACAATTACACAGACAAGACAGTAAAAATAAACTTTAAAAAGTACAGATGATTGAAATCACAGACTAACATGTTTGTTAATCTTACCCTCTCTAAAACGTTAAAAAGAATTGGCGTCTCAGGGGCACCTGGGTGGCTCAGTCAGTTAAACATCTAACTCTTGATTTCAGCTCAGGTCATGATCTCACAGTTTGTGTGTTCAACTCCCGCCCCCCCCCCCATGGGCTCTGCACTGTCAGCACAGAGCCTGCTTGGGATTCCTTCTCTCTCCCTCTCCCCCTCTCCCCCTCTCTCTGCCCCTTACCATTCATGTGTGCTCGCTCTATCAAAAATAAATCGGTATCTCAAAAAAAAAAAAAATTTAGTGTCTCATAAAAAAAAAAAAATCTATTGGGGCGCCTGGGTTGCTCAGTCGGTTAAAGTCCGACTTCAGCTCAGGTCATGATCTCACAGTCCATGAGTTCAAGCCCCGCATCGGGCTCTGCGCTGACAGCTTGGAGCCTGGGGCCTGCTTCAGATTCTGCATCTCCTTCAGTCTCTGCTCCTCTCCAATTCACGCTCTGTCTCTTGAAGATAAATACATATTAAAAAAAATTTTTTTTAAATCTTATACTATCATCTTTTCTTAGTTTACCCTGTCACTATACTGATGAGTCAATAAAAGGATGAAAGAAAAGGTAAATCAGAGTACCTAGCTAATCACGACTAATAAGTTTTGCTATTTTAAAACCTGAAGTTAAGAAGTCTGCTATCTCTGTATCACACCAAATACTGGTAACTTCCATAAAATGCATTCATACATTCATTCAACAAGTATTCACTGAACCCCCTACCATGTGCCAGCTACTGTTCTAGGCTCTAGGGATACAGCAGTGCACAAGAACAAACATTCCTGCCCTCCAGGACCATTCTAGTTAATTCCAGAAGCAGCCTCACTGATACTATTTGTCGTATGTTGCTAAAAACAAATCAGATCTAAGAACTTGAAAAACAGTAATCTGGTACCATTTACTACTGTGGAGACCAAAAAAAGAAAAAGCCTTAAAACTCAAAATTCCAAAAATAACCAGTCCTCCAGTAAAATTAAAAGGGAAGATCTTTTAGAATAAACCTCAATGGTAAAAGGTAATCTGAAACCACCTGAACTTTAAATATCATGAATAAACATAAGCCCTTGCTAAAAAGACTTACCAATCAATGTAATATAATTATCAACAGTAAGAACCCATACCTACTCTAAATAATAAGAAACAAATTCCTACTTCACCACAGGAAAGATAACACTCCTTAGTAACAAAGTGAAACAACAGCTAGGTAAACTTTAAAACACAGAGTTGGTGAAGCAGCCAGGACTGGATGTGTCAGAATACACACTGTTTCCTGTCTGCAGGCCTACACACTACTATAGTGGGCAGGCTAGAAGAATAAAGGCCATGATAACTTATCACATCTGTGAGGAAAAGAGACCAAAGGGATGAAATTAAGGATCCAAGTAACACTATTATAAAAGAAAAATTTCTTCCTAGTTGAGTGACATTCCCCACAAAAGCACCATCGATGAAAATCTTAGATCTTACATGCGCAAATCACTCATCATCAGGAAAATACAAATAAAAACCACAATGAGATACCACCTCATACCTGGCAGAATGGCTAAAATGAACAACTCAGGAAACAACAGATGTTGGCAAGGATGCAGAGAAAAGGGGAAACACTTTTGCAATGTTGGTGGGAATGCAAACTGGTGCAGCCACTCTGAAAAACAATATGGAGGTTCCTCAAAAAATTAAAAATAGAACTACCATACAACCCAGCAATTGCACTACTAGGTATTTATCTACTAGGTAGAATTTTAAGTGCCCTCCTTAATCCTCATTTGTCTATGAATAATATACACATTCTGACCACCAAGCATCATTTGGTGTTTTTGCTTAAATATGTAAGAATACTCTGCAAGTTCTAGAACAAATTAAGAAATATTAGTCTTAAAACAGTTTAAACCTGTCTCACATCTTACCTATCCCCATGTCCAATTCATCCCTTTAGGGCTACACAAAGAGCTAACATTATGACTGACCTGAGTCACAAGCTCAAAGGACAACTCTATCAACTTAGGTACACACTAAAGAATTCTTGAAAACTTAGATAAAAGATGCCCTTGACTTTGAAGACATTATGCTAAGTGAAATAAGCTAGCCACACAGTAACAAATACCCTATGATTCTACTCACATGAAGTACCTAGAGTAATTAAACTCATGGAGACAGAGGAAAATGGTCCACAGAAGGATCCATAGGAGCTGAAGGGGAGGGGAAAAATGGGAGTTTCATGGGTACAGAGTTTCAGTTTGGGAAGGTGAAAAAGTTCTGGAGACATTAAAAGAAAGGAAAACTACAGATCCATATATCTCATGAACATAGATGTAAAAATAGTAAACAAAATATTAGCAAGTTACATCTAACAACAAAGAGTAAAAAAAATTATACACCACAGCTAAATGGGAATTATTCCACTCGATGCAAGAGATGGACTCAATATTTAAAAAATTAGTAACACAATATCAATAAGCTAAGAAAAATCACATGATCATCAACAGATACAGAAGAAGCATTTGACAAAATCCAACATCCATTCATGATAACACATAACACACACACACACACAAAACGAACAAACAAAAACAAACAACCTCCCAACAGACTAGGAATAAAGAGGAACTTCAAAAAATCCTATAGCTGAAGTCAGACATAATGGTGAGAAGCTCAATGCCTCCTTCCTAAAGATTAAGAAAAGAGTGAGAATGTCCACTCTTATCACTGGTACTCAACACTGTACTGGAGGTTCTAGCCAGGACAGTTAGCCAGAGGTACGTCAAAGAGAGAGCAGAGGTACTCAGATTGGAAAGGAAGAAATAAAATTGTATTTACAGATCACAGGATCTAGTATACAGAAAACTCTAAAGAATACACTAAAAAACTATCAGAACTAGTGACGGAATAGAGCAAAGTTGCAGGGTACAAGATCAACATTAAAAAAAATCAACTGTATTTTTATAAGCTTGCAATGAATGATCTGAAAATGAAATTAAGAAAGCAATTCCACATGTAATAGCATCAAAAAAGGAATAAATTTAACAAGAGAAGGAACACCTATTCTGCAAACTATAAAGCATTTTTGAAAGAAATTAAAGATTTAAATAAATGGAGAAACATTCCAAGTTCATGAACTGGAACACTTAATATTAAGATGGCAATACTCCTCAAGTTGACCTTTCATATTCAACCCAATCACCAACAGAATCCCAGCTAACCTCCCATTCAAACTGACAGGCTAAATATAAAATTTATATGGAATTGCAAGAGACCCAGAACAGACAATCTTATTTATTTATTTATTTACTTACTTTTTTAGAATAGACCATCTTAAACAAGAACAAGGTAAGAGGACTCTCACTTCTTGATTTGAAAACTTACTACAGAGCAACAGTAATCAAGACAGTCTGGTACTGGCATAAAAAGAGACATAGACCAATGAAATAAAACTGAGTCTAGAAATAAAACTGAGAGTCCAGAAATAAATTCATATGTCTTTGATCAACTAATTTTTGACAAAAGTGCCAAAACCATTAATTGAAGAAAGAATAATCTTTCCAAGAAATGCTGGGACAACTGGATAAGCACATACAAAAGAACTGAAGCTAGACCCTTACGTCATTCCATTAACATTATTATATATTACTGTTATCTAATTAATGATATATATTAATATATATTCATGTAATTATAGCATTATTCATAAGCCAAAATGGTGGAAAACAATCCAAATGTCCATTAACTGATAAAATGTGGTATATCTATACAACAGAATATTATTCAGTCTTAAAAAAGAATGAAGCATGGTAACACTATAACATAAACGAACCTTTAAAACACTGTGCTAAGTGAAAGAAGCCAATCACCAAAAGACCACATATTATATTTCATTTATATGTATGCACAGAATAGGCAAAGCTATAAATACAAAAAACAAATTGGTGGTTCCTTAAGACCAGAGGTTTGGGGATAGGGGAAGGGGATGTGATAGTTCAAGGGTATGGGGTTTCATTTTGTCATTTTGAGGTGATAAAAAATTGATTGTGGTGGGCTGCACAACTTTGGGAATACACTAAAAATCATAAAACTATGTGGTTTAAATGGATAGATTATATGGTATGTGAATTATATCTCAATAAAGCTGTTAAAAGAAAAACAAAAAAAATCAAATATATTTAGTATACAAGCTTAACAAAGACTCCCAGCCATACAAAATTCACCCACTAATATACTACAAAAGTCTAGGAGGAAAAGGAAGGTCCACTGGAGGTCTGTTATATATCCATCTACTAGTGCAATAAGTCATAAACCCTATGGCTGAAATATGTTTTTTTTTTTTAAAGATTTTTTATTTTTAAGTAATCTCTACACCCAACACAGGACTCGAACTTACAATCCCAAGATCAAGAGTAGCATGCTCTGTCGACTGACCTAGCCAGGCACCCCTAAACTTGCTTTCTTTTTTTTTAAGTTTATTTATTTGACAGAGAAAAAAGCATGAGTGGGGGAGGGGCAGAGAGGGGGGCTGTACAGAGAATCCCAAGCAGGCTCTGCACTGTCAATGGAGAGCCTGGTGCAGAGCTTTAACTCATGAAACAAGAGATTACGACCTGAGCCAAAGTCAGATGCTCAACTGACTGAGCCACCCAGGCACCCCTAAACTTGCTTCTTGATGAAAGATTATGATGAACATTATCCAAAGTATCTACAGAAAATGCATCCTATTAGTTCTTTTTTAAAAAATGTTTAAGAAAAAAGATGTTTCAAATAGTGAGAACAAAACATTCCTGAACTAAAACTCATGAGATAAGTAGTAAAACTGTCTGGGAAAATGAGGGAGGCAGGGAGTTAATGACTTTGAAAAAAGTTATTTCTCGGGGCACCTGGGTGGCTCAGTCAGTTAAGCATCAAACTCTTGGACTTTGGCTCAGGTCACAGTCTCCCGGTTATAAGACTGAGTCCCATGTTAGGCTCTACGCTGGGCACTGGAGCCTGTTTGGGATTCTCTCTTTTTCGCCCCCTGCTCCTCCCTCACTTGTGCATGCTCTCTCAAAATAGTAATAATAACAACAACATATTTCTTCACCAGAGACAGTTAACATAAAAGGAACTTAAATTATACAAGACTGTTTAACTTCCTAAATGTCTTAAAGCTGTGTTTGAGTAATCAGTGTTTATGTTAACCATCTATTACTTATGATATCTTTCAATAAATGACCTAAACAGAATCGAGTACTTAGAAATAGTAAATTTTAACTTAAAGGGAACAAAGACTTCCGAATGGAAAGAGATCTGTTAGAACAATGTCCCTCAAGTCCAAATATGTGATGACAGAGTACCATATTTGGGGTTTAATGCTGGAGAGTTGTTTGAAAGGCTACAAATGGCAGAGCATTTTCAGGGAATACATTCAGGAATGCAACCAAGAAAGTCTCTCCTAAAAGAGTGCTGTAAGGACTTTGAACAATATACTGTAGACTCCTCCATCTCATCTGTTTCTAATTCCTCTAGTTTGGCAATACTTGGTGAAGTTTTTCTAACTGAAATTACACTAATTTTAAACCTGCACAATGAAAGAAGAGAAGATTAGTTTCAACCCAGAAATCAAAATCTAGTAGGAGTTTTGAGAAGGAAGCCAGTGAGCTAATGGAAAAAAGGTAGTCCACAGTCTACGTAACTTCTATACCCAACTCCTTAGCTTACATTCAAGGATAAAAATAAGCCCACCAATTTTTATTTTCCTTACTGACTTAAAATTCTGATAAAACTTTGCTGGCCTCTTGCATAGGCAAAAATAGTAATAATATGAAACTTAAATTTCCACAGCTTGTTACATAAGTTACATACAGTGTTTCACTTCTAAGTGAAATTCACAAATGCTAATTCACTTAAACTAATAATTAAATGAGTAAGCTAAATTTCTACAGTAAATGTGGCAACAGTTTTATAAGCATGACCCTGTATAGAGTACAATGATGACCTAAAATTAACACAATGCATATCTATCTCTAGAATGGTTAACGTTAAAAAGACTGACAATACTGTTCATAAGATGTATAACAAATTTAAGTCTCTTACATTGCTCATGGAAGTGCAAATTGGCAAAACCACTTAGGAAAAAAATTGTGACAGCCACTACTCCAGTTAAATGGGTTTTATGGACCTAGTATTTCTACTCCTGGTTATATACCCAACATAAATAAGTGGTTATGTCCCCACGACTTGCACAGAAATGTTCATGGTAGGTTTATTGATAAACAAAAATTACAAACAACTCACATGTCTATCAAAAGAAGGAATAAATAAATTGGTATCTTCACCCAATGACCTACCACTCAGCATTAACAAACAACAATTACTGGACCTTGTAATAACATGGATAAATCTCTTAGATTCAATGTTGAGTGAATGAAACCAGACACAGGAGTGTATACTTTATGATTACAGTTACGTAAAGCTCAAGAGTAGACCAAATTAATCTACAGTGATGCAGATCAGGATGGTGGTGGACTCTGAGTACTGGAGATAGTAATACTTGGCAGGGGAAATGAGAGAGCCTTCTAGAGTGTTGGTAGTATTCTCTTTCTTCATCTGAGTGGCAGTGGCTACAAAAAGTATAGGTACATAAAAATTTACTGGCTATGCTAGGGTTTATGTGCTTTATTATATGCAAGTTATACCACAAAAAAATAAATAATAAAATGACCCTAGGCAGAAACTTTTAAAAATACGGTTCTTCCTTTAAATAAATTTCTTTCTTAGGAAAGGAGCATGATACAAACCACGTTTTCCTTCATGCATTCACACATTTCTCACAAGTCTCACATCTCAGACATTGTTAGCCTTAGGAAAAAAAAAAAAAGGTGAAATCAAGTTCAACATCCCATATGGCCAATTTAGAGGTATCTGTGCTTTTGGCAAACAATATGTAGCAGCACATATGATCTTTAAAAACCGTTCTTACTCCTGATCTCTGGAAGCAGTTCTGGGAGCAACTCTTTAAACAGTAAAAAATAAATAAATAAATAAATAAAAGCTATCTACAATTTCCGTTAAAATGTCTTTAGCAATTATGTTATAAATGGAATCAAAACTCTTTACTCATAAAGCATAGATACCAGTGGGCAGCAAAAAAGTTACCAAGCATGCACTCTTCTCAGTCTATCTCATCTTCTGAGGTAAATAGTGAAAAATAAACATTTACAAAAGAACAGTTTAGTGTAGGTACAGAAAAGGATCAAACATCATTTAACATAGTAGTTTTAAGAATAAAGCCTTTGGAATCAAACTGCCTGGTTTGTATCTCAGCCTCGCCACCTCCTTTGAGCCTCGTTTCCTCAACTATCGAGCTGAAATACTAATTTACTGCACAGGGTTAATGTGACTACTGAGTGAAATAATACCTACTAAATGTTCAATAATCAGAATACCTAGGATTCAGTAAAGATTCAAAAACTGTTATCTTAAAAGATAATCTAGGGATGCCTGGGTGGCTTACTTGGTTGAGCGTCCGATTCTTGATTTCAGCTCAGGTCATGATCTCAAAATTTGTGAGATCAAGCCCCACATCAAGCTCTGCACTAACTGCAAGGAGACTGTTTGGGATTCTCTCTCTCCATCTATCTCTCCCCCTCCCCCACTTTATCAAGTATAAATAAATAAACTAAAAAAAAAAAAAAAGATACTCTGCACTTCCTCATGGAACAATACATCATCTTGGAAGTGTTCTTGCCAAAAAGTCAACGTGAGTCTAATTGAGTCCTTAGATTTAAATAACAATTTACAGCAAATTTAAAGGAAAAAGGAACATGTAAAACTATACCAATGGGATAAAATCAGCAAATCCAGACTGGGAAACTCTGTAAGACTAACAGTTTCTTCAACAAATAAACTGCTAAGAAAAAGAGATGGAAGGAAGCATAAAAAAAAAAAAAAACACTTTAAAGACAACCAGTCACAATGTGGACCTCATTTGGTTGGATCTTGGCTCTAAGCAAACTGTTAAAAATGAAAAAATTAAAACATCTGACTCAACTGAAAAATTGATCCCTTATATTAACCTATATTAACCTTATATATACCTATCTAACTTAAGGAATTATTTATTTTTATGTTCGATATTACTGTAAGGTCCAAAAAGCCATTATCTTTAAAGAGATACATACTGAAATATTTACAAATGAGATGATATATCTGGACATACTTCACAACAACACACAAAGTATAGAATGAGTTGGCATACAGACGAAATGAGGTTGAGAGCTGATAACTGTAAATACATGAGCATTCATTATACTGTTATCTACTTTCACATGTGTTAAAAATTCTTCATAATAAAGTTATTTAAAAAATAGAGAATGATATAAAAGTACAAGCAACTCTGTACGCAATTAAGACTCTGCAGGGTGCCTGGGTGGTTCAGTCGGTTAAGTGCCTGACTTGCTTGCGCTCAGGTCATGATCTCACGGGTTCGTTGAAGTTGAGTTCAAGCCCCGAATGACAGCTCAGAGCCTGGAGCCTGTTTCTGATTTCCCTCTCTCTCTCTGCCCCTCCCCTGCTCACACTGTGTCTCTTTCTCTCTCTCTCAAAAACAAACAAACATTAAAAAAAAATTCTTTAAAAACTCTATCTAGAAGAGTTCAGTAACAGCCCTTACCAATGCTTAGAGTTCAATATATCCCCGGTATTACAGTTTATATACATAATTTAATTCTGCTAAATTAAGTTTTGATCTTCCTAAACCAACTCCTAAAATTAAAATTACTTTTACATGATAATTTGATCCGCATTTTTCTAATAATTCCTATTATCTACTTTGGAAGCTTGGAATTCACAAAAATCAAAATCACCTCACTAAAACTTATGAAATGAAAGCACATATCCACTGACAGTTAAATGAATAAATAAAATGTGGTATAATCACAGTGGATATCGAAGTAACAAAAGTAATGAACAATCACTACATGCAAAAAATGGGCACATTTCATAGATACTTTAAAGAAATAATGCCAAACACAAATTCTTATGGTATGATTTCATTCATGTGAGGTTCAAAAACCAGTCCGTGTTGCAAGAGTTCAGAATAGCGGTTACCGTTTGGGGTTAGATATTAACTGGGAGGGACATAACAAAGTGGAGGGGGGGGTTGGTTCTATATTTTCATCTGGGTAGTGGTAATATGGGTATATACATATGTAAAATTTCAGCAAGCTATATACATTTAAGATTTGGGCACTTTCCTATTCATAAATTTTACTTCAGGGGGCAATAAAAATTCAAAAAAAGAAAAAGTACATCTACCTAAACTACATCCCCAAAAACCAAATCAGCATTAGAAAGGGAAAGACACAGCATACTTGAGAGTCTATACATTTATCTCACAGGGAAAAGTCATCCTCCCTCCCACCACTACCACCTATTTGGTCTCTCATCACAGATTTTCATCTCTTCTTGTAGAACACCTTACTTTTACACGTGAAATATGGTTTTTTAAAAATACTGACATAATAGACCTGATAGTTTGCACATAAATTTTTTAAAAAGTTTTTAATGTTTATTTTTGAGAGAGAGAGAGAGAGAGAGAGAGAGCACGCGCGCGCGCGCGCAAGAGAGAAGTAGCAGCAGAGAGAGGGAGACACAGAATCTGAAACAGGCTCGATCTGACACGGGGCTTGAATTCATGAACCATGAGATCATGACCTGAGCCCAAGTTAGACACAACCGACTGAGCCACCCAGGTGCCCCTGCACACAAATTTTTATAATTATTTCATTGTAACTATTTTTGAGAATGACTTCTATAAGTAATAAATATTCTACTTAACAAATTTTTAGGTTCATTAACATCTTGAATTTTTGTCGTATTTCTCACATACAGCATTCACAGTAAATGTCCTAAGTGATATTCTTGAAAGTTCAAAATGTCTTCTATATTATCAATTCAGTAAATCAGCAATTTTAGTCACCGTGTCATATTTCATAAAGTCTAACTACAGTAATTGATTAATTCCAACATACATGAATTTTAGTCTAAAAAATGTTTAGTTCACCTCCTAAGTTTACAGAAGACTAATTTCTTTCCTCCTCTACTTTAAAAACAACCTGTTTTCAAAATATAAGTAGCAGTTCAAAAAAAGAAAACTGTGTAAGAAGCTGTTTACTTCAAAAGAAACTGAGACCTAAAAATCAGAATTTCCCCTATAATTTAGAATGTTCGGTAAATGTTTTGGTGGCTCAGTCGGCTAAGCATCTGGCTCTTGATTTCGGCTCAGGTCATGATCTCGCAGTTCGTGGGTTCGAACCCCTTTGCGCTCCACGGTAGCAGCTTGGAACCTGCTTCGGATTCTCTCTCTCTCTCTCTCTCTCTCTCTCTCTCTCTCTCTCTCTCTCTCTGCCCCTCTCCCACTCCCACTCATGCTCTCAAAATAATTTTTTAAAAAAATGTTTGGTAAAAATATCAGAATATTCCTAGTTTTAAGAACTACTGAACTTTTTGTTTTTATCCAACAGAAAAGAGCCCACGCTCAGCCTTGTGTTATGATTACTAACTACTCAAAATGAAAACAGTCATCTATTTTTAAATCATATACAAAATATTTATATTTAGCTCCTTTAGTGTGCTGTACCCTTACCCAGGTCAATAAAAAGGACATACAAAGTATAAGCCACGTTCATCTCCTACCTTCTTCAGCTAGCATCCCACCTTTGCAGGCAGATAGGTTAATGAAATAAATTCAAAACTATTGACTGTGACTTCTCCTTCTTTAATTTCATTCTCTTAGGAAAAGCGTGACCCACCATCGAACAAGTGTAAGGAGAGGCATGTTATCCCGAAACTCAACAATGTCTAATGCCATTTTTGACTAACAGAATAAGATTATTTATATCATAAATTCTATATGGAAAGCATATCAATGAAAACTAATAAAGATATTTCAGCCTAGAAGCCACTAACCAGGTGTGTAACCTCACTCAGGCCCTCATAACCTTCCTGTGGCTTCAGTGTGTCCCCCAGGAAAAGGGAAACTATGACTTCAGAGACTGCAAACACATGACATGTGTGTGGGCTGCTACTCTCCTCTGAGCAACCACTACTAGCTGATCAGAGATGGATTCAGAAATGGGACCTGAGGTGAAACTTATCTGTCACTGCTAGGCAAACGATCTAAGCTTTTTTCCCCTTTGAGCATTCTGTCTGTGACCTACTTGGAATCAACTACATTTGCAGGAACAGCTCAGACACACATACATATGATATATACATGCTTACTTAAGGAGTCAGAACCTCAATTATCATCTTTAAATGCAGTCTTTTTTTTTTTAAATATGCCACTATTCATTTCTCTAGTCCAGATGTAAAACTGTGAGAAATAACAAGAGTCTAAATAGATGAAATACTGTATCTTTCTCAATTTGCTAAACATGTAAAATAGTGTTGTTTAATATGAACTACATTCCTGATAATCAGGCATTCCTGATCCTGCCTACAGAGATCCCTACGAAAGGAATTTACTGAAAAGCTTCCTGGAAAATCAACTGTTACTTACCTTAAGGCAGATGCATACACACCCAGTTTCAGATTAATATAGACCTCATAAAGGTGAGCACCCTGACAAGTGCTTCAACAATTACATAACTCTGTCAAAGTGTTATTTCTGGCATCTTCATGTGGCTTCTGAATGTCAAACACAGTGTAAAGAAAGCCCTTCCTCCTAAGTGCTCCACTCCAAATTTCCAATTCCTTCTTCTTCGTCCCTATCAAATTCCCATTCCCTCAGCCCAGCTTTTAACTGTTAAACACTGATTCAAGTAAAATTATTTTTTGCTTTTTTTTCAGGGGAAAAATTCCAATGTCAGGGAAGGGGAGGGAAATAACAATTGCCTGGTACCATCAAAAAGTAAAAATTTGTGGACAGAGGGAGATTCAATGGTCAAAAGAGAAAATAAGTGTTTACAACAGGCCAGTTAATATTAGGTAAGGGAGACATGGTAACCAAGAGAAGACCCATTCCTGACAGACGTTAAACTAGCCAGGAAAAATAAGTACCTAAGCAGTTATCAATGAAACAAATGACTAGTGCCATGAGAGTTGGGAGGACATAATATAGTCTTAAAAATCAGAGAAGGCCTAAGGGCGCCTGGCTGGCTCAGTCATAGAGCGTGCAACTCGTGATCTCAGGGTCATGAGTTCAAGCCCCATGCTGGGCACGGCCCTACTTTAAAAAAAAAAAAAAAAAATCAGGGAAGCCCTCCTATGAAAAGATTAGCCAAGGACAGAGCAACATTTGAGAAATAACATGACACACCTGAGGAACTACAAAAACTACAGTATACCTGACACAGAGAAACAAGATATGAAACTCTGTCAAAGATTATCGAAGACCAGGGAAGCCACACTAAGAAACTGGACTTTATCTCAAAATGTAACAGTCACTGAAGCTGACTTATTTGTAGGGCATAGATGTACTTTTACAAAATTCTCAATCAGCCTATTTCACCCATTATTGTAAAGGTGATCAAGAAAGGGGAGGTGTGAAGAAATAAAAAGGAAGAGAACGGTGTATCAGAGGCTTCCTAGTATACTCAGACACCTTGGGGTAGAGCTACAATGCCTGTAACATAGATGTTCAGTCATATGCATCAATATGGACTGTACACAAAAAGGAATTATGGAGATGAGGAATAATCAAGAACTCAAACAAACTTAGATTACTGTCTTAACTGAGAGGTCTTAGCAAGAACTGGATGTTTGTAAAATTAAAGACACAGCTCTTACTGTTTTTTGTCTATTATTTTTAAACAGGGTTGGTTGGCTTTTTTTGTTTGTTTGTTTGTTTAACTGGGTTCAATTTAAAAGACACTATTCACCTTGTTATACATATATCTAAGCATGAAGTCCAGTAGAAATGATTTCCCTTTACGAAAAGCTCCTGCCACGGACACCACTACTATGTTAAGATCTCGTATGTGTTCCTGTAGCAATATCTGCTCCAAAGCTTCTTCATCGAGCTCAAAGTTATGGTCATCTTCATGAGCAAGAACAATCTGTACTGGACATGGCTTCTTCATAACCTCATCAGAGTTTACTAGGTCATCATCTTCATAATTCTCACCTAGAATTAGAAAAAGAGAAAAAGGTTAACTTGAATTCCTGCATTACAAACTTCTCCTAAAGGATCACAACTAAAGCAAAATTTCAAGTCACTTCCCCTTTGTTACAGATCATCTGAAAATAGTTACAAAAAGTGATGTTCAAGTACATATTGGATTTCTCACTCCCTCTGTAGTAGGATCAAGAATATTGCTAAGATTTCCCACTATACATACACATAAGCACAACACTAAGTATAGCCTCTACTATTAAGTCTAAACAGCTAAATGTGAACAGTAGCAGTTTCTTGAGCACTGCAGTATTCCATAAACGTTCTCTGCTACTGTATGCACACAGAAACTGGATCTATGTGAGGGGAGGAGGGAGGAGGTCAATTTTACCTAGTAATTCAAATTCCAATTTTCCTGGTAGGCATTTCCTGGATATTACTCCAAGTTACAAAGATTAAAACATATGAATTGCAAACATTTTTCACTATGAAACTTAAATGGCTAAGCTAAGGTCCCAAGAAGTTTCTAAAACTGACCCTTATGGTAAAGCTAATGAGTCCCTAATTAATAAGACTAACCTAATAGTACAGCTTCCTTTATTAAAGCAAAGCACAGGATTAATGTTCTGCTGGAAAACACAAGAAGAAGGGTCAGTGAGGTACAGAGTTATATCCTATAGTTTCATCTGCCTCTGGGATCTTTTCCACCAAAGACCACAACCACCACTTCAAATTATATAACTCCCCAGGACAGGTATATAAACTCTTCCTTTGTTCACCCAGCACACCAAAAAACAAGGTAACCTTTGCAGAACTTTACTGAATTGCAATGAAGAAATAACTATAAAACATGCAACAGAATGGGACGCCTGTGTCACACTGACAGTGCAGAGCCTGCACTGGGATTCTCTCTCTCCCTCGCTCCCTCTCTCCCTACCCCTCTCCCTCTTCCGATCACACACAAGAGCGCTCACTTGCTCACCCGCTCTCAAAATAAATACTATAAAAATATATGTAACAGCAGAGACAAGTTTTCTAAAGTTTAGGTTTCTGTCCTTTTAAGAAAACAAAACAAACACACAAAAACACCTACTAGCTAATTTCAGAGACTTATATTGCTTGTCAGGCTTTCTTCCCTATCAATTGCTTGATTTCATGTAGCCAAGTCACTCCTAGGGACCTTATCCTCTCCCACATCAACATTTTTTAAGACTCTCCCCTTGAGTCTGTCTACTAAATGACCCTTTCCAATCTAAAGAGACATACAGTATCTACTGTGATCAGTGCAATGACAGTCCCTTCTCTCCCAGGAGACAGCCAGTCCACTGAGGAGTGGCATATTATTAGCCAACACAGCAAGAATACCTCATCCGACTAACCACTATTCTTAAAGATTACCTATCTACATTAACGGCTTGTTTTTCCTCCTAGAAAGAAATATCTAGCTTGTTTGACTTACGAAAACTATGAGAGCCTTTTCTTCCATCACAAGGCACCTTTAACTGTACAGAGCAAAAGCAGAAACACTGTATCAAAATGTGCTACAAACAGGGACCATACAAAGAGCAAGGAATTTCAAAGGAGAATCGTTGAAGTAAAAGCAATCAATATTTACTTAAAGAGGATATTATCGCTTCCAGTTTCAGTGGTACAAATACAGAGTGGTACCTTCCTGGTCTCCCTTTTTGCTCGCTCCTTTAATCCAATCTAAATTCCACAGAGTAGCAACAAAATAATATAGATAAATGTGGGGCACCTGGGTGGTTCAGTCGGTTAAGCGTCAGACTTCGGCTCAGGTCATGATCTTGTGGTTTGTGGGTTTGAGTCCCACGTGTCGGGCTCTGCGCTGACAGCTCAGAGCCTAGAGCCTGCTTCAGATTCTGTGTCTCCCCCTCCATCCTCATGCTCTGTCTCTCTCTGTCTCTCAATAATAAATAAATGTTTAAAAATTTTTTAAAAAATAATATAGATAAATGTGATTGCTATTAAATTACTCTCCTTAAAATCATGGTTACAGAGCATTAACAACTAAAATCCTACACATGCCCTATAGAATCCTGTACTCACTGCCAAATCTCTCCTGCCCCATTTGGTGCTACTCTTACCTCTGTAAACTACAAATAAACAAGCTAGCCTTTTTTCAGATTCTTATGCTATTAAAGCTCTTTCTAGACTCATATTTCACTCAGGATATTCCTTTGCCTGGAATATTCTTTTCCATGTTGTTGCCCTAATCAATTCATGCTTATTCCTTAAGTCTCAGTTTAAACATCATCTCCTAAACGTCATTTCCTCAGGAATATCTTTCCTGAGGTTCCTAATCAAGTTTAGTCCTCCTGTACTTCCCCAATCTGAATCCACCCATCATTTGAATATATATGTAAATGCTTATTTATTATAGGTCTCCCCCTCTAGACTGCCAATCCTCTGTTTAAACCCTCAGTGAGCTTCCCACTGTAACCAGAAAATATACAGAAAAAAAACAAAACTCTGAAGTTCCTAACCATGACCTCCATGGTCCTGAGTGATCTGCCCCCTGCAATCTGGACCTCTTTCTGTTCCTTGAACAGGTCAAACCTGTTTTCTGCCTTAGAACCTGTCCTGTGTTCCCCCCTGTCTGGAATGCTCTGTCCCTAGAAACTCATGTGGCTTTATCTTCCATCATCTAGGTCTCTTCCTTGACCACTCAGTCTAAATTACAGACCCCTCCATATCACTTTAGCAAAACAGGTCTTTTCCCCCATAGTCCTTTCCAATGTCTAAAATAACCCTTTTTCATTTGTTTACATTTGTACCTTGTATCTCTCCCTCCATAGAAAGTATGTACCACAAAAATAAAACTCTCAATCATCTTATTGACCACTCTAACTCCCAGCACCCAAAACAGCACTTGGCACCTAGCAGGTGCTTAATAAATACTTCTTAATTTAAAGAAATTTACACATTTTACTTAGGAGTTTTATACCTTCCTGCCCCTACGTATTTTACAAGCAAATTTATCACACAACTAGTTTGGAAAAATACTTCCAGCAACTCAAGAGTAGTATATTTATCACAAAATTACAATTAGAAGGATGAAGTTCTACCAAGTAATACAGTAATTAAAAAGAAGAACCCAAAATGAGTAAATGCTGAAATATCACAATGACCAAATTTGGAGATTGCTGATTTTGTTAAAACCGACAAATAGTCTTCTTGTTCTTACTATTAAAAAAAGCATTAGTTTCTTAAAAATAAAACAAACAGGGGCTCTTGGGTGGCTCCGTTGGTTAAGCATCAACTCTTGATTTCAGCTCAGGTCATGATCTCATGATTCGTGAGATCAAGCCCCACACTGGGCTCTGGGCTGACAGCATGGAGCCTGTTTGAGATTCTCTCTCTCTGACCCTCCCCCGCCCCCGCCATTGTGTTCTCTGTTTCTCTGTCAAAATAAACAAACATTAAAAAATAAAATCAGGGGCGCCTGGGTGGCTCAGTCGGTTAAGCCGACTCAGGTCGACTCGGCTCAGGTCATGATATCATCATGGCTAGTGAGTTTGAGCTCTGCATCGGGCCCTGTGCTGACAGCTCAGAGCCTGGAGCCTGCTTTGGATTCTGTGTCTCCCTCTCTCTCTGCCCCTCCACCACTTGTGCACTGTCTCTCCCTCTCTTTCTCAAATATAAATAAACATTAAAAATTTTTTCAATTTATAAAAAAACAAAATAAAATAAATAAAATAATGAAAAACCACTTGGCACTTTCAAGTTAACTTGAAATTTCACCTAGATTGGTTGACTACAGTTACCATGTAGCCAATTTTCTTTTATTAGCATGGATAAAGATAGGTACCTCAGATATACAGGCAGCAGGTGTCTACGTATTTGTCACCATTTCTAGTCTACAGACTTATAAAGTGAAGTGCAACAAACATGTTTCCAAAGTATAATGGAGCACAATGACACAGTTCACTAAGTCCACTCCCCCACCATGATTTCTCTACCAAATTTGTACTAATGACAGATAAAGTACTTCATTCATCAAACACCGATATAAGCAATTGAATATAAGAATTATACATTTCATTAGACTACCTGTAAACATTAACATTCAGTTATTACCTACAACTGGAAATCTTTTTAAATTTAGCATTGCTCTAAGATTTTAAGTTGAGTTAAATGCTAGGCAGAGAATAGTGATTTTATTTCCATTTTTCAATGCCAAAAAATGAATGAAGTAGACTTCGACCTTCCAATAAATTTTCCTGATTCACTGTTCAGAGTCCGTTCTCCTTCACTCTACCTCCTAATAGATCTTTCAAGGTCAAAGCTGAAAGATAGCTACAGAAGATCAATTGTTCCTCAAATATTTCCCCATACTTTAACAGTAAGTACACTTGACCTATTTACCACAACGCCTACAAAAAAAGACACTTGTCTTAGTTAAAAAAGATCAGTGGTTGTTGGGGTGGGGGCGGGGGGGGGGGAGACATGACCAGGTAGAGCACAAGGATTTTTAGGGCAGAAAAACTATTCTCTCTGATGCTACAAAAACAGACACATGGCATCATACTTTTGTCAAAACCTACAGAATATACAACCCTATAAGTGAAGCCTAATGTAAACTGTGGACTTGTGGTAATAACGATGTGTCAGTGAAGATTCATCAGTTGTAACAAATATATCACTCTGGTGTGGATCAGGGCAGCTGTTGGTGTGTGGGGACAGGGGGTACATGTGTACTCTGTATTTTCCACTCAATTTTGCTATGAACGGCTCTAAAAAAAAGAAGTCTATAAAAAAAAAGACATTTGTCTTTTTGATTGCTCTTTAAACATACTTATCTTAAATCTGCCAGATTCATACATTCAGTATATATTCCAACAGCAAAATTTACACTTCAGAACTGACCTAGATCCGACTGCAAACTTCAGGCATAATTATACGCTAAGGCAATATAAAGATGCTACAAATCTGCATTACAATAAAATGTTACTGTTAGATTATTTCAATGCCAAATTAAACTTGTAGAAAGAGAAGCAAGTAAGGAGTAATTCATCTTTCAAAAGCAATGAAAGTGTATTTTAAGTTATTATTCACATTCCAATTAAAAACTTGAAACAATTTTTTATGGAAAGTAACCTGGATTCAAATTAGCAGTTTGACAAAAGCAATGTTTTGGTGTCTGGTACTTGGCCCTCGACATTTATACTCTATAACCAAATGAAAACAGTATCTAAGTATTCAGAAGTTTATTCTAGCACATATTTTTTAAAGCCTTAAAGAGGTCATACCACGGCAAACCTATCTGTAGGAATTTGTTCTAAGAAAATAAAGATGCTAGGGGCGTCTGGGTGGCTCAGTCAGTTAAGCATTTAACTTTTAATTTAGGCTCAGGTCATGATCTCACGGTTTGTGGGATCAAGCCCCACATCAGGCTCCGTGCTTACAGCTCAGAGCCTGAAGCCTCCATCCAATTCGGTGTCTCCCTCTCTCTCTCTGCCCGTCCCCTGCTTGCATGCTCGCTCTCTCTCTCTCAAAATAAACAAACATATAAACATTAAAAAAAAAAAAAGAAAATGAAGATGCTAACAAAGATGTGTAAGTTTACTGACCACTGTTATTTATGGTAGTGAAAATTAATGTTGAGTGTGGGACTCCACTGGAAACGGGCCCAACAGTTCTTTTAATCACATGTGAACTACTGTGCAGCTTAAAAACACACATCTGCACGTTTAAGATATTAAGTTATTTAAAACATCGGTATAAATAATAAGTGGGGAAAAGGTAGATCACAAACTAGTACAGCTTATCCCCGATTCTGTTTTGCTTTGTTTTTAAAAACACAGGTAGGTACGCTTAGGGAAAAAAGCAAAAACAAAAACAAAATAATACTTAGGACTTCCTCTTCCAGTCATTAGAGTAACTGGTACCAGACTGGCCCTCTGCCACAAACTATAAAACTAGACAAAATACAAGAAGCATCGTTTCTCAAGGAGGGACAACAGTCAGAAGAGAGTAATCCTCAATAGAAGGAAACTCACAAGGTGAGCCCCATGATCATCAGCCTTCACTCTCTGCTGAGAAACAATTTCCTAAACAGCATGGGGAGCTGAAGCACAAGCAAAGATCTGAGTTCAGGAATGCTAAAGCAGTTGTAATCTGTTAAACAGGACAGAGAAAAAGGAGCTGTGCAGAGGTGGGGCCTAGAAGTCCTTGGCCAAGGGCGACAAGCTTCACAGGTGCAGAGAACACAACACTGTGCAAAGCTTCCCAGAAGTCTGCTACTAGAGTGTTGAAAGAGGAACACAGACACCCGAAATGAAAACAGTACTGGGACACTTTGGCATTCTGGCTCAGCTGTGATGAAAGATCTCACGAACATCTCAAGCTTTGAGCTAAGGCACCAGAAAGGCATCATAACCTGATGGGGAAGTTGGCTATGGAGGAATAGATAAAACAAAGTGGCCATTACAGGGATAATCATTCAATCTGGGAGATGTATATACAGGTTCCTTATACTGTTCACTTCCGAATATACTTGAAATTTCCATAAAAGAAAGTTTCTTTTAAGAAGTAGTGAAGGCTTTATTAGGAGATGAAGCAGATCCAAGTACAAAAGAGATTCAGGTCAGCACGATTCGAGTGAGAGAAAAGTTGGGGTGCATGGGTGGCTCAGTGGGTTAAGCATCTGATTCTTGATTTCAGCTCAGGTCATGATCTCACAATTTGTGAGATCGAGCCCTGACTTGGGGTCTGTGCTGACAGTGCAGAGGTTGCTTGGGACTCTCTCTCTCTCTCCCTCCCCAGTGTGTGTTCTCTCTCTCTCTCTCTCTCTCTCTCTCACACACACACACACACACACACACACATTCTCTCTCCCTCTCTCAAAATAAAAATAAACATCAAGAAGTGAGAGAAAAGTCTCAAATATTCTATAACATGGCTTTCTCAACCTTTCTTCTGCTTCCACAGCATTTGAGAGACTGGGAGAGACAGATTGGAGGATAAAAGAAAAAAAGTTTTCAAAATATACAAAGTCAAGTAATTGGAAAGTTCTGTGCCTACCCCACCATTCTCCTCAACCCACTTATCCATAAAAACAGTTCTAAACACACGTCAATCCTTGCCTCCTAAAATCTGAAAGCAAAACCCCTCAGAAATCATTATCAGTTAGCTAACTAGAAGTAGGTACTTTTTACTAGGGAAAGCTGAGGGAAAAATGAGATTTAAAATCAAATCCATTGGGGCGCCTGGGTGGCTCAGTCAGTTTAGCGTTTGACTTCGACACAGGTCATGATCTCACGGTCAGTGAGTTCGAGCCCCGCATCAGGCTCTGCGTCGACAGCTCAGAGCCTGGAGCCTGCTTCGGATTCTGTGTCTCCCTCTCTCTCTCTGCCCCACCCCTGTTTGTGCTCTGTCTCTGAAAAATAAATAAACGTTGGGGCACCTGGGTGGCTCAGTTGGTTAAGCATCCGACTTCGGCTCAGGTCATGATCTCGCCATTCACGAGTTTGAGCCCCGCATCGGGCTCTGTGCTGACAGCTCAGAGCCTGGAGCCTGCTTCAGTCTGTGTCTCCCTCTCTCTCTGCCCCTCCCCTGCTCACACTCTGTCTCTCAAAAATAAATAAATGTTGGGGCACCTGGGTGGCTCAGTTGGTTAAGCATCCGACTTCAGCTCAGGTCATGATCTCGCCATTCACGAGTTTGAGCCCTGTGTCAGGCTCTGTGCTGACATTTCAGAGCCTGGAGCCTGCTTCAGATTCTGTGTCTCCCTTTCTCTCTGCCCCTCCCTGCTCACACTAAGTCTCTCAAAAATGAATAAACTTTAAAAAAAAATTGTTTTAATGAATAAGCATTTTTTTAAAAAGTACAAAATGATACAACCACTTTGAAAAACTTTGTGGTAATACCTTATAGAAAGTTAAACATTTTTTTTCAGTAATCTCTTTGCCCAACGTGGGGCTTACAACCTTGAGATCAAGAGCTGCATGCTCTACTGACTGAGCCAGCCAGGAACCCCAGGTTAAACATATTTACCATATAACCAGCAATCACACTCCTAGGTACTTAAGAGAGAAATTAAAACATTATGACAACAAAAGACTTGAAAATGAATGTTAATAGAAGCTTTATTCATAATGACCATAAACTGGAAACCCAAATGTCCAATTACTGGAAAATGCATGAATTGTGTTAAATCCATACAATGGACTATTTATTACTTAGAAATGAATTAGTGAAATACACAATAACACAGATTAATCTAAAAAGCTATGTACTAAGTGAAGGGAGCCACACACAAAATGCTATACTATATGAGTCTATGTATAATGAACTTCTAGAAAAAGTAAAACTACAGTAACAGAAAGCAGATCACTGACTACCAAGAGTCGACGGCAGGGGAAGAGAACTGACTACTGCTACAAACTGAATGTGTGTCCCCCAGATTCATATGTTGAAGCCCTAATCCCCAATGTGATGGTATTTGGAGGTAGGGCCTGTTGGGGGGATAATAATGTCTCTGGGGCGAAGCCCTCGTGTATGGGATTAGAAAGAGACTTGAGAGAGACGACCTCTTTCTCCACCGTGTGAGGACACACAAGAGAGCCATCTGCAAACCAGAGAAGAGGACTCAAACCAAATCTGCTGGCACCTTGATCTTGGGCTTCCCAGCCTCCATAACTGAAAAATAAATGTCTGTTTAAGCCGCCCCGTCTATGCTAATTTGTTATAGCAGCCCAAGTTAAGACAACTATAATGGGGTATAAGGGGACGTTTTCAGATGATGGAAATGTTCTCTATCATGACTGTGGTGGTGGTGGTGGTGGTGGTTACAAAACTACGTTCATGAAAACTCATCAAAGGTACTCAAAACTCAGTGAATGTTATGTAAATAATTTCAGTATGGCAGATTTTGAAAAAAATCACATGCAGCTATTCCCCTTAGCACTTTCATTTATTAAATGAGAGGATAAAGCAATACAACCAATTTATTAATCATTTTCCAGAACAAAAATATTCTAATTAGTACTGTCCCCATCAAGGAGTATTGCCCATGAAGGTTATACTCCAATGTGATGAAAAATTAGAGCTGTCCATCAATTCTGACACTGCTCAAATTCAATTTAAAATGTTTTCTCTTGACCTGAATTCAGGACTTGGAAAATATAATTTTGAGTTTCTCCAATGGTGAAAAAATGTACTCCATTGAACATGAATTCCTGTGAATCCACGACCTCATCGAGCCAAAGTATTTTGGTTAGAAAACAAAAAGGTATTAGCAAGTTACTAATACTTATTTTCTTAAAGAACTCAAGACAGCTGTTCATATTAGAGCTTTTTTTTTACAAGTATTTTAAGCATCAAGAGATTATGCATATGCTTTCTAGAATATATATGTCAAGACACATGAGGACATTCAAGTTCTAGTACATATGCCTAAAAATTAGCTTCAATACTTAACACTAAATCTAATAGATCACTCACAGGGGCTTTAGAGATTACGCAGCCAAATTCAGTCATTTGACAGATAAGGAAAACACAGGACTACACTTCTGTTTGCAAGGAGAATTGGGCCAGGTCTTATTTAGTGTTTTCCTCTCCAACAGTGCTTCTCAAACTTCGAACATGCATATGAATCACTTGGGGATCTTGTTAAAATGCATATTCTGATTCAGTAAATCTGGAGTGGAGCCTGAAACTGCACATTTCTAACTCCAAAGTGATACCAACACTGCTGGTCTCGGAGTCTAACAGAGTACCAAGGATCACCATATTTTACAGGTGTTGAGTTCAGAAACTAATTTTATTTTGTAGTTTCTACTGATGTCAAAGTTTTCACAGAAGAAGAAAATTTTTCAAGCTAAACTATAATCCTGTATTCTTCCTGGGAGACAGCTAATATTCTGATGTAACTAACCACTCCAGCCTAGCCACTGAGGATTCTAGATACAGTGGAAAAAAGGGCAGTGAACATAGACATCCCTACTTTAAAAATGTAAGTGCAGAAAATGTTTTAATATGTTGACATGATATATAGCTGGGGTTGAAAATTATTGGTCTGGAGCCATCATCGGTCACCTGGGTGAGCTTTTTTTAAACAGTGGTGGGATTCCCTCCCTCTCCCCCAGATGGATGCAGCCCAGAATAAGACTGCTGACACAAACTTGGACTTCATTAATATCGTTTTTTTGAAAAAGAGAAGCAGCTATTAAGCAGTCAGGTCCTACAAGAAAACGTTTTAACTATTTGCTCCTATAAAACAGCATTATTAAGAACTCACAAAGTCATTAAACTTCTCTCACATAAAACAGGACCTACAATGCAAATTGCAAAACTAAAAACTTCAAATTGGATTCCAGAAGATCTATTAACAATTTCAGATATCAGATACTTTCCCACATTAGCTTTGCCCCTTTTGCCAATCATTTTGGTAAAATTACTTTTAAAGAGTATCTAATGTAATTTATCTCGTTCCTTAATTACTGTCAAATCAGCAGATAAACAAAAGCTGTTTTCTTAGAAGATTCATATATTATTTTCCACTTGAAAATTACTGTTTCCACAGTAACCAGCACTGATGTCACAGAATTTTTGCTGTTCCCATTTAAAGAATACTGAAGCATAAAAATGTTTTTATGAATTTATCTAGATTAACAAAAATGTAAAACAGACTACAAACATATAAATGCGAGGTCTTTTTCCCAAAGCTTATAACCAAATATTAAGCAGTTCTCAAAGAATACACTTAAATGTAAGTGTACTTTGAGATAAGAGAAACATTTTTCAACTGAAGTTAATTTAAATTAAATATTTTAAATGAGGTTGCAGTGTATGAAGTCAATTTTGTTAGCTAGTTAAGAGATGCTAGAATAAATAATGGCTCGGGGGACTCTAAGCAACAACATAGAAATTAGGAAAAATTCTATTTAGGTTCTACAACCTAAAGTCTTCACTAAGGTTTTTCTAGATTTTCTTCTAAAGTGTGGTGGAAAATCTCACCCAAGTCACCCCAAGGGTCTTGCATCTGCTCTTAAGTTTTGGGGGGAGGGGGGGTATACACTTTTGTCCTGTGGTCCCAGTTGTTAAAGAATTAAAGTACACAATCCTGAAAAAAAAAATGTTTAACGAAGTTATTTATATGCTAGAGGAATTCCTACACATACGCACAGGAAGAGAAAAACCAAGTTTGTTGTTCACTGAAGTACTGTTTGAAATTGCAAAAAAATTTTTTGAAACAATCTAAATATTCATAGATAAATAAACCATGAAATAGAAAACTAAAGTTAATGAATAAGATATATGTGTATACATAGATAAACTTCAAAACCAATGTCAAATTAAAAAATCAAGTCAAACCACAAGTACATACTTTAAGCAACTTACTAAAATTTTTTTAATACAGCACGATACTGTATACTGTTTAAAAATACATATATGTCATAGGACTATTAAAAAAAAAACAGAAAATATGTATACCAACTTCAAGATAAGTGTGTGTCTGTGGAGGGAAGGAAGAAACGAAGGAAGGTTGCTTAACGGACAGGGCCACCCAGGTGCCCCAAGCGTCAAACTCTTGATCTCAGCTCAGGTCATGATCTCAAGGTTCCTGAGTTCAAGCCCCACATAGGGCTCTGTGCTGACAGCACAGAGCTTGTTTGGAATTCTCCCTCTGCCCCTACTCCACTCATGCTCTTTCTCTCAAAATAAACTTAAAAAAGATTTTTGTTTAAATAAAAATAAATAAAACTAAAAAGGGGGGCACCTGGGTGGCTCAGTTGGTTAAGCATCCGACTTCAGCTCAGGTCATGATCTCACGTTTTGTTGAGTTCGAGCCCCTCTTCAGGCTCTGTGCTGACAGCTCAGAGCCTGGAGCCTGCTTCGGATTCTGTGTCTCCCTCTCTCTCTGGCCTCCCCTGCTCACATTCTGTCTGTCTCTCTCTTTTTAAAAATGATTCAAAACAAATAGTGCATATACTATGCATTAGATCTAGGCAATGAGCACTTTGACATCTATAATATTTTTCTATAACTTTAAAAAAAATTTTTATTTGTGAGAGAGAGAGAGAGAGAGAGAGAGAACGCGAGCGAGCAAGTGGGGAATAGGAGCAGGGGGAGAATCTCAAGCAGGCTCCATCGGATGCGAGGCTCAGTCCCACAATGCTGGGATCATGACCTAAGCAGGAATCAAGAGTTAGACACCCAACCGATTGAGCCACCCAGGGACCCGTCTATCATTTTTATAAGTTTGAAATAGGTTACACTTGTTTTTAATGAAGTATTTTACGTTACTTCAGAATTTACTTCCACAGAAAAAGGAACTTATATTTATCGAATGACTGACTTTAGGCCAGGCACTGTGACAGGAATCCTCTCAACAGCCCAGAGACTTAGGAATTATCCCCATTTCAGAGAGAAGAAATGTGGACAAAGAAGTTGGGGTTTGGGGGGCTTTTTTGAGTAGGCTCCACACTGGGAAGTTATTTATATGCTAGAGGAATTCTTACACATATGTGCAGGAAGAGAAAAACAAGGTTTCTGAAGTACTGTTTGAAATTGCAAAAAAAAAATTTTGAAACAATCTAAATATTCATAGATAAATAAACCATGAAATAGAAAACTGAAATTAATGAATAAGATATAAGTGTGTATACATGGATAAACTTCAAAACCAATATCAAATGAACTCACAACCCTGAAATCAAGACCTGAGGTGAGATCAGGAGTTGGACGCCTGAACCACCCAGGTGCCCCTGGACAAAGTTTTTTAAAAAGAAGTTCTTCAAGATTCTATAGGTAAAAAGCAATGTATGCACTGAGACTTCTATCTAGGTCTTCAATTAAGTCCATGCTGTTTCCTCTATACCAAACTGCCTTTCAATGTTATAGGATAATTCTTATAAAAGTCATTATTCCCATTGATGTACAGCCATAGAAAGGACACTCAAAACAGTCCATATTTTTAAATGTTTATCACTTAAAACAAATCCCTGATATCAGTTCATCTATTCTCAGGAGTAAAAAATGACAAGTACAGATTATGTGTGGGTTTAAAGGGTCTGATTTTGTTTGGGAGAGGTGGACTTATATATATATCTAATATTTGAAGTTTCTAGATCCTTAAAGTTCTAGATTAGACTGGAGTTTTGGACAAAAATAACAGAGTAACCAAAATAATCAAAACACAAATAAGTGCAAAAGAACAGATAAACATAAGTCTTCCTTGACAGATCAACAGGGAAAAAAGCGGGCACCTGGGTGGCTCAGTCGGTTGAACATCCAACTTCACCTCAGGTCATGATCTCCTAGTTTGTGAGTTCAAGCCCCGTGTCAGGCTCTGTGCTGACAGCTCAGAGCCCGGAGCCTGCTTCAGATTCTGTCTCCCTCTCTCTCTCTCTCTCTCTCTCTCTCTGCCCCTCCCCTGCTCACACTCTGTCTCGCTCTCCTTCAAAAATAAACATACATTAAAAATTAAAAAAAAAACGGGGAAAAAAACTGCTACAGTCCATCTGTAATTTAATTATATATGAGTCTGAGTTACACTGACAATATTTAATTAGCCAAAGCTACACCATATAACAATTAGTCCCATGTACACCAAAGCTTAAGAACCACGTGGGTGGCCTGTTTGGAATACAGACTCTTGGATCTCACGTCCAGAGTTGATTAAGCTGATCAGGTGCGGGGTCCAGGAATCTACATTTGTAAACAGCAGCCCCACTAACAACCACCAATTCTAATTGGACAGGAGGTTAACGGATTAGAAGTGGGAGTGCATTAAGTCTTTATTCCTTCAACAAATATTCACTGAACACCTACAACAGGGTTCTAAGAACTGTAAGATTCGCTAGTGAACAAAATTAAAAAAAAATCCTGCCCTTAGTTTATTACATCCTAAAGATAAAGAAATAGAAAACAAATATATGACATCAGCTGTTAGTAAGTACTACAAAGAAAAATAAAGCAGGTTAAGGGAAACAGAAACAGGGGTTGCTATTTCATAAAAGAGTGATCAAATGCATCTCTAATAAGGAAACATATGAGCAAAGAATTGAATGAAATGGATATCTGAGAAAAGAGATAAAAACATTATTAATAACTTTCTTGCTCTCTGAAGTAATTTAATGTAAAAGTAACTATTTTAGGTGTACCTTTTACTATACACAGAGGAAAATACTTAACAGTGTCTACTCTGGATTCATAAGTACATAATATCTCTTTAATCCTCAAAATCACTTTGTTGGGTAAGCTATGAGTTTCCTTGTTTGTATAAAGGAGGACATTGAGGCTCAGATTAAGCAATTTGCAAGGACATGTATTTCCTAAGTAATCAAATCTGGATGCACACTCAGGTCTTCATCAAATTCATCATCTTCCAACTATGCCAAATGAGTATGTTTGCTGAATAAACTCAGAGCTGAATTCTTACGTGCTCAAGATTTCTAGAAAGCTGAAAAAAAGTTACCAAAAATATAATTTGTTTAAAAAAATACAAGAGGGGTTTATTTCTCATGTTTATTAACAAATCCTGGTATACAGCTATTTTTCCCTTTTCCCAAAAATTTCCTTCTCAAAATTTAATCATTTAGACAGTCAACACATCATTTATACCATTCCCCAACATTTGGGAAACAATTTTTTTTCTTCATAAGCTTTCTAGAAGGGCAAGTTTTAAATTGCAGATTTTTAAAATATGAGATGTAGGGGCACCTGGGTGGCTGAGTCGGTTAAGCATTCGACTCTCCATTTTGGCCCAAGTCATGATTTCATGGTGCATGAGTTCGAACACTGCATCAGGTTCCACACTGATGGTGCAGAGCCTGCTTGTGATTCTCTTTCCCTCTCTCTCGTGCGCTCGCTCTCTCTGCCCCTTCAGCGCGCACGCTCTCAAAATTACTAAACTTTTTTAAAAATTTTTTTAAACAAAATAAAATATGAGATGCAATAAAACCGTATTTGCCAATCTTTGGTAAGACATGCATATATAGTTACATGTAAATAAATATGTAATTCATTGTTTCATATGGTACACCTATACAATGTGTCATGAATAACTGAAGAAGGTCCCCCACACTACCTACTTCAAGCTCATAGTAATCAGAGAGCAAGGCATTATACTCGATACTTGAGAAATACTACACTTGAGAAATACTATTTGCTGATAATGGTCCTTACTCTCAAAGCTGCAACACAAATAAGTGCAAAAGAACAGCATAAAGAAAGCACCATGTCAGATGATTTAAACTAGTGTTATCAATGAAGACATCCTGGAGAAGGCTGCATCTCTCTGAGCCCTGAAAAGCAGATTAAGGCTAACCTTAAAAGTTTAGGGTAAGAATACTGGGCATTATCCTGAGAGCCATGGAAAATTTTGAAGCAGAGGAGTGATAGGATCCAAGCTGTGTTGCAGAGATAAACTAAAAGTGATGAGTGAGTAAGAAGTATAATGAGAACCTAAAATCAGGGAAATCAGATATTAAGCAACTACAAGAGCCGGCATACAAGGTGAGAAGCCCAAAGTTAGACGGTGACAGTAACAATGGAAAGCAATGAATACAAGAGCTAGTCAGTTCTTCAACATCCTTCTCTGAACTAGGCAACCAATAACACTAAATCATTCCATATTTTTATAAGGAACATACTCTTTTCTTATAAGCCTTTATAAAACAATGGTGCACTAAATTTCCATTTCCAAAAGTAATTTTCGTACAGTTACTCTAAGGTTTTCTTTCTAACACAGGGATCAGGAATCCATCAAAACCAGAGTAGGTTTCCTTAACTCAGGCAAACAGTTTAATCTGGCCCCAAAATTAACTCAATAGTCAGTTAAGAGATATTAAATCCATAGAAAAGCTTATGAAATTTGGGATAACCAGTTAGCAAAGGAGTCATTAAAATACACACACACGGACCCACGCTTAAATTTAGGATAAGGTTTTTATGACAAATCTCAAATAAGTATCTGCCAAGACTCTGGAAATAAGATGCTACATTCCATTTTGCCACAACTCTCTACCTCAGATGGCTCATTCTAGCAGCAGTTAACAAAAACAAAAGTATACACTCAAATCCCAAACAGGCAAATTCCTAAGAGAACAGCTATAAAAAGTAAGTAATAGGGCCAAAACAGACAAACATCCTTCTAAGTAAATAAATGTGACTAATTTGAAAAAACAAAATTTGATAAGAAAGCCAGAGGTTCTCACTAGACTGTCCTTTCATCCTTTCTCTAATTTCCCAACTTTTAGAGTACGTATCAGGATTCCTTGTGGTAGATAAATACGCATGCTCAAAAATAGGGGTGGGGAGTAGGGTGCCTGGATGGCTCGGTCGGTTAAGGATCTGACTCTTGATTTTGGTCCAGGATCTCAGAATTCGGGAGATCAAGCCCCGCATTGGGATTTCTGCTGTCAACACAAAGCCTGCTTGGGATTCTCTCTCTTCCTCTCTCTCTCTGCCCCTCCCCAGCTCACACGTGCTGCACGCTCTCTCAAAAAATACACAAAAATAAATAATAAAAAAAATAGGGGTGGGGGAACGTATCTCAATAATTTTTAAGAAGTCACATTTAGGGCTATTCAGACAGTTTTTCCAGATTATTCAGTTAGTTAAATCAATTCTTTGCTCAACTTGGCTATAAAAACAGCCCATAGTCTCTCTCTCTCTCTTTAATGTTTGTTTATTTTTGAGAGAGACAGAGCGCAAGCAGGGGAGGGGCATAGAGAGAGGGAGACACAGAATCTGAAGCAGGCTCCAGGCTCTGAGCTGTCAGCACAGAGACCAACGTGGGGCTTGAACTCACAAACCATGAGATCATGACCTGAGCTGATGTCAGACACTTAACCGACTGAGCCACCCAGGAGTTCCGTATTCTTTTTTTATTACACATGCTCTGACACCATTTGATCTTTCAGCTACCACTATCTAATAGCTTTTAAATACTTTTTAAGCATCCCTTTTAGAAAAACTCTTAGAAAGAATAGAATAGAAAGTGCTTAAACTATTTTGTAAAAAAAAAAAAAAAACTTACCATACTGCCTATCTTCAAACGAGTGGGATATCCTACACTATGCCTCCTAAGCCTCACTCATTCCTCAAGGCCTGACAAAGCCCACCCTCACACACAGTTCCTACTTCTGAAATTATAAACTTAATGATAAACTTCACTCACAAATATGCATAAGGTCTATCTGATCTCCCAGCTATGTGAAAGCTTAGAAGAGGGATCTGTTCTACACTTTTCCACACTGGTACTCATTACACACAACCGAAAAGCCCTTTCAAAAGGTAGGTGTCCAATATGTCAACTGACAACATCAAGGGGAAAAAGCTAGTTCTCTGTCTAAAAATGGTCTTCTATCAGCCTGCCCTACTCCCCCTCTTTACTCCCCAAAGAAAAGGAATCCCAGCCCCTTCAGGTTCTCCTTCACCCTGATAGTGATAACTTTCTTGGTACACTCAATATATGCCAAGTGCTTTTAAGACATGATCTTCATCTTAAAACTTCCAAAGTAGGTTGTTTTACTTAAGGAAGCTGAAGCTTGGTGGTGGGACAATCTGAACGCAGCTCCTAAGCAAGGACCTTCTACTACACTCCTGGGCACCGAAACAGATGCCCATACTCTGCCTTTAAAGAGTCAGGAAAAAGCAAGATCTCAGGAAGAATTCAAAACAGTGGAAGGAAGAAAGGAAGGAAGGAAGGACGGAAGGAAGGAAGGAAGGAAAAAAGAAAAAAAAGGAAAGGAAAGGAAACCCTCTGTAGCATACGTAAAGATTCAGAAGAGACTTGCTTAAGAAAAGCACTCATATGGAACCATTTATAATGTTTTTTAAAAAAACACCCTATTCGCCAAAACCCCCCACAAAATTAAAAAGCAAATATGAAAAAGAATTTCTTATACACAAAAGGACTTTTACAAAATAGTAACACTGAGATGGTCCAAGATTACAAAAATGCAATTAATAAAAAGAATTCACTTGGTTACCATATTAAAATTTTCATATCAACTGTAATCAAAGAGATGCAAATGCAACAGGAAGGTCCTCATTTTTACCTATGTGTTGGCGTTCATTTTTAAATAACACCCACCCGTGATCAACAGGGTTTTTAAACAAGTACAAACCTAACCCAAATGAACACAGAATATACGGGAACAACCTTTCCAAATCATTTGCTGACGTGTCTTCCATCTTGAAAACGTATAGGTGATTTGACCCCACCAACTTTTAAAACCTTATCCTAAAGGTCAAGAGTTATCTACAAAGATGTTTAGCCAGTATTATTCACAAAAATATCCCCATTTTTAATGCCATTTTAAAAATCATGTTGTAAAGATTATTTAATCATAGAGGGAAACACAACATGGAGTGAAAAAGTAAATTACAAAATTACAGTAAGATCCCGATTTAGGAAAAATTGAATTATGCATTAAAAAAGGATATATACTAAAAGATGTACACAAAATGTTAGCAGTGCTTACTGATGTACAAATGTTGGGATTCAGGGCTGATGGCCAAGAAAGAGTCTTAAGATGTCTTCAGTGCAAAAAGGTGATTTTATTAAAGCACAGGAACAGGACCTGTGGGCAGAAAGAGCTGCACTAGGGTTGTGACGGATGACTGACTGATTATATACCTTCAGGTTGGGAGGGGGTTTAGGGACAGTGCAAGTCTCTAAGGAATTTTGGAAACAAGGTTTCCAGGACCTTAAGGGGGCTAGCTATTGTTAGGAAAAGTTCATTTATTACTGTCTAATAAAACCTGAGTCATGAGACCCTTAAGATGTATATCAGTGGACCATATACTTGGAGGATGATTGCTAACATGTATTTGGGAGGTAGAGATAAAAGAAGTTTCCAAAGGAGTTTTTATATTTAAAGTAGACTTACAGGATCCTTGAGGTCGGGATAAAGTTCAGCTAAGATTGCATTTTGCCCTTAAGCAAAGTGTCATCATCGAGTTGAGTTCCTATAGCAATGTCACTTTCCCCGTCTCAAAGACTTGTCAATGGGCTATAAGTAGCAAGGAAATTTAATTTTTTCTTTTGCCTTGGTTTCCTATGTCACTTGCCACTAGTTGGTATGATTTTTACTTTCATCTTTTTTATTTTATTTATATTTTCCAAAGTGACTACAAAGATTTACTACTTTTGAAATTAAAAAAAATTTAAACTTTTACAAGGTATAAATTATCTATGACTTGTATTAGATTAAAAGCCATGATCACAAGCTCTGATCAATCACAAGTTCAGCTGTAATTTAAAGGCAGTACATTTCTATCTTAATATCTAATTGTAAGACATTTGGCATCAACATTGTTCAACCTTTCTGAGAACTTCTGGCTTACACTTCAGAATTTGATAAACAATGTCCCAAGGCCACTGCCATTCTCCTGCAATAAAAAGCCTCTCAACTCTAAACAAAATTCCCACAGTTCATATTGACATATTTTAAAATTAAAGGGCTGATGAAAAGAAAAGAATGATTTCTGAAGATGTGATTAACAAAGGTCTTCAAAAAAAATCTCAGAAGAAGGGTGATTTTGTGTCCAAGTTTCTCTACAAATTACTTCAAAAAATCAACCCCCCATCCTGATAAAAGTGAAGGTAATCCAACTTTTAATATCTCATAAACCCATTCATTCAAATAGGAAATGAGTAGCTCATTTAGCATGCCAATTTCACCCCCTTTAAAAAGTTTCTTTATAGAAGGCTTTTAAAGTTTCTAAAGTGCCTTCACAGACTATTTGACAATCAAAAAAAAAAAAAAAGACCTGTAAATTTGCTTAAGTTTGCTAGGTCAGATATTACCTACAAGAAAGGAAAAAATGTTATTATAGAGCTTGCATTAAAACCTAACCCTCGATTCTAAATCCATTCTGATGATCATAAGAAGTTTATAGAATTCAAAAGTAAGTCGTTGGTTAAAATAATATGTCCTAAGCACTATCCATGACTGTACTATAAATGATTACATATGGGGGGGAGGGGCTTTTAATGGAATTCACAATTTGTATAATTTCAAGTCAATCATTCTTGAGGCATTCTTGGGAATAATATACCCGTTAGATTCTACATTTACTGTCTGAAAAGCCAATGCACTCTACACGGAAATTGCCATGACCTTAACTAAGAAATTACTTCATATTGAATCCTGTAATTGAAATAAACAATTTCAGAAGACTATTTGCCATATGATTAATAGATTCTCTAAAATGCAAGTTTATTAAAATGAAGACAGCTGAGAGTATGAATGGATATTTTTATCTTATAAAAACTGAACAAAGGTTTTTTCAAGTCACCTGTTTTGAAACTTAACTTTTAGTTCAGAGTCTCATCTTAAATAACCACACATTATAGAAATAACTACCATCAACAGAATGTTTGCCACTGGCATAAGCACAGTTATCACATTTAATACTTGCAATACCCCTAATCATGAACACGTTATCAGCATTTTAGAGATAACGTTAAAAATTTACCCTCTACCTTACCTCAAAATAAACCACACTGCAGTGAAAAAAAAATTGGAAGCGACTGATTGCAAATATACACATGTATATATAATAGTATAGTCAAATTGACACATTCTTACATATACATTACTGTCTCTTACACACAGCTTTACAATTTACAGAACACTTGTACCTATCATCTCATTTGTTCCCACAACAGCCCTATTATGGAATTATTATCACTGCTATATGTGAGGGGCTTCAAGGCTCAGAGTTTAAGTGAAGTCACTCAGCTTTTGACTCCTCATTCTTTCCCACTGCACTATCTTCCTTCTCTATAATTAAAGAAACATTACTCCGCCCCAGGTATAATGCAATAAAAAGATGAAATGTACTACAGATCCTTGATAAGCTCTTTCGTAAGTTACACAGTTCACCAACAACTTATTAGTTACTTGTTAGTTTGACGCCAGTCACAGAAATATAATGTGTATGAATAATTTCTATTAAGATGGTACATTATTCCAAGAATCCCCTAGATCCTTCTTGTACTGGTCAGAAAACTAAACCCCAAATTGTTCAAGAGTGCATACTATCTCCTTGGGAGAACAGAGAACGTATAAATTAGTCTTTCACGACTTAACAATTGCTTCTAATAGATATCATCTGCCCATAAAACCGCCTACTTACAGCCATTTATCCCACAGCAGATAGTGAGGGTGGCTACTCAAATACATATTTTACAAAAATCTACCTAAGTTTAGCATATATGTGTACACCTAAACACAGAGATAGGATTACCAATAACTTGAAAAATCATTTGTAAAATACTTATCTTGGCTTTGCACTTCTGAATACTTTGTACTTCTCAATGTACTTAATAAGCAAAATTGTTCTACTTCATGAATTCTACTTCTTTCTACGACATCTACCTTTTTCCCCCTTTTCTTCTTTAAAAATCTCCCACTCCACTTAGTGACTTGCTCTATCGTTACTCGTTAACTGTCCCAGCTGCTCATTAATTAGTATGATTTCAGACATCATTCAACTGTTTTACCCTGGCATTTCTAATTGTCTGTGATAATTTTCAATGAAGAAAGGCCCCTACTCTCCTCCAAGTCCACAGGGGTAAGAGTGCCTCTGAGTAGTTTCTGTGACTGTGGCCAAATCAAACTCACTCCCTGCAATGGGATTCCCTCAAAGGCAGATTTTAAGACAGGAAAAAAAATCAAAGCAAGATGTTTAAAGCGCTTTAAAAAAACATCAAGGGTTATCCTATTGCCACTATCCTATTGCCACCATATTTTCAGATTGGTGGGGTTTTTTCGTCTACTCATTTTTAAAGCTATAGAGAAAGCCCTCATCCATTCTTCTGTACTAGAGGTGATAGGGAACAGTAAAGGATAGGAAGAAACTTAACATGGGTAATGAATTCATTGGGGGATCAAGTTCAGCAACTCAATATTCACACCTATCTTCCTTAGGTTAAAAATGCCCAAGAAAGTAACATACCTGGATTTTAAAACCCTAAAATGGGTTACACAGAATACCATTACATTTTTTAAAAAGAAAAAAAAGTGTTTCCCTGCAGCCACCCCAGAGAAAACTTCTTCTGTAAAGCAATAAATCACCATTACAAAAAAATTTGACTTCCACTCCCATTCCTTACATTTCTGTTTCATAACTTTGAGACCCTGCCAAAAGGCTTTGCTCACAATTGTGTCAAACAAGTATTTGAAATAAGCATAAACAATTTTTTAATGCATCTTGCTAAGATGTCTCACAATTTTATTTTTTTTTAATTTTTTTAACATTTATTCATTTTTGAGAGACAGAGAGACGTGAGCGGGAGACACAGAATCTGAAGCAGGCTCCAAACTCTGAGCTGTCAGCACAGGGCCGGACCTGGGGTTCGAACCCATGAACCGTGAGATCACGACCTGAACTGAAGTGGGACACTTAACCGACTGAGCCACCCAGGCGCCCCTCTGGCAATTTTAAAAATACGTCTTGAACTCCAGCATGGAACAAGGTGACAGTTTTCCAGGTACTTTAAACAAGTGTTTAATATCAGGTGGAAAAACCACAATTTTGGAAAAGGTCTAACAATTTCAAGAAAGTTACTTTCACTTGTGAATATTCAAAAACTTTATTCTAAAGTTAAAACACAGTGGGGCAAACTAAAATCAAATTCCAAAATGGATGCACTTGACTCAAGGCCAGAATCTCACTTTAACTCACGGTTTATTTTCCCTATAATAAATACCTCTTAACTGTAAGGCAGATCTTTCTTCACCAAATAAAGAATTTCCAGGAGTTTTGAAACACCTTACTAAAGAGATTTAATCACATCCACAGATTCCTATCATCCCACAAAGCCATTAAAATACAAGAGTACATAAGTGCTTTATAAAGATCCTACATTCCTAAAGAGAGTAAGCATTTCTCTTAAGCACCTTCCTAAGACTAAACTACTAGAGTGGCACCTGACTCACCCCAACTCAGTTCAACTTTACTTATTCAGAAAGCAGAGGGAGACAAAGAGTTGCTTCTATAAAGTCAAAAATAGATGAGTCCCTACTCATTCACAGCCTGTCTGCACTGACTTTAAACACAAATCTTAAGAAGTTTTCTTTGAATTTTAATGTAGTATTGAGTGACTTCAGAGCAAATTAGCAGGTTTTAGGCAGTCATCTGATAGGTATGGTTATCAAGTGAAGGACTCCCTCCGGATTAGGGAAAAACACACACAAAAAAACCTGAGTAGCAGACAGAATGTTTAATAAATTGTGAGCCTTGTTTATCAACTCTTAAGGATCACACTCTTCTCAACGTACCACAAAATAAAAACGATGTTCATTACCATGGCTAAGTCATAAAGTTATGCTTCTCCTAATAAGGCAAGTACATAAAATACTCTGAAACTACACCTAAAAGAGTTACCTTAAAATATATATTTAAAAAAAGCACAAGAGCGCGCACGCGCGCGCGCACACACACACACACACACACACTACACCTCCCTAGGGTCCAAAAGATCTAAATTAACCAATCCATCAGCATTCCAAAACTATTTCAGAATTCCAACTAGAAGAGATCTAAAGCAAAACCTCTCTTCTCTGGTTCCATTTTTTTTTTTTCTATATAAACAGTTCTGTCAAGTCCTTTTGTTGGCAGGCAATAATAAAATAAGCCTTATTTCCCGTTCTTTATCCCGTATCAAAACTCTAAAGTTCATCACCACCTCTGACATATGGTCAACACGTCCAAAGGTTACTATGAACGATGAAATACATAGTTCACATAAATTTTTCTAATAAAGTGTGCCTTCCTGGATAACAACTTATCAAAATGTTTTACATCTCATCTCACTAAACCTTTATCAGACTGTGGAAAGAGGAATTTGAAGAACACAAGTTCACATTTAGTGTAGTTTATAAACTCTTCTCTGTGCCACGGCCGTACTTCCCTAACCGTAAGCTTTTACTATTTAGAAGCACCTGAAAAACTTTATGCCTTTAAGTACTATCGAAATTCTCAATCAGGACTTCATGCATTCGGTTCACACCGCAGCAAAAGATCAAATGCTGAACTCCTAAAAATAGGGGTGTTAGCAGAGGGACACACAACACTCCGCTGCCAAAGCAAATGCGTCTTGAAGGGGGCAGGGGCGCTCCTGGTACACGTACAGTAGGAGCTCACATTCAGCAAAACCGGGGAGCGAAGGATCAGGTGACTTCACACCACAGACCTTTCAGTCTGATCGGGCCTTACTCTCTCGTCTGAGTGACTAGTAAACGGCTCACAAGCCTAGTTTAACAACTAAATCTGGACTTGCATCCTAGCCACGCGCAACCGGCGGGAATGCGTTCGGGGGCCGAGGAGCCCCAGAACGCGAGCCCCGGGGCACAGCCCCGGCCTGCGGACTGCGGCTCCCTCCTGGAAGGGTGTCTGGAGAGCTTTTCGACCTGGCAGCGAGGTGTCCGCTCCCCCCGCGCACTCCGCGTCCTCCTCCATGGGGCTCATAAAGCCCTGGCCACTCAGTCCTCCCTTTCTGAGAGAGGGACAGAGAGGGCGGCGAGTGCCCGCCGGGAGACAGAGCGCCCTGCGGCGTCCGGAGCTCTCCAGCACCCGGCCCCTGCGCCGCCGACTTCCCCGCGCCCCTGCTCTGCGGCCCCGGCTCAAGGCCGCCCCCTCAGGTCGGGGCGGACGCGGCGGCAGCCACGCGGCGGGCGGGCAGGGGGCCGGGCCGCCCGGGCGCAGACGCGCGCGCAGCCCGTTCACCCGACAGCTGCGGGAGCCGCGGCCCGAGGGCCGCCCTTCCAGGCCGCGCGCCGCGGGAGCTCGGGGCGCGGCGGGGTCTAGGCCCGGCGGCCGCCAGACGCGACGGCGGGAAGAGAGCTAAGCCAGCCGCGGACGACGACCCCGTCGCCTGCGGCCAGTGCCCGCGGGTCCGAGCGGCCCGCGCCCTCTCCCCATCGGGACCTGCGGCCTCCGCCCCGCCGGCACGTACCTAGGAAAGTCGTGGACGAGACGTGGTTAACCCCGGTGTTTGGGTCACTGGTCCGCCGCCGGCGCCGCAGCCCTTGGTGCGGCTGCTGCCTCCGCGCTGCCTCGTCCCCCTCCGCCATCTTGTACCGATTTAAAATTAACTCCCCACTGACGTCAAACGCCGCCGCCGCTTTATCAACCTCCCGGGAGCCGGCGGGGCGCTGGCGGGTCCTAGCGCCGCCAGCAGCCAGCGCCTCCTTGTCCTCCCCACGCCCTCCCGGGTCCCGCCCATCGGCGCCTTCGCTCCGCCCCCGCCCTGCCAAGCTCCCTGCCCGACTGTCCGCCTGTCCTTTGGCTTTCCCGGCCTTCCACTACTGGATGGGATTGGGCGGCGCCCCCACCGCGGTCGCCTGGCGTCCGCACCGCTGTGAGCTCAGTACCACACCCCCTTAGCGCTGGGCTGGTCTGTGTAAACGCAGAAGGATCTCCAGAGAACCAAGTCTCTCCTTCCCAGTTCAGTAACCCAATTCTTTTTACAGCTCTTCTTCGTAATCGTTCATCTTCATAATCGTTCACTCGTGCCCTGCACGTGAGGTTGCTTTCGCACGCCTTTCTTTCTCTTTTTTATCCGCCACCTTCTGTGGGGGATACCATCCTGCCTGCCCTCCTCCCAAGCTATTGCCCTGCCCTGCTTTTCCTCTTGATCTTTCCTCGCCCAGGTCCCTAATGTTGCTTCCCCTCCAGTGACCATCCTATGGTTTATTTGCAATAGCTCCTATCTGCTTATGAGACCCTCCCCCTTATCTTCTTGGCAGTGCATACCTTTTCCTGCTCCTAGTACCTTGCAGGGACAAGCCAGAAAGCACTGTCATCAGAAAATGAATTGTAGCCGGTCCTTTCCTAACTATGATGAAACCTTCTCGTGAGGATCCAGTGATATCCTGCAGAAAGTTCAGGTCACTTTTTAAAATAAATACCAGCCCGTGGATGCATCTGTGAAACACGGTCTCTTTTCTTTTGGATTTTTACCACATCACCAATGCATTAAAAATTCCTTTTCCTTGGTAAAGACGGGCGTCCAGGTGTCTGAATTGCTGTCTTGGCCAGGTCTTCTCAAAAGTCTCAAAATCATGGCCTTACATCCTGCATGATCTCTAGAAAAGCACTGGTGTCATGGAAGCTTCAGGATGCCATTTTAGAGGAGTTTTCATTGGATTGTCTGTTTATTCATCTGTTTTCTGTCTTTATGGAAAGGGATTTGGAGCTCCTCCTAGACTTCCTAACTCCCTGCATCCTGGTCCCCAGGGCAGCCTAAACTCCAAGCCATAAGCCTGGCTTGATGAAGGATTTCCTTTCATAATCTCCCTATGAGGCATCTATTTAATATTGCCAACAATCTGCTCTCTGCAAGGTATCATCTTGGAAGAAGATGCAAAGGTGAATATTTTTGCAGTCAAAGAATAAACTTTCCATTAGAGTTAGCAGTGAACTTAGTACGGAGTGCACCCCATCAGGGACCCCCAGGGAGTTAAGGCTGCACTCCTTGTAGTCAATTGACCTAACTGGTATCCTTTCCACGATCAGACACTATAGTAATCTCATAGACTGCTACTACAGTGTCCTGAACAGGTCCGCACAGCTCCTGACTTCAAGAAGTGTAGAGAAGCCAAATGCAAGTACAGTCGAGAGACTGAGCATTGTCCCACGGTCGCCTCATATCTTTGTGTGTTGAAAAATCCATTCTTTGTTTTCCCCAGTCAGCTATCCCTCTTCAGTTTCTCATCACAGTGAAACCTCAGTGTTACTACTGACTTCTCCCTTCCCCACCCTCCCTTCGAAACCAAGCAAGTGTGTGCAAAGTCAGTCCTGACTTCTAAATCTCTGTCCAGCCCTCCTCCTCTCCATCCCTTCAGACTCCCTCTTGATTCAGTGCTCATCATTTCCCACTACGCTGAGGTGCCTTATTGCTGGGGGCCCTTCTGTTGTGGGTCCTCCACACAGTCACTGGCTTAAGTTTTCTTCGACGCAAGTCTGGTGATGTGATTTCTCTGCTCAGGATAAAGTGCAAACTCTTCAGAATAGTTGAGAAGGCCTTTCATGATTTGGACCCTAACTACGTATCGAGCTGCATTTTTCACTACTCAGTCATTTATTCCTCATTTTTTTCATTTAACAAATGAATTCTAACACTGTTGTGTGTGCTGAACGACAAGTAATGAACAAGACAGACAAAATTGGTTTACTTAGGGTTTTTTTTTCCTTTCTACAGCCCACACAGACCCCTCCAGCACAAGAAAGTAAGCTGCAGAGGCTCAAAGATCTGTCTTATTCAGGGGTGCCTGACTGGCTCAGTGGTGGAATATATGACTCTTGATCTCAGTATCTTGAGTTCAAGTCCCATGCTGGGTGTAGAGATCACTTCAAAAAGATTCTGGTTCTACCACTGATTCACCTAATGTTTCAAAACCTCCAGGTCCTCATTTTTTATAACTAACTATAACAAAATTCTTAGGGATTCAAATCAGTGGGTTTCAGAGCATTTTCTTAACTGTTAAATAACTAACATTTATGAAATGTTTCCTGGTTTTCCAGGCACCCTTCAAAGTACTTTACATGTTAAGTCATTTAATCCTCAAAACAATCCTGAGAGGTATGTGCTGTGAATATTCTCATCTTCCAGTTAGAAAATACTAAAGTTCCAAGAGGTTTAAAATGTGCCTAAGTGGCAAGACTGGCATTAGAAGAAGCCTAGGCAATCCGGGTCCAGAGTTTCTGCTCATATCCACTGTGATAATGTTCATTTTACACACTGAATTCGTGGAGGGCAGAAGCCATAACTTATCCACAGCAGGTACATTGGGATTCTGCCTTCAGTTAGTGTAAATTGTATTAAAAGCTATGTCTTCCAAATAAACCACTCTAAAAATCTTTAAATCCGATTAGTAAATGGGCAAAACATGTCCACAGACAATTCGCAACAAAGGCATTATAAAAATGGACCTTAAACATGCAAGAAAATGTTCGGTTTCACTCATAATAAGAGAAACTCAAATTAAAACAACATTAAGACACCGTTTCTCACCCATCAGTTTGGCAAAAATTCAAAAGCTGATGATTACATCGTGTTGGCAAGGACATGGGGTAAAACAGGCACTCACACACGGCTTTCTCACTGAGAATGCAAAATGGTACAGCCCCCATGGAGAGGAATCTGGCATTGTCCAACAAACTTCATCTGCATTTACACTTTGACCTGCCAATCACACTTCTGGGCAATAACTCTGAAGGCACTACTCCAATAATACAAAAAAAAATACATTTGCACAAGGTTATTCACTGCAGGATTATTTGCAGTTGCAAAATATCAGAAATGAGATATCCAAGCATAGGCGATGAGTTAAATAAACTATGATAAGTACTCATAATGGGGTAATTGGTAGGTGTAAATAGAGAAGAGAGAGATCTCTATGAACTGATATGGGGTAATTCCCAAGAGATATTCTTACGTGAATAAATCAAACTGCAGAAGAACATCTGTAGTATGCTACCTTTTGTGTGACAGGGAGAAATAAGAGAACATGCGTGTATCCACTTATCTGTCCAAAAAGCAGCTCAGGAAGGCTTAACAGAAAACAATAGTTAGTTCCCTGAAAGGGGGGGTGGGTGGGGAATAAGGCAGAAGGAATACAAAATGGAATGATGCTTTTCTCACTATACTGTTTTAGATAGTGTTGACTGTTGAAAACATGTTTTACATGATCAAAAAATAAAATTAAATCAATAAGGATGGAAAGGGTTACTAAAACTGAAAGCAAACCAAATAAATTATTATAACAGTATTTAAATGAATAATATAGCCACACTAAAGAGGAGAAAAAGAAGAGCCAACGAATCCAAATACTTTACAAACATAGAATCGAACTGTAAACATTTCTCAGTCTTGGTCAGGGTAGTGGGGAGAACAGCGAACAAATCCTGAAGGCTTTTTAGTAAGGTTGTTTTTGTAGAGGGATGGGCAAAGCAATTCTGAATCTATTTTAGATGTATTATAGATCAGTAAATATATATATTTATATGATATATATAATATTGATATATATCATCGATCTATATAAATATATTTCTATAATATATAAGTGTATTTATATATGAATAAATATATGAACATATTTTAGCTGAATAATAGATGAGTAAATGTGTTGATATTGTTGTGAGCCAGGGTTCTCAATGGGGAAGAAGGGACATAAAATAACGAAAGGGGGAAAGCAAGGTGGATCCTATGGGATCGACTAAATTGGAGGTATTGATATGGACTGAACACTTATAAAAATGCATACATACATGTGTGTATGTAAGTGCAAATATGCATGTATATGTATATGCATGTGTACAGACTATATATGTGTATGTACACACATCTATTTCCTTTTTCTATCCACAGTAAATGCCTATAAGCAAAGACACCCAAGTAGCAATGACCATACCTAATGCCCAATCTTGGGCCTCTAATACCACTCCCTACTGAAAGGAAGCAGGAGTCCATAGAGAAACCACTGGTTTCAGAGCTAGAGCAGGATGGGTACAAGATGATACATGAGCATCATTTTTGTGGCAGAATAAGGAGATACTTAAAGGAAAAAAAAAAGGGGGCATGTCAAAAAGACACAGAAGGGGCTCCCACAGGCCAAATTTGAAACAATTTAAGGACCAAAACAATTAAGAACACCAGTGAATTATAGAAAATAGGGAAAATAAGAATCTTTGAGTCTATACCAATGACAGATTAGATAGGTAAATAGATGAGAGAGAGAGAGAGAGAGAGAGAGAGAGAGAGAGAGAGAAAGGGAAAACTCTTGTCTACAGTTGAATGCTGAGGGTGGACTGGTAAATGTGGAGACAGTGCTAGAGTTGAAGAGACATCAATTTGCCGCCATGATCACAATGATTGGTTCAGACAAGAATCATCAATGGATACTAAATATAGGGGTGAAAATTTGATAAATCTAGGGTCGAATATTTGCATGTCTTAAAGTTTCTCTTCACATTTGCTTATTAATTGCAAGAGAAAACTAGAAATGGAGAATAGACAACAGTTTAACTAGGTGATTAAAGTTAACATCCCCAGTGTTGCCTGGGTGGCTTAGTTGATAGAGCATGTGACTCCTGATCTCGGGGTCATGAGTTCAAGCACCACGTTGGGTGTAGAGTACTTAAAAAGACATTTAACATCACCAGTGAAGAGGCAGATGGATATCATGTGCCACCACATGTGACACCCCGAGAGAAACACAACATCGCTTATGTGGTATTCATCCAGTCTGGAATGAACCTAACCATGAGGGAACCAAAGACAAACCTAAAACAAGAAACATTCTATTTAAAAACAAGGTGCGGGGGGATATTTTCTTCAAAAGCATCAGTGTCATAAAAGAAAAAGAATGACTGGAAATGTTCTAGATTAAAGGAGGCTGAAAAAGCATGACAACCAACTACAGCAGATATTGATCTGATCCTAGACTGGATCCTGTACAGGAGGGGGAAATGCTATAAAGGTCACTATTGACTGACAAAATTGGAATATGGATGGTAGGTAGAAGTACCATACCAGTATTGAATTTGTAAAAGCATATTCTTATTTACATAAAATACATACAGGAGTATCTTAGACTAAAGGACCAGCATGTATAAAATTTCCCCTCAAGTGGTTTAGAAAATATTAGAGAGAGAGAGAGAGTAGAGAGAGAGAGAGAAGAAAGCAGAAAGAAAGAAAGGAAACAATAAAGCACATGGGGCAAAATATTTACAATTGTGAATCTGGATATCAAACATATAGGTGGTCAATATTCTTATTCTTGAAACTTTTCTGTAATTTTAAAATTATTTCCAAATTGGATTTATTTGGGTTTTATCATTTTTAAAATGTAAAAAAAAATTTTTTTTATTATTTCTTTTAAAGGACAAAACATCATAGCTCTTTAATTGGATTAAAGATTGATCAAAACTTATACTTTGTGTATCACTATTCAGTTATTAAAAATAATCACCACTGACAACTTAGCAGTAGAAGAAAATTTTTATAATTTCAAGGAGGAAAAAAGTGGATTACAACAATGTAAAGACATGTGTGGACATAGAAAAACTGGTAGGAGATATGTTAAAAATGGGTAGGATGATACAGGGATTATATTTATTCTCTATTTTACAAATCTTCTGTAGTTCTGCTGTATTACCCATAATATTTTTAAAAATTACTTGCAAGTGACTCATTTGGGCTTCCAACACTTTTCTGTGATAGAAGATAGAAGAGATCTTGATTTCAAGAGGAAGGATTTAAGTTGGACATTTCAATGTCTATGACTTCCTTCTTGGAAGAAATCTTAGAAAATATTTGCACATGGGTGGCTTAGTCGTTTAAGTGTCTGACTTCTGCTCAGGTCATGATCTCATGGTTCATGAGATCATGATCCCCACATCAGGCTCTCTGCTGTTGGCACAGAGTCTGCTTCAGATCCTCTGTCCCCACCCCCCTCCATTTCTGCCCCTCTCCCACTCTCTCTTTCTCTCTCAAAAATAAATAAACATTTAAAAAATATTTGCACAAGTTATCAATAATAGAAAATTTTAAACAGGGTAACTAATGGCCCAATATCTCTCAAATTCTATTTGTGATATATAGCTTGTTCGTTTTATATAGAACACTGATAAAGTATCTCAGGATATTCCTCAGAGCTTATTCTATACCTCTAGAACAGAAGGAAAACTCTCAGCATATTCTCCAACCATACAGTCTGGATTTTCCATCTGATTCTGATTTCATACATATTATGTATGAAATCATGCATTCAAATGTTTAGTTGTGAACATGTCATCACTAGGCTTGTTAGAAGAATTGGAGAACTTCCTTCCTCATTTCCTTTACTCCTCTTAATAATTACTCTCTTTTCCTTTCTTCTCACAGGACCTCTGGAATTTGCTTGATTTCCCTGAAAAGTCAGAAAGGAAGAATAAAGCTGATGTACAGAAAAGCCATAGACTCAGTCTAAATATATTTAACCTGAGTCAGGATTTTGCTCCAGTTGTCACATAAAATGAAGGGAATAACCATTTCCATGTTCTTGGCCATATTCTTTGAGTAACTAAGGTTGTACAAGGGTTCTGGTACCTGAACCACCACCACAATCCAAAGAATAATAACCCTTTCCCTCACCTGAACATTAATGGCAGGAGCTTTATCAGCTTCTCAGGTGCATCCTCCTAACGTCTGAGTGACATACAGTTTGGGAAGCTTGTTTTGTCAGGACTTTTTCTATTTTATTATTGGCCTGAAGAATATAGTATTTTTTTTTAATTTTTAAATTTTTTAAAGTTTATTTATTTTGAGAGAGAGAGCATGTGCATGCACAGCAGGAGCAGAGAGAGAATCCCAAGCAGCCTCCTCACTGTCAGAGAGGAGCCCCGTGTGGGGCCCGAACTCACAAACTGCGAGACCATGACCTGAGCCGAAATCAAGCGTTGGATGCTTAACTGACTGAGCCACCCAAGCACCCAAGACTAGACATTTTTTTAAAGACCAAAGAAAGAAAAAAGATCTAAAAGAATTATTCCACAAAGATTTATACATTGTCATTTATGAACTAAACTAAAAATTTGTCAACTAAAAAATTGTCAAGACACATAGAAATAAACAGGTTATCAGCAGAACAGCATAGATCATTTGCTAAATTAAAGCTGATATAGTCAAGAGAAAAGCTACTGAAGTCTTCACTGACCTGCAAGTTTCCCCAAGAAGTGATTTTCCTCTCTACTGTTGTGTGTAGGTGTTCTTTTGGAAGATTCAAAACGTCATGTCATAGAGCCCTTCTGGTTTCCCCTCACTTCAGTGTTAAGGAATCCAATTCTGTCTGTCAGTCTGGTTCCCCATGTGTTTCCCTTTCCTTTCCTTCAATATACTTTTCTCCTTTTGGTGTCCTGTGCATCTTGCCCCACCCCCCCAGTCTGTGGTTACTATACCTGAATCAAGATGGGCCAAATCCCTACTTTAAAAAAAGAAAGAAAAAAAGCCTTCTCAGAGAGAAAAGGCAGTGATTCCTAAAGAAAACCTCCCACTCTCCTATCTCAGGGATTCTTGCTGAGTTTTCTATGGCAGGAAAGCACCAGGTACCAAGAGTAGGAGAACTGACTGAAACTGACATTATGATCTTTTTCACCTTCACAGAAACAGTGGAAGGTGGAATGGATGGTTCCTGCCCATAAGAGGTAGAGATTTGGATATCCATTAGCGGAAACTCTTCCCTTGGTCTGAGGGCATCAGATGGATGGGACAGGGTTAGGATAGGAGAACAGGTAAAGAAGGGGTGCCTGGGTGGCTCAGTCGGTTAAGCATCCGAGTTTGGCTCAGGTCATGATCTCAAGGTTCATGGGTTCAAGCCCCACATTGGGCTCTGTGCTGACAGCTCAGAGCCCGGAGCCTGCTTCGGATTCCATGTCTCCCTCTCTCTCTGCCCCTCCTCCGCTCACGCTGTGTCTCTGTCTCTCTCAAAAATAAACATTAAAAAATTAAAAAAACAAACAAAGATAAAACAGCGACTGCAATAGAAAAGGTGTTGGATATTGCTGAGGCTAACATGAGA
>CM053576.1:102872464-102892714 GCA_028646485.1 Cryptoprocta ferox | reverse complement strand
TTAACTATTTTTTCCCCTTCTCCACACCCATGGTCCTCTGTTAAGTTTCTCCTGTTCCACATATGAGTGAAAACATATGATGTCTGTCTTTCTCTGCCTGACTTATTTCACTTAACATAATACCCTCGAGTTCCACCCATGTTGCTACGAATGGCCAGATTTCATTCTTTCTCATTGCCATGTAGTATTCCATTGTATAGATAAACCACATCTTCTTGATCCATTTGTCAGTTGAAGGACATTTAGGTTCTTTCCATGGTTTGGCTATTGTTGAAAGTGCTTCTATGAACACTGGGGTATATGTGCCCCTATGCATCAGCACTGCTGTATCCCTTGGGTAAATTCCTAGAAGTGCTATTGCTGGTCATAGGGGATTTCTATTGTTAATTTTTTGAGGAAGCTCCACACTGTTTTCCAGAGCAGCTGCACCAGTTTACCTTCCCACCAACAGTGTAAGAGGGTGCTAGTGGCTGCTGATTAATGCCAGAAATTGCACGAGGACTGTGACTAGCAAACTGCTTGGCTACCATGAGGATTTCTTTGGGATTAAACATTTTGTGGGAGAGGCCAGAGAGGAAAAATTTTGCAGCAAAAGAGGGAAACCAGAGTAGATGTAGACAAAAATAGGGACTCTGGATTACTAATTGGCAGGCAGATTTTACTTATATCCAGAGCCGATGAGCCAGGGTCATTTGGTTTTATTCTATAAGGGGGATCAAACCAAGGGGCCTAGGTGGCTCAGTTGGTTAAGCATTTGACTCTTGATTTTGGCCCAGGTCATGATCTCAGTGTTCATGGGTTCAAGATTGGGCTTTGCACTGATAGCACAAAGCCTGCTTGGGATTCTCTCACCCTCTCTCTGTACCCCTCCCTCGCTCTCTCTCTCTCTCCCTTAAATAAATAAACAAAAGAAGAAAAAGGGAGAGCAAACCAAGAACATTAAGGGTTCCTTGAGGCTAATACTTGCAGAAGCCTGGACCTGAGTGCATGCTTCTCCAACACAACCGTGTTTGTCTTGTATTGAGAACTGTCGGCATCTTGAAAGGCGATTGCTCCATAAGGAACACTGTGGGCAACTGGGTTTCCACCTGGGCTTGCTGCTTAATATTAGGTGTCCATATTTCTCTAGAGCAAGAGGGAAATAATGACCCCTCCAACCCATATCGATCCTGAGAGAGAAGGACTTGAACTGGGATACAGTACCATCAGTGTGGCTTAGTGAAAACAACACCAACTATGGAGTTCAGACCCCAGCTCTGCAGGCTGGTTTTATAACCTTGAGAAAGTTAATTAACCTTTCTGCCCCTCAGTTTCCTCTGCTGTCAAGTAAAGGTTTCTTCCTAGCATTTTTGTCATGATTACAGATAATATAGATCAAGTATTTAACCCAGTGGCTGGCACATGGTAATAAATGATAGCCATCATGATTGTTGTTCCAATGGAGCAGCTCTTTTGAGTCTAAGAAGAGATGGAAAAGCAAGGACACAATTAATAATAATAGTACCTATTCATAATTTCATGTAATCTACAAAATACCTTGAGGAGGCAAGTATCATTGGCATCACCAGCCTTTTATAGAAAAAGAAACTGGGGTTTTAAAAGGTCACATAATTTGTTCAAGGCCACAAAAGTAGTAAGTTGAAGAGTTGAAGTTCAAATGCAGTTCTGTTTGCCTCCTGGGCCTGTGTTCTTAACCATGTATCTCCAGATTACACACTGGTCTTAAGGCTAGGCACTGAAAACTCTATAATCATAAGCCATTTATACAGACAACTAAGTAGCTAGAAGAAGCTTCTGGATGTCCAGGAAACTGTTTCAGGCAGCTGGAGTGCAGGTAGACATCACTCAAAGTCCAGGACAAGGGTACCCCCGAGTACGGAGAGAAGCACTCTCCTAAGTGCAACAGGACCATCTACTTGAATGACCAACTCCTACAGAATTCAACGGAATTCATAGGTATCTCACAGTCACTAAAATAGGCTACTAGGAGGAGCTGCAAAAATCCAAATCTATGAACTAGACTTGCTTGAGAATATTTGGAAAATTAGACAGAGCTCGGTTTTTAAATGAAGGTCAGCATACAAGAGAAAAGAACACTGTCAGGAACTCCTTAGAGACTATGATCATATTCTATAACATTTTTTTCAAAAATAATAAGGAAGTGGACGTAACCATCATGATACAGAAAATGTGCTTGTGGCTTGAAGGAAACACTGCCATGTGCTTTCCATTCCTCTGAGAACAGGGCAGTAAATGATGTGTTCCCCAAGCATCCTAGCTGGGCACACCTAACAGCCTCCCCAGCACCCCCCAGCCTCCAGGAATGCCTTTGAAGTCAGTGGGAAATCCAAGCCTCCCTGAAGGAATTGCATATTTTAGCTTCTTTTAAGATTAGGACATTATCTACATTGGCCTTACTACAATCAACATATTTTATTTGTAACTGGAAAGCAGCCAAACCTTTTCCATCTCGCACCCAAGCTTAATTCCAAGCTCCCAAAATCTGACTGGCTAGTTGGCAGATGGAACACTCCACCTTGACAATGTCCTTAGAATTGATTGTCCTTGTTGTAACCTATATAATCTTTGGATTCACTGCCGCTGGAGTAGTTTCATCCTTATATTTTGACAGATATGCACCTCACCTCAAATACCTCCCAAAGCCCCATATCCCTTCTCCCTTCCCTCATATTCTCGGGGTCTATCTTCAAGTACAAGTGCTCAGAACATGAGCTCCTTCTTTTTATTTCCCATAGCCATTCTTTCCTGGAGCTGAGATGTCAGCATGCAATGCCACTGGCACTTAATCGACCTGGCAAATATTTATCTTTCAAGCATGTCCTGATCGCCCTCCAGGAAGGTGAGGTAGCATAAGACATAATGAAATGACTATTGTTTTAAGGCATTATGTTTGGGGGCTATTTGTTATATAATAGTTAACCAGAATACATGCCCATGGTGTCAAGCCAATGTATAAACATACATATGTGGTAAGACAATAAACAAATATGTAACAACAGTTCACACTGAATCCAGGATCGTGGTAATCACCCTTCGGTAAAGTTACTTGCTTGCTTCTGCTGTCTAGAACAGTGGGCCTTAATTTGTTGTTGTTTTTGCTTTATTGGACAGTAATACAAATGTTAAATGGCATTCACTTGCAGGACAGGTTCCCATAGGCGTGCTCAAATATCCATTGGTGGCCACTGTAAATTACACTGTGGGCCATGCCACACCCATCAGGAGCAGATCCAGGATTTGTGGAGCCTAAAGCATCTACAAATTTAGGAAACCTCTTTAAGAAAACAAATTCTGAATCAAAATTAGATGTGAAAGTAAATATTTATGTTTAAATTTTTTTTAAGTTTATTTATTTTGAGAGAGAGAGAGAATTAGAGGGAGAGGGGCAGGGATAGAGTGCAAGAGAGAATCCCAAGCAGGCTCCACACTGTTAGCACAGAGGGGGCTTAATCCCATGAACCATGAGATGGTGACCTGAGCCAAAACCCAAGAGTCAGACACTTAACTGACTGAGCCACCCAGGAGCCCCATAAATGTTGATTTAGAATGAGAAAAGAGGGGTGCCTGGGTGGCTCAGTTGACTGGTTAAGCATCCAACTTCAGCTCAGCTCATGATCTCTTGGTTCATGAGTTTGAGCCCTGCATCAGGCTCTGTGCTGACAGTTCAGAGCCTGGAGCCTGTTTTGGATTCTGTATCTCCCTCTCTCTCTGTCCCTCCCCCATTCGCACTGTCTCTCTCTCTCTAAAAAGTAAACATCAAAAAAAAAAAATGTTAGAATGAAAAAAGAAATCACAAACTTTATAAAGCTAACACATACCACAAACATATAGAAAAATGATTTTTTTATTAATTAACTTTATGGCATACATTTCTAATACTTTTTTTCTGAAATTCTGGCTGTTCAGTCTTTGGCTCTTCATAATATACCAACTTAGGAATATCATTTTCTGAAGACAAAATGGAAAGACAATTTCATTTCTCTTCTTGCATAGTTAATAAAGTTCCTATTTATTGATAGTTTAAAAAAATCTCTCACAGCCTCGAACATTTTATTGTTGACGTCATGTGAATTTTTTGGATTATTGTCAAATTCGGGTAGATCTCTATCAGGTCTCTTTTGTGCAGGAGTGTCAGATTTCAGGGCATATCAAGTTTTCTGCTCAGTGACTAGTCTCAAATACTCTGAATTGAAAATGCATGTGGCATTTATAATTGCATATGCTGCATTTTGCAGCAGATTCTTAACAGGAGAGAAATTCCATTTCTAATCATTACTGATGGCATCAAAATCTTTTTACAACTTTACCCACCTCGTGATGGGAAGGCATTACCCCCTGGACCAGGTTTCTTCCGTACTTCTCAAACAATATTTTCCCTCTACTCTCCACATACAGCTGGAGCCGGCCCCTGTAGGACTCTTTTACTTCTTTTCTTTTACATATTCCTATCACCTTTGTGTCAGAGAACACAGGACCACAGGACGGGAGAGACAAAGGGTACGTGTGTCCTGGTTTGCTCCTTTAGGGCTCATATCTAGGAAGTGGAAGTTAAATAGATTGAAGGGATTACAGGAAGCAGAGATGGTTTGGGCCCCTCCCCCATCTGGAAGGGACCTGTGGCACAGAGTGGCCTTGCTTCTTTAAGAAACACTCATAGCAGATTAAAAATAACGGGACATGGGGGTTAGGTGGCAGTGGGACCTGAATGTCACCACAGATACTCTGAAGGACTAGGAAGGTAGCTGAGTTGGGACCCAGAGGTCATGACTGTGAGTACAGAGTGTTCAGCCTAAACCAGGAGTCAGGCGAAGGTTGTAGCTGCGATTCAGACGGGCATGTCGCACCAAGGTGACCTGAATCTGCAAAAAAGTGCACTGGGTCCTGGACACACAAAGAACAAAGCACAGGCAGGTCAACTCCAAAGGAACAGATGAGTGCAATGTGCCCAGGGACCCGACTGGCCAAGCTGCCTCACTGCAGAGCCCAGCAAGGCCCCACGTAAGAGCACTGGGACCCAGGCATGTCGGAGCCCCCCATGCCTTGCCAGATGGTCACCTGAGTAAGCTTTCCATTCTGTCTGCAAGCCTGTTCCTTTAGCTATTCTAGAAGGGAGTAGAAACAATGCAGTCTAAGACACCTGAGTCAGATTTTCAAATCACGGGAAGATCCCTGGAATCCTCTGCTAAGACTTATTAACAACATCTATCAGGCTCTTACATATGTCTGGTAATTCTTATTACCATAATAAGATAATATGTTTATACCACTTTTTTTCCAGTTAAGCTCCACAATATCTCCAAAACTGAGGTACTATTACTATCCCCATTTGTTTTTTATTTGTTTTTGGTTTTGTTTTATATATTTTTTTAAATTTATTTTTGAGAGAGACACAGCGTGAGCAGGGGAGGGTCAGAGAGAGAGGGACACACAGAATCGGAAGCAGGCTCCAGGCTCTGAGCTGTCAGCACAGAGCCTGACGCGGAGCTCGAACCCACGAACCGCGAGATCATGACCTGAGCCGAAGCCGGACGCTCAACCGACTGAGCCACCCAGGCGCCCCTTGTTGTATTTTTTTTAATGTTTATTTGTTTTTGAGAGAAAGAGAGAGCATGCGCAAGCTGGGGAGGGGCAGAGTGTCTGTGGATAGGACGGTAGGCCACCCTGGCAGAGGTCAAGTACACCCGAACCGCATACCCATTCTCTGCTCCATTCCAGAAGCCTCTGGAGCATCTTACGCTCACTCCCAGCACAACGTGTGTTGCATGTTTTAATCCATGGAAATTCGTCCTTAGAAATAACCACACTTGCTATGGATACGCCAGACACTGGAGCGGTAAGGGCTCCAGCTTGCAATTCTGACTCGGTGATAGGATCACTTGAAAATGTATTTAACCTTCATGTACCTTCATTGCTACAAAACTGAAAGGGGAGGGGGGCGGGCAACATGCCACCATCACTTACAGACTGGTTCGTTCCCCCTTGAGTAAGCATTCACGCTGGCTCTGTGCACCTCTCTGCCCAGCGGTGCAGTCTCCTCCAGCACCCCCCCCCCCCCAGCATCCACTTCCCGCTTCCCTCGGAGCTCTTAAGGACAAAGCCCTATCCTTGCTGGTGCTGACAGGGCCCATGGAGAGAGCTAGGATCGGTGCCAGGCAGGCAGGCTGCTGAAGCTCCTGGAGCCTCTGGTCCGCTGGGCACCACAGCTGAGAAGATTCCATGCAGAGGCGGTGAGATCCACCTCCAACCAGCCCGGCCACGCTTTGTTCCAAGCAGTTCTTGTGCCTAAAGATTCCCAAAGACTTTGCAGTCTCTTCCTCTCACCTCTTGCCGGGAGTGCCTCGAAGTCACACGAAGCCAGTGCCTCTGTTTCTGGCCTCTCCCCTCTAGCCAAGGGTCTGCAGCACCTTCCAGATGTTGTGACACCTCACTAATCCTGCCTGTCCTCTCAGCAAGGGCACTGGATAGTTGACCAACCTAGCACAAAGCAATGCACATTGGTGATAAAAGTGGGGCCAAAGCCGAAAGGGACTTGAAGGAGCAATATTGTCCTGGCTAGCTGTATTTTGGCCCTAGCTCAATAAGGCAAAATTGGCCTGTGACAGATGTTAAAAATACTTAAGAATTTCAGCATGGGTTAAATATTTTCTTCCTGTTTTTATTTTAAGTATGTAGAACCAAAAATGTGCATGTCCATCTGGAAAACAGCATTTTTAGATTTTAGTCATGGGTATATTTAAATCTGAAGGTCAAGACCAACAACACCCTCTATCTCAAATTGGAACTCTGTCCTCACACACGTTCATATTTTCTTTTGTTTCTTCCTGAATGATGGTGAGTGACAGGATTTGTCAAATGCACTGAAGAAACGCTAGGGGAAGTTCGTCAGGACTGTAGGTAGGGCACTTGTTCTTGACAAGATAAACAGTTACTTCTCACCAAAAAAGTTGCAGAGCATCCCACTCTTGATTTCAGCTCAAGTCATGATCTCATGGTTTGTGAGATAGAGTCCCGCGTCAGGCTCTGTGCTGACAGTACAGAGCCTGCTTGGGATTCTCTCTCTCTCTCTCTCTCTCTCTCTCTCTCTCTTTCTCTGCCCTGCCCCTCCCCTGCTTACACGTGTGCTCTTTCTCAAAAATAAATGAACGTAAAAAAAAGGTTACAGTTGTATAAAAGAACACAAAATCTTTCAGTCTAGTACTTTAACAAAGAAAACTATTTGCAGAGCAATTTAACGTCTTTCGTAATGCTTATGTGAGAGAGTAGAGGTGCCAGTAGTCGTTCTGGAGGGAGGTTAAACATTATGGGCAGAAGACTGATATGTGGCCACTTCCCAAAATTAAGACAGGAGAGGGCCAGGAGACCACCGAAATTCCTGGTGCACACATAGATGCTCCAGGAAGGTTGGAAGGGAAATAACAGGTCTCTGGTGAAAAACAAAACAGAACAGAACAGGAAAAGAGATATTTGGGGATAAAGGAGCTAGTTGTGAGCAGTTGAGAATGGGAAGAGGAAGTTAAGAGGAAGTTAGTTCAATTCAGGAAGGTAAGAAAAGGCTGACAAACAAAGAAGTGCTCTTTGAGAGTCAGGAAGGAGGAAAGAAAATTCAGCAAAAAAAAATTCATGAACCCTGGGGTGCCTGGGTGGCTCAAGCCGTTAAGCATCTGGCTAGGTCATGATCTCACGGTTTGCAAGTATAAGTCCTGCAACAGGATCTCTGCTCTCAGCACAGAGCCCTCTTCGGATCCTCCATCCTGCTCTCTCTCTGTCTCTCTCTCTCTGTCTCTCTCTCTCTCAAAAATAAAAATAAATAGGGGCGCCTGGGTGGCTCAGTCTGTTGAACATCTGACTTCGGCTGAGGTCATGATCTCACGGTTTGTGGGTTCGAGCCCCTGCTCAGACTCTCAGCACAGAGCCCAGAGCCTGCTTCCGATTCTGTGTGTGTGTCTCTCTCTCTCTGCCCCTCCCCCATTCATGCTTTGTTTCTCTCTGTCTCAATAATAAATAAACATCAAAAAATTAAATAAATAAAAATAAATAAATTCAGGAACCCAAAATAAAGAGAACAAATGGAATGTATTAGAGTCACATATGATCCCAGGGAATCTGCATCTGCTCAATTAACAATGGTATTCCCAAAGCCCACAGCAAGAAAATGAAGAAGAAGATGAACTTGGTTTTTATTCTATCTTCCCCAACGTTCGGTGAAAGCAATATGACTAGCTATTTCCTCTCGGGTGGCAGGGAAGGGGAGAAGCATGCAGACAAAAAAGGTGGGAGAGCAATATAAAGGACAATAGCATCAAGTATTTCAATAGAGGAGACACTTGGGAGGTGCTGCTGGGGAAACACCCAGAGAGAAGTGGGAGATCTGTAGCAGCAAGGAAGGAGGGGGCGGGATCTGGTAGCCTGCACCTCAGGGGGTGTACACTGGGCTCTTTGATAGTGATCACAACACAAAGGCAACTTCCTGAGTTCAGTAGATCCTTTGAAATGTAGATCGTTTGCAGTTCAGTGAGTATGAGTGCTTTAAATTTAGACTGTGCCCTTACACCCCACGTAGTATACGTGGAGTATACACAGTGTAAGGATACGGTATTGGTCACAAACTACCAGTACACCATGGATTTCCAAAAGAGCTCTTCTCTCTGCCACAGAGACCCCTGATTGCAGATCAGTCCTTAGCAGATTCCTCCCACACAGACAGTTGTAACTGCGGAAGCTTCTTCTCGGAGCAAAAAGAGCAACATTAAAACTCATAGGTTGCTTCTAGTAAACCCTTTTTTGAAGACACAATTGAATCTTGAGGGGAAAGCTAGGCTATTTCATTATTCCAAGTGGAATAATAATTGATAATCCATCAGGATGCTTTAAGGTACAAATAATAGAAAACCCAATCAGGAACATCAACAACAGAAAGGGGGATGTAGTATCTCATGTAATAGTTAAGTTCAAAGTAGAGTGGTTTCGGGGTTGGTAAACTCTGTCCCTGTTCAACAACATCATTAAGACATCTGGCTGCATTTTGTTTTCCAATTTTCTACTACTCCTTCCTCTGCTCTTCCTTCCTCCAACCAAACGGTTGATTTTTGTCCACACATGTGTCCTCCATAGTTGCAAATTGGATGTCAAAGTTGTAAGGGCTACATAGAGCTCCAAAGAGATGCAGCACTGTGAACAAGAGTCTATTTCCTGCCTTCAGTCGCTTTACTTCAGAAGGAATTTTAAGTTTTAAGTTAGTTTTTAAATTTTCCTTTAAGTTTCCTTTAAACTTTCTTGCAGTCTCACTGCTCAATATTGCTACCCATGCCAATTCCTAAACTAATCTTTGACAAGGAAAATGGCCTTGCCATGATTGGTTCCATGTAATCAAGATCCACCCTGCTTTGGGCTGAAATCAGCTTTTCCTGAAGTACATAAGTTGCCTGAAATCTGAACAAAGTTGAGATATTGTTAGTAAGGAAGAAGGGAGAAATAGCTGATGGAGTGGCAGCCATATTGTCTGTCATAGATAAGAACATGACTTCCAAACTTACCCTGACCCACCAGCTCCTCCTCCTGCTCCAACAATCCACTTGCCACAAGGAATCTTCCCCCTTTGACCCCCAAATTTGGGCATAACTGAAGCAATGAAGGCCTTCGCAAACAGGCTAGGAACAGACTGGAAGCCCTCAGACCCAGTCAGGAATTCTACAAGTACCAGAAAAATTGATATGAATCATAGGCAGCTTATGTTGAAACATGCCACCAACTGAGGGCATAAAGGCGGCGCCTGGGTGGCTCAGTCGGTTGAGCATCCGACTTCGGCTCAGGTCATGATCTCGTGGTCTGTGGGTTCGAGCCCCTGCTCGGGCTCTGTGCTGACAGCTGACAGCTCAGGGCCTGGAGCCTTCTTCGGATTCTGTGTCTCCCTGTCTCTCTGCTCCTCCCTTTCTCTCTCTCTGTCTCTCTCTCTCAAAAATAGACATTTAAAAAAAAGAAGAAGAAGCAGAAGTTACACCATTGATGGTGATAAAGGACCTTCCAATTCTCAGTAAGTACCAATCAGTCAGGTGTTGTTTCTGTTCATCACGTGACCTGGGCTGTTTAATAGAGGTTCTGGGTTTCTACGAGGTCTGACCACATAGTTGAACATCCAGTTTATCTTGCTGTCACATGTATCCTTATAGTATAGTCTCCCATAACTTAGAGTAACTTGAATAAGTTGCATTTTTCTCTGTAGAAACTCAATTTAACCTGGAGGCCCAGGGTTAGGAGCCAAATGAGACCAACAAATTTGTCTTATTTTATCCTTACATAGTTAGCCTATAAAGTAATTTAACAATTTTTTAAATTAGTTACAAACCTTTAAAATCAGGAAATTATATTTTTAAAAATCAGGATTTCTGGATTTTCTCCAAAAATCAAAAGATCTGACCGCAGGATCACATGGTGACCATTGTCTGCAGCTGACTATGATCCACCTTAGGGAAGGGAAGTAGATTCTCCAGCTCGCTACAGACTCCATTTCATATTCATACTGCCTGCTTGATTTATCCCGAACAGCTGAGCTTATGGCCCCCAGCTACCTTATCAAAGCTATGCATGAAGTTGCCTAATGCACCTGAATTTGATAAACCCAAAAGTCATAGCCAGTTCAATCTGAGATTGAAGAGCAAATGTGTATGTGAAGGGAGAATCATCCGTGTGTATAACACATGATAGGAGACAGATGATCTCCTAGGAGGGCTGAGCCATGAGGCCCATCCCACGAGGAAAAACATTCTGAAACTCACAGCCCTCCTCCCGCTCCCTGCAAATCTTGGGAAGCTGGCCAGCCCTGATAGGAGAGAAGGAGGAAAGAATCAAACATGCTATTATGTCCTGGTCTAGCCTACAACAATCACCATGTCGGGGGAGGCCCCAGAGCATGAGATCTGATTACCTACTGATCATGATTTTAGCTCGCAGAACAAGCCTGTTCCCATTAGTGACTGTATACAATTACTAACTGATATGCTTTTGGGATCTTACCACAATACTCTTTTCAAGGATTTCTCATTTCTTGCACCATCCTGCCCTCCGCCCCCACATGCTCTTACTTGGATAGGTCTGACAGTAGGTGGCCCAAATGGAGTCTGGAAACTGGCTCTGTTTTGTCAGCACTCTATACATGTCTCTCAAGGTCCATTTCTTTCTTCCTATAATCCTCACTTAATGACCACATGCATTAAAATCTATCTTCCTTGCTGAATGTCAGAGTCCAAAACTGAAAGGCCAGGGATGGAAGTAGAGGAATATTTCTACCAATTATTTTGAGTAAGTGCCTGATTACGTACTAAATCAGAACTGTCCAAATGTACTAACTTAAATTCTCAGGATCTCAGTCCAGAAATAGCCGATATTCGATATGAACAAAAATGTGCATAGCATGATATAAGGCTGCATGTTGAAATGGGCAATTGAGTACAGATCCTTTAGCTGATGAGATGACAGAAATAGTTCTTAAAAATTAGGACAGATAAAAAAATCAGCAAAACAGGGAACTAAGTATCATAGAGATTACTGTGGCCTTTGGAGAAATTTCTATCAAACTGGAGGCAGCCATAGGGAAATTAGGCTAGTGTAATAAGAGCAGACATTTTGAGTCCAAAGCACCCCTTCAAGCATGGAAGGGCACAAACAAAGCTTCATCTTGATAACCCAGAGTAAGGCAGTCTTCTGTCTGTTCTACTTTCTGGTGGCCTAAGGTATGTGCCTCAGGAAAATCCTGTTGAAAATAGAACGGCTTTTTCTACCTAAAGAGTTTTAGCGCCTGGAATGTAGGTCCTGGTAGAACATCAAGGCATTGGACATCTTCTAGAATTTCTCTCTGATCCTTGCATCACCCTAGGAAGTGCCTGAAAACAGTGATCTGGCAAGGATCTGTGAACAGAGAGATATTCCATAGACCGTAGTGGGTTTGCCTCCGTTATTTAGTTTAGCCCAATTCAACCAGAACTACTCTGTGCCCAGCGTTATGCTAAGGGCTATAATAAATGTGAAAGAAGTTTATAACAAAGCCCTTAACCTGCCCACCTTGTTGGGCAGGCTGAATATGTATGTATATATACATATATACATACATATATATATATGAAGGAATTAGAGAACATAAGAATATAATTGAGCATCAAAATTGATCTAATCTTTACCTAATCTTGGGTTTCTTAGGTACCATTCCATAAATACTTTTATTAAGTTATAACAAATGGGGGCATCAGGGTGGCTCAGGTGGTTGGGTGTCTGACTCTTGGTTTTGGCTCAGGTAATGATCTTACGGTTCATGTGTTTGAGCCCCACATCGGATATGGTGCTGCCAGTGCAGAGCCTGCTTGGGATTCTCTCTCTCCTTCTCTCTCTGCCACTCTCCCACTCCCTCTATCTCAAAATAAGTAGATAAACTTTAAAATATATATATAAAATAAATTATAACAAATTAAATTAATTATAATTTAATATATTAAAATCCACCATTGATCACATTCCAGCATAGCTAAAACAAGTAGATAGATAATGTCAAGTGTTGAAAAGAATGTGGAGCAACTGGGCCTCCCATACATCAACGATGGAAGAACAAATTGGTAAAACCACTTTGGAAAATTCTTTGGCAGTATCTGTACATATAAATGTACTCTATGATCCAGAAATTCTACTCCTAGATTTACACCCAGTTGAAATCCGTATATATTTTCACCAAAAGACATATATAGAAATGGTCATAGCTGCACTCTTCATAACAGCCCCCAATTGGAAGCAACTCAAATGGCCATCAATAGCAGAATGGATATGTAGCATATTCAGACAAGAAGCTACTAAAAGCCTTGGGAATAAACAAGCCATAACTATACCCAAAAATACGGATTAATCCAACATAATATGGAGCAAAAAAAGCCAGAACCCTCCCCCCACCCCAGCAAAAAAGAAAACTACATACAATATGATTCCATTTGTATAAAGTTCAAAAGCAGATAACATTTATCTATTGTGGTAGAACTCAAGATAGTGGTTACCTTTGCTCAGGGAGGGTAGTTATTGGAATGACAGGCAAGAGGAGTGCTAATCATGATTTATTTCTTGATCAGGGAGGTGATCTCATGAGTGTTCACTTTGTGCAAATTCACTGAGCTGTGATTTGCACACATTTCTTTTTTTTTCTTAATGTTTATTTTATTTTTGAGAGAGAGAGAGAGAACAGAGTGTGAGCAGGGGAGGGACAAAGAGAGAGGGAGACACAGAATCGGGAGCAGGCTCCAGACTGTGAGCTGTCAGCACAGAGCCCGAGCAGGGGCTCAAACTCACAAACCATGAGATCATGACCTGAGCCGAAATCAAGAGTTGGTGGCCGCTTAACCAACTGAGCCACCCAGGTGCCCCGTCTGGGCCTGTGATTTGCACACATTTCTACGTAATTTGTCAATAAAATAACCCGTATAAGGGTCACATCAAGTATTTCAAATGCATCAACATTTTCTAAAGATCTCTACCAGTTGAGAATCGAAGCCCAGAAGAATTGTAGAAATTTACTTCCAGTCGTTTTTGACTGGGACCAGGAATTGCACGTTTCTGAACTCCCTGTTCTGTTACTGATTCTCTAGACAACTTTAGAAAAACATTACTTGCGGAGCACCTGGGTGGCTCAGTCGGTTAAGCAGCTGACTTCAGCTCAGGTCATGATCTCGCGGTTGGTGAATTCGAGCCCCACGTCGGCTCTGTGCTGACAGTGGGCTCTGTGCTGACAGCTTGGAGCTTGCAGCCTGGAGCCTGCTTTAGATTCTGTGCCTCCTTCTCTCTCTGCCCCTCCCCTGATCATGCTCTGTCTCTCTGTCTCTCAAAAATAAATAAACATTAAAAAAAAAAAAGAAAAACATTACTTGTCATACCTTTATTTTTAAAAATAGCAAGTTTGGCTTTCATTCTTCAATCACCACTTAATAATAGGTTTGCCTTTAAGGGTAAAATATGTGAAATTGCCCAGCAGTTGATGCTTTCAACATGAAATCAAAATGAAAATTCAAGTCCCTTTCAATTTTCATGATAGGTAACAAAATTCTGCTGCACAAAGGGAATGTGTTGTTATTGTCCAAAGGAAATTATTATCATTCTCATTCTCTGCTCAGCCCACAGGTGAAGGTTAGGCTGTCTGCCATAAATCTTTATGTGTTCTCGTGTCCTTTCCTCTCAGAGAGATGGGGACAGGTGCTTTCTCAATGCTTACGCGGATGGATTCCCTTGCTCTGGGGAACAGGAGAAGAAACAAGTCTTAGCAAAATATGAGCCAGAATGAAAAGAGAGTTGGTCTTGATGGAAGAGGACCTGAGGCTGTCACTAATCAGCTGGAAAACTTCTACCTCCTCCACCTCCACTACCTTCCCCATACCTGTAAAAAACTCCCGCAACTTGTTCCCGTTCTGGCGACATCCTCTCTTGGCTCCATATTTTTGCACATGTTGTTCTTCCTGCCTGAATGCCCTTCCCTCTCTTCTCCTGTCAAGTCATTCCACTCCTCTAAATTTCCATTTACTCATGTTTAAGATAGAGCCAAAACAATCCCTCTCCTACTTACACCATTGGGTTGTTTGGAGGTAAAAGTGAGATTATGTCTGTAAAACTGTTTTGGAAACTAGAAAGTGCTGCACAGATGCAAAGTATTAGAACGACATAAGAATGCTGTTGTTTTCAAGTATAACAGTGAGCAAGACAAACAAGGTCCCAGTGCTCGAGCACCTTATGTGGTGAGGAGGTATTTTTATACATGGTAAAAAGAAAAAAAAAAAGATGACTTTGACAGTCCATAATATTGTAATAATGTCACGTGGCAACAGGTGGTGATGACACTTATTGTGATGAGCACTGAGTAATGTATAGAGGTGTCGAATTACTATGTTGTGCACCTGAACCTAATATAACGCTGTATGTCAACTGAACCTTCCATGGTAATAAATAAATAAGTGAGTTTGGTTAGTTAAAAAGTGCCAAGGAGAAAATAAGGCAAAGCAGTGCAACAGAGTGTGACTAGGAGTTTTCGTTAGGTTGGGCCATCAGGGGCATCAGAGAGGGGGCCACTGAGGCTGTGTGATGAAAGTGAACTTCCCCAGGAAGTTCTGGGGAAAAAAGCGCCCCAGGCAGGGAGGGAAGGCTGAGGCAAAGGTACTCAAATGGGAGGGAGCTTGACCTGTGTGAGGACCAGACAGAGAGCCCCTGTGGCGGGAGCAGGAGAGATAAGAGAGGTGGCTAGAGTACAGAAAACATCATGGATCATGCTAGAAGCTGGTCAGCTAAGGAAAGGGTGTTGGTAGAAAAGAGGGCACAGGACTAAGACTTGTTTATAGAAGAAAAATAACTGGCAGCTAAAGACTTTTTTCCCAGGGAAATAGCTATGAAATCATAAGACCAGGCCTTACTTCTGACTTTCAGTATTGTATATAAACATGACTCGGGTCCCAGGGGTGGGTTCACTTTGAGGCTAATGGAAGATAAGCTTCAGAGTGCCCCACTTGTACGAGGCTCTTCCAAGGTCCTGGGAGGCACTCCGGCACTCTTGTAATCAAAGTTGGTATTCTTTTTCTTTAAAAGATCTTTCCAAACCTGCCCCTACGCCGATTGTACCCAAACACTGTTGGAAATTTCTAGAATCAGAGCTTCAGCAACAGTGAGGACCCAGAGGTTTGCAAATATGCTTCCTTTTGACTGCCTCAGGGTCCTTCTCACCAGCCCAGGAAGTCTGAGATCTACATTTCTATGGGCTGCCCTGCTCACTCATTCTCTTTGCCTTACAAGGCCCTAGAGCCAGACTTTCCACAGTCTGGCCCCAGATAACCTTCCGGGCCTCATTCCCCACGACTCCCCCAAGACTTCTACCTCCTCCACCTCCACTACCTTCCCCATACCCGTAAAAAATTCCCGCAACTTGTTCCCGTTCTGGCGACATCCTCTCTTGGCTCCATATTTTTGCACATGTTGTTCTTCCTGCCTGAATGCCCTTCCCTCTCTTCTCCTGTCAAACCCTTGTTGCACCCATACTCCATAAAGCTGAAGCCTTCTCCTCCTCCTCCTCCAATTACTGCTCCCATGACACGGAGTGCCTCACTCAAGTAAGGCACCAACCTCACTGTATCAGCGTTACTCATTTACCCGTCTGTCCTCTTCATGCCCCCCACCCACACACTGGACTGGCTGGGTTCCTTGAGAACAGGTCTTATTCAGCTCCGTGCCCCATCCCCGTACCTAGCACATCAAGTAGTGAATCAGTGGATGGCAACCTCCCAAATGCTTAGCAGGAGGGAACATAAGGGTTTAAGGAAACTTCTAGTTTTACCAACATACCTCCAGGCTTTTTTTGTTTCTTAGTTTAATTTATGCACACATCCATCCCACCAAGCCCAGGGCCTAGTAAATAGTGGTTGTTGGGTATAGAATTGTACAACTACTCACTGCGACGGGCACCTGTGGGCACCGTCAGCTCCCCTGCAAAATGGTCTGGCTCTCTGAGGGGCTGTGGTTTGGGAAGGAGGCGTATCTGGCTCCGTGGGGGCTGGTTCCCCGGAAAACTTCCTGAAGTCCTGTGCCAGGAGCAAAGCTTTCCCAGAGCTGTCACAGGCCATTTGCCCCGCAGCTGGGTTGTGGAGCCGCCTCAGTGTTTACTAAACAAACCACTGTGATCGACAAAGACAAAAAACAAAAAAACAAAAAACAAAACAAAAAAAACCTTAGCATCCGTACAAGGCCACCTATTCAATTAATCCTGCAAACCAGGGCAGCTAAAAGGCTGAATATAAAACAGTCAGGGAGAGTTTTAATAAGAGGGAGTTACATAACTTGAGACTTGCTTGAGACGCAAACAAAGGCGTTCTTATCTCAAGGTTAAAGAAAGGAATTAAGACAAGCAGCAGTGTCCAAACACTTTTCCTATAAACTTTCTGCCAGCAAGTAAGGCTTGGGGATGGGAACTCGGGAACTCAGGGCAACGGAGGCTTCTACAGCTAGGCTTCCCTGGGAGGGAAAGGGGGTGCAACTGGGCATGCCTCCCCACTCTGAGACTAGCCCCAACCTCGTCCCCCACCAAGGGTGTTCCTGTCTCCCTTTCCTTTCTCCTCCTTCTTTCTTCTGCTTTCCTCCCAGCCTAGCTCTGATCTCAACCCACTTATGACAGAGAGGGATCCTGTGGCATTATTTTGTCTTACTGGTGGCACTGGGAGGCACTGGAAACAAAATATTTCTTTCAATCTCTTCCTGTCTAAGCCTCGCTCTGTCAGGGCTTTGGGCTCCCACCCCCACCCCAGCCTTTTCCTCCCTGCTCCTGATGTCACTTCTAGAAAACTGGTCATGTGTAGGAGCACCTGGGTGGCTCAGTCAGTTAAGCATCTGACTCTTGATTTCCGCTCAGGTCATGATCACTGCCTGTTGAGAGTGCAGAGCCTACTTGGGATTCTCTCTCTCCCCCTCGCTCTGCCCTCCCCCTGCTCATGTGCTCTCTCTCTCTCTCTCTCTCTCTCTCTCTCTCTCTGTCTCAAATAAATACACTTTCTTTTTCTTTGTTGTTGTTGTTGTTGTTGTTTTTAAAGAATCCCAAGCAGGCTCAGCACCATCAGCGCAGAGCCCCATCAGTGCAGAGCCCGATTCAGGGCTTGAACTCACCAACTGTGAGATCACGACCTGAGCCAAAATCAATAGTTGGATACTTAACCAACGGAGCCACCTAGGCATCCCAAATAAATACACTTTAAAAAAAAAAAAAGCACTGGTCATGTTGAAGGCAGGACCCACCATAGGTAATTACATTTTAACAGGGCACTTTTTGTAACACTGGATAGCTTATTCAACAAGAAACAGAGTCCTAACAGTGGACATATTTAAAAGATAAATTCTTTCAGACAAGGCTTTCCCAACCTCTTTGAGATTATAATTTAGAGGTAATCCTGCTGCTCCACGGGGAATCAGAGCTCCCCAACCTCCACCACACCACCTCCTTCAGGGAGCAGGTGTCTGTCACTTGCTCTAGCCAGAGGCTCTTCCTTCCCTGGAACCTGCATTTGCCATGCTATACTCCAAGGTCACACCCTCAGGTGCCATCCTCATTGGGGATATACAACAGTAGTCAGCTCACAAGTCCTGACTTCTCTGAGCCACCTGTGCTTGTGGGTGGGTGGATTATAGCTTTAAATCCAGCATGATGTGGTCCAAGTTGGTTCTATGGAGGGACAATGAAGAAGTTCTTTGTCTGGGGGTACCTGCTGGGCTAGGTTAAAATACCAGGCCGGCCCTTTCAGCCCTAGGCAGGCTCCCAGGAGTTTTGGGATTACACAATCTCTCGCTGGACAGACAGGCAGAACTGGCAAGTTCACTGGAACACAACGAGGTCTTGGGAGAGAGTTTTTCCCTTCGACTCTGCCAGTGTCCCTAATCACACTGGCCCTAGATTTGGGGACTTTAAATGACAAAATGATAAGGTCTGAAATTTATTTTGCCACTCCAAAGAAAATTGTAAGACTCCCCATGGGCTGGAAAATTCTGTAAGTGTTGATTTTGAATGAGTGGCTTTTCCAAAACCCTTTGGCATCAGCATAAAGAGAACGAAAAAACTCGTGTTTCTGGGGAACCAGATCCTGTCCTGCCCCTTTCTCTTTACCGAGCAGGGTTTGTCTTAAATTTGCATCAAAACAAAGGACACCGGCAGCAAAATGGGTGGCTATTGCTGGGTTGTTTTGCATTTTTCCATCATCTTATTTAGAAAGCAAATAATATTATTCCTTATTTTGGCTCTCTCCAAGTGAAATGGTCTTTTAGGCCCAGCATATTTCAGGATTAGTAATGGGTCATAGAGAAGGCACAGGGTGGATGAGAGCATGTGTTTAAATAGTGCTGCTTTTAGAACAATCCAAGAGTGAAGTCTCCCCAGGGTGCCCAACCGCTCCCGGAGGGCAAACCCCCTACAATGAATCACCCAGGGAGACCGGGATGAGTAGAAACAGGGAGAAGGCTGCCTCTTCAGTGGCATCCAAGGGTTGGGCCTGATGACTTCTGATTGCATTTCTGGAAACTACCATCCACTTCTACTGAGGATAGCCATAGGAAAGAGCCATAGAATATCTCCATGGTGTCTCCTGCGTGGATGTCATCAAAGACATGGTGTAATCACCATGCAAGGCTCTCTTTATGAGGATTCTCAGGAGAAATTTCATTCTGGCCTAATACCACAAACATGTATACATCTCTTGAAAAATTGTACCTTATGCGTTCTTCCAAACAGTCTTCAGAACTCAGCCATATATTCTGGATGGATCCTGTATCTGTAGTTCTATCAGGGCTGCCCTGAGGGGTGGGGGTGGAGGGATCTGCCTGTCCAAACCTTTCAAATCCCAGAAAATACATCACAGGAACAGTCAACCCAGACCCAGAGCTTCAAGAAGACTGATCTTAGCCCAAAAGCAAATCCCTATGGACATATCATTCTTTCACTAACAAATAGTTCTTATGACAAATATGTATAGAGCACCTACTAAGTGTCAGAGGATATAGGCATGAACATGGCAGGCACAATTCCTTATTCTCATAGAGTATACAATCTGGTAGGATTTACCTCACTGGATCCGCTTGAATTTGGAGATATGGCAATGAAATTAACAGGCAGCTTAAGGTGGAAACCTCAGAAAAAGACCAGAAGACCAAAATAACAACAACAAAAAGATGATCTGAGCCAGACTGAATGAGGACACTTAGAAAAAGTAAAAGAACTGTATTTCTGTTAGCTGTGTAACGTTAGGCAAGTGACTTAACCCATGAGCTCCCACATCTAAAAAATGATGATACCACAAAGGCGTATGGTGGAAAATAAGTGAAATGATAAAGCTCATTGCACATGCTCAATAAACACTGGCTGCAATTACTTTTACTACTATCCAAGTAGTGCTGAGAGGAGAAGGGCTCTTGGCACAGGCATTGTGGCCACGCGACCTGTTCCAGCGGGATTAGTGTTAGAACCTGACAATAAACTATAAAGTTAAAAAAAAAAAAAAAAGAATTGCTGAGGAGAGAAAGTCTCAGGTTCTCACTTAGAAGTATGAGGACAAGAATATTTCCATTGTATCCTAAATGTTGCAAGGATTCTTCTCTTTCAGGTTAACTATACCGTCTTCTCTGATGACTCAGAAGTGTTAGAGCATGTTTTTTAAAAGTCCCTCTAAAAGGGACTCTCTTATGGAACTATGAGAAGTA
>CM053576.1:102843607-102871964 GCA_028646485.1 Cryptoprocta ferox | reverse complement strand
AAGTCTCAGGTTCTCACTTAGAAGTATGAGGACAAGAATATTTCCATTGTATCCTAAATGTTGCAAGGATTCTTCTCTTTCAGGTTAACTATACCGTCTTCTCTGATGACTCAGAAGTGTTAGAGCATGTTTTTTAAAAGTCCCTCTAAAAGGGACTCTCTTATGGAACTATGAGAAGTAAAGCTGGTAGGTGTCTGCAAAAAAAAAAAAAAAAAAAAAAAAAAGAAATGGAAATGTGGGGACCATGGAGGGGTCATGTCCGTGATGTCACCTGAAGTCCTCTTATTTCCAGTAGAAACTATTTTTTCTCTTACATTTCAATAATTTCTAATCACAATCTTCATATCTTTCCTCTTTGCAAGTACAGTAACTCCCATGGTCCCTTCCATTTTACTGACAAGAGTGGTTTCCAATTTACTGATCTTGGCCAAATTTAGAAAGTTAGCACAGATAGAAAGTAGACCTTCTACCCCATATCCCACGTTTGCACATTTTCTGTTCTGAGGGAAAGAGGAAATCAATTTGTTTTCTTCTTTGCTCCTTTTGTGCAATAGCAAGCAGTGTCACAAGACACAGATGAAGGTCTAAATAGCGTACATTCTAATTTAGGAGTTCCTTACAATTGGCTTTGGGGTTATTGCTTCTCTAAAGTAAACACCTCATTCAATATAACATCTAAGTAACTGTTAGTTGCAGCCCTTGACCTAGAATTCTGGGTCAAATGCAAAAAAGTTAGAGAAATTCCAAAGATGTTGTTCCCTCTTCGGCCCACATGTCAGCCTCACTGAATGGCTCACTTCTATTTCAAGGGATTGGTCTTCAATATACAATCTGGGCAATGAAAGTTGCACTTCAAAGCTGCAAGATACTAAAATCCCAGGATTTTGAAAAGAGTCTCATTGTAACCATCAGCCCCCACCCACACCTCTTCCTCCACTCTCCAGCAGAAAGTAGCTCTGTAAACAAAGCGGTGAGAGGGAATACCCACATGGCCCACCCCCAGCATCAGTGCCTCAGGAGTTGAGACACACTTAAAAGAAATGGCCTTGTTATATGAAAACCAAGAAAGCCTAGGAGAGGACGGAGAAAGAGGATGGCCCTAGTAATTTCTACTCATTCAAGGAGCCCAGGCCAGTGATATAAATAGAAAAGGGCAATTTTCAAGCCCTCCTGCCTTTCTTCTCTATATAGTGTATTTGAGCTACATTGGCCTCAACATATCCCCAGTTTATTGACCCCTAGTTACCTTCGGGGGATTGGTGGGCCCTTCTGACCCATTGCTGATGAAACTTGGGTGAAGAAAAACTCACTGGGCATAAATTGGAGTGTCCAGGACCTAGAGTTAGCTGTGCCCATTGACAACAGTTTTTGGACCAAGAAAATGTTTTTAGGAAAATACTCTATCGTTCAGGAGACACCTCCCTCCTCCCCCCCCTTATTTCTCTTATCTCCTCAGCCTTGTCGCTTAAGAACCGTTGAGGGTTCATCAACTATTCATTCTGGTAGAGTGATAAGGAAGAACGTTCTTGTTTTCTACGATAAAGCTTTTGTGTTCTGTTTTCATGCGCAGGCGAGTACCCACAAGCCTGGGAGGTTTATCAATTTATTACTCATGCCAATTTTGGGGGCTCTCAGATTTGAATCAAGCCAGAGGTGCTTGCTATTGTACAAACCTAGCAAACTAGTGTGGAAAACGCAGGAAGAGAGAATATATATATATATTCTTTGACCAAATTATTCATGTTGGCAACATCCCACCTCACAGATCAATTGCCCATGTAATCATAATGCCTTATAACTACATGACCTTTCAGGGAGAGCTTCAAAGCATGTTCCCATTTGTTATCTCCTGACCCTCCTAGCAGTCCTCTGCCGTGGGCTCGACTAGTGTTATCACAGAACAGGCTCTGGACTGTGAGCGAGAAGGATAGGGCTCCAGCTCCAGCCCCTTCCTTGATTGATGTTTTTGAGTAATTTTCCTTCAACTCTGATCCTCAGGCTTCTCCTCTGCACAAAGAAGCAAAAACACCAAGATGGGACTAACACAACTTTAGCTTCAGGACCTACCACCTGCACAGGCTGGGAACCTAATTTTGACATAGTTTTATGTCGTTTTTCTTAGAGAAGACTCCCCAAATTGTAATAAGCTTCAGGACTCACAAAACCTAGATCAGTCTCCCAATAAGACCAGCTCAGGAAACCAGAATACGATAGGTATTTCTATGGCTTCAGCTCTGCCAAGTGGCCCTTCATGATCACCATTCATCCCTGTGAACCAGGTGGACTTTGTAGGTGCCCCTCCTGGATAGCTGTGAAGGGCTCACCGCTGGCCTCGTCTCTGAAGAATTGCCTTCCACTGTATGGGAGCCCCTCGTCCCAGAGATCACACCATCCCTTCCATTCGGGGAAGTGGACCAATGTCCGATTGATATGGAGTAGGCCCTTATACAAATGGTTGCAGTCCTATCTCAAGGTGGGACCAGTTCTGTGATACCATCCATGCTCCTTTGGGATCAGATCAAAGCTAGACTGCAGCTGGGATGACATCCTGGCTTAGCTTCTTCCTCATTACTTCCCATGTGAAAGTCTGTGCGGTTCACTTGCAAACACCATCAAAAAGCCATGAGCCCCAGAGACCCCCTGCAGCCGATGCTCAGAAGTGCTTACTAATTCCATGACTAGCATCCCTGTCTGAGGCCCATTCTGGGCCCCTGGCAAAGGCTAGAGATTCAGAGTTATAGGACCTTTGGAACTACCTGCAGTGGGAGGGTGCAGGTAATGAGGCTGAGCATTTGGAAAAACTCTAAACTGTGCCCGCCCCACCCTTAGTATCTTCTCTGAGCACTTGCTTTAGATGTTAAGAAGGAGATCAAATGATGAGAAAAGAATGATTGGTAGCATCATGTCTCTTTTGATCATTTTCTTGGCATTTTTTAACTGCAGGAGATTTATAACTAGTTCTTTGTCCCAGCTGAATAGAAAAGGAATCCAGGCTCTCCAGTGTTGCCTGTCATTTTAGAGAAAGACAGAGTTTAGGAGAAAAGAGATTTAGAGCCCGTTTCTGTCTCATCTCTGACTTGGTTTATGACTTTAAATGAATTAATTGTCACCTTTAAGCACTTGGGTGTGTGGCATAGAAATTTACTGCCATACCCCACAAAGAGCAAACATTCTTGGAGAAAGATCATCATAAAAGCAAGACCACCATCTATAAAAGAGACATAATTTTTAAATCATCAGAAAGAACACACAAGAAATTCCTCATGAAAGGGAATAAAATGCAGGGCAGGAAGGAAGTATTTATTACCCAAGTGCTTGCTCCCCCAGGCCCTTAGCCCTGAAGGATCTAGAGGTAACTAGTCTACCACTTCCTTAAACAAAAGAGACAGGTATAGGCTTTGCAGGCAAATTGTGAGGATCTAGGTCCAACTCCAGAGGCATCATTCAAGGGAGAGGGGAGCAGGTGAGCCTGATGAGCTTCTGCAGGGACATCCCAGAAACAGCTACCACAGGATGGAAAAGCCCAATTAGGGGACTAGAGACCCAAGAAACAAGGGCCCAGGGAACTCACCCAGGTAAGGCTCCTGGTGCCCAACATGGAACTCATCAGAAACAGATTTTCTGGGCCAGCAGCTTCCTACAGACATCCTTGGAACTGATCTCAGAATGTGGGCAGTCCTGTACTTGAGTGGGGGGCAAAATAACAGGATTAACCCTGTGACCTTGGTCAACTTACTTGACTTCCATTTCCTCATCTGTAGTAATCCCTCCTTGATTCATCTTTCAGGTGGTTATGAGATTCTGTCTGGGGCAGCATGTATGAAATTGCTTTGTAACCGGTAAAGTGCCAACTGGTTAATGTAAGATGGGAATATCTATGGTTAGATAAGGAGGGAGAGCGAAAAGGAAGCTTTTCAGAATAGGAAGAAAGGAGCTTTGCATCCTTGCAGCCTTCCCTGCTGTTGAGGGGGAGCTGGAAAGAGCCCCATGCCCAGTGTCCAGTGGTCCTGGCAAAAATGAATCTGCCTTTGAGTGTCCACAGAAATGGGAGCTGCAGTCTCCCTATCCCAAGCAACCACATATGGTCCATCTGTCTGAATGTTCTCTGCCATGATTTCTGGTTCCAATTTCCTCTCCAGCTCCCTGTTGGGACTATGGCCCATTCCTGAGCTCCAGTCCAACTGGCTGGGTCCTTGTTCATTCCTGTCTCTCCCCCAGGACAGATGGACATGTTGGATAAACATGTTGGATATACATAGAGCACCCAAACTCTCCTTAGATATCCTCCCCTCCCCTCTACCTGCTTAACTCAGAAAGAATTCCCCTGTGGACCAGCCCTGTCCAGATCACACTCAGTGTCCCTCCCCAAGTTTAGTGGTTTGAACCATGGGTTCTACTCCTGGGGGAGAGGGAGTATGCTGCAATTCCCCTATACCCCAGCTATTTCCCCCTCACCCCTAATCAACATATATCTGCATATTCTTTAAATTATAAACTAGTGTGCTATCCCTTAAAAATTTTTCTTCACTTAGACAACTTAAGTAATTGAAGTTATGAAATTTGTAGTACCCTGATTGCCTGTGAAATAAATATACCTTGTAGGTACTGCACACACCACTGATGATTTTGTATTGTATATACTGTGTTGATGTTCCAGGTAATCCTCAAATAAGTGGAAAAAAGACTTTAGGCTATCAGGCCAAACAGAGTGAGGTTGCTTTTGTTACTTGTCTAACAGTTTGCAAATATGACATGTGATGATTGTTCCTCTGCTGGGCCAGGCGGGAGTGGACTATGGGTGGCTGAGTGAGGGTGCAGTGCCCCTCAGTGTTGTCCCTCTAGCAGAGGAGGGGACTCTCAGAGGCTTCATCTTGAGACCCCCCCTCAGTGCTGAACCAGGCTAATTGGAACCAAATGGCAGTTGGTGAGAAGTGACTTCAGGGGCTTGGACTGGACACTCAGGAGGCAAAGTAGGAAGACAGGAAGACAGATCTGTCAGCATAGAGCCCCACACGGGGCTCAATCTAATGAACTGTGAGACCATGGCCTGAGTCAAAGTCAGATGCTTAACTGACTGAGCCACCCAGGCACCGCAAGACATTTCTGTTTTTCTTTTCTTTTCTTTTTTTTAACATTTATTCAGTTTTGAGAGACAGTGGGGGAGGGGCATAGAGAGAGGGAGACACAGAATCCTAAGCAGGCTCCAGGCTGTGAGCACAGAGCCTGACATGGGGCTTGAACTCACAAACTATGAGATCATGACCTGAGCTGAAGTCCGATGCTTAACCTTCTGAGCCAACCAGGCACCCTGACATTTCTGTTTTTGATGCTACTTTACCTACTCTTCCACAGCTGGTCAGAAAGCAGATAATGACTTTCTCCTGAACTCACAACTCAATCTACTCACCTCTGAAATTCAGCTGATCTTACAGCACCACGGATGGGGACAGCCTCAAACTTAGAATATCTAAGCATCTGGAACAGGGATTCCCACTTTGTTTTGTTTAGTGGGAAGTCTCTACTTCTTTTATCTTGATTATCAAGTAATGTGGTTGACCGTTTAGGTCAAGTCTGATAAATAAAGTAGGCACATACCATTTGGGATCACAAATTGCAGCATGAGCATGTGAGCCCCTGACTAACATGGCTCTCAGGGGCTTTGCTGGAAATGCCTGCTCACTAACTCCACAGCAGAAAGTATATTTTGGCAGAAGGCAAAGGTAACTAATGAGAGAAGAGGAGGAAGGACCCTCATGAGTGTCAGAAGCCAGAATTGCCAAATAATGTGCTCATGGTTACTCTTCTATTTATAATCCTTCTATGGCTTTCCCTTGTCAAAGGATAAGCTCCAATCACCATTGTCCATTAGGGTGACACACAGGACCTGGCTCGGCCCTATCTCTTGACGTGACCTCTAGACATTCAACTTCAGGCATCCAGATTGCCAGTGACTGGGTTGATCTAGCAACTATTTGACCATGTGTCAGCTTTCCTCTCGCTGGGATAATCTCTGCCCATCCCCATGCCTAGGAATTGCTTCTTCATCCTTAAGAATCAGATCCCCCCACAAAAAAAGAGTCAGATCACCCTCCCCCCCAGCAACCTGCCTTCCCTAGTTGACCATTCCCTCCATCAGCCACTACGGTAGCCTCCTCACCACTTTATTAGACTCACTCATTTTATGAGTCTGTAAATCCCTGCAGGTGGAGGTGACCACATCTTGTCCGCCTCCATACTTCCAGTGCCCAGCACTCCACACGACACATGCCAGGTACTTCACCAATGTTCGTTGAATCAAATTGAATTGACATTGAGTATGGCTCTGACATAACAAGCCATTTTCTTTTTCTTGTTCAATTCACAGCGTGAGAAGAAAACTAAAGTAATAGGTAGTATCAATTTCAAATAAATTACTTTAAAGAACAAGTCCTATGTGAATTTTAGATACACAAATTCTATCAGAGAGTGCATGGAGGTAAAACCAAATTTGTCTCCTTAGTTTACAGTCTTGCTTTAGACTCAGGATAACATTCAGTTAACTTGGTTCATTAGTGGTCACAAGAGAAGTGGGTATTCTGATTGATCAGATAAAGAACCATCAAAAAAGAAAATAGGAGCCCTGTTTTCTTGGATTGTGGGTCCCAGCTTTTCCACTCGCTACCTTCTGTGGACTCTGGGCAAGTCAATTCATCTTAATTCCTTCCACTTTAGAATGTGGATTATAAACTTTTCTTGTTTAAAATACTAGATAAACTGCAAGTTGATCTGCCAATATAAGAATATCATTAGGTATACCTGGCCAATTCCCCAAGAGTAAACCTCAAAGATAATACCAAAACACCAAAAGTATTAAACACCAAAAGTATTTAAAATCAAAAAAGCATTGAGCAAAAATCACATCATTTTTTTTTTTTTTTTTTGATTCAGAAGATGCTGCAGCAAGTGCTTTGGGCTCATCATTACAAACATCATTTACCATTATATCATAACTTTGTGGAAATACCAGTTCCATTTGCTAGAATAGAATATAAGCCAATCTTTAAATAATACTGTATTGTTTCCAAATGGACACACTGTGGAACAATATAATGAGGTTACTGCCGAAACAGCTGTAAGTTTTCGTGAGTTAAATGCATAGTTAGGTCTGGAAAGGATTGTTTCAGCTCTGTAAGCTTAATCATGGTTTACTGGTCCCGAGTGGGTTTGGAGGGACGGTGTCAGGCATTACGATGTGTTATCAGTGACTCACACTCGAATCATTGTTTTCAGGCAGGAGAATCAAACATTTGGGCAATAAGCCTTATAAAAATTCTTATTTATAGGGAGGTTAGGCAGCTTTTGGGATTAGTCTCATCCAAAGGGAATCTTAAAGACCTTCACTGACTACAAGTCTGAATATGTCTATTTACCACCGTGACTAGAAACTGCATTCTAGGGAAAACACCGGTCTTCCTCCAGATTTTCTAGAAACCTTCCATTGTGGTGAACATTACTTCATAAAGAAGTGAGCTGTCCACTAAGGCTACAAGTTCAGTCTAATCTAAACTCATCCACCACTAGGAAATTCTATTTGCAATTTTGTTCTGAGATAGGACCAGAAAGAAAAGGTGGAAGGCTGTTCTTGGGGCAAAGAATGTGCATTAAAATCTCTAGAGAAATAGAACCAGGTTTGGTAGAGTGAGGAGGACAGAAGAATTGAATGAGCGATTCAAGCCAAGAAAGGGCTGGATGTGAGATGGAGAAATTGAAAATCATGGTGGATGGGAAGGAGAAACTGCTGGAAAGAGGCAGAGTGAAGATGAGTCCCATGCAGTGTTGAGGCGGCTTTGGAAAATCTAACACGAACACGAGAGAGCATCATCAGTGATTAGAGGTAGCAGGGGAAATTAAGCCATGGTATTTCTAGGGCCCTTGCAACCTCATCTCCTCCTTTTATTTGTTCTTCTTCTTCTCCCTTTCATCTTTCATTATCTTCTTCCTCCAATTCCCAAATGAGGTCATGTGTGAAAATCAATATCTACTTGTCTCGAGTTGGTCTAATTCAAACACTCAAACGCATCTCTGCTTGGTCCAAGTCAAAGCACAAGCAGCCTCAATTCATAAACATATGAACGAAACAGTTTCATTGGGCCCCATAAATACAGCAGGCAAGAGCCCTCCCCCACAAGCTCTATATTTATGTCATTTATTTATACAGAGCCTTATGTGTACACAGGGCTTTGTTGGGGGACATGCCAACAAAAGACTACAATCCTTGCCCTTTAAAAAATATTTTTTTTCTCTTATGCCCTAGGGTATAGTTAGGGTGGAGTTCTGAAATCTTTGAATCAAAATATGTGAAATGAATAGAAGGAAGCCGTAGGTATTTGTTAGGGCCTCCAGACCTCTTTAAGAAAACAAGCAAGACTTTCCCAAACAATATGCATGAGCAGATTTTTGCTGTGCAAGGAAGCAAGTGCTCAGATATCTGCAGAAGTTTCAACCACACACACACACACACACACACACACATGCACAGAAAATCTTAAAGACGTTTGGCCAAAGATAGCCATTTAAAAAATAAATTAATTAAAGGAATTTTTAAAAGTTTATTTATGTATTTTATGAAAGAGAGAGAGAGAGAGCATGGGGGAAGGGCAGAGAGAGAATCCCAAACAGTCTCCACACTGTCAGTGCAGAGCCCGATGCAGGACTTGAACTCACGAACCATGATATCGTGACCTGAGCCACAAACACTTAACCAACTGAGCCACCCAGTTGGAAATTTAAAAGGAAATTTTAAAAGGGAAAATATGTAATGGTACTTATAAAAAACAGTTAAAATACAAAACAACCATCTGATAAAATATTACGTAGCCACTCAAATCAGGATTTCAATAATATTTAGTGCAAAACACTAATGATAAGTGGCAAAGTAAGGTACAATACTTTATATTCACCATTATCCCACTTTTATGTAAATAAAAAAGGGGAACTAAATATACCAAAATGTTAATGGTCTATATCTCTAAAATTGATACGAGTGATTTCAATGTTATTCTTTGCACTTTTCTATATTTTCCAACTAGTATGGCCACATACAACTCGCATGAGTACTTTTCTAAACGGTCACATTTGCTTCCGTAAAAGTTTTTTCTTGACTCCACAAATTCTCCTTTCTCCGTATGGCCTTACCAAAGCCCACTTTATTTTCTGATTCAGAAAAGTAGTGGTTCAGAGAATGGTGATTTTATCCATTGGAAAATCATGCTGGCTCTAGACATTGAGAAGAGGCTAAAGCAGGGTTGAAAGGGGGTCAGAATGAAGACATTTAACAACTTCCCAAATCCTCTTACGTCAGCCCTTCAGTGTAAGATTCCAGACTTCATTCAGAGTGTTTTGTATTCCCAACACACCCACTATTGACGAATATGGAAACACATTCTGAAGTCCGGAAAGCATGGTTTGCACACAATCCGGAAGCTCGAGAGTATACGTGTTCACTAGTTCTCAATTTTGCTGTGTGTTAGAGTCATCTGGAGAGCTTAAAAAAATATTAAAGCCCAAGTCCTACCCTCAGAGCTTCTGATTTTACTGGTCCAGGGGGTGGCCTAGGATCTGGGTTTCCTTCCAACTCCCAGGTGATTTAATATGGAACACCATAGCCATTACTGCTCTTACCCAAACTCCCCTGCAGCCCCACTGATGTGCATTCCCCTAGTCCAGGTGTGTTCAGCATTAGCCTGCTCCATTGCTGGCTTCCAGAATCTGATCAGGTATTTGGCAGAACAGCTACCTGACCGTAATGAGCTGCAGAACCCAGCCAGGTTCTATTCCTGTGCAAGAGGAGGAGGACCCGTGTCAGTGGGCAAGTCCCATCCTGACCTCACAGGTAATACCTCCCATTCATGGCCAAACAGACACAGAGTAATTTGCTTGGCCAAGAGCTCTCAGCTACTGAGTAGTCGGGTCAAGATTCTCACTCTAAAGCTTCAGTCTTTCCACTGTAATACAGGATAAAACCTCTAAAGCAGTTTTAAAAATATTTTTTTGGATTCCAGAATAATTTCTAATTTATAAAAATTTTGCAGAGATAGCAGAAAGAGCTCCTATGCAATCCCTCACCCAGCTTCCCCTAATGTTAACTACCTGGCCAGGGTGCTTCTGTCCCAACCAAGACATCAACATTGCTGCATTTTTATTATTAACTACAGACTTTATACAGATTTCAACAGTGATCCCATGCTGAGCACTAATGCATTTAATACAACAATACAGGAAAAGTCACAGGATGAGTCGTCAATAAATGCAGACAATAAAAAGAGCATCCTCTCTGGATGAGAGAGGTCTAAGCACGTAGCTCAGAACAGGTGGGCTCCCCGATATCCCTGGGAGGATGTGTTCCAGGGGCAGGGCAGGCATCTCAGCCCTCAGGAACGGCCCCTAGGGCTCAATGTGCTAAATGCCTGAAGAATTTGAAGCTCACGTTGCACAGAGAGTATAAGCCTCCAACCACAGTCTCTGGGGACCAGAGAGAAACAAGAGGCTGAGCATTTCCATGCACGAGAGGAGAAGCTTTCCCATGCCCTGAAGTCACACTACTTTGCGCTGCACTGGGGCCAAGGGGCAAAGCCGCCAGATCCAGGCTCATTTCTGAAGTTACTTCTCAAGTCAAAGGAATGAAAATACTGAATTAAATATTCAGACTTGCTGCTTCTGAGGCGTCTCTTTGCTTAGCCTCTCCAGGGGCCAGCCTGGCCCAGAGGCTGCAAGGGGCTGATGCGGCAGGTGCGAGACTGAGGAGCCATGGCCAGAAGGGAGCCACGCTGAGCTTTCCTCAGCGGAACCCTGGTCTCCTGGGGGGCCTATCAGCTCCGCTTCGCTACCTAGGAAGTCACTGATCTTTGAGCTGGACTCGGTGCCTAAGGCAGGTTAGGACTGACATACTAGCATTCCAGTTATATTTAACATGGAATAGATTCTAGAATGAGCTCTTTGGCTAAGAGAGAATTTTCCTCTTCCTCTGCCCTCACCGTTCCTGCCTCAGAGCCAGGTCTAGGGTGACGCAAATGAGGTGCCTAAGGCACGCTTTTGAAGGAGGCCCTTGCACAACCTTGAGAATGAGCACCTCCACTGGGTCCTTTGCTTGCCTCACCCCAGTCCCAGCCCAGTGACCACCTCCCTACCTACTACTCCACCCTTGTGGTATCATCACGATGATTTAGCACCTACAGAGTAAAAAGGGGTCAACAAAGTCCCCCCATTTCGAGCTTTCCTCAAGTTACAACCAATACGGTTTTAAATGTCACAACCTCCAGCTTTGAAACAGGACTAAATATGAACAGTCCTCCCATCAGCCCCCTGGTGAGGGCTCAAGTTCAGCAGCTTCCCAAATGGGGACAGCAAATGGGACCCGGGGCACAGCCACTTGCTGGGTAGTCCTGGACCAGGCCCCCTCTGCTCTAGCTCTACGGAACCTGTAAATTAGGACTCTGGGGTTTAGAAAGAAGAGAGATTCTAGAACTTCTGAGATTTCTGACTTAGAAATGTAAAGTCAGCGAAGGAAAAGAAGTGGGAGAGCAGGAGAGTGGTCCAGAGAGATCTGCTTGGCAGAAAAGAGCAGAACTTTCCTGATGGCTATTTATTACTCTGACTCATTGGTCGTGCTGGACATCCAAGCAGGGCTAAGAGCTCAGAATTGCCTCCAAACACCTCAGCCCTCATTTTCTCAAATGAAAAATAAAGGAATTTTAATTAGCGAATGGTTTTCAACCCTGACTACATACTAGCATCACAAGGGGGCTTTAAAAACACCGGTGCCTGAGCCCCGGTCTCTGGAGTGGTACTTAATTAGTCCGGGCCAGCCAGCAGTACTGTTTAAAACCCCTCAGGCTCTTCCAATGTGTTTCCACGCTTGAGAACTTCTGTGACAGGTGAGATCTAACTCCACCTCTGACATTCTATGATCCTGAGAAATAATAGGTAACTGTTTTTTGACCTGCTTCTCTGGACAGAACCCAACTCCGGAGCTCCCGTTAAAATGACCGCAAGTTTTGTTTTTTTTTTTTTTTTAAAGGTGAAACATTTTTAATTAAGTCTCTGGCTCCTGACAAAAGGAAGTTGAGGAAAAGACAGTCATGATGACAGAGTGCATGAGTACTTTTTCAAGTAGAAACTGCTCCAGGGGCTCACAGCCACGGTGGCGGTGGCTGGCGGCTGAAAAGTCACAATTAAGTTGCTTCACCTGCTCAGAAGTCAGTGGGCGCAGCCCCGGGGAATGGCCTCGTTGCCGTAATGGTTATGCAATTACTGAGCTGCCCCCAAAGTGGGTGCGAGGCCGTGAGGAATCAGCGGTGACCTCAGCTTCATCTCTTGGGAGGACACCAATGCCAATTAAGCTAGAGGTCACCTGGGTCTGACAAGGATGGTGGCCGCCCTGGGCTTCAATGAGGGGTACATGAACAGTAGGGGTGCTACTGTGCCATAACCCATAGGGAAGGAGTACACTGGTCACATGCTAGGGCACAGTGATTGAAAGATCATGTAAAATTGGGCAACAATTGATTGCAAGACCAAAGTCCCAGGGCAGAAATAACATCTGGTCCCTCACAGTAGATTACAGGAATAGCTGCCTAGTGTATTACAACAGAGCTCTTATCCAGAGCATAAAGGTTTTTTTTATTCCCTTCCTGATTTTTATTTACTCTCTTCTGGACTTTCCACGTGGACTGTGGATGCTGAGTGCTGCAAACACCAGTGTCGCTTGTGAACACATTGCGCCCTCCATGAACATCATCAGGAACCTTCTGGTAGGCTGTAGTGGAGTTTCTCAACCTCAGCTGCACGCTGGACTTGACTGGTCTGGACTGGTCTGCGCATCGGAATATTTTTCTATCTCCCCAGGTGATTCTAATGTGCATCCAATGGTTGAGAACCACCGGGCTAAGCCACACCTGGCTCAGGTGAGGAGGTGGTGGGATGGAATGGAGGGGGTCATGGCCAGGGCCTCAGGGAAGCCACAGGGAGATGAAAGGAAAAGACCAAGACACGGGGAGCTGGCAAGTTTTCAGAAATCACCTACTGATGTCTTTTAGAGCTAAAGCTTTTCATTCATCCACTCACTTACCAGTTACTGACACTGGCTGGACTCCAGGGCTATAAAGATGAGAACGACACAGAACCTAGTACACGGCCTAGTTGGGGAGACAGGCACGTAAACTGTGTAACAGAAGTTGGACATGGACTGTATACGTACTTGATAACTAGGCCACAGAGGGCACCCCAATCTGTGGGTGAGAGACAGGCTCGTCCCACTGTTAGGCACACTGGGAAGAGGGAAAAGCTAAAATATTCAGTAAGAGCTTGGAAGGAGGGACTTGAACGGGGGGGGGGGGCGGGGGGGGGAGGCAGAGACTTTGTGGCCTTTCTGGCTTTACCCTAGACCGTGTTTCCCAAGAAGCTTAGGAAGCAGGTCCACTCAGAGCTATTGGACAACTCCAGGGGATGCCATTCATGTTGTACTTTCCAAAAACACTGCCTGCTAGAGCTGTGCATGTAGGTAGCCTTGCCAGTGGTGATGAGGGAGGCTGGCCCACGAGGGGTGGCTAGGAGGCCTCTCTGCCATTTGACAGGGCAAGCCCCTGTAAGGAAACCTGGGAACAGACCCATGCCTATGGGCTGTCTAGAAGCCAGGCAGAGGATTCTCTACTTTCCTTCTGGTTTTTCCAGAGCCGTCAGTCAGGTAGAATTAAGGACAAGTCTATGACCAACCTCTGGGCTGATGTGGTACCCAGACACCAGCATCTCCAGGAGCCAGGGTAGTTGCAGCCTCCCCTAGAACTCCAGGACCTCACCTGAAACCTCACCCAAAGATTAAATGGAAGTGGACCCAGAAAGGGGACTTGAGGTCCTGCCACCATCCTGGTAGACATAAGCAGCCCATCAGATTTGGCTGTAAGTATTAATGCAACCTCATTTGTACACACAACCTAGTGAGGCCTAGGGGAGTGTGAAGGTGAGTTGGGGACACTCAAGTGACACTTAAGTACTGCATGAGATAACAAAGGACTATGTATGGGCAAGGCAAAGCCCAGAAGAGAGTGGTCTTCCTGGGCAAAGGGTCAGGAGAGTCAGGGAAAGCCTCTCAGTAACACCCTCTGAATTGGGTGTTAAAGGATGAGTAGACCTCAGCCAACTGGACTAAGAAGCAATCCAGATAGAGGAGAGCATGCACATAGGTATATGGGGCAAGAGACTTCTGTGATCTCAGAACCATCTGTGGATGGACCAGAGATCTGAGGCTAAGAGGCAGGCAAGGCTATATTCGGATGTAAGCTAAGCATACACCAGCTTGAGTGTGGACCTTGTCTTGTAGGGGATGAGGGCCCTCAAAGAATTCTACTCAAGATCTTGGTGTAATGTGATGTGTGGAAAGGTCTGCCCAGTGACCAGATGGCACTGTTGTCAGGTAGGGGAAAGATTTCGAGGGAGGGTCTAGAGGTGTTCCTTGCTACCTGTGCCATATCCTCCTTTGAGAGGGAAGGAAAAGAGAAGTGGGTGTCTGTTGAATCATTGACCAGCCACTGTTTCTCCACAGCTGACAGAGGAGTCAGCCATGGTCTCTGTTGCATTCTCTGCTACTCACGACTATAACACAAAGGATGTCTTTCAATTTCCAGGCACTTCCTTCCTTCTGATTCAAATTATTAAATAACTATCTTGACAGCCAATGGTAAAACAAAAGGAGCTGGGCTTTGAACTTCAGGGGTCTGCTTCCCACATAGGAAATGAGGGCTCACTAAGCAAGTTCCTCACCCACCTCCCACTGGCTCACTTTGACTCTCCTTTGATGGTCACACCCATTTCTCCAGACCCCCAGAGTGACTCCCATCGCTGTTTGGGTCAACTGGCTGGCTCCTTCCTCATAAGAAAGCAGAATAGAGCCCGTGGGCTTGTTGGTTCGATAACTGTTTCTGTACTTTATTTGCTCAATCACAAAAAAAAAAAAACCAAACAGTTCTTTGGAGAATACACAGGCACGCAGACATCATGCTTGATAAAGTGAGTGTCAGAGAGAGGCATTATTTATTCAACCGGCTTGATTAGTGAGTGCCAGACAGCTATTAGAACAAAAATCATGCTTTTAGGCATCTGCGTCTATTTATGTCATGGTGAGCCTCTGCAGAGAGCCCAGATAATGCTTCTTATCTTCACCCACACTAGCCAAATGTTTGGATAAATAAAGATGTTGTATGAAATTCCCTGTCACTTTAACACAAATTGACATAGAATGGAACACTATTTGATTGTGTTCCATTTCATGGCTGGGTGGCTTCCAAAGCCAAGAAAAGGAGAAGGAGAGGGCTTCCTGGGGCTAAGGATCCTGCTTAACCTGCCACTCTTCTGTGCCTCCCCTGTGCGGACGCACCTAAGGTCCTCCCCTAAACCCATGGTTCTTGTACATCAGGTAACCTAATCCTTGAGTGGTTGCTAGAATTGCCCATCTGTAACCAGTGTTGTAATCTAAATAGACCTACACCCACAAGTCAGAGACCAATAAATAGGAGTTGGGCACACCGGTCCCATCAGCAGCCACTTTCTTAGATTGTCTGCCTTTGCTTTCTATCTGGTTCTGACCCCTTGCTCACTTTTGGTTTCTAAACTGTTTGAGAGGCACCTGGGTGGCTCAGTTGGTAGGTCATGATCTCACGGTTCGTGGGATAGAGCCCCACATGGGTCTCTGTAATGTCAGTGCCAGAGCCTCCTTGGGGTTCTCTCTCTCCCTCTCTCTGCCCCTCCTCTCCTCGTGCTCTCTCTCTCCTTCTCTAAATAAAGTAAATAGACATTAAAAAAATAAAAAATAAACAAATAAACAGTTTGAGACCTCTTGGGCTTTGTGCCTTGTTCTTGGGCCCCTGGAGAACATGATCTAATTTTTTCCTTGCTTTTGACTGTCAGCACCGGGCATGCACTAATCCTGAAGCTTCCCTGTGACCACACCCAACATATGGGTACCAGTGAACCCCTCCACTGGGCAGGTTCTAGTTTCTCACATGGAGGGCTGGACAAAATGGAAGAGGAGTCAGTTATGACAACCAGAAAGAACAGTTACTGGACCTTTCCGAGAATCCCAGCTTGTTCAGATATCCAACTATAACACAGAGAACCAGAAGGAGCCCACCTATTTTACCAGTCAGACCTCAGAGACTAAGAAGCCACATGAAGGCAGGTCTGCTTTTTGAAAAGCAGCTGCAGCCCTGGTATAAACATGTGCGCTTGCTAAGAGAGACCGTCTGCACCTGTTGGTGACCTTCTGGGTCACCACGTGGACTATTTCATGTTGCAGCTTCATCCACTGGAAGGAAGACTTCCACCTCACTGCACTCTAGTCCACCATCCTAAATCTTCAGAAGGAGCTCAGTAGTCCACTTTATAACATGGCTGCTTCCATTGCAATCCTTTGATGTGGGCGAGGGCGTGGCATGGCACAGAAAGACATGGCAGCCCTCAAAGAAGGGAATTCCCACACTGGTCAGACGAAGCGGGGGTTATCACCCTGGCGTGTTCCTGAGCACTACCAATCTCCCAGCCCCATTTAGCACAACAAGATTTCCCTGTTGCATCCCAGCCTTGTCAAAAGATAGGGGCGGCAGGTCTGTTTTAGATCAGCCACTTGTGGAATCCTTACCGATTATTGCCTTGTATTACAGGAGATTCTTTTTCCATCACTGTATAACAGAGAAAAAAAAATTGAGCTGCCCTGTCTGAAGAGTCCCTGTGTCTTAGACAAAGACCTTGTTCTGTATTCTGGATGAGGCCAATCCTCAACAAAAGCCAGTTATCATGGAGAAGTTAAGCTCATAGTTTCTGGAGTTAATTAAGGACTGAGTTCAAACACCTGCTCCAGCATTGATAGCTGTGTGACATGCAGCCTCAGTTTTACCATCTGTAAATGAGGGTAGCTGATACCCACTTTCTGGGGTTAATGTGACGATGATTCAAGATAATGCATGAAGAGCACCTAGCATTGCACACAGAAGGCTTTTCATGATGCTAGCTCAACTTTGTCTTCAGTGATGTCCCTTTGTGATGTCTTCCCCATTTCCCCCTCCTGCCTACGCCTGGGTCATCTAGGGCTCTTTATCCAGGCTCGCTCCCCAACTGTCCCTCCTCCATATGATTTTCCAAGGGCACTTTATGAAACATACACCCCACTTGAATTTAAAATCCTTCATGGCTCATTAAAACAGTCAAGACAAAGTTGAACTCTTTATCAATGGCTCCAAGGCCACTCTCAGTTTGGACCCTGCCTACCTCTCCCATCTCACCTTGTCTATGCCAAGCTCTCGCCATGCTAGAACCTTTGCTGTTGCCCAGATATGCCATACTCCTTCACTACAGTGCATGTCTGCATGAGCTGTCCCCTCTTCCTGCTATGCCTTTCCCCTGGCTGCCTCCAACTAGCCTAGTTAACTACTGTCCAAGATTTGTATGGTCAAGAGATTTCTGGAAACTCTTACCATTCTGAATTAGATATGCTTCACCTGGCTCTATCAAAGTCCTTATCGCACTGTATTTACTTGTTTGTCTTTACTATTCAAGTCTGAGTTTGGGGGCACCTGAATTAGTAAGTTAAGCATCCAACTCTTGATTTGGGCTCAGGTCATGACCTAATGGTTATAAGATCCAGTCCTGTGTCGGGCTCTGCACTGGGTGTACACACATTCTCTCTCTTAAAAAAAAGGAAAAAAAAGTCTGAGTTTCTTGAGGGCAAGACTGCATCTCTGGCACCAAGTACAGAGCTTGGCATAAAAGAGACATTCAATAAAGTTTGATTGCCTGAAACACATGAAACTCGAATGCTATATATTTTTTTAAATGTTTTATACCTTTTTATTTTATTTTGAGAGACAGAGAGTGAGTGGGGGAGGGGCAGAGAGAGGGAGACACAGATTCCGAAACAGGCTCCAGGCTCCGAGCTGTCAGCACAGAGCCCGACGCGGGGAATGCTATATTTTTGAAACCACATGTACTGAAGGGATGATGAAACATCTAGTCCTTTTCTCCATGTGTCTAAGTGAACCAGTTGGGCATATAACCCATGACCTTGGCCATGGCAATTCAATTCGTACTTCTGGCTGCTCTGCCAACAGAATCCAACACTGAGTATAAAATATTAAAATTTATAGCTGGAAACCTATTTGCAAAGTCCACATTTCTTGTGATCTTGGCCAAAATGCTTAACTTTCTTTTCATTGCCTACTAACAGAGTTTATAATACCTGGCTATAGAGATTATGGGGCACCTGGGTGACTCAGTAGGTTGGGCTCTTGATTTCAGCTCAGGTCATGATACCAAGGTCGTGATACAGAGCCTTGAGTCAGGCTCACTGTGGAGGGTGGAGCCTGCTTAGGATTCTGTCTCCTTCTCTCTTTGCCCCCTCCCCTACTCGTGCGCACTCTGTGTCTCTTCCAAAATAAATAAGTAAACATTTTTTTAATGGAGAATATTCCAATTTCTAAGCAACAGTTAGTCCTTGTCACTAAATATCAAGTTATTGTCTGGTTCCAGATAATGCTGGTCATCATCTGTGTTTTTCTCATGTTTGTACTGCATCTCAAGTAGAGAGGTGGGCATACATTTTACACCCGTCATGACTTTTTTTTTTTAAGTTTATTTATTTATTTTGAGAAAGAGAGAGAGAGAGAGACAGGGAGGGGCAGAGAGGGAAGGGGAGAGAGAATCCCAGGCAGGCTCCATGCTCTGCAGTGACCCCAACTTGGGGCTTGATCTCACAACCCTGGGATTATGACCTGAGATGAAATCAAGGGTCGGCTGCTTAACTGACTGAGCCACAGGCACCCCCACCCCTCCTCACTTTTAAAAGTTACAGAATCCACTGGAGCCTGGCTATAGCCCAGCCCTGTCCTTAGAGGCCATGCTGTGGGACCAGGTCACAGCAAAACTCCTATAATGAGCTCTTCCCAGCAGAGCCAGCAAAAACAACCCTCAGATAAGCTATAACCTGTCCCAACACAGATTTATACTTTCACAGGTCAGCCTCCAATGAGATGAGTAAATAAAATGAAAAAGCTGAAATTCACCGTGAGAATAAGGGTTGCATTATTCCTCTGTAAGGATTATGTGCTGGGTTTTAACAATACGTATATTAAGCATTGCTAAGCTTCTCCCTGCTTATAATTATTAACAAGTTTCAGAGGGACTCAGGTTAATTTTCATGTGGGACTAGTGCACAACTCTCAGAAGGTGAACTAATTCCTAAGGTTGGGTGATGTGGAGCAGGAATGTCAAAGTGTGCGGGATACAAAGCATTTAATAAGGTAACCTTGAGCAAGAAGGTCATAAAGTCACCTAAGAGATTTGAATGACCCAGCCCAGGAAGGAAGACCCACAGCCCGACCAGGATCGGCACATCTCTATACTTTGTTGTTACTACCGTGCACTTTGTGGCTAGCATTTCCTAGGTAACCGGCACCTGGAGCCCAGAAGGTAAACCTGAGGCAGAGTAGAAGTCAGAAAGCCTTTGTTCATTGCACAAATATTTAAGAAGCACTCGCTGTGTCCTGGCACAAAGGCAAGTCCATTAAGATAAGTTCTTGGCCTTAAGGAGTGGTAGATCAGCACTAGTGTGATAAGAGTAGTTCCAAGTGTGCACAGAGTCCCAGGAGAGTCCAGAGAAAGAGGCCACTCATTCTTCCCGGGAACACTGGAAAGCATATCTATGCGGATGTGGCTTTGAAGTGAAATCTTGAGACACTCTGCTGGCCAAGAAGTGAGAAAAAGGGCAATCCAGGTGAAAAGCAAATGTGTTTGAGTCCCTGCTCACCCCAAGCCAAAATGGGCCCCTCCAGGGAATGGGCCAGGCAAGCTGGCCGTGAACCTAAAAGTCAAGCTAAACTAGGAGAGGGGAGAGCCAGAGAGGAGTGCCAGCCAAGCCTGTTAGAGAGCTGGGAGGTCGTCACCAACAAAGTCCACGTCAGTTGACAACAGAGTCAAAGGGTCAGAAGCTGGCAGAATAGAGGGAGAGAGGAGATGGAGAAGAGACAGAGCCTCCTGTTTATTGGCAGCAGCCACGAGGTGGACTGGTCTGGTGTAAAAGTGAGGAACTAGGGGTGCCTGGTTGGCTCAGTCATTTAAGTGCCTGACTTCGGCTCAGGTCATGATCTCATGGTTCATGAGTTCGAGCCCCACATCGGGCTATTTGCTGTCAGCACAGAGCCAGCTTCAATTCTCTGCGCCCCTCTCTCTCTCTCTGCCCCTCCCTCACTCATTCTCTCTCTCTCTCTTTCAAAATAAATAAACTTTAAAAAATAAAATAAAATAAAAGTTAAAAAAAAAGTGAGGGACTGGAACAGACAAGTTTCCAGGCACATGTGGGTATTTGGGGAACCGTGAGTATTCAGTGGAACAGAAACATGGGTTTCTGAAGAAGTGAACAGGCAGAAGCACAACCCAAAAAGAAGTTGCAGAGCCGATCACAATGGGTGTTTCCTGTTAACTGAGGAATATGGCTCCATTATAGTCCGTGGGAAACATTATGGTATCTTAGACTAGGGAGTGACACAGAATTACATTTTAGAAAGATCTCTCTGGCAGCTCTATGGAAGACAAACCAGAGTGGCCCTCTGTTGGAGGGTAGTAAACACCCTGCCTGTCTCAGAACACCCTGGATGCTTATTTAGAACAAATAGCATCATTTTAGCTGCGTCCCCCATCTATTGAATTCAAATTCAATGGGGAGACCTAGGAGTCTGCATTTTTATCTCTCCCTGGTAATTTGGGGGCACACTAGAGTCTGTTAGCAGTCACTTGGGCAAAACACTGAAAAGGAGACTGGTAAAGACACAGGCTGGCAAAGACCCTATCACACAAAGTAGGTGCACAATATGTATTTATGGGACAGATTAATGAATAAATAGGATAGAAACAGGTTTTGGAGACTGATGGGATGGAAAGAGGTCAACTCCAAAGCACAATGTAGAACCATATGACACACAGTGTCTGCCCTTCACGGTGCAAGAAGTGTTGAATCTGAAAAAAAAAAAAAAAAAAAAAAAAGATTCACAAGAGCATATTCAATCTCTGTGAATTATTTTCATAGAACAAGGGTAGACCAAGCTTCACAATGCTCAGTCCAGTGGTTCTCACCCTGACACATTAGGATCACTTAGGGAACTTTTCAAAGTGAATCTGAATCTTGGAAGGAGGGGGCCGTGCTGGCGTCAGCACATTTCCAAAGCTCCCCGGAAGATTTTTATGCACAGCCAGGGTCAGGAGTTGGTAATCCTTACAAGTGGCAGATAACTGAGAAAGGACAAGTGATTTTGTTCCTTCTCCCTAATCATCCTGGAGAACACAAAATAGTCAAAATGGGAAAACGCAGCGATTTGGGGACTGTACGGACCCAAGGCTGATATCCTGGTATGTAATCCAGGAGATCCAGTGTGATATCCTTTGAAGGCAGTGTTTTTCTCCACACCCAAAGTGCCAAACTTTTAAGAAAGCCCTATCTTTCTGTTATCCGTATATGGAAACCGGGACACAACAGATGGCAAGATAATGGATTGTGTCTGCTCAAGTTAGAGCTGCTTTTATTTGCAAGACATCAAATTCATATTGACTGTGGGGACAGGCTGACATGATTTATTTCTAATGAAAATGGAGGCATCATGGGCTCGGTCTTTGCTTATTACCATATGACACAGTCTCGTCTGGGATCAGGACACACTGGATTGCTGATGATAGAAATTGTTTGCAGGGGCTGCAAGAGGCCCCTCCTGTTCTCAGGGACTCACGGTTGGAGAATCTCCATATGCCCTGCAGAGAAACCCGAGTTTCACAGCAATGAACTTCCCCACCCAGAGTCCCGCTCCACCGGATCAGTCAGCTAAGTACCAGGGAAATACCGTCTATATTTCTTTTTCACTGTTAATTATATCCTTCTACGTGCGCTCTCAAAAGAGAAGCCTGAGATTTTGAAAAGAAAACACAGCAAGTGAAGCCCATTCATTCCTGAAAGGAATCATCTCCAGTGACATGAAAGCGGCCCCAGCCCATGGCTCCTGAGATCCCGCTTCAGCTCAGCGGTGTCAAATGGGCTGGGAGCCCGTCTGCAGCCCCCACTGCTCCTAGCTGCTTCCTGAGGCTGGTGCCCACTGGAAAGGGAGGGCAGAAGGACACGTGGTGGAGGTAAGAGCAGGAAAGTTTGAGCGATAAGCAGTGCTTTCCCCTCACCTGTCAGGAGAAGAACAGAACCAAGCCAGATGCCCACCACCCACCCTAACCTGGGAAGACCTGATGAGGTTTCAGGAAGGGTCAGCGATGTGGAATGGGTCTTAGGAAACGTTTGCTTCAGAACTCCCAGTTTACAGATGAGAAAACGAGGCCGGAGGAATAACCGACTTGCCCAAGATCGCAGGGTGACTCAGTGGCCGTTGGGGTATGGGTCTCCTGACCCCCAGATTCCCCCTCTTTGCCTCGCCAGTAGCTCTCAAGCTTGGCTTCACAGGAGAATCACCCAAGGAGCTTTAAAAAGACAGAAAACAAAACCATGCCCTCCCCCACCCCCCAGAGATCCCTGTTGTGGGATGCGGTGGGGCCTGGGCATGGGCGTTTTACAGTTCCCTAGGTGATGGGCTGTATGCCCAAGGCAGAGGCCCCCTGCACCCCGGTGTACCTTGACTCAGCATTCTGTTCCATTTTGCTCCAGGATGAGTCCAGCCCTGTGCTAGGGGCCTGAGCTGGGAAAAGGCACAGGACTCTGTTCTTGCCCTAATTCTGACAGAATCTTCTGGCAGAAGATTCTACTGTGAGAGGCTCATTCCAGCAGCCACAGAGTTGATAAGAGTAAAAATATAAATAGACATAGGTAAGAGCAATGATTAAGTCTTTATGGGAAGGCTGATGGAGGTGGTATTTGAGTCCATGTTAAAGGATGAATAGGAGTTTGCTGAGAGGACAAGATGTGGAAGGGTTTTCCAGGGAGAGGGAACAGCATGTGCAAAGCCCTGTAGGCATGAAGTGACACAGCCCATCTGTAGTTCAGTGTATCTAAAGCAGGGTGCAAGGTAGGAGCACTGGATACAGAGCTAGGGAGCAGGCAGGGGCTGGATCCCAGAGGGCCTTATGATATAAGGCATCTAAGGGTTGGGGATGACCCTGAGATGATGGTGAAGCATTGAGATAGGTCTACGCAGAAGAATGGCAAAGAACAATTTGCATTTTTAGTAAAGCAACCCTAATGGTGGTGTGGATAGTGGATGGGAAGGGAAAGAAGCCAGAGGCAGGGTCAGCAGTTGAAAGAGAAGGCAGAGCGATGATGAGGGTCTAGGGAGAGGCAACAAGGACTGAGAGCAGGGGACAAATAAGACCTGAGTGCTGATCTCTGCCCCGGTTCACTGCATTTACAGATGGAATTGATAGGATGAGGTGGCTGATTGGCCGAGGGGCAAGAAGGTCGGATTCCAACCCAACTTCTCCCTATTATTCTTCATATACTCAGAACTGAACGGCCCACTCCCCACTGCCTTTTGATACTGCTGGCCCCTCAGCCTAGGACACCCATCCCTCTCCCATGTCCAAATGTCCAAAGATCTATCTAAGGATAGATCCCTTAGGCCCCAAACTGATGCTGCTCCCTTCAAAAATCTGGTTTTTGAATAAAGGAAGGAAGGAGTAAAGTTCAGCAACTTTCTCTTACACGTTCCCAGAAATAGGTCTTTGCATGGTGCCTTCCCCCCCCCCCCCCCCCCCGAGAAGTCTTCCTTCTCGTCTGCATGTTAAACTCCCATTGCTTCACAAGTCTGCTGAAAGTCACCTGCTTGGGGAAGACCTTTGGTACCTGCAGACATGGGCTGTGTCCCATAGCACTTTTGTATTCCTCTGTCAATATGTAGAGAACTGTTTCACATGGTCAGTATTGATTGTTTTCCCTCCGAGGGTAAAGAGGCTCTTTCAAAAGACAAGGGCATTGTCTTCTTATTCTGTCTCCTGCCCTAACCCAGCACACGGAGAAAAAAGATATTTGATAAAAGTTTGTTGAATGAAGGGGTGTCAAGGCCAGATTCATGAATCTTGGGAATGTTCTGTGATGATGATAATGATGCTTACAGGATGCTGGAACCTGCTCCCCCCTTACAATAGGGCACCTCAGATTTGACGCTGTGGCATGTCAGGTGACGCCAAGGGTGGACTGTTGTACTCAGGAAGTACACCCATGTATTTTGAACTGGTCTGCAGACTGCTTGGAAGACTTCCTGAACAAGGCTGGGAACTGCACTTTGAGAATGGTTTCTAGGGCGTTCCCTCAAAGGAGCATGTAGACGTGGCAGGGAGCGGAGGAAGGTAGAGACAAGACTGCCCTGCCCATGAAAATCAGGCTGATCCTTGTCATCTGGGCAACTCTCCCTGGGGCGAGGCCCCTCTCCAGGCCTCCTCACGTAACGAATATCTTCCAGAAGCACCTCTCCCTCCAGGAATCTCTCTCAGCTGGGTGTTCTGAAGAAATTTCTGGTGAACTGATACACTCGTGCACCGGTGGGGGATGGGGGTTGCTCTCAGTCCTCCCGCAGGGTTACCTTTGAGAGTGCTGGAAGATTCATAGGAGTTTTGGGTGCTGTGACAACCTGAAGGGAAAACACGTAGGCCTGAGCGGTGTCCTCTGGCCCCCCTACCATGAGAGAGCTGGTATATCTCAGAATCACCCAGCTCCCTTTGAGCCACACAGCCAGGCAAGAAGTCCAGATTTTGAGCCTGAGCTGGCAGCTGAAGGAAGAGAGCTTGACTCAGCACAACAGTCAGATCTCTGCTTGAGGGCAGCCTTGCTGAAACTAGAAGGAATACTTGTATGCAGAACAGTCTCTCTGCATGCTTGTTCCCCTGTGAGGGGTACGGGGTTCAGGTTAAGGCTATGTATCCAGGGGTTAAGGGCACAGAGGAGGGGGCAAGGAGAATCATTGGAATGAGGGGGGAAGGGAAGAGCCCCTCTTGGACACACATACATCAGTGCGAGATTTATCGAGGTCTCTGCTTCTGCCTGGACAACACCTTCCAAACAAGCCACATTCCTCACTGGGAACCTGAGAGCGTGTCACCTCGTGGCAGAATTCCCCCTGAGGCTTTAGCTCTGCAGGAAGCTCCTGGCTGTTCTCTAGAAGGTGCAATAACTGTAGGAGAAGATGTACAGGCTGGAAAAGGGCAGGCAGGTGGGGCTGGCCCAGCCCGCCGTCACCCTCAGGCAGGTTCAGATTGGAGGGCCTCCATTCAGGACTGCCACCTGCTTGAAAATGAGGTCTTGTGAAAAGCCCCAGAGAGGAAAGCCTTTCTTCCTGGGAGACCATCAGCTTTAAGTCACCCAGAGGAATTGTGGAGTGGGGGCCCGGCTTGGAACCCTGAAAGCCATGGGAAATACGGGGTGCCGTGAAGTCATAGCAAGGGCAGGCTAAAAAGAAGTTAGCCGAAATGAAGAACATGATGCCGGCATCCAGAGTGTTTCTAGAGCACCTGTTGCTAGGATGGGCGGATGTGTTCTTCAGGACAATGCTTGGAAGCCTCCAGAATTTGTTCTCCATCAGGCTGCCCGACCTGATACTATTCTTTAGGCCAGCTTTTTTCTGCCCTAGACCTTAAGTTCAACCTCCAGCATTACCGGAGTGGGTCCTCAATATACACCATTTTAGTTTTCAGTGAAAAACATCAGCCGTCTCTTCAGATTGAACTCCACTCTGGCTTTAGAAGGAGGTTCTTACCTCCGTCCCTCCGGATCTAGCTGTAGAATTTCCCTACCTCAACATGAAGTCCTTGCAGACTCCAGCTCCAAAACATTCTGACTCCACATAAGGCTGCCCCTGCGGCCTGCCACCACGGTAGGATTTGGGGTGGATCTAAGGTCCCTTCCAGCAGTTCCTGCCTTCTCTAGGGCATGCTCCATCCTATACAAAGGCCATTTTCCAAGTGGCCTTGAAGCCTCCCCCAATGCCTCCTTCTGGATTGATTTGGCATTAACTAAATTCCCATTATGCACCAGGCACTTTACCAGGCACTGGGACTGATCATAAAGTATGACATTAGCCCTGCGAGACAAGATTTACTGGAAGCTCTCAAATTAGCTTACATCATCAGATTTTTCTAGGCCTCACTTGCTGCCTTCACTGCAGTTTGTCTTTTAGGTGTTGCCCCAGTGACAACTAAGCCAAACTATGTTGCAATTTTCCTCTTAGTGCAGCACACATCTTTGAGCCTGGGAAAGCAGGTACGCAACAGGAGGACCCAGGAGGCAGGAAGGCAGGGTGACTCCATGCATTCTGCCCATGATTGGCAGTGCTGCCATCTTGGTTTGTTCATCTGTTCAAAGCCTGCAACTGCAGCCTTCATGACCTGCCCTCTCCCTGCAGAAGGGGTTTAGGAATAACAACTGTTCCAAAACCAGACTGGAGGGCATGGCCCACTTTTGAGGGTTTCCAAATCAATGCAGCTCAAGCTGTCCCGTAGCTGTGCCTTTAAGAGAACGAGGCAGGTAGCTGAGCTCATCTTTTATGAGTTCATCGTGCAGAAGGTGTGGTCTCTTCTGCTATTTTTCTTGTGCTGCCAGAGTCTGAAGACTTAGAGGAATTCTTACAAAATGGCTCACCTTTGCTTTCCCCCAAGAAACACAAAAACGCTGCAGGAAATATCAAAGTCTAAAGAGTCATTATATTTCAATTGAGAGTAATAATTAGACATATTACTCCTGTCCCTTACAGTTGTTTCTAGTCCTCAAGTCGTTAGCCCCTGGCTTAGGATGCCTATTCTGGGCAGTTCCAAAGACCAACAACATTCATCAGTAGTGCTTGAACTACAGATTGTTATTCACTGCTCTTTACTGTGACTATGTTTACAATAATGAAGAATTAGACCGCCAAGTGCTAATCCTCAGAACTTGGTCTTGGACCTAGTTGTAAATACCGCTTCTACTATTATGAGCCATGTGATCCTGGGAAAGTTACTTAATTTCTCTGAGTCTCAGTTTCCTCATCTGTAAAATGAAGTTAACTATAGTGCTCACTTCATACAATGGATGTGACAATCCAATGAGAGAGCATATATAAAGAGTGTAGCACATAATTGGTACCCAACACATGGCCCACTAATGTGCTGTTACTCTGGGATGGGAGGGGCATAATATCCTTTTGACAGCCATTATGTAATGACAAGAAAGATCAAGAAAGGAACAATTTTGCTTATTAAAATTCTTCTGGGGTGCCCCAGTGGCTCAGTTGGTTGTGCGTCTGACTCTTGGTTTTGGCTCAGATCACGATCTCAGTTTCATGAGTTCGAGTCCCACGTCTGGCTCTGTGCTGGCAGCACAGAGCCTGCTTGGGATTCTCTCTCTGCCCTCTCTCTTTGCCCCTTGCCTGCTCATGCTGTCTCTGTCTCTCTCAAAATAAATAAATAAACTTAAATAAATGAATAAATAAATAAATAAATAAATAAGTAAGTAAGCCGGCCTCCGACTCCCGGCGCTGGCGGCCGGTTGTGGGGCGGCTCCGCGAGGAGCAGTGGTGTTCACACCCACGGTATTTTGTTGTGGACGCCACTCCTAGATCAAACAGCTCTTAGCGTTTTGCATGTCTGTTCACATTCTCTCCCGGAGTATGTAGGCATGGTTGTTGAACCCCTTCAAGTAAGTTGTTTGTTGAATCATACAAAGGATCCAGCAATCCCTATCAAAATAACACCAGCCTTCTTCACAGAACTAGAACAATCCTAAAATTTGTATGGAACCAGAGAAGACCCCGAATAGTCAAAGCAATCCTGAAAAAGAAAACCAAAGCTGGAGGCATCACAATCCCAGACGTCAAGATGTGTTACAAAGCTGTGATCATTAAGACACTATGGTGCCGGGACAAGAATAGACACTGAGATCAATGAAACGGAATAGAGAATCCAGAAATGGACCCACAAACGTATGGCCAACTCATCTTTGACAAAGCAGGAAAGAATATCCAGTGGAAAAAAGATGGTCTCTTCAGCAAATGGTGTTGGGAAAACTGGACAGCGACATGCAGAAGAATGAACCTTAGACCATACACAAAAACTCAACATGGATGAGACACGTAAACATAAGACAGGAAGCCATCAAAATCCTAGAAGAGACAACAGGCAATAACCTCTTTGATCTGAGCCACAGCAACTTCTTACTTGACATGTCGCCAGAGGCAAGGGATACAAAAGCAAAAATGAACAATTGGGACCTCATCAAGAGAAGCTTCTGCACAGCGAGGGAACAGTCAGCAAAACCAAAAAGCAACCGACGGAAACATATCAGATAAAGGGGTAGTATCCAAAATCTATGAAGAACTTATCAAACTCAACACCCCAA
>CM053576.1:102654557-102843107 GCA_028646485.1 Cryptoprocta ferox | reverse complement strand
GCAAACTGGTACAGCCACTCTGGAAAACAGTATGGAGGTTCTTCAAAAATAAAAATAAGAGGGAGGCAGGCAAACCATAAAAGACTCTTAAATACAGAGAACAATCTGAGGTGGATGGTCGGGTAGGGGAGGGGGGAAATGGGTGATGGGCATCGAGGAGGGCACTTGTTGAGATGAACACTGGATGTTGTATGTAAGCAATGAATCACAGGAATCTACCCCCAAAACCAAGAGCACACTTTACACACTGTATGTTAGCCAATTTGACAATAAAAAAAAATAATAATAAGTAAAAAAATTCCCACCCCTCTTCTTCCTCTGTTTAGCCCTTACTTCACTCTCTTGGTTGTTTGCTGCTCAGACCAAAATGTCAAGCTCACTGAGGACACAGATTATGAGCCAGTGGTCAGCAGAATATTTCTACATTCTTAGATAGTCAATAAATATTTGTGCATGGATGCATGGATATTTTTTTCCACGGATCAACTGAATATGACTTCTGCTACTTATGGATATCAGTATCCCGGAAATATATGTAGTCTAAGATCGGAGAAACATGGGTTTAATATTTATTAATTTCCCATACCTGCCACCTATTGTTTTAGAGGCATTAAATCCAAATCCTTTAGATCTTGCTGCTTTGCAGGACTGGGTTAGATTGCATATACAAATTTTGCAAAGCAAAAAAGATGCCTCACACTTATTTGCATCTCAGTTTTTATTCCTTTCAAAAGGCTCTCAAAAGCCACATAGTCTCCCCAGCAATAATCATGTGCAAGGAAAAGAAATTAAGAACTTTGGCAGGGAAGACAGTAAATTAGTCTCTGGAATGTCATAAAAGACATATCCAGGGGTGTATTCTTTCCTTGGAATCTTTCTGGCCCCTGTCACAGACTCTGAGGAGAGCGAGTACTCATGGGGAAGTTTCTTCTTGGATAATGACAGAAAATACATTAAAATCTTGTTACAAATCGCTGCTTGGTACTTTGGATTTGTTATACTATAGGTCAGACCATGTTTCCATGCACAGCGGTGTGTAAAAAGCATCACCCCTGATAACAACAAAAGCCTACAATATAGAGTTTCTAAGGCACAGAGTCCCTTAATAATAAAAAGCTGCAAGGCCCCCATAACCTCACGGTTCTCTTTATGCCCTTCTATCGGCGTCCCAGGGAAATCTACTGTGCTTCTCCCTTACAGTCTCGCAGTCTCTTAGGAATCATAGTGATAATGAGAGCTTGGGGAGAGGGGGGGGAGAGCAGTGGATGAATATAAGTGGGCCCATATAGCCCAGGGTTGTTGTATTAAAAAGAGTCTGGTTGGAAAGGAAGGAAAAGGCCCAGCCTGGCTTGTAAGGACTCTGAGGGAATCAGAATTCCAGATAGAGAATCCAGAGAGGGGCTTTGTTTGTTTGCATTTGTTTTAATAGAGCAATAAGACTGGGTACTGTTTTCTCAGTGCCATGTGTAGATTTACTGCTTGGGGCAGAAAGACTGATGCCAAGATGGGTCTTCCTCTCTCACCAGGAAGGGTATCTGCCTTCAGTAAAGACCCAGAGCCTATAAATGGGGTTTTTGCCCGCCAACTGAATGTGACTGGGTGGTTGCCATTCCAATTTTCAGAAGTCATTTTCTCAGAGAAGCCTGCCCAGCTGACCCCATTCGGCTTGGTGGCCCCAGGGCACCCGAGGAAGCTCTTTAACCTCCACCCACCAGCGCATGAGGCACCCACATGGCCTGGAGTTTCCTTCCGATATTTCGCCCAAAGTCCCCACAATTAGATTGTGTCTGGCAGGTGTTTTCGGTGGGGAGAAGGGGAGGGTTGGAAAGTACAGCATCGTAAACACCCCCATAGTAATAACTGATCTCTTACCAAGTCCCTCGCTCCATCATGCCCCCCCCCCTTAGTGAAGCCTTCTTGGACATGCTAATTAAATGTACAATTTCCCCAATCCCAACCCCAAGCAGTACTGCCTAGCTCCTGTCCCTGCTTTATTTTTCTCCACAGGACATATTACCTTTAGACATAATTTATTTTTTACTTATGTGTTTATCGTCTTCTCCCACTAGGTTGTAAGCTCCAGGAAGGTAGGATTTTTATTCACCTTGTTCACTGTATGCCCAGTACCTAGAGCAGTAGGTAGCACATGGCAGGCACTCAATACCATATTTTTTTTTAATCAAGACCTACTGATGGCCAAGTGCTTTGCATTGATTACAGCCTCCAAGCCAACGCTGCAGGTGGATGTTGGTATCTGAGGGAACATGAGTGTCCTTTTCATGGACAGGTAGGGTCACTCTGCCTTCAGAGGAGTGCTGCTCTCCCAGACAGTGTTTCATCAGCCACTGGGTTAGTCTGTTAGTGGAGGAATCACTCGGCCTGGTTAGAAGTCTCAGAATAAGTGGTGTTTTCTTCTGTTTCTTAAGTTCAAATTGGTTAAAAAAAAAAAAAAAAAAGCCAGATCCGGCTCTCCTCCTTCTCTTTCTTTCTCCTGGTCGGACTTGCTTCGGTCAAGAAGTCATTCTTGGGGGTGCCTGGGAGGTTCAGTCAGTTAAGCGTCCGACTTCAGCTCAGGTCATGATCTTGCAGTCCGTGAATTCAAGCCTGGCATCGGGCTCTGTGCTGACAGTTCAGAGCTTGGAGCCTGCTTCTGATTCTGTTTCCCTCTCTCTCTGACACTCCCCCCTCTCCCCTCTCTCAAAAGTAAATAAACATTTAAAAAAAAAAAAAAAAGAAGTCAGTCTTGGCCTGAAGCTCAATCTCCCTGGCAAGTGGCTGGTACCCCCCCTTTCTTGTTTTCACTGGGAAAGGTGACTCAAGAAGTCATGGCTCTTAATTGAACAACAGAAATCCAAACTGGCTAATTTAGGTAGAAAAGATATTTATTGAAGAATGTTAGGTAGTTCACAGACTTTCTGGGAGGGCTAGAGAAACAAGCCTAGAAACAGCTAGAACAACACCCTAAATCACACCACAAAAGTGGTCCCAGGGAGACACCATTTTTGCCACTCCTGTGTTCCAACACTCCAGCTCACCCGCCTCGACATCCCCAGCAGGGGGCACAGATGCTGCCCTGGGAATCTCGCCCACACCACCTAGGAAATGGACCGATTGGCTGCCACTCTCACTTAAATGGGTTCACACAGCACCTGCTCCTTACATAATCGACTTCAGAGTCTTCGGGGAGCGTGTCCCACTAACTAAACCAGGCTCATATGCTGGCCCCATGGCAGCAAAGGAGGCTGGGAAAGCAAGTATCTGATCTTCTCCTGTGACAGGAAGATGGGGTGTGCACTCCTCAAATGATGAAATGATCAAAAATATGACAAATGTCTACCTCATTGATATACTTGGTTCTCTTGGCCAAATGCCCTCTTACAGCACCTCACTCCAACATTAATTTCCAAGAGTGAAATCTTATAGTCCCTTTTTCACATGAGAAGATGGACTTAGGTTAACAGACTTGTCCAAGGTCACACAGCTCAATAAATATTAAATATTAAATAAATAAAGGTTAAATATTCAAACTCCCACGCCACACTGACTCCCCGGCACTTCCTGTCTTCGTCCATTCGTTGCCTCTGTTTTTCTAGTCTTTATTATCAATGTCCTCGTGTATATTTCCTTTTGGTCCCATCTCCCCTGGTACATGATAAATTCCCATTCTTCTTTCCTTCTTCCCTCTACCCACTGAATTAAGCTAGGAGGGACCCCAGAGATCTGCCTCAGATGCAGCTCGTTACCCATCCAACAGACATTCACCTGTCTTCCCTTGCTAACAGATCGTGGGCTTAGTCCAAGAGACGATGGGCTGGGCTTTGGGAGTGAATGGCAATTGGTCTAAGGGTAAGCATGTGACCCCGTTCTGGCCAATGGGATGTAAGGAGTACTCGGTCAAGGAGCTTCTGGGGCTCCCGCGTAATAGAGAGGTGTGGGAGAGAATAGTGCCTTTCTGCTCCCTTTCTTCCAGCTTGAAACTGGGTCCTGGGGGGACAGGACGGCTGCCACACTAACCACCCCATTGGGAATGCTGGAGTAAGACCATTCAACCTTCCCAGGGTGTGTGTGCACATGTTCCTTGGTGCTACAGTGCACCGCTGGGATGCCTTCTAGAAGGCTCTCAGTTAACCTGGTTCTTCTCCCCACCTATCCACGAGTTCCAGCAGCAATTCCTCCTGACCCTCACCTCAACAGCCTGTCATGTGCATCTTCTTTGGGCTTCCATCATCTTAGATCCCCTGACCACCTTATCACCCCCCTGCCATGACATACCCACCCTGCTCTCACCTGCTTAGTTCCATTCCCCTGGTGCCTGGCCTCATACTCCACCTTTAGCTATCCCAAGTACTCCTCTCAAGGAACCTTGACTTCAAAGTGGGCAAAGTTCCCCTCACACCTAGAGGGAGGCAGTGAGGTGGGCAACACTGTAGGTGCAATAAATGCCCCTGAGTAGTTCATTGAATATATGTAAATCTCACTTTAAAAAAAAGTCCCTTTACCCTAAACCTGTTTTGCTCACTCCGTTCTCGTACTGCTAAACCTGACCCTCCCTTGAAAGAATGCACCATATCTCCGGATACATCTTATCTCTTGCTTCATTTGCCACCTCTTCCTATTCAGTAGAAGTCCTCAATATGAAGTCCATGAACACCCAAAGAGGGCTGTGAACTCCCTAAAAGTATTTGTAAAACTTTAAACATTGTATGTGCCATTACAAATATTTTAGAGGGGACTGTGATCTCCAAAAGTATTAATGTAAAACACATGTAAAAAAGGGGGGGAGGATATTGATGTATATTTGTATATATATGCATAGAGTATCTCTAGAGCAGGGGTTCACAAGCTTCAGCATGCATCAGAATCACCAAGAGGGCTTGTTTAAAAACACAGATTTCTGGGCCTCCTCCCCAAACTTTTGTGGTGGGGCCTGAGAATTTGCCTTTCTAACAAGTTCCCCAGTGATTATTTTGCTACTAGGTCAGGGACTAAGGCTGTTGTGAGATCCATAAAAACTGTTAATATACTTGCCTCCAGGGAGGGAGAACCTTGTTGGTTGGGGGCACAGGTGGAAGGAATTTTCACTGTGTGTCCGTCTGTATCTTTTGAATTACTATGTGAGTATATTACCTGCTCAGAAACAACTTGAGATTAAAAAAGAAAAAAAAAAAAGAAATGAGAACATCACTACTGTCTTTAAATAACAAGAGACTCTTCTATAAGGTCACCACCCTCTCCCTCTTTCTCCCTTTGCTTCTCATGCGTATGCTGTGCGTCCACTCAATGTTACTTTATTCAAATATCCCCTGCTGCTGGGTACCAGAGCACATTTCCACTTTCCAAGAGGAATCCTATTTGGGTTCAAATAACTGAAAAGCACATTGACAAATTCAGTTGTCTAAGAAAATAAAACAATAATGAAATACTGTTTTCCACCAATCAAATTAAAAGTTATTCAATATCTGAAATATGTTGGCAAGCATTGGGGAACACAGACTTTTTGCATGACTGGTAGAAACAAAAATTGGATCATCTCTAGAAGGCAATCTGGCCTTTAAAAATGTGCACAGCCTTTGACCTAATTAATTCCACTTATAGAAATAAATCCTAAGGAAGCAGCGAGAGATGCATAAAAGCGTTTGTAATTACGGATGTTCATCTCGACATTAAAGACCAGAAAAATGCCCAATGTTGAACAGTGTTTATGAAATATACTGTGCCACACTTATCATGGAATCCAATAGAACAACAAAAGATCATATTATAAAAAGATACCTAATGACACGGAAATGTGTTCATGTTGTATTATCAGGTGACAGAATATAAATCCAGTGACAAAACAGCACTACAATATGTTTGGAAAATTACGAATATAAGATGACTTGAAGGATTTAATAGCAGTTATCTCTGAGTACAATGATTATAGGTGGATTTTTATTTTCATTATGCTCATCCGTATTTTCAAACTTTCCACACTGATTGTGTATTGCTTTTGTTTTTTAAAAAATGGGGGAGGGGTCTTGTGTTGACATTAATTATGCTTCCTAGTATGAGAACCATCATGACTGGTCAGATACGAGGCCTCTGAAGGAGAGTCCTTAGGAAATGCGGTCAACTGCCCATCCCGAGACACCGCTCCCTTGGGCTCGGCAAGCATCTGACAACAGATGGAAGCACTGGGGCAAGAGCTTTTCACTCCACTTTCCATTTCTGCTGCTGCTGGTTATCAGGACAGCACCCAAGGGGGGCACCACAGTGGTGCCCAGCTCACGGCCAAGGCCTCAGCAGAGCCTGCAGTATACGAATCCACCCAAACCAGTGGCTGAGGGTGAAACATGGGCGTGGGTTCTAAGACAGGAGCGTGTGTGTGTCCTGACCTGCATCCATGAATACTGGGTGGTTTGTGAGTAACTACACCGCCGGAAGAGCTGGGCGGGCTTGAGGCCAAGTGAGAATGGAGTGTTGGAGTGAGTCATGAAGAGTGAGAAAAAAAGAAGTGTAGTAATCAAGACAGAGACTTAAGTTGAAACAATGGAGTTGACAGAGATGGGGTGGAGATACAGACTGACTTAGGCTAACTTTGAAGAACCAGTTTCTCTACCAGGAAACTGGACTTTTCTAGGTCTTAGAGCCTCCCCGCCCCACCACACCACACAGAGCCATTGTTTAAAACATCACCAACAAAATTGTGATTCTAAGAAAATGTCCAATCTGAAGAATGTACATATGATTCGGGCCTCGTGGGGGCTTTTTAATATTTGCAAAGTCCCTAGTGTCATCCTTCACAGCCATCGTCCGAGGTAAGCTGGCCATAGCATGGTCCCTAGACTTTAAAAAAAGAAAAGAGCTGAGGAATTAAAGTCAAGTTTCTACAGCTCGGCCATGTTGCAAAGTGGCACTGTAGGATCTATCGTGTTGGTTAGTTTATGGCTCAGGTCATTTCCAATTCCAAACTCTGTGAACTTCCATGGGGCGATATTTTTTTTCTGCAAAGATTAAAGCTGTGATTCAGTAGAAGGAGCACAGGATTTGGAAGAACTACCACCTACCCAACTCTGCAACCGTCCAAACACCACACAAGTTTGAGTACTAGCCCCGCGCTTGAGAGAGTCGATTAACCTGTGTGAACGGTAGTTTCCTTGTATGTAAAGTAGAGAAGTTCACTCCTCCAGCAGAAATGTATTCAGCACCTACTCTACGTCAGACACCGTGCTAGGCACTGGGGACCCAATCGTGAGCCAGTTCCCACCATCATAGGGATTCAATCTTTTATGGCCACAGTCTGTCTGTCTACTCTGCAAGTGAAACATGCTTCTTACATTTTGGGATTAGTGAAATAATTAAAAGGAGGATATTTTGTAACTTGTAAAAAGTCATATAAAATTCCAGTTTCATTGCCCACAGATCAAATATCATTAGAACACAATCCCATTCATGAGCTGATGTAGTGTCTGCCGCTCCCTCCATGCCCCAGGGGCAGAGTTGAGCGGTAGTAACAGAGTCTATATAGCCCACAAATCTGCAAAAATTTTCTATCTGGCTCTTTACAGAAAAAAAAAAAATGCTCAGAGCATCTGGGTGGCTCAGTCTGTTGAGCATACTACTTTGGCTCACGTCATGATCTTGCTGTCTGTGAGTTCAAGTCCCGCATCAGGCTCTGTGCTGACAGCTCAGAGCCTGGAGCCTGCTTTAAAATTTTTTTTAATGTTTATTTATTTTTGAGAGAGAGAGAGAGAGAGAGAGAGAGAGAGAGACAGGATGTGAGTAGGGGAGGAGAAGAGAGAGAGGGAGACACAGAACCTGAAGCAGGCTCCAGGCTCTGAGCTGTCAGCACAGAGCCTGACATGGGGGTTGAACTCACAAACCATGAGATCTTGACCTAAGCTGAAGTCAGATGCTTAACCGACTAAGTCACCCAGGTGCCCCTGGAGCCTGCTTTTGATTCTGTGTCTCCCTCTGTCTCTGCCCCTCCCCCTGCTCTCTCTCTCTGTCAAAAATAAATAAACATTAAAAATAAAAATTTTTTTAATGTGCTGACCTTTGGGCTAAGGGTAGAAAAACAAGGTAATTACAGACTCAGAAAAACTCTATGAAATTAAAAAAGGGGAGGAGTTTGTCAAGGCTGTTAAAAACGGTGAATATTTAAATGCTCCATTGCTTTATCTGGCACTGTGTAGCATCAGCTCCCAAATCTGAGCATCTCCAGGTCTCACTGGGCTGTGGGTACCTACCCAGTGAAAGGAACAGGTGGTTCCAGAACTTCAGTGGCCCCTGCCTCCACCTACATGATGCAGGCCCTCTAGCCCCACCCAAGTCCCCCTGGTGTTCCAGAGTGTTCTCAGGCTGCCCTCTGGGAATACACAGATATTCTTGCCAAGGGAGCTGTTTCCATGACACCAAAGGAGCAGGGATCAACCAGGAGTTCCGCTTTCTGCTATCCTCACATGCAAAAGAGATGCTTTGCTGTACAGGGGCATAAGGACCATGCCCCTCCTCTACCCAGTGTCCCTGGGAGTTAACTTTAAAACCAAAGCACACAGCTATTGCTTCTGTCTCCCTGAGATCCTGCGAAAATGGCCCCTTCAGCCCCTGCCTGCTGCCTGTCCCACAGGCCTGGGAGAGGAGGCCAGAGATTGGTACTCCTATCTGTGCAAAACTCTCCTCCTTCCCCTCCCCCAGCGTTGACTTTCCCCTTCCCCTCCATGCAAACCACCTGGTGCTTGTATTGACAACTGAAGGGGTGTGCTTTGATTTTATAAGCTGCTGTATAATCTCTATGGTATACAGATGGCATTTCCTAATCCACCTCCCAGTCAGCCACCCACCCCCTGGTCTTTCTCCTGCCACAACTCTGTCCCGCACAAGTCAGGGAAGGCAGCCCCAGCCTCCATGGATGACTGGCCCCCCGGCAGTTCTGTTAATGTATCAGCGCCAGGCCAGTCTCCAGGCCCAGTATGCCTGTGGTGCCAATGGAGGTGCAGCCAGCAGGAGCCTCTGGTTCCCTATCGGGGCACCCTGGCCTTCCTAACCGTCAGGTTGGGGCCCTGCCTGGCTATGGCCTGCCCCTGCCCCTGCCCTGTGGGCTGACTCCTGTCCCTGAACTCCCGCCCACTTGAGCTCTGCCAGGGACATCCTGACATCCTGCTAAGAAGGCTCCCAGTTTCCCCAGGTCTGTGAACCTCCTGTGGCAAAGGCCCTGCTCCACCAATCAGGACTCCCGCACCATTTCCCAACCTTGCCTGAGCTTCTGGGCCCACTGCATCTTGCATGCATGACTGGGTCAGTGCCCTTAACTGTTCCCTCCCCGGCCGTGCTTGGGCTTTCCATCCCCAATTCTTAAGGAGCATCTTCAGCTCCCCTCTTTAGCCCCGAAATTCACTGGCTTGTGTGAGATTGGGGTTCTGGCATGGAACAACCCTGCCCTGCTGTTCCATTAGTTAATTCCAGCTTTTCCAGGCTGGCTTCCTTCCCTCACCCTGAAGGACCTGTGCCATCAATGTCCCAGCATGGCTCAGGGCCCAAACCCATTTAACTGTGATGGCAGCCCGGGTCACGGCTTGGTTCCAAGCTCTAGCAGAGCAGAACAAAAGGTGGGGAGACAGGTGGAAAAGGCAACTATTAACATACATCACACTGTCTCTGGGTGGGCTCAGAAATCAGGGTGGGCCCAGCTTAATGGGAAAAGGCAGCCAGCGACTCAGGAGGTGGGGAAGACAGAGGGGAGCCTCAGCAGGGGCTCGTGGAGGAAAGGCAATATCTACATTTGTTTCTGTCCCTTTAAGGAGGCAAGAAAGCAGAGACAAAGGGACAGAGGAAAGTGTGCACACAGGACTCTCAAGTGATTCGCCAAATCCCCCTGGCTTCTCTGCCCTATTTCCAAGTGTGTGGATAGATCCAATTCCTCTGTTGTTCCTCAGTCCCTCCTAATCCAGGATATGATTATATGAAGTAGATTAAAGGTGTCTTTGACCAATGGAGGGCCCGCTGGTCCTCTGGAGCTGGTTTTGCAAGAGTCTGTGTTCATTTTAATTCAATTAGCAAACTTGGACTTGCTCAGGCCGGCTACTGATTCTTGATGACAAAGTGAAAATGGATGCAAAGTTTTACAGGGAGTTTGTAACCTGTAATGGGACTCTTTGTTCCTCCAGCAATGCCCTTAAGAAGCAAGCTCTCTGAGGCTGGTGAGCAGGCATGTGTCAGGAAAAATTCTTTCATCGGGTGGGAAGTTGGATGGGGGACTTCCAGGGTCCCTTCTAACTCAACGTTTTTATGTCCCTAAGGTTACTGGATGCCAGCGTGCGGGGCCAGAAAAACCATCTAACAAAAGTGGTTTAAAAAAGACTTGACAACGTGTTTTACCCACAGCAAAGTGTGCCCAAACATTTCAAACCAGACCTGTCAACAAAGAATGTGTTTGCAAACCAGACAGAATTTAAAATAAACTTCGGCCGGCAAATGATAAACCTTCCCTAAAAAGGTAATCGGATAGTGAGTGAGCAAACTTTGGAAGTGGTGTTAGGAAAGAGTCGACACCATCCAACGTGCTTTCACAATTTTACCTCCCAATGGATCTGTGCACTTGTTTGGGGGTCAGGGGGCAAAAAATTGGGAAAGTTAGGATTGTTGCATCCTACTCAGTGGGAGGCTGTGGGAAATCAGCAAGCAGTGGAATATGCCGTGCCAGCTTTGAAAAGGAAAGCAAAGCAGGCTAAATCCTGAGGATTGTGGTGCAGAAAGAAAGGGGTAGAAAGTGGGTAAGGGGAGGTCCCAGGGCCATGTGGGCAGGAGGTCCCTGGCACAGCAGGACGTGTCAGTCCAGCGGCTCGTACCCAGGGCAGGTGGGCAGGGAGCCGCTTACTTTTCTCTTCTCTCACTGATGCCATGCTAGAGCTTCAAGGCACCATATTTGGAAAAGTTCTCCTTCCTTTGAGGTTCATACCATTCACCCACACTAACCTCAACCTTTTATTGGCATGCGGAGGGGGCGAAGATTTGGCTTTGACTATATATATATATTTTAATATTTTCACTGTGAAATAGATCATCCTTACAAAAAAGTGTGCCTGACATCTATGTACAGTTTAAAGAATAAAAATAAAACCAAGCATCCACATAATACCACCCAACTTAAAGAATAAAATATGACCAATACCTTGACACTCCCTCTGTGTATCTGCCCCTTTCCAATTGGCTCTTCACCCCCAGCCCCTCTGGGCAAGCCACTGATCTGACACTTGTATTGTTCACTCCCTTGCTTTTCTTCCCAGTTTCAATCCATTTTATAATGGATCCCTAACCACTAAAATACTTAATGGTGCCTAGTTTTGAAATTCATATAATGAATCCATACTAATTAAAATTTTTTAAAATTTTGTTTTAATGTTTATTTGAGAGAGAGAGAGAGAGAGAGCAGGGGAGGGGCAGAGAGAGAGAGAGAGAGAGAGAGAGAGACAGAATCCAAAGCAGGCTCCAGGCTCTGAGCTGTCAGCACAGAACCCACCCTGGGGCTCGAACTCACCAACCACAAGGTCATGACCTAAGCCAAAGTTGGACACTTAACCGACTGAGCCACCCAGGCACCTCTGAATCCATACTAATTATAGTCTTTCTGATCTTTATGTTCCACGGCATTTTTGAAATTCGTCCATGCTGATATATGTAGCTGAGGTTTATTCATTTTGTCTGCTGCACAGGATTCCATTGTCTGATCACACCACAGTTGCTTTTCTATTCTATTGTTCATGTACATCTGGGTTGTTACCTTTTTTAGTTATTATAAACAAAGCTGTTAGGAACATGCTCGTACATGGCTCCTGTGGAACACATCTAAGAACCTCCGAGGGCGCAGCTGCTCAGAGCATAATCCGCAGACGCGCTGCTGGTGCCCAGACCGCCACTGCCTTACAGTGAGTTAAGGAACTTGCACCAGAACATGAAGCAACTAGTTTATTAAATACACTGTGGAGGGGTGCCTGGGTGGTTCAGTTGGTTGAGCCTCTCACTAAGGCTTGGGTCATGATCTCACAGTTCGTGGGTTCAAGCCCTATGTTGGGCTCTGTGCTGACAGCTCAGAGCCTGGAGCCTGCTTCGGATTCTGTGTCTCCTCTTTCTCTCTCTCTCTCTCTCTGCCTCTTCCCTGCTCATACTCTCTCTCTCTCTCTCTCTCTCAAAAATAAATAAACTTAAAAATAAATAAATAAATAAATAAATAAATACACTGGGTAGTTGGACTGGCATTTTTTCCAAGCAGATCTCCATTGCAAAGGAGCAGTTGAGTTACACTCTGGCACCAGTGCCTCATTTCTCTTTACCTCTCGTGCCTTGCTGAGCACGAGGCGCCCTTTCCCTTATTCTTCACCTTCATCTACCAACCTCTGGGGCACCTCTCCCCAGTCAGTGAAGACTCCGGCCCCTCACTCAGTCTCAACATTTTGCTCAACAAAAATCTGTTGAATGGATGAATAAATGGATGGATGGATGAACGGTTTGCCCTTCCCCATCCACACATCTACCTCGGGAGTTTCCATGTTCTTCCATGAACCTCATCTCCCCAGTTGACTTGTCCGGGGTGGAGGAGGGGGCAAGCACTGACGTGCAAGATGGGAGAATCAAAGCCTTTCCGGCATTTTTCATCCTGGAACCAGTAAAGGAAGTCACCCTGTCTCCAATGCAAAAGCTACAATGTCATTCACCGGGGCGTCAGCAACCCTCTTCACCAGCTAGGGAGGAAGAAGGTCTGTGATGACGGGGGATTGAGTCGAGGTGCAGAGAAAAAGAGTAGGAAAAAGAATAGGGGCAAGAGTCTGGCAGCACCTTAGTCCCCGATCCAACAAAGTGGGGCCTGGCTGCGCGCATCCTGCCCTTTCCACACGGTTACTCGGCCTCATTCTTGGTTTCTCCCTTTTGCCCAAGTGGGTTGGAATTGTGTTTCCAGGTCTGGAAAGAAAATAAATACTCCACACTTTAGCCCTCATAAGCCGCAGAAAGCTGGAATCAAGACTGACCTTTGGACTGCAAAGCTGGTTTTTATGGATATTTTTGAAGACTGGCTGTCAGTCCTTCAGGTTTGTGTTGGTACAAACACCAAACCAGAACCGAAACCAAACCAAGCAAACAAGGACAGGCAAACGGGAGATCCGAAGTCACCGTATTGTAGTAAGGGGTCATTCCGGTCTTTCTCACCACCGCTCGGTGGTTTCGCTTGGGGTATGGTCACCACACGTGTCTCAATGCTGATCTCACACCAGGCCTGCTGGGCCCTCTTTACCAGGGGTTTTCCTCTGTGGTACAGCATTCGGAGTACTACGTGACACCATGACACCACCAGGAAGGCTGTTTTCCCACATCCAAATATAACCCACATGCATGTGGAGGGGAAACTGGCTAAATAGCGAATGTGCAGGAAGCATGTTTGACAGCAGCTGGGACAGTCGGGGATGTGTTGATAAAAGCAGACGAGAAGAAGCACGAGCAAAGGGCTCTAAGAAATAGCAGGAGTCTCCTGAGGAACATTCGATCCAGAAATAATTGCTTCAAAAGCCAGAGGGGCTTCTAAATTATTTTACCGCAGAAATTGAAAGCTCTTTGTGGGCATTTCATCTGTCTTAGTTCACCCGAAGGTGGACACGAAGCATAATTAAGTCACGATCGTGGTGTCAGGAGTGGATAGAACAGATCAGGTTCCATCCCGATGAGCCCTCCGAGTGTTCTTGGGTCACCTAGTCACGGTCTGTTCTGGGACCTGCCCAACCTGGGCATGCCCCTGTGGTAGATGATCTTGGTGCTCCTCCAAGATTCTCTCAGGTCTCTTTTGATGGGTTCTCTGTCCTCCCTTCAATGTTTTCTCTCTCTTTACAGGGCTGCTCCGAGGCTATGGAAACCGCCTTGCCCCATGACCGGAATAGCTGAAAGTGGCTGGCCATTTAACCCCTGACCCCGTGCACCCTCAGCCAACAAATGAGAGTGGGGGAGTGTGAAAACCCCCTTTCTTGACTCAGACTGGGACAGCTCTGTCTGTCCCACTGCTTACGTGGATCAGGTATTTGAGAACTCGGAAAAGTAAACAGTAGCAGGTGAACTGGGGAGGAAGACAGGGATTTAAAGCACCACTATCCTGGTGGTGAGTTTGCCATTATTTTTTTTTTTCCTCTGATAGCTCCCTGCCTGCACTCAAAGCAGCTCAAAACCCAGAAAAGGACAGTGGGCCACAGACTGTGAGCACTCCAGGGAGGGGAGAGGGGGAAACTCTAATTCTGGCTCAAAGCAGAAAAGGGAATTCTAATGGTCAGAGAGAGAGGGCAAAGTATTTCATATCTCACTGTTTTTTCTTTCTTCCTGCTTCTCTATGTCCCAGCCCCCAAGCAGTCCATGGCTGCTTGGTATACAGGGCAAGGTATATAGTGCCTGGCATATAGTACCAGGGCCTGATATAAAGTACCAAGCTCAAGGAGTACTAGGGATTAACACTGATGCATGAATGATATTTACTGAATGATGTTTTTTGGTTCAGGATTGGCCATCTCAGGCATGGATGAATGACGTGGAAGCTGGGAGATGGGGGTTGGAAAAGAAAGCTGTACTTCTGGGAGTCTTAGTTACCTACTCACACTTGAGAACATAACACATTATTTTTATTCCTCCTTATTCTCTCTCCCTTCTTTTCTTCCCTCAATCAAAAGAGGAGACGAGCGTGTATACGGGAGGACATGTTTTGCAGGAGTTGAAAACAAGTAAGACTCAGAGCACCTGGGTGGCTCAGTCAGTTAAGCATCCGACTTTAGCTCAGGTCATGATTTTGTGGTTTGTGAGTTTGAGCCCTGCATCGGGCTCTGTGCTGACGGCTCAGAGCCTGGAGCCTGCTTCAGATTCTGTGTCAGCTTTTCTCTCTGCCTCTCCCCCACTTGTGCCCTGTCTCTCAAAAATAAAGAAATGTAAAAAAAAGAAATTTTTTAAAAAATTAAATAAAATTTACTTTAAAAAAAAAAAAGAAAGAAAACAAGTAAGACTCATTACCTCCCTCTCAGCTTCAAGCCCAGACTGAGAACCCTATTAAATAAGTCAAATAATGTGTAAGTTAACAAAAGCTGAGAGTAGAAGGAGCACTGGCCTGGAATCAGAAGGCCTGGATTCAAACCACTGTTATGTCTCTTGTTAATTCAATGGCAGTGAGCAAACATCTACTCCATGGCCCTCAGTCTGTTCTTAAATTGTGTCTTAATCTAGGGTAATGATACCTACTGGAGGATTCATATGTTGACATCTGTGAAAACACCTGGTGCATATTAGATATAAATATTGTGGAATTTGGTATTAATTTTTATCCCCTAACGACTCAAAATTTAAGCTACATGAAATGAAGGAAACTCGAAAAATGTCAAAAATAGAATTTCAAAGCTGGAGTTGATGTGACCTCTCACCTGTGTGAGGATGAAACCAGGGTCCAGAGGGGTTAAGTAACTTATCTAAAGCCACCTAGTTAGTTACAAATGTCCCATTACATACGGAGAGTGAGTTAGGCCTGGTGGCCACCTTCATGCCGGGCAGGCAGTTCTCACAAATGTGAATTAGGCCGAGAGCAGCTGAGATGACAATATGTCATACAGCCCCAGCTGGCATGCCATACAAGTTAAAGGGATTTCAGGATCCAAGGGGGCGGAGAGGCCCTCTAAGGAGTCTTACAGGCTATTTGATGAGGAAGGAAAGATATCAAATACCTGGTGTAACTGAGTTACTATGCAACCCAGACTCCTTAGGGTACAAGGAGAAAACAACTTTATTCTTCCTCACCTTTTAACCCCAATCCAAGGATCCCTCTCCCCAACCCCAAAAGATAGCTCAAGTGGGTCTATGCGTTTCCCAGCCGCTTTCACAATTAAGTAAGTATATTGTTTTCAGATATGGAAAAAGCACTGTCAAATCGAAACCAAGACATCTCTCTCAAGTCCAGTTTAAAGCACATCCCATCTCCAGCTCCAACCCGAACCTCCAACTGCAGACCAGCAATAGAAGTGATTCTGTGGTTCCTCGGCATTCTTTCTTCATTTGTCTCTCCCTCCGCTTCCCCCACTGACCATATGCCCAAGGTAAGGATGCCCAGGCTTATCCAGAGTAGTGGTGAGGGAGCTTGGGGCGGGAGAAACAGTAAGTGGGCTAAAAGGTTGTATTCCGCTGGTGCTGTTCTAATCTGCCCTTGGTGAGCTCTGTGTGGCCAGTGCCCAAACACTGGGTCTTCCTCAAGGAAAGATCTTTTATGGGTTTATGCTCTAGCTCCTCCTCATTCCTCCAAAGACACACTGATAGAGTTCCCTGCTACTGGGGCCACTTTGTCCTGATAGGCCATCTTCTTGGGCTAGACCTTTCAAGGCAGCTCAAGCCAGATCTCCCCTTCCATTGGTGTCCACCATATGCTGGAATTGTAAGCTGCCTCCAAGAATTTCTCAAGGTCTCTCCATAAGCAGCACGTTGCCACATCTCAACCGAGCTGCAGGAGAGGGACAATGGGAGATGTCAATTTCCCCTTACGGTTGTACAGTCTTCCATATTAATGGTTTTCAAACTCCCATCACTTGGCTTGAGTCACACAGGAAGGGAGGAGAAGCCCACAGCTCACTGCCCACTGAGCCAACGGTTTTCACCCATCTCTCTGTCACCTTCTCCTTCTCTTGAATGTGGGCTGAAAAAGCATGATAGGCTAGGGTTTTTGAGGATATCTTTTAGTAAGCCTTAGCATGTCCCTTTAGGCATAGGGGTACATGATACTTCTCATTCACCTGGGGACCTCTCTAAGACCTGGAGCATCTCTGGATTCTGTCACACCAGATTTTTACAACATGAAATATGTGTAACTTGTGGGGATATAAAATATATCTGAAATTCCAATTCATCTGCCTCCTCCTTTGTAACTCATTGGAAAGGAAGGAATCACTGTGGACCATTTTTAATCGGTTCAGTTAGCAGAAGCATTGATGTCCTTCATGAGGACAATCCTTTCTGATCATAAAAGTTGTGGTCATAACAGGATGGAGACTACAGGCAGCACCTATGGGAAATCTGTGCCCTTCTACTTGAGCACAGAAGTAAAGGACCTTGCCTACAACAGGGAGGCCAGGAGGGTTCATGTGCCACCAGTGACCCCACACTTGTTTTCTTACTCCCAGTCACACTCTAGCCCAAATGCAGATGCCCTTCTTGATTGCTTTATTCAAGAAAGGAGGAATTGACTTTTGAAGATATTAAGACACTTTTCACAATCTGAAGACAAGACAGAATGGAGGGAGGCGGGTGGAGGGAGAGAAGAAAGGAATCAAAGACATAACAGGGACATAGAGAAATTGGCATCATGAGGAAAATAAACCTCAGAATGCATAATGGGACCCCTTTTTTCTCCTCATATCTTTTCCCCAAAACTTCAGCTTCACTTAATTTTTCATCTGTTTCAGAAACACTTAAAATTATCACTTAAGATAAAAAAGGCTATTATTAATAATGCATCCTATGGATATCATGCTTTCTACTTTTCAAAGTGTTTTGTGGCTTTCAATTCTCATAAGCAGCCTGTGGGGTAGATGGGCAGGCACTCTCTAAGGTTCAGAGAGGTTAAGTGAATTATCCAAGATCACACAGCCAGGTAGTAACAGAACCCAGGCTAGAAATCAGAAACTCTCATGCCTCTTCCTGCTCTTTTCTCTCTACTTCCTCAGATCACCTCTCAGGAAATGCCAAAGACAGTTTCAATGGTGTAAATTAAAATGTAAAACCAGTCAAGTGGCTATAGAGCTCCCTCAGTGTTAGTGTAGAGGGCAGCTGCCAAAATGACAGCCCTGGGACATCTCGGACACGTTATTGCCTGGACGCCCAACTCTTCAAGAGGCAGGTAGATGCCTGTAGAACTTTGAGTCTAAACTTTTCATGGAGATCATGAAATCAATTAGTGTATCAACTAACATTTCTGAATAGAATAGAAAATTCCACACTGCATCATACGGGAAGACGAAGCCTTGTTTCGCAAAACTTTTATTATTCTGTGTGTCTCTGTGTGTGTGTGTGCACGCATAACGCAGAAGGTTTATTTTTTTAACCATGGGTCACTGTCAGAAATGTTTGGAAACTCTACGGAATAACTTCTAGCCAAACTTCTGGCTGTCACAGTTAAATGCTTTTACATTCCCCACAGGTGTAAAATAACGCAAAAAATACTTTGTTTTTTTTTTAATGCAATAAACAAAATTGGGGCTATTTTAGTAAAGATCCAATTAAGCAGAATGCTCAGGGAATTTACTGTCCTGGTTAATTGAATCTCTGCCTTAATGAGGACAGATTGAAAACCCTGTTAAGACGCAGAATCGCAGAACTTTAATAGGTGGATGAGACCTTGGAAATCGGTTTTCACCAGCTCCCTCACTCCCCTGTTGCTGGCCCAGAAGGAGGGAACCACTTGCCCTGGGCCTTGCAGACAGATGGGGGTAAAGCCAAGAGCCAGGTCCACGAATTGCCCGCTCAAAGCTCTGTGAGTTTGAGCTGAACCTCAGTGAAATTGTCCGTAACCCTTGGGGTTGCTTCTTAAAACAAAACCCCACTCTCAGTTTGTCTTTGCCATGGTCTCTTCTCATAGGTCAGTGCAGTTGATTTACAGAATTTAGAGCAAATACCAAAGATCTGCTGTAGCATCAAAAGCCTGGAGTGGCCGAGGCTCTCTCTTTCTCTGATTTATTAGAGTTCATTTTTCTTTGTTTGCTCTGATCTTGTTTCTTCACAGACATGATTAGTATTCCCGACACAGAGTGAGAATTTTTTTATATTTTTTATATTGCTTGAGGCTGAAAAAGGCTGTTTTCATTCTTGAAACTCTCTAAACCACCCCATGACCCCAGTTGGCCATTGTTCCTGCATATGAGAGCTATTATTTAATTCATTCTAGCACACTGAAACTGAAATGCATAGCGCCGTCCTCCAAAGAACATGTGCTGTTCTCTGTGCACATTTGTTCTCTCAGCACATATCTACCAGCACCTACTATGTGGCAAGCACTGTACCAGACACCAGGTATGCAGCAGGGGACAAAATGGAAAAGTTCTTGCCCCTACGAAGCTTATATTCCAATGGTGACAAATAAACAGACAGTAAACAAATACACAGGTAAGTAAGTGGTGTGTCAGACAGTGATAAGTAGGAAGGTGGAGGGAGAGAGCAAGATGTAGGAAAATAGGGATTGCTGGGGGTGGGTCATTACTATTCCATAGCGACTGGTCCAGGAAGGTCTTGCTAATCAAAATACAGAGACCCAAAGGAAGTAAGAGAGTGAAGCAGGTCACTCTGTGGGAGAAGGGAGTTGCTGGCAAAGAAAAAAAGATAGTAAGTGAGCAGCATTTTAAGTATCAGGCTACAAATACTTTCCATCAAGTACCAACGTCTGACTTGGATTTTTCAAAAAAATTTTTTAATGTTTATTTTTGAGAGAGAGAGAGAGAGAGAGAGAGAGAGAGAGCATGAGCAGGGGAGGGACATAGAGAGAGGGAGACACAGAATCCAAAGCAGGCTCCAGGCTCTGAGCTGTCAGCATGGAGCATGATGCGGGAGACATGAACTCATGGACCACAAGATTATAACCTGAGCCGAAGCCAAATGCTTAACCGACTGAGCCACCCAAGTGTCCCCAACATCTGACTTGTTAAATCCTCCTCACCAGTGATATAGTCCTAAAGGTTATTCATTGTTGATTTGGGGTAAGACACGTTGCATTGGTTCATTCCATTCACAAGCGTAAGTGTCAAATACAGAGGTTCTGTAATGAAAGATACAGGTGGTCCCTAAGCCCCTTAAGAATAGTAACCAATCAAAAAATTACTATCCACAAAGGTCAGGGCTATCATGGTAGTAAGAGTTTTACAGAAGAGAGAAAGCATCAAATGTCTTCCAGAAGGAAGGGAGGAAGGGAGAGTTTCAAGCAGAGGAAACAACAGGCTTGGGTAAAGGGACAGGGACAGGAGAGCAGATAATACATTCCAGGGCTCCCAACTAGTATGACTGGAAGGTGAGTCTCAGGAAATGAGGATAGACTTGGGAACAAATGGGAAGGCCACTGAGCTCTATGAAACACTATTAAAAATCTTTCCTGGTTGCAGCCCCAAAAAAGCAGGCTGAGTTGGGGGAAGTAGGGATGTGGGTGGGGAGGCTCTGGACAGGTAGACAAGGGCCGCATTATAAAGTCACAATTTTAAACGTTTGAAGCAAAAGAATGGTCTGATCAGATTTGCCTTTTGCGAAGATCCATGATACATAGAGGATGAAAAGGAAGGAGAGACGGGAAGCAGGAGAATCAGTGAAGAGGTCGAAGGGGCCACAGGTCCAGAGTAATGCAGGTGAGAGAGGCAGATGGTCCCCAGGAGGCTGACAGAAGACACGGAAAGAGTGGGGTGGAATTGCCCCCATGTTGAGGACGGGATGGATGCAAACTAGTGGTGGATGCGATATCAGGGCATGAGAAACAAGTTTAGGGGAAAAGGGAGGGATTCCCTCATAGAAGACAGAGCTGGAAAAGAAAATGTATGTCCTGAAGGCTGTTTGGAATTCCTCAAATGACACCATTGTCATAGAAACAAGGACTGTTACTTTCACAGATAATGGCTTTAATGTGTAATTGTAGAACTGGCCATTTAATTTGGGTGAGTTAAGTCCAACTACAGAATATCATACGATGCAAGATAAAATAGAAATGAATGTGGTTAACCCTTCAAAAGCCATACCAGGATTTACATATCCAAACGAATATTATCTTCCTTGGAGGCTACACATTATTCCCACAGTGCTGCCACTGCTGAGAAATGCCTTAGGCTTCTTTTGGGGACCTCCCTTCGTGACCGTATCCCCAAAGCTGGAAAATTCTCAGTCTTTTAGGGAAAATCTAAGTTTTAGAAAAGAAGCGTATTTGCTACAAAAGACCAGTGGTTGCCTGGGACAGAGTAGGTGGGGCCCTAGGGCAGGAGAGATGGAATACAAAGGGACACAAGGGAATTTTGGGGGTGATGGATGTATTCATATGTTGATTGTGGTGATGGTTTCATGAATATATATATAAAATATAAATGTACACTTAAGTATGCGCAGTTTATTGTATGTTGGTTATATCCCAATAAAGCTATTTTTAACTTATTTATAGCAAAGACTAATGCCTAAGGCTCATGAGGATGCTGAGGAAACCTCTCCTTATTTTATTTCTTTAATGAAAATTTAAGAGAATACTCTTCTTGTGTGCCTTCTGAGATGACTTGAAGACAATTTTCAATGCAGGTTGGGTTTTTTTTTAATGTTTATTTATTTATTTTGAGAGAGAGAGAGAGAGAGAGAGAGCATGAGCATGAGCATGCGTGTGAACAGGGGAGGGGCAGAGAGAGAGGGAGAGAGAGAATCTCAAGCAGGCTCCATGTTGTTAGCATGGAGCCCAACATGGGGCTCGCTCCCATGAAACATGAGATCATGACCTGAGCAGGAACCAAGAGTTGGACGCTTAGCCAACTGAGTCACCCAGGCACCTGGGTTGGTTTTGTTAATAAAACAAAACAAAACACAGAAACTAGTGACCTGCTCCCATTATAGGATAACCTTCATGTAAGCATGTACATCCTAGAACATATGTTCTAAAATTTTGCAGACATGTCCTGTAATCTAAATTGGAATCCAAAGACTTAGTAGCTTCTGGCTCTTCCACTCACTCTCATGAGGGACGGCTCTTTGCAAATATTTTGTTCCTTTTGCTTAGGTCATACAGAGAAAGGGTTGGATAAGAACAAGTATCACTGCTTCCACTAGCCGGGATTTGGGTTTCCGATATCCAGGGCCAGACTTACAGAGCTGGCATTCCAGAAAAGCTTCCTGACTGTACCCCAATCCCACCTCACCCCCAACTAACATTGTCTTCTGATCAGTTTGCCAATGTCTGGAAGTCTACCATTAGAGGATTCGTTAACCATTCCATTCTCCCAGAATCCCATTTGAAAACAGGATCCTGGAGAGCATACCTGGGTGATATGCCAAAGGGGAGAGCCTGGAGTTAGCTGGGGGTGCTGTGAGGACACTGTGGACTCCACGGGTGGCAGCCACCAATAGAAGGATGGGGGGTCCAGAAAATGAGACGAGACGCTACGGAGGGCCTAAAATAAATCTCTCCCTCCATTTTCTTAGTCATTCCTTTTCAGTTTAGTCTTAGTCATTCATTTCATTCATCTTAGTCATTCATTTTCTTATTTATTCCAAAAGCATTTATTGAGTACCAACATCCCCACCTTAGTTTTGCTTCTGGACTTAGTATCGAGTACCAAGATATAAAACAGGAAGTTTAGCAAAACTGATAACAAGTTAAGCTGATCTCTAACATAAGGCAACAAGAGAGCTGGCATGGGCATCAGCAGGTGATCCCATAGTGCCTCAGAGGTTAGGTGCTCACATCACACCTTGAGCAGCAGTTTGGAATTAAATGAAACAGAATATTGACAAATGAAAGTGTAAGGGAAGCATAAAACGTGAAGCAGATGGGGATACTATTAAAATAGTTCATCTAAAAATAGTCTAATTCCATCTAGGGGCCAAACCCTATTAGGTTTCACACTCATTTGGGTTCACAGTTTGTCTATAGGCTCTCTGACTTTGTGGGGCCAATCCTGGAAGGGAAGAGAGTGTCCCTCACCATCTTTATAGTCAGCCACACACTGACCCATCATCCAAAGCTGAACCCCGGAATGGAGTGGTTTGGAGACCAGGAAGAAAATGTTGAATGTGGAGCTGTCTAGAGCTAGAAAAGGCTGGATGTAATTTAGAAGGAGGGTTAGTAAGCCCTCCTTTCCATTTGTCTGCCTTCAGACAAATGAAGTTAGAACCACAGTGAGGTTGTCCATAAAATTCCCAAACATTTGGCTTCTCCTGTGGGCCAGGCTCTCACTTAGGTCAGCCCAGGGGACATAACAGAGAATGAAGCAAGGCCCAAATGGATAAGCTTGTACTGCACTCAGCTGTAATACAGGGCAGTGGTCTGAGAAACAAAATCCATCCTCAAAGCTCATTCTTGAGTCCGGCCAAGGCACAGCTGCTCAGGGAATTCCACTGTTGATGGGGGATCATTGAAATCAGAACCCAAAAAGGGGATTGTGTGAGACACTAGACAAGGTTCATGGTTCCTTCCCAGCCTCAACCCTTCCAATAGAACCTGCCCTCTGACAAAGGGCTGGGCCCTGAATCCTGGGTATTCAGATCATCTGATCCCGCACTCTTCCCATTCCCTCCACCACCACTGCTGACTGTCATGAGGAGGCTCTGTCTGGCCAGTGACTCAGGACCCAAGGCCCGTGTGAACACATGGCCGGGCCCCTCCACCTCTCTCCCGGCAACGCCAGCAGTGGGGCGAAGCAGCCTTGCTCAGTTGGGTATTTATTGCCCTAAGAGTTTCATTTTTCACCTACTGCTGTCTTCACCCCTGCTCTGTTGAATGTCCCCTTCTCCTAGCGCTTTAGAGGAGACCAAAGAGGTTGTGAGTGGCCAGAGTCAAGAAGGAGTGACCCAGGAGAGAAACAAGGAGGAAGCCGATGCCGGGACAGAAAAGCAGACACAGAACAACTGAGTTGCATGGAGGAGCCTGGAATACATGTACATGTCACTGATGCCCACTGCAGGGTTCCCTGAGCCAGACAGGATCCAGAGCCACCCTCCAACCCCTTCTCTGTGAGTTCTGACCCCTGGGTGGCTCTTGTCTTGCATTTCTGTGCAATTTTCCTTATTGCTCTGTGTGGGGTGATACCAAACTTACCCCAAACTGAGCCTACTTGTATGAGCTCAAGGTTTCTCTTCCCTGCTAACAAATCAGCCAAACCTCTGACAGTTTTGCAAGAGATTCCCCTCCTCTGCTGAGCACAAAAGGCTGGAAGCATGATGCGGTCCCAGGGAGACCAGGGAGGCCCTTTACCCTTTGGGAGCAAAGAGGTGAATCTGCAGGCGGTTTGCCTGCTGGGCACTGAATTTTTTTTTCCGTGCAAATCATTTTGCCAAAGTTTAAAGGCAGCAATGTGGTGCAGTAGAAATCAAACTAGAGCAGGGGTCAGGAAATCTGTGCCGCCCTTAATCAGCTATGTGAGGCTGGCCGGGCAATTCAAGTCCCTGTCCCAGTTTTGTCATTAGAAATGCAGGACGAATACTATTTGCCCAGCCGCCGTGACGATTTTTTATAAAGATCACATAAAAATAGGCACAGGAAGGCTCGGGAGAGCAGGTACAAGAGCTACACTATTTTATAAGCCCTAAATGAGAATGGGGAGGGGGCGGTGGCCCCACGCATGCCAACCAGCCGATGAGTCGCTGCCACTCCCCTCTGCCAGGCTTGATGGACTCAGCACTAAAGAAGCCGAAAGATGAACATCTGTCTCTCCCAAAAAATGAAAACTGTGGCTTCCTGCCTACACCCAAAGGCGCTGTTAACTCTACAAGGGACATTAGCAGAATTAGAATTTGTCCTCCTCCACTGCCTCTCTGTTCATTCTCTGTCACTCTCTCTCTCCCTCCCTCCCTCCCTCCCTCTCTCTCTACTTCCAGCTGCAGATAACCACACAACCCAGCTGAAAGTGGCTTAAACAATAGAAAATTCTCACACGAGGTCCAACTTCAAGATTTGTTAATTTAGTGGCACATCAGTCAGCTTCTGTCCTCGGGCTTATTGCCACAGGGTTGCAAAAAGGCTGCTTCAGAGCCACACATTCTCTCCCAACCCTACCCAAAAGCAGGAGGGAAGAGATTTCTTAAATGTCTCTAGGGCATTTCTGTCATTAGGGCAGAAAACTTGTCCGGGAATGCTCCCTTCCCCACACTCAACACACAACAAGCTGCAAAGGGGCTGGGAAAAGTTTTCAGCATCACTAGTGGGAGTGAGCACTGCCAGCAAGAAAAAAGAAAGTAGGGGGTGGGGCTGCAAGGCAGTAGCAGAGAGGAGACATCTGTAGGGTTGGCAAGAGAGTTTGGGTGCTGAGAATGGAGTTAATTCTTGCTAAATGAAGCAGAAGAATTTGTTCCAGAGTATTAATCGGCCAACAAAATTGTTGTGAAGCCTGAAGAAGCAGATTCTGGGTTGAGTGTTCAGGAAAGAATCCTACAGTCGCCCTGCCTCCTCATCTGTGCTCAGAAAGCCACAGGCTCCAGAACCACACTGCCAAGGCCACGATCAGGAAGCCACCGGTACTGCTGCTGGCTCCTTGACGACCCCATGTCTGCTGTGGTCCACACCAGCTCACGGATGGCCCATCCTGCCTCTTGACACCCACAAGGCCAGAGACTAGACACTGAGATCTCTGCTCTGGCTGTTACAGAGAAGCCAAAAACCTCCCCAGCCAAATTAGCCTGCAGGATCTTGGCTCCACCTCAGTTCGGTGGTTCAAGATTCATAGACAAGTGTTCAATAGGCAGAATCAAATCACAGCAGGAATTCTAGCTGCAAGAGAGTCTGGGAAATGTCGTTGTTAGCTCTTACTCGCCTGTGGTACAGGGAGGCACACCACAGGAAGGATGGAGGACACTGACTTCCAACCCCACCTAATCGGCCACAGCAACCCACGGTGTCTGCCACACTCTTCTTCAGGCTATAGTTTTAACTTTAGTTGGGTCAATCCATATGTTCAACGTGGGGGCCAGGGGAGTGTCTATCCCCGATTCCATAGGTACAGCACATGACAATCAGCATATCTCATTCTCCTGGCCACAGTAACTGGCTCAAGCAGACACATGCCTTAGGGCTGTTCAAGCTAATCAAACCTTGGGACTTTGGCCCAAGCTCCTAGAAAAGACACTTATTCTTTCCAGCTGAACATGAACTTAAAAAATCTGGAGCTGCTACATCCAGAAAAGGCTGTCTGAGAATGGAGCCAACTGAGACAAGACAAAGCCAAGAGACAGAGAGAAGCTGGGATCTGATGACATTCTGAACCCCTGGATTCAGCCATTCCTGAAGACTTCTGGGCTTTTCAGGTACATGAGCCAATATCTTCTTTCTGTTTTAAGTTTATTTTGTCATGGGTGGTGGAGCGGGGGGACACACAGGAATGTTTCCAAGACCATTTTGATCATTGAACATGCAGGAGGCAGCCACCGGTTCATTGAGATTAGTACCCCAGCTCCTGAAGAGTTAACCACTCACACTGAAGTGAGAAAGTCCAGAGACAATGGAGAAATGTAAGCAGCTGAGGAGCTAGGGCTACAGCATGGACAGCTGCAGCCTTCGCTTTTCTTCACTGATATAAAGACCGCTCCCGTCTCTGAATCCCCAGTGGGCTGGGGATGTGTTAGTTTTGCTCTGAAAGGTTACAGGGGTCTTAACATTTTCCTGGGGAATCCCATTTAGAAGTAATAATATCAGGGGCACCTGGCTGGCTCAGTCAGAAGAGCATGTGGCTCTTGATCTCAGGGTAGTGAGTTGGAGCCCCACGTTGGGTGTGGAGATCACTAAAAAAATAAATCAATCTAAAAATATATCAGAGTTGCATTATTATATTTTCATATATATATTAAACATATTAAAATTTTTGCATTCTGGATGAACTAACATATTCTTTTTAATCAAACTAAATAAGAATGTATACATTCATTTTCCTGTCTGATATCAAAGATGTTGCACAAATGAGCTGATCAGCACACTCGAGTTGATTTATTTTTTAAGCCATTGCATAAATGAGAAGAGACAAGTGGCCGGAGGGATCTGATGGGCCCCAGCCTTGCGTGCACAACAGGGCAAGGAGACCCTCGGGGAGTCAGTGCACGGGGACCCTGTGATGTGTCATCGGATCCCCCTTTGGGAATGGAAAGCTGACTCCGCCAGATGCTACAAAGGTTGTCAGCTGATAGGCCTCAGCTGTCCATCTTCTTTGAGGATTATATTGGTTGAAGATTACTGTCTCACCCAAGGTCACGCCCTCCTTCCAAGGGCAGCCGGTATCCAATGACTGACTCAAGTAGAGAAGGGCCACGCCCTCCTGCCACCAGCCAATGATACTCCAGGAGAAGAAAATGGCCTCCTTCATTGCAGTCCCACCTCCCACTCTGGCCATTCCTGCTCCCTCCCCCTGGCGTTGACCCCAGTGGCACTCCCCAGTAAACCCCCTACTCTCTTTCTACCCCTCCATCTCAGAGTCTGCCTCCCAGGAGACCCCGGCAGCACCGGAGTCCAGGACAGCAGTTGTTGGACTTGCGGATTCAATTGGATGTAACAGAAAAGGATTCCAAACCATACTTTTCAACAGCATGTATTCCTGCCACCCCCACCCCCACCCCATCTTCTTGTGCAAATAAAATTATCCTTCATGGTCCAGCTTCATGGCCCACCTTCTCCGTGAAAACTCCCCCGGACCCCCCAGGCAGCGCTGGTCTCTCCCTGTCGCGAGCTCCCACAGCATTTTGTGTGTGCCTCTTTGGGGATGCATCATCTGCTTGGGTTTTCAAAGGTTTGCATTTTCAGTTTCTGCCACTGGGTCTTTGAGTCAGTGAGGTAACTTCTCTGAGCCAATTTCCTGATCTATAAAATAGGAGCCAATGATACTCCAGAGGATAAAATAAAGCCAACAGCCCCTACCCCGGTGTCTGCTGCTAGGAAAAACTTCAATATGCTAATTTCTCCTCCCCTTCATCCTAAATGGGCCACTCTTCTCAGGGACAATGGAGTGTTTTCTCTTTTTCTGCTCTTTCAGAGAGAAGGAGGAGAAGGTAAGCAGCAGAAGCCCCCTGGAGAGTATCTGACCTCCCCACACACTGCCGTCCACAGAGGCTTGGCTATTTGCAAACAGAAGCAGCAGATAGCGTTTGTGACTTTGAAGAGACAAAGGATTCACACAGGTACGCCTGTGTGGTCACACTGCAGTCAGCTTGCCCTGGAACATCTAAATCTCTGTCTATTTTTAGGATCAGAGTGAATTTTCTGGCTTGGTGTAAGCACCCAGGATGGGGGAGGAAGTTAAAAGTGGATGGTATTTCACTCCTAGGTATATACCCAAAGGAATGGAAAGCAGGGACTCACACAGAAACTTGCGCACCAATGTCCATTGCAGGATTATTCACAACTGCCAAAAAGTGGAAACAACCCAGCTGTCCACCAGCAGATGATTGGATAAACAAAACATGGTGTATATGTACATGGAACATTATTCAGTCTTAAAAAGGAAGGAAGTTTTGATACAGGCTATGCCATAGGTGAACGTGGAAAGCATTAAGCGAAGTGAAATAAGCCAGAGACAAATACACAATTATTGTATGATCCCACTTATATGAAATATCTAGAACAGGCAAATTCACAGAGACAGAGAATGTGTTAGAGGCTACCGGGGCTGGGAGGAGGGGAAAGTGGAAAGTTACTGTTTAATGATTACAGAGCTTCCGTTGGAGGTGAAGAAAAAGTTTTGGAAATAGGGATGACAGTTGCACAACACTGTGAATGTAATCAGTGCCCCTAGGAAATTTACACTTAAAAATTGCACTTTATTGGGGCGCCTGGATGGCTCAGTCGGTTGTGTCCAACTCTTGATTTCAGCTCAGGTCATGCTCTCACGGTTACTGAGGTCAAGACCTACATTGGGCTCTGCGCTGACAGCATGGAGCCTGCTTGAGATTCTCTCTCTCCCTCTCTCTGCCCCTCCCCTGCTCTTTCTCTCTTCATTCTCTCTCTCTCTCTCTCAAAATAAATAAACTTCTTAAGATTGCCCTTTCTTTATTATTTTTTAAAAAAAATTTTAATGTTTATTTATTTTGAGAAAGAGAGAGACAGAGCACAAGCAGGGGTGGGGCAGAGAGGGAGGAGACACAGAATTCGAAGTAGGCTCCAGGCTCTGAGCTGTCAGCACAGAACCTGATGCAGGGCTTGAACTCATGAACCACAAGATCATGACCTGAGCCAAAGTTGGATGCTCAACCAACTGAGCCACCCACGCGCCCCATAAAAGTGAACTCAATTTAATGTAAGCATTTAGTTAGGGAAGCCAGTTGGCATCATGCAGGAGTCATGAGCCCACGTGCCTATACAGGGAAGTTTGGAAAGGTAGGTGAACTAAGCAAGCTTCATTCAATAAGGTGTTTTATGTGAAATCTCTTAATATTCATTTCATTCCTGGCAACTACCTCAATATTTAGATTTCCTGAATATGCAAGCCCAGGCACAACTTCATTCCTTTATTCAGGCTGTTACCTCTGGACCTGGCTTGTGAGTGATTTTTTACCACAGTCCTTTAAGGTTAATATACTAACCCCATTTCTGCAAATGACATATCATGCAAGATGGGTCCTTATTACCAGGGTCCAAGACAAATTCCATGATGCCACAAGGCATGAGCTAAGAAATACAGTATATCAGGGAAAGGGCGGATGAATCAAGCAAGGATCTACAAAATCCAAGAAGACAGCCATCCCTTGGATCCACCCATTCTCCCAAATAGCACAAGCCTAAAAACAAACTTGACAGTGGTGCCAGGCAGTCTGGATTTGCCAGCTGTTTATAGGAGTTGTCTGAGAATGCCAACTGCCCAGATCTTGGGATCCATCGGATATTAGAGACCCTCCTGTCGGGCACAGAATGACTGAACCCATGGGCTAAGTTGAGATGCTGTGCCTCCCATAGGGAGACAGTGGAAACCTCCTGCCTGGGACCCACAGGCTCACCATCCAAGCAATCTAGAGTAAGAACCCACTTTAGACAATTCTGATCATCGTGCCACATGAGGAAACTGAGGCCCAGACAGTTTAAGGCACACAGGCAAGATCACACAGCTGGTAGATGGTGGAGCCCAAATTCTAAATCAGACTTTTTCCAGCACACCATATCTCATGAACATCCTTGCTATCCAATCCATGGTCCTCACTGGCGATGTGTAAGAGCTCACTTCCTCCTGGAGCAGCCCATGGGGTCAGCCCACCCCTCGGTATCATTATTTCAGGATTATGGTGGGGATGGGTGGAATCCTGCTCTCCCAGGTCCTCTGGGATGATTGGAGCCAAGAGGAAGCCTTGGAAACACCAGTAACACCAGTTCACTCTGTGCTGCCTGTCTCTGAGATTTCTAGATGGCAGTCAAATTTCCCAATTTCCACTACTAGAGGCATACCCTGAAAAAAAAATCTATACTAACTCAGGTAAATGCAGATACCTTTAACACCCCATCTCCTTATTTCTCCTAGGATGACAGAAATATTGGCTCAACATAGATAATAGTAAAGTCCTATCGAGAGAGAGAGAGAGAGAGAGAGAGAGAGAGAGAGAGAGAGAAGATCCCTACATGGGATTTTGGGAGAGTTTAAATAAAAATGTCCTTACCTTTCATGGAATTCTATACAGTTTGGTAATAGCCAGTCTACATGAGCCAAAGACTATCATAAACTATATGATTCGAATAGAAGGCAAATATAACACAGAGCAATTTACACCCTATAGTTGCTGTAATTTCAAAGTCTCAGAGAACTTAATATAGGGGAATCCCAAAGGTAATTTAGATCTGTCTTGTGTAAAACCTGTCTTTAGTTGGCCCAGCTCGGGACTTCGGGATGTATTTGTGTCCCTTATCTTTCCTTCTCCCTGTCTGAGTCCAAATCTTTTACTGTCACATTTGACCATCGCACTGGCCTGACCCTATTCAGAAATCTTTGAGCCTTGCCCCTAAGGATTCATGTGTCTCACTGACTGGATCCTCTAACGGAGACATTCTTTGGGTTCTCTTGTTTGCTGGAATTGTTTTGCCATGTCTGAGAAATTGCTAAGGTGACAGCGTCCCCTGTCCACTGACTCTATCTGCTCTCACAGCTGTGACAATGTAAGCGCCTGATGTAAATGCAGGAAATGCCGTGGTAGAAATCCCTGGTTGGAGAGAACAGGTTGTGAGATGAGAATGACATTCCAAATCGTGCAGAAGGCATTTGGAGATCCAGCCTGAGAAATTCTGGAGGACATGCAAATCGCTACCAGCTACAGAAGATGCGAGAACACATGGTCTAATAGAGGCCAGTTGACTTTGGAGTCATTTCAGGCATGTACTCTGACCCACCCAGAAAGCAGCTGGCCAGAGAAGGACCCACTGGGGGATAAACTAGTGACCGTGTGGTCCTTAACCTTACTGCCTTAATAATGGGCGAATAACTGTTAAAATACTTATAAAGGCAGTTATTTTTCTCCAGGGTGCTCACTTGCTTGAATTACAAGTCCAGGGACAAGGCTTGGCTGTCTGGGATGACAGGGAGCTAAGATTCAATTCTTTAATCATCCTTATTTTTAGTCCTGGGGACAAGGGAGTTGAATTACTATGCTATCATCCCCTTGAGCTGAAATCCATCTGTTCCTAAGAATCTGAATGGAAAGTCTAGGCCTGGTTTTTTTTTGTTGTTGTTCATAACCTCTATTCTTGGAGTATTGGTATTCTCCAAAAAGTACTTTTAAAAAAGAATCTGGATTTGCTAGCCTGTATATAACCTTATTGTTTCTCTCTCTTTATCTTTTTCTCTTCTTCATCATCATCACCGCTCCCCAAATCCCCTAAGATCCACCCCCGTCAAACACCTACTGCACAGGGAATGTTGTTCTGAAAGTCATCATTCCTTTTGTAGATAACTGCACAGAACAGCAAGGAGGCACTTGGGCGAGGCGGTACTATGCTCGTCATGGAATTTGGAGAGCAAGCTTGTGCTGGGAATTCAGCAGTCAGCAAAGGTGCCCGTCCTTTTTATGGAGACCTGTCAGTCTTCGGTTGAATGTCAGAGTACACTCCAAGCCGCCTGCACTTTGCATTTGATGGTTCTGACCTTTCCAATAGGGTGTGTCACTGTGGCAGGTTTCCCATTGGTTCAATGAGCCTCATTTGGAATGGAATGAGTAATTACGTCTTTTCTGGCTTCCCACTCCATCTAATTAGTGTACTTTACTAACCAGAGCCAGCAGGAGCTTCCTCAAACTCTCCGCATCCCTCCCTCCTGGATTCACGAAGCTTGTTTGACTAGATAGGAAATTTTATTTGCTAAAAGTAGTCCTGACAGTGTTTACAGGCTCAGGATTCCTGCCTTCTTCCCCACTCCACCCCCCAAGTCTTCCTTCTTCCTTGTCAGTTTATGTGATGACAGCACCTTGATCTTTAATCATCCTTTTTATCTTTTCAGTTAGTGTCACAGCTTTGGGCTCAACCCACAAAGACTTTAGCGATAAGATGGTGGGCGAGTGGGAGACCCCGGAAGGCAGTGAGCGAGCACAGGTAGAAGCCTGAAGACATACTGAGGGAGATAGCCTGTCTGGCGATCACAGCCCAGGTGAGCCTTCCTTCAGGTGGAAATGACCAAGGTCTGGCTCTTGGGCTCCGCGGGCTTGATGGCGGTTACCCTGAAGCTGGGGTAGGCATGAGCCTCATTGTCTCCCAACCTATGCCTTCCCACTAGATCAGTGCTACTTAAAAAGTTTCAGCAACAGAATCTTCCCCTGAAACCAAATTTAGGCAGAATCCACTGTTATTAAAGCCAAGAGAAGCTGAGTAGCTGGTGGCAGGGGCTAAGCTTCCTCCTCGGTGTCCCCTTCCCCGCCCTCTGTTCTTGCAACACCCCCAGCAAACATCCTGGGAACAGTGTTTGGGAAACTCCACACCCCTAGATCATGCAGGCTCCTTTAGGCAGGACATTGTAATCTAAGCCTTCCCCACCTCCACTCTCCCTTCCCCCAACCAGACAGGACAGATGCTCCCAAGTAAGTAAGTTGAAATTCAAGTAAGAGAAATTCCTAGGGGCTGTTTACTTGGTGTTCCATGCCTAGCAGGTTTTAGTGTGCCCTCTGGCTGAATCATCGCTCTTGTGTGTTTGGTGGGGGGGAGGATGGCAGATGGTGCCAGAAAGCCTGGGCAGCGTTGGGTGGCAATGCCGCCATGTCACAGACACGTGGTGTCTGATACCTGCCCACCTGCTTGATTCTTCCCACATCTCTCCCTCTCACAGACAGATTCCTGGCTTCATCGCATGGGGTTTCCTCATGCCTGCTCACCCCTTCTGTATTGAGTCTGCATCAAATTAGACAGCAGGGATTTGTGGGGGGAGAGAAGATATGGGAATGTTCGTACCCGAGAAAGTCTTGATTTTTTTTTTAAACTACTGTGCAGCACTTAACGAGCATCCAGCAGAGCAGATGGTAGACTCCTCCTTGACATCTCCTGGGAGCAGTGGGAAGGGTGTGAGACCTGGAGCCAGAGCCAGGCTCTGCCTCGGGCTCTGCTGGGCACCGGTCCAGTAACCCTAAGCAAAGGTCTTGACTCACTAAACTTGGCCTTGGATAAAATGTAAAGGCAGTCTCTATGGTCTCTTCTAGCCCTACCTTTGTGCTTAACAGGCCACTGACGGTTACTGCCTGGCAAGACCTGAGGCTCCCCTCTAAGGAAAGGGGCCCCCGAGGCTCTTTTGGTGACATTACTTTGGCAAGTGTCCCGCATGTTGAATGAAATTGGTCTTGCAACCGTGCCCATCAGGAACCACCTAGAACGGAAAAGATGCCAAAAGCGATCTGCACACTGGACCACATGAGGCTAGCCAGCAGGGAGAGGGCAGGCAGGTGGCCCTCCTGATTGATGGCGACCAGAGCATCAGACTTTCTTTTGTCAGGAGGACAAGTGTGAGGCTCATATAGACAACGTGCTAGAGCAACCTCAGGAAGACAGGGGCTCCTAAATAAGGTCTGGCCGTTGTTCTCCTTCTTCAAGGGAACCCCACAGGCCAGCTCCTGGAGTCCGGGGACAAAGCACAGCTCTACACTGTTGAGATGACTTTCCATGACTCCTCACTTCCTCTCATGGACTTACAGTTAACATTTGTCATCAGAGGAGAGCCAGGCCTGTCTTGTCCTTGCAACATGAAAGCACCTAGAGGCAATTATTCCATTCTATTCTGTAAGCAGGTCACGATGGGGAAGTCCTGGGGAGTAAATCACCCGACACCCTGAATTCAGGTTGGGCATGACTGCTCCTTCCTAATCCAACATGTCAGTTAACTCCTTGTAGGTCGATGGAGGAAACATTTCTTCAAAATCCGGAGCCCCGAGTAGCTCATTTATTACTAACTAGTAAGGTGACCTTGAGAAAGGTGCTTGACCTCTGCCTCAGTCTTCCCAGCATCTGGTGAGAACAATATTATTCAATCTACCTGCCTCTGAGGGCTGTTGTAGAAAGAAATCAAGTGTGATCATGTACATGAATCTACTTAAGTGTACATGGTGTGCTGTATAAACAGTTGTCCTTAATACCCAGACAGTGAAAGGCGTGAGACAGCAGAATGTGGAAATTAAGGGCACTGGCTCTGGAGTCAGTCTTGAGTGGGTTCAGATCATGGCTCTGGCACTTCCTACAAGGCCTATTGAGCCTCTGTTTGCCTCAGTTTTCTCATCTGTAAAATGGGAATGATAATTATAGCACCTGCTTCAGAGGGCTAATTAAGTTAAACATGCCAAGTACTTAGAACAGTGCATATTGTATAGTAAAGACTCAATTAATGTCTTTTATTATTACGAACAACACATTCCTCTGGCCAGAAGTACATGCAGTGGACACCCGGGAAAAGCTGCCTAGGACTTGGGAAGGAACATGTGCAGGGTCTAGTACAATTCCTCCCTCAGAGCAGGTATGTGGCCTTCTATTCCACACTGCTTCTGTGGGACCTCTTGCAACTCCTTCTGGCCCAAGAGCCTCAGTCCCCCCTAGAAAAGAAAGACAACCATAATGACCTGTTCCACAATTATCTGGATGGCTGCATTTATGGTATTCGGGAAGAATCTTGCTCCGTAATTTCCCAGGTCTGCGCCCTGCCACAGAGGGGAGCTTTAGCACACACACATCCCAGCCTCGCAAAGAGGAACGACTCAGGGCCCAGAGAACTCCAGAGAATTAGTGTTGCCGCCACGACCTTTAAAGGAGCACTTCCTCAACCTTCCCTTTGGCTGTACTTTTCCTGGTTATAGAACCCCCTCCCCTCCTTGAGTTCAGAATGAGGTAGAAATGTTAAAAGGAGTTTTATTGCAGAACGCAGTCGATTCTTCTCAGCAAAGCCCTTTATCGGGAGCAGCAGTCACTAACCCCATTGGCAGGCCTGGGGCTTGGGAGAGCATGCACCCGGCCTGCTGTGACCTCACGCCACCATTTCCCAGGAAGCAACTTGAACGAGCAGGCCCCAAATTCTGGGGGCCTGGGCCAGGCTGACAACTCTGCATGGGAAAGGGCTGGGTCTCGGCCATGCCTGCTCTGCTGTTTCTGCGGTGGTGCTAGTTCAGGCTGCCAGAGATGATCGTGCAGGGGACCCCCAGAGGGGCCCCTCTGGAGCACGAGGCCCGACCCAGGAGTGGGTGACCATGGCACTTTGAGCGACTCTTTTGTGCTTGGTTAGCTGCGGCTTGGATTTCCACACTCAGCTGCAGCGTTGGTCAATGACACGTCATGTCCAGCCGGAATGACAGCTCTGGCGCTGGGTTTGCATTTCTTAACCCCCAGATGTGAGCCAAGAATGGCACGCAACAGTGACTAAGTCTTGGTATTTGCTCAGATGGCACAAAGACCTTTGTCCTGGAGTCAGATCTTGAGCCAAACCTTGAACTCTGCTGCCCCGGCTTCAACAGTCCCTTCGTAACTTGAGTCCTAACAATTGTTCCATGTGATCAGAGGTAAGAAATGCAGCGTCCATGTTCAAGCCTCGCCAAGGACGCCAGCCTGCAGTCCCAGAGAGGCTGTGGGTTAGAAGAGAATATGCCCAAGAGCCCTTGCATTGACTCGTTCAGGCCCTGACATATGATGGATGTCATTTTCCTCTTGGAGAGAATTGCTCTCTTTATACGTGAGTAAGGGGAGCAGGCATTGAGGTTTCCTCTATGGAGACCAAAAAAGTTTTTCAGATTTTATCTTTCCAACCTCAAAAACACTTTATTTTTAAACGGAAGATTTTTTCTGAAGTGAAGTCTATACACGGTATGCTACTACTATTATGAATCCTATTATACTGCTAAGCTAAGGCCCCGGGAATCACAAGAGCGAAATTCATTCTGTGCTTCAACCAGGATAAAACTGAAACAACCCGCTAAGCAGTCCATAAGCTTCTCAATAAAACACACATCTGGTCACAGATAAGATTGTTCAGTGGTGGTGGTCAGAGCCCAGTATAGACCTTTAGAGACCACAAATACAGAACCAATTAAGGAAGCTCACCCCAAATAAAAATAACACTGAATTGCATTTTTTTTTTAAGTATAAGGGAGGGAGAACAAAGATCTGACTCTCCCCGTGATAAATATTTCATCAGCCAATGATCTCCACCTCTCTCCCGCCTTCCTACCGCCTACTTCACCCCTCCATCCCCCTCCTTCCACCAAATTTGCAACCCAGCCTAGGGGCGTGGGGGTGGGTAAGGGTTGCAATTGAATGATGTCATCGCTTAGACCGGGAGAGCTCAAGGCGGGGCGAGGGGGTGGGGCGGTAGAGCCTTCCTAACACTGCAAAGTGGTCTGAAGCAGGCCACAGCAGTTGGGGGTTCGCTGGGGGAGGGATGAGAATTCTCTGAGGGAGTCAGGCAAGATGGTGTAATCTCGAGAGGGAAAGATGGCAGAGCCCAGCTCAGGAAGGCCCGTGGAAGGACGATGAGGCTGTTGGAGCCTATGAGAGAATGTTATCGGAGTCACATCAGAGGGCGGACATGGGGTCAAGCTGAAAATGATCTTGACTCACCTGGGGAAACTAAGGACAAAACTAAAAACTCTTGTTTCTACAGGGAAGTACACATGTTCTTGGGGAAAGGGGAAGACTGTTCACAGAGAAACACTGCCTTTCGAAGTCTGCTGTAGAAGACACGAGACTGAAACCAGGGCTGGGGGGAGAGGAGCAGGAAACTAGAAAGATTAGAGATAACACAGTAGTATTTTTGGTTAACACAACCTAAGTCTTCTAACCACTAAATCCCAGAGTCTTAGAGCTACTGCACCCTGACATTCGTCTTCACTTAGCTGTGCATAAGAGCTTGGATGTGTAGACACTCTTGTGGGAGGGGCATCGCAGGAGCCAAAGAGGGGAGAGGCTATGAATCCCAGGGCACCTCCTTTCGAAAAACCATTTTCCTCAACCTTGGATGCTTCTGGAAGAGGATGACCTACCAGACAGGGGGCAGTGAAGTGTTATTGTTAATTTCTCTCTAAATAAGTTTCTTTAGCTCTTAAAAAAAATGGTGGTTCTCAAAGCAGGGGTTCCTGTACCAGCTGCATCAACATCACCTGGAACTTGTTAGAAATGCAAACACTCTGACCCCAGACTTAGGTCTGGGCAGCAGAAACTTTGGGGTAGCAACCTGTGTTGTAACAAGCCCTTCCAGGGACAACAATGCCGATGCAGGCTTGTTTGAGAACCATCACTTTAGCAGAATGGCAGGTCCATTGAACTATGAAAATATTGAATATTTCACCCTTTTGCTATTTATTGATTGATGTTTGGCTTTTGTATTTAAAAAGTTCTTTGCAGGGCACGTGGGTGGCTCAGTCAGTTAAGCAGCTGACTCTTGATTTCGGCTCAGGTCAGGATCTCACAGTGTATGAGATTGAACCCCTACCTCGGGCTCTGCGCTGACAGCATGAAGCCTACTGGGGATTCTGTCTCTCCCTCTCTTTCTCTGCCTCTCCCCCTGCTCTCTCTCTTTCTCTAAATAAATAAATAAACATTTAAAAAAGTTCTTTGCAAAACTGTACAGGGTTTCTATGACATGTGGCTCAATATTTCGGGGATATGATGCACATTGAGTTGACTACTTGAGCTTTGGGGGTGAGGAGGCAGTATAGCCGGACCAGGATGTAATTTGATCAACCTTCCCTCTTAGGCAGGGGGAAGTGCAGCAAAGTGAACAAAGAGATGCAGGGGGACAGGGTACCAGCTGCATTTGGCTCCCTCTCTCCAAACAGAGCCACCCAAACTGGTGAGGCAACAGAAGTGTCCTTCAGACTTTCACCAGCTCCTCCTTCCCTTTGGAAATAATGGCTCAGAGGGCCGCACGTGACAGGTGAGTAACCGCTAAGATTGCTCATATGCTTCCCCATTTCCTTTTCATCTTCAAGGTCAATTATTCTAGCATTTCTCAATGCTGATTCCCTGACGCACTCCAGGGAAAATGGAATTTTATAGCCCTGGAGATTCAGCTATAGTCAGTCACCGTTTGGCGCCACCCCCCTACTCCCCCCCTCCCCAGCCACACATTCCCTGTAACTCTCTCCTCTAGGTTCCAGACCTGCCAGAGCATTCCAAGACGGCAGTGATTCCTGCCTGGCTCACATTGTCAACAAGATAAGGGAAGCCAAAGACAGGTATCTCTCAGGGAGACCAAGATCTATGTGATCCCTGCAGCCTCTGACAAGTGAAGACGAGAAGACAACTGGGACCTTTGCGTCATGCCTGGAGACAGCTAACCACGGAGAAGGGTCTGTTATGTAAGTGGAGCACGTGGATTGGAGCACTGCTATTCACCTGTTGCTAATTAGTGCACTCTGTCAGGAAAAAATCTACCCGCTGGTGCAAACTCACCTAGCTATCAGAGTGAAGGCATAAAGACGCAATCCAGAAAAGTTTAGTTCAGTTCAACAAAAGCATTTATTGAACCACATACCCTTTTAGGTGCTGGGGATCCTGAAATAAAGAAATCGGGGTCCCTGTTCATGAGGAGCTTGTGGTCACGAAAGGGTTACGGTCCTTTACAGTCCGTGTGATACATAAAATGAAACTATTGTCGGGATACAAAAATCCTGCAGAAGGGCTTTGAAAGGAGGCAGACCCAGTGGTTTCTCCCAGCAAGGCAGGCAGAGAAGACAGTGTGTGCAAAAGCTGGGGAGTTAGGCTTGGGCCCTCTAATCCTGAAAGAGTAAAATTAAGCTAAGTTTCAAATGCCAGGAGCAGAGTCAGGAAGGCTGTCTCCTTCTTGCAGGGCAAACATCCAAGCAGAAGAAGCAGAGTGAGGGTAAGAACAGGTCAGGACTGAATGGACAGGGAAGGGCAGAGGAAGGGAAGCCAGGGAGGTGGCCCCGACAGCTGGCTAGCATTGCCGCCTTCCTGGGCCGGGGGGGGGGGGTGGGGTGGGGGGGGGCACTGCTCTGGAGGGCCAGCCTCGCTGAGAGGCAAGGTAGCTGCTGACATGAGAGTATGGCTGTGTGCAGACCCTAACGCCCTCGACCATAGGAGTAGAAGCTGGAGCCCAGGAACATTTTTAAGCCCCTGTACATGGCCTGCTGTGTCTGGGAGGGCATGACTGGGGATCAAAGCGAGAATCCAAAAGGGTAGAACAGAAATCTGCCCATTTGCACCCAAGAGGAAGACAACTATTTACTGGACATCTTTACCTTGAACCCCCATGGACTTTGAGTAAACCTAATGTGTCTAAAAGTGACCTAGGATGACCACCCCACCTCTCCAATTCACACCCAGAAACCCCTCTCCTCCACCTCCTCTCTCTAAGCAAATTATTTGCTAAATCACTCTAGAAGCTGTTCAGCTCATATCAGTTTCCTGTGGCTGCTGTCACAAATTACTACAAATTTAGTAGCTTAAGACAATACATATTTACTATCTTACAGTTCCTGGAGGTCACAAGTCTAGAGTGAGTGTCACTGGGCTAACATCGAGGTGTTGGCCGAGTGGCATCCCTTCCGGAGGCCATAGGGGAAATCCATCCCTGTGATGTGGTCCAGCTTCTAGAAGCTGCTGCATTCCTTGGCCCTTGGCTTGTCTTCCATCATGAAAGCCAGCGGTCCAGCATCTTCCCATTTCCCTCTGACGTTGACCTTCTTCCATCTTTTAAGGATTCTTGTGATTCCCTTGGGCCCACCCAGATAATCCAGGTTAATCTCCCCATCTCAACATCCTTAATTTAATCACACCTGCAAAGTCCCTTTTGCCCTTAAGATGACCCATTCACAGGTTCCAGGATCAGGGAACGAACTCTTTTTGCTGCCACCTGGGCAGTTATTCTGCCGACTGAACACCTCTTCCCCAACACCTCTGTCACCAGCCTCTCTGATCTGGATCCACCAATATCTTGCCAGTGCACAGACGAATCATGAAGTATTCAATTAGGGGGAGAGGAAAAGAGGGAGAGAAGGAGGAAAGAAAGAGAAGCAGAGGGAAGGGAAGGGTGCCTCTTTGCATGGCCCCCTTGCAAGAAAGGACACCTTCATTCCCAGTCTCTCACCGAGCCTCCCTGACACAAGTGTTCCCCCAGACACCATTCTTGGCCATATGATTCCATTTTGTTCTTGTTCTTTGCCACCAAGCTTTGCCTGGCTATCTGCTTTTTCTGGAAGCTTCTCTCTGTACCATCCTAACAGTCACCCTCACCGCACCCCAACCCCCACACAGAGCACCTTGGCGGGGTGGTGGCACTTCGGCCCCAGTGGCTCTGTCTTCTCCCCAGAAGCCTTCTCAGACTTACAGGTTTAGGTCAGAGTGGGCTCCAGGGGGCACGTGGAGCCCTGCTCTCATCTGCCCCAGCCTTACTTTCATCGGCTCATAACTGCCTGTCCGCTCGTCTGTCTTCTCCTCTGAGCTTTACGTGTCTTGAGGACATCTTTTTCTGTGTTGTCCCCACATACATTGTAAGCCTCAATAAATATTTCTGAATCAGATTTTTAAAAATAAAAAAGTAACACTCCCTTTGATTAAAAAGTCTTTGGGTACCAGGAGCTCATGTACAGCCAAAGCAGTTAGTTCCCTTTGTGTGTGGGGACACATTTCCAGGCCCCCAGTGGATGCCCAAAACTGCAGGTCATACTGAAATCTATGTATACTATGCTTTTTCCTACACACACATAGCTATGATAAAGTTCAACTTATCAATTAGGCACAGTAAGAGATTAGCAACGATAACTAACAATAAAATATGGCACAATCATAACAATATACTAGAATAAAACTTACATAAATGTGGTGTCTCAAAATATACTGTACTCACTCTTCTCTTCCTGTGATGATGTGAGATGATAAATTGCCAACATAATAAGATGAAGCAAGGTGAATGATGTAGGCATTGTGACGTACGTAGAGTGTTAGGCAACTATTGATCTTCTGTCCCTATGTCAGAAAGAGGATCATCTGCTTTCAGACTGACGTTGACCTCTGGTAACTGAAACCACAGATAAAAGGGGGCTACTGTATTACCTGTCGTTGACTCAGTTGGAAGGTGTGGTGGAAAAGTGAGTGGAGGGACACTTTCCTATGGGCACGGAGGGGCCAGGAAACAGTTCAGTGCTTGTTGGTCGGTCCCAGATCAGGAAGGCAACTAGGGACAAGGCCCTGGCAAAGAGGCCCGGGAGGTTTTCCAAAGCCAGGATCCAGAAAAGAGGTTTCCCCTCTTGGGTCACATAGGCAGGGCTGGACCCTGCTGTCTGTAATTTCATCACTAGCCTGAGCTGGATTCCTGCGACGTAGTCAGAATTCCAGGAGGGCACCCGTGAGGAAGCAACTGGGCTCTCAGCCTTATGCTAGACCAGCGGTGCACACCTGGGGGCCCCACTACCCTCCCACACCTACCTCACTTTTCCCCACACCAAAGTCCCCTCCACATGGCTCTCCCCTCTAATTTGTACTCCTGCATGCCAGGCCCACTCAAGGGGGGCAGATATTTGGGGCTCTTGGGAGGCTCAGTTGGTTAAGCATCCAACTCTTGATTTCAGCTCAGGTCATGATCTCACAATTCGTGAGCTCAAGCCCCACATCGGGCTCCCTACTGATGGTGCAGAAGAACCTGCTTGGAATTCTCTCTCTCCCTCTTCTTCTCCCTCTACCCCACCCTTCTCGCTCGCTTTCTCTCTCTTTCTCTCAAAATATATAAACATTAAAAAAAAAAGGTGGGCAGACATTTAAGAGAGTACCACCAAACTTCTAGCAACTTCAACAGTTGATGAGGACAAATCATTAACAATGACCCTTTTCCATCTGCTTTTAATAGATGAAAGGCTTACAAAATCATAGTCTCCTTCAGTAGTTAGTGTGGCCAAGACAAATTATGTCAAAATTGTCAACAAACTTGTCAACTCAGTTATAGACCAGATGATAAACAAGTATCTCTTTCTCTCCTTTTGTGTTTTTTTTTTAACTTTCTTAAAATAAATATTATTAGAATTTTTCACAGCCCAAACTCAGCTTTTCACTTCCATTCCATATGGAAAGTTTTGCTTTGGTGTATTTGTTTTCACAGCTGTGTGATATGCCGTAACATGTCTAGTCCACAAGGCATTCATCCATTTTTCTCTTGGTGGACATTTAAGTTATTCTGGGTTCTTTCCCTCTTTCAAATAAGTCTGCAATATATTCTTCTACAAGACTCCTCCTGCACACAGGGGAGAGTCTTTTACGTGGGCTTGATGGGTGAGCACGTCCTCATCTCTTTACTAAGTAAGTACTATAATTACTAAACTACTACTCAAAATGGCCACATCTATTCACCCTCTCACCAACCACACGTGTTCCTGTTGCTCCATATCTTCCCCAGTACTTCACAAATGTTTCACTAATCTCACAGGTATAAGATGGTATCTTATTTGCTGTAATTTACATTTCCCTGACTACTAGTAAGGTTGAGTACGTTTTCATGTGTTTATTGGCCTTTTAAATTCCTTCTGTGAACTGCTCATTCTTATCTTTCACCTGATTTTCTATTGAATTGTTTGTTTTTATCTTATCAGTCTACAGTTTGTTTTTCATACCCATTCTGGACACCAGTCTATTGTCATTTATAGGTTATGTCTGTTCAAGTCCTCCAAGAAGCAGATACCAAGAGGGAATTGGAAATGCAAGATGGGGCACCTGGGTGGCTCAGTCGGTTAAGCCTCCAAGTCTTGATTTCAGCTCAGGTCATGATCTCAAAGTCTGTGAGATGGAGCCCCACATCAGGCTCTGCAGAGACAGTATGGAGCCGCCTGAGGATTCTCTCTTTCTGTCTTTGCCCTTCCCCCAATTGTACTCTCTAAATAAATAAATAAATATAAAAAATAAAAGTGCAAGACTATTACTGGGGCTAATGTTTCTGAAGGGTAATGGGGAGTGGGATGGAAGTGGTTGGGGAGAAGTTTCAGATACCAGTTCGGATCTTGATATCTGGAAAAGGGGAGAGAGAAGAAAGGAGGACTGGGGAGGAAGAGCCTCCAGTGTAGGGCAGCTCTGACAAAGCCACTGCATGGATAATGAGCCCTAGAAGACAGTTTGCCTTTTGAATGAGCCCAACAGTGGGCAGGAAGGGCTCAGCTCTGGTTCTGCAGACATGCTCAGTTTTGAGTGGGGATCAAGCCCGCGAGAGCACAGCCTCGACGTGAACATCCATGGTGAACCTCAAGAGTACAGTAGCTACAGGCTGTCTTCCAGCCACACACCTGGCACGTGCATCTCCCGTGAAGGGAGACTGAGCAGCATAGTCCTACAGCCGTCATAGTCCTAGATCTTCTAGTTTGTGCTTGTCTATTTTTTATTTTTCCCTTATGGCATCTTTTGATGAGAAGCTTTACATTTTAATGCCATCAAGCTCACAACCACTTGTCTTTATAGTATATTCTTTTTGTGTTTTCAGATATTATTGCCTGCACTGTGATCTTGAAAGTTCTCTGTATTTGCTCCTAGAAGTCCTAAAGTTCTGCTTTTCAATTTTTTCACCTAGAATCTGATGGGTTCCTTTTGGTTTTGTTTTCCTGTATGGATTACAAAATTCCCAGGGCCATTGACTGGATGGTTCATTCTTTCTCCATGGATCTGCGTGTCACCTCTGTCATATATCAGGTCTTCACAAGCACGGGACCTGTCTGGGGCTGTCTGTTCTGTTCCATTGGTCTGTTAGTCTCTTTCTGGGCCAACACCACACTGCCTTAACTTAATAAGTCTGAGAATCTTATAAGGTAAGTCATTTATCTTGTTTTCTTCAAAATTTTATAACTATTTTGGCCCTTTGCTTTTTCACAGCAAGTTTAGAGTCATCTTTTCTGGTTACATACACACACACACACACACACACACACACACACACACCAAACCCCTGCCTGGATTTGGTTTGGTGTCACATAGAGTTTATAGATTAATTTAAGAAGAATTGAAATGGGGGTGTCTGGGTGGCTCAGTCAGTTAAGTGCCCGACTTTTGGTTTTGGCTCAGGTCCTGATCTCACAACTGGAGTTTGAGCCCTGCATTGGGCTCTGCACTGGCAGCACAAAGCCTGCCTGGGATTCACTCTCTCTCCCTCTCTCTGCCCCTCCCCTGCTCAGACTCTCTCTCTCAAAAATAAACATTAAAAAAAAAAGATTTGAAATGATAGTGAATCTTTGTATCATGAACACTTTATCTATTGAAGAATACATGAATAAGTGACATTTTATCATTTTCTCCATAAAGAGCATGCATGTATATAATTAGATTTAATTCTGCTCCCTTATAGCTTTTGTTTCTTTTTCATATGTTAGCTTTATTTTTTTAATGTTTATTTATTTATTTTTGAGAAAGAGGGAGCACAAGCAGGAGGGGGCAGAGAGAAAGAGGGAGACACAGAATCCAAAGCAGGCTCAAGTCCTAAGCTGTCAGCACAGAGCCTGACCTGGGGCTCAAACTCACAAACTATGAGATCGTGACCAGAGCCAGAGTTGGACACTTAACCAAGTGAGTCACCCAGGCGTCCCTAGATGTTAGCTTTAAAAGCTTGTGCTTTCTAACAGTGATTGGTTGTAAAAATGCACATTGGCTTTTGGATAATGATCTTCTTTTTTGCAAACTTGATGCATCTCTTGTAAGATGTATGAGGCTCTTTTTTACACATCTCTAGAAAATCTGGATCCTCAGTACCCAAGGAAAATCCATCAGCAGGCTCTTACCCTCGGTTCACCTAAGCCGTCCAAGAAGAGGAGTGAGGCCCCTCTGCTGACTTCCCTGGCTAAACAGCAATGCCCCCTTCTGGAGAGCTGCCAGAAGGGAGCACTCTCCCACCAGACTGCTGTTGTGCTTGTTTAGATCAAACAAGGATCTAGACAGAGTGGCCAAGCTGGAGGTCAGCTTCCCTGTTACAAAACTGATCCCCAGGCTAAAGGCTCAGAGCCAGCCGGGTTAGACAAGGGACTGCCTGATGACCTGATTACAGGATGTTGCTTCCTGATTGGCCACATCCACTCTGTCCTTCTACTCTCCCTACTTGAAAAGGCCTTGGGGACATCAGAAAGCAGGCCAGAAGGAGGAGGCAGCACTGCATGGAGAAAGGGAGGTAGAGTGAAGCCTGTCCCTCACCCAACCCACCCCTGCTCAGCTCTCAAGCTGTTCCCAAACTGGGTTCCACCTCCAGTGTCCATCTGGCCTGACTGCTGGAGGGCAGTTGGGCAGTTTCAAGAGACCTAGGTGAGTCTAGGAAGATGTGCTCTGTGGACCATTGACTTTGGGGTCATCCAAAGTAAATACTAGAGAGAGACAGAGAGGATGAAAAGGTGATGCCCATTTAGTGGACACAGGCCTCTCATCAGCCCTCAGCTGTCTCCACAAAGCAGTCCTGAGGTGAGGTAACTTTTCCAGAGATCCCATCATCTCTTCTCTCATTTCTCCATGGCCTGCTTGAGTAGATAGTGTCTTGGTGATTTAATGGGAAGGCCTAAGTTTTATTCCCATATCCATCAAAGCTGTGAGTCAGTGGGGTGTAGTGAAAAATGACTGTCCTTTGAGTCAGACATACCTGAGTTGGAATCAATCCCCTGTGGTCTCAAGCATGGTATAGTCAACTCTTCTGAGCTTTGATTTCTCCCTCTGCCTAAGGAAGAAGAAAATACTTCCTTTGGGGAGGGTTGTTGAGATGATTAAATTAAATCATTTATGTCACATCAGAGTGGATGCCTGATAAAGGTGTTTGAGTCCTTGGATGGTTTGGGGGAAATCGCTAGACCACTTCTCTAGTTTAATGGAATGTTGGGTACTTGCCAATCTCACCTCTTTTCCAGTGAACCAGGAAATGTGAGTCCCCCTGAAATGAGCGGTCACAGCGTATGATGTTGTACGGTCAGGATGGAGTTCATGTATATATGTTCACCCATTTTATCCTTGGGACAACTCTGTGAGATGGATAGACAGATATTATGGCCATGCTGCAAATGAAGAAACCCAGGTCCCAAGAATCAACATGACTTCCTGAAGTCAGAGGCAGGTTACAGAAGAGCTGAGAAAAGAAGCTATACCCTTTGAGGTGCTTGGGTGGCTCAGTGGGCTGAGCATCCAGCTTTGGCTCAGGTCATGTCTTGAGGTCCATGAGTTCAAGCCCCATGTCGGACTCTGTGCTGACAGCTCAGAGCCTGGATGGAGCCTGCTTCAGATTCTGTGTCTCCCCTTCTCTCTGCCCCTCCCCTGCTCATGCTCTCATGCTCTCTCTCTCTCTCTCTCTCTAACATTAAAAAAAAAAGCTGCATCCTTTCGTGGAAGCTTGTGCTGACCTTGGCCTCACTGGGTCATTTCCCTTCTCCTTTCTTGGCAACCTAGTTCCAGACCTTAGGTGACCTTATGATTTTTAGCTAAGCTCCAGGGCAGTCCTGACTTCCCTTTTTCAGATGACAAATTAACTATTTCAATTGCCAGGATCAATATTCACAGACTCACAGGACCCTTCCAGGAACTGCTATTCTGTATAAAGTCACCAAGCTGGAAAGTGCAATCAGATAGAGGTAGAGAGGAAAGAAAAGTTAATGGGAAGAAAAGAGGGGCAAGAGAGCCTATGTATAGGAATCAACAAGTCATTAAACAAAAAATGATTGTTTTTATAAAAATTGCATACAAATTTCTGTGCATTTGTATGGTTTCTTCCACTCATTTGTATGGTTCTGGAGGAGAAAAGTGTGTGTGTGTGTGTGTGTGTGTGTGTCCATCTGTGTCTGTATTTAATCCTCTATAGCACCTGGCCTGGTATCTAACACATAAACAACTACCCTACAGAAGGAAGTAATTGGTGGATCATCTTTCCAGAAATGCCTTCTTCTCTGGCTTTCAGTTATGTCTAACATTTACACCATGACCGTCTCCACCTCATGGAGGACTTTCCCTTTGACTAGATTAGCTGGGTCCTCCCCACTGCCCACAGAGCAGAGCAGAATGCCACAGAAAGGACCTGTGATGACTTAGATCAAGGGGACAGCTGATACATGGGACACTGTTGGTCCTGTAAGACCCAAACAAGACTGCGCTCCTGGGACCTGCGGCATGGACAGCTGTGCCCTTGGAGGAAGAAGAGAATTGGCTACGGTAGGAGGAGCCCTGAGAAGACAAACACGGCTTGACTTGGGTCCAATTCCACGCTGCAGCCTGCGCCGAAAGGCAGAACGATGCTGAGTGGCCCCTGTGCGAATCAAACTGCCGATCCCAGTCTTGTCCCTTTGGTCTCCAATGGGCTGGACAACCACAGATGTCTGCAGAGCGCGAAAGGCTCTTCAGCAAGGGATGCCCAGCCTCCATCCAACAGGACACGTCAAGAGGCTACTGATGTATTTGTCTCTTGTTTGCCTGTTCCATTCACTGTTTTCATCCCTGGTTTATTCACTCATTTATTCACTCATTCATTAAACGTACTATCCTGCTTTGTTACAAAATGGGTTTAAGGTGAAACCAAGTTATCCCAAAGATGCCATTTTTCAGTTAATTAGATTGCATCAATAATTCAATGATTTGAATATTTGCAATAATAATTTGTAATCGCATCAATTGCATTCAGTAATTTAATTCAGCAAATAATTAGTAAATGGCAGCCCTAATTAAAGGTGAGACAACATAGGCGAAAAGACAAAGATTAGCCCCACCCAACTGTACCTTCTAGCCTGGGAGCAGACAAGTGGGTGTGGACAAGTAAACAGACAATTACAATACAATTGCCCATCAGTTGTCTTTCTAGTGATTGTGGCTGAATATTCTACTTTACTATCAGCAGTCCCTAAACACTGCAAAAATTAGTTTTCATAGCTGTTTATATTTTATGTTCTCTAATGACATCTCCCTGATTGTCATATCATTCCTCGAAAACCAAAAATTGCTCCCCAGATTCAGGCTGATGCAGCAGCAGGTCCCTGTCCCCCACCCCCAGGCTCTGTTGTCTAAAAGCCTGCTGCTCCCACCCAGACAGTGGCCTTGGGACATTTCTCCCTCCCTCACAAATGGAAGAACTCACAAACAAGCATATCAATGAGAATGAATGTTAAAGCAATCAGTAAACAATTTTAAATGCAATTTGCAAATAACCAGCAAATAGCAAAATTTGCGGAGATTCTGTTTCAGATCTAGTTCTTTGTTTCACTTCCCTCCACCCTGAATGCAAGCCAGGGCTTCTTGGGTCAGTGAGGACCTGCTGGCGATCCAAGTACTTCTCTGGGTTTACTCAGAAAAAGACCCTCATTCTCTTCACCTTCCACGCTTTATGAAAGAGCTGATCCCAGGCTAAGTCCTGTCCAGAAGACCATGGGAAATTCATATAACCTCTCAGAGCCAGCGTGTCCTTTTGGGGAAATAGGGATTCTGCTGCCTGCCCTGCCTTCCTCCTCGGGCCGGCTATGAGACTCAGAGCCTTGGGACACGTACAGCCTGTGTAAAGAGAGGGAGAAGTCCTACTCACTCACCCATCTGCTGCCAGGTCACCTGGTTCCCTTTGTGCTCACCCACATCCCTGAGGCTTTGCTGTGGTCGAGACAAGTCGGATCACTCTACAGAGAGAGGTCCACAGTCACATTGTACTTACTTTTTGTATTCACTTGCTTTTGTACTGTGTTAAATGACTCTGATGTTTTTTCTTCCCACTTGCTTCAAGCATCCCAGATACTTTAAATGGAATATTTGGTGCCCCAAACTTACATTACAATCTGAAGAAACAAACCTTCGTGTAAGCCAACATGGGAATGAAACCAATCTCAGGTGCTGGGGTTGGGATTGAAATCCCATGATCCTCCAGCTACAAGTGACCTTTGAGACTACCCAGGCCAATCCCTGCATTTAACTGATGAAGAAATGGAGGCCTGGCCACTGACTCCAGGTCACCCCACAAGTTAGTGAAAAACCAAGACCCAGGAGCCACTATCTTCATCTCCCCAGTCAGAGACTGAAGGTAATAGCCAGTATTTGTACCTTGAGCTTCGAATTTTTTCTTAATGTGTTTGAATTTATGCTCTCATTTCATCTCTTCCAGATGTCACATTTGGCCCAGGAAAGATAAATAACTTCCTTGTGGTCATTCACAAAGTCGGTGTCTGGGTTGTAAGTAGTGTCTGGGTCCTGGAATCCTAGGGCCTGAGTTTCCCAACACCTGGTTTTAATAGCAAATAGAACATGTGGAGGACCTTAGCTAGAGCAGAGTTCTGGACTAAAGAAGCCTGGTGATTTATGAGGCAGCCCGGCCATGTCAGATGGTACAATTGTTATACATCTTAGCTTGAAGTAAAGAAGGGTCTCTCTGGTCTGGGCTGAGGGCCAATTTACTCTTTAATGCAATGGAAGGATCTAGCATGGTAGTTCTCAAAGTGTGGTCTCCAGGCAAGCAGCCTAGTGTTCCCCAGTGTCACCTAGGGAAATTATGCAAATTCCTCAACATCATCCCAGACCAACTAGATCAGAAACCCTGAGAGTGGGGCCCACAGTCTGTGTTTTAACAGGCTTGGGAGGATTCTGATACAGTCTCAAGTTTGAGGGCATCCACTCTAAGAGCAGTGTTCTCAAGGTTTGTTCCTAGGAGTCCAGCCTTAGGATCTCCAGAGGAACCTTCTGAAATAGGTGATTTGAAGATGCAATTAAAAAAACCAGAGTTTACTCCTTCCAGCCAGCCTTTCCCAAATTGGCCTAACTTTTTTTCCCCTTTTTTTTTAAAGTTTATTTATTTATTTTGAGAGAGAGAGAGAGTGCGTGCGAATGTGAAAGCCAGGGAGGGACAGAGAGAGAAAGAGAAGGAGAGAGAGAGAGAGAGAGAGAGAGAGAGAGAAGGAGCCAGAGAGAGAATCCCAAGCAGGATCAGCACTCTCAGCCTGGAGTCTGACGCATGAGATCATGACCTGAGCTGAAATCAAGAGTTAAATGCTTAACTGACTGAGCCACCCAGGCACCCCCCTCAAACTGGCCTACCCTTAAGTATTGCTGTGGACCTCTTGAGAAGATCGGTGTCCTGGCCCCTGCCCTGGGGGATTAAGGATCAATGTGGGAGAGAAGAATTGACACAGCCAGGCTCAGATTCAAATGCAACCCCTTGGTGGGGTGTGGCCCGCTCATCCGAACTCACTTGAGAATTACTGCTCTGGGACTCCAACAACCACTGGTTTACTTACAATATGTACCCACCCCAATACCATCACCTCTAAGAGGGATCCACTTGCTGGTCCTACATTCAGCAAATAAGTATTACTCAAAACCTATCAATTTTTTAAGCCCAAGAGAGTACAAAAAAATTTTAATACAAACTTCTGCCTCTGATCATTTTTTAGGGTTAAGCATGGATGGATCACACAAAGAGCAGCCCATGGAAACCCCCCAAAAGCAAAGCATTCAGTCAGGGTGGAGAAAAGAGTGGCAGCAAACTAAGGAAGAAGAGGGAGACTAAGTGGGAGAGAGAGAGACAAGAAAATGGAATTGAGCAGAGAAGCTGAGATTTCATAAAGAACTAATGAAGGAAGTTTCTGGCCCATGAAATTCATGGTGGTTAAACGTGGGGGGCATTTGAGGCTGCTTAGTCAAAGCACCAGTTTTGTCCCTTTCTAACAGTCAATGAATGACTCAACAATTTAAGCCTTAGTCTCCCCATCTATAAATAGGCTAATAGTACCTCTCTCGAAGGGTCATGAGTAGCCAGTGCAGTGAGGTAGCTTGTATTTTACTGGGCTTCATCAGCTGGTGTGGTCATACTGACAAGAAACAGTACATCCATGGGAAATCTTATGATTCTAACCACCTCCTCTTGGCAGAAGTCACTCCAATACAATACCTAATTAATTACCTCTTAGTCAAGAGAAAGGCTATACCCTTGTAGACCATCCTTGTGATTACAAAGCCTGTTCAAGACTTACTTTAAAACCGGACACCATTCACCAATAAACAATGTGTATACAGCTCTTTTTATTCCCACTGACGAACAGAGATGGGCAGATCATTCCTGGGAAGGTGGGGCCCAGCGGCCCCCATGGGCATGATGGGTGCCAGTGTCTCTGTTTTGGCTCAGTCTAAACTCAGCAGAACTTAATCCCAGGTGCGCTTTCTACTCACAGCCCTCAGCTGAGCTGAGCTGAGCTGAGCAAATTCCTTCCAAGGGTTCTCAGAGTGTCTCTTGCCATTCCTAAGGCTGTTTCCCTTTTCCCCACCTCACCTCACTCCTCCAGGCAAAACAAGTTAAGTTGATTAGGGAAGAGACAACGTTGACAAGAATTCTATTTTCTCTGGGAAACCTCCTGGAAAGGGACAGACCCGCTCTGAGCTAGAGAAGGTATAACAGACTATTAATTGGTTAATAAGTTACTCTCCACCAGTGGTTCTCAGACTTGAGTGAGCATCAGGATTCCCTGGTGGGCTTGTTCTAACACCCTCTGCTGGGGCCACTTCAGAACTTCTAATTCCATAGGTCTGTGTGGGGCCTGAGCATTTGTCTTTCTGATGAGTTTCCAGGTGATGCTAATGCTGTTTCCCAGACCACACATTGAACACCACAACTCTCCAGTTTGGAGAAAGAAACGATGACTTATCAGAAGCTATACACTATCATAGAAAAGTCAAATTGAAAGATACTCTTCCTCAATGGCTAGTTGTAATGAGGGCTGGAAGAAAGCATAAAATAATATCACCAAATAGACATCAGATAATCATGATTATGTCACACTTGATTACAGTACTGGTCCCAATCACCAGTGCACAAGATTCAGTTTGTCGCCTATGAGCATGATGGTCATCTCATAATTTTGTGGGTTTTTTTTAAAGTTCATTTATTTATTTTGAGAGAGAGAGCATGCGTGCAAGCAGCGGGGGCAGGGGCAGAGAGAGAGGGAGAGAGGATCCCAAGCAGGCTCTGCACAATCAGCATTGAGTCCCACGCAGGGCTCGAACCCAGAAACCATGAGATTATGACCTAAACCGAAATCATGACTGAGCCACCCATGTGCCCATAATAATTTTGTTTTTACTTAATGGAGAACTTGGTATCCAGTGTAATATGAGGATACTTGAATGACCCATTGGCCCAAAAGCATCTCCTGCTTTCTGAGAAATTTCCAACATCAGAATTACAAAGTCAGGGATGAGGTAACTGAAACTACACAGGGAACTCAACAGAGAACACAGAGTACCTCTGGTCTTCTCTCATTTAGCTCGGAAACATTCATTGAGTTCTTTTGTTAACACTCTGAAGCTGATATAGTGAGACGCAAAGAAGTTCTGTAGGTAGAACCATGGCTGAAACCAGGTCCAAGGAAAATGAGATGGGGGCAGAGGGCAGCCTGAAGACAGGTGTGAAGGTGGCTGCCCCAGGACATAGGAGGAAAGAGACACTGAAATGCAATTACGAGGAAGTATTGGGATACCTGCTTTTGTGTGCCACCATCTTTATTATCAAAGCAATAGCCAGACACAAAAGAGAGGAGGGAATATGAGAGCAAAACAGCTCCTGACCTCTCCAAAAGGGAAGTCAGCAGGAACATTAATGACTTGGCTCCTGACCAGCTATGTGTGTCCTGTTTAAGTCACAAGAGCTTTGTCTCTCCCTCGTGTATTGTCCCAGTTCTCGTCCTATACCCAGGAAGGCAGGCTTTCTGTACAGGTCATTCCACAAGGAGGCTGGGTCACTTATTTCTGGGAGGATGTGGTGCAGGTCCATGGAGGGAGAAGACAGACAGCTCAACCTCAGATAGAAATATGCACCCTGAAATCGGAGCCACCTTTTGCTAATTCCCGTGGAGACTGGTATCAGGTAACTGAGGACAAGATTGTAAACACAGGCACCTCTGTCCGCTCCCGTCCTGCAAGCCGTGTCCAGGGGATGTTGTTTCCCTGGGGCAGCCTCCTCCTTGGGCCTAGAAGCCAGTTCTTGGGATAAAAACCTGCCCAGGAAAGGACAATTTCCTGTGTGCAGGCTCTGAAGAAGCTTCTGGTTGAGCTCAGTGCCTTAGTGGACAGCGATGCACTCAAGAGGCGGATTAGTTGAAAGTGTTGGAAACAGATGGATAAGGTTAGTGGCTGATGGCACAGCAGGCTGAGGGCTACACCAATTGAGGCTTTTGAATATATCAAAGAAACTAATTTTGCAACGTTCTGCTCACAAGCCGGGTACTTTGCCGGTGTTATTAGTCCTCGCTACAACCAGACAAAGGTACAGAAACAGGCTCAGAGCTAAGTCACCTGCCTGAGGTCACCCAGCTGGTAGTGACAGAGCCAGGGCTCATCGGACCTGAAGCTCATCCCACCACGTGGCCTTCAGACGGAGCAACAGTAGAGCCTGTGTGTAAGGGGAAAAAGGTGGTACTCGGGCATCTTCTATTTCTGCAGCATGACAGCATTAAGTTACATATAGATAGGAATTGTCTGAAACCAGAATGGATTCTCTCCAGATGCAAAGAAATCTCTTTGCCAGATGACTTGGCAGTATTGCCCTGCCCTGAAAGTGGGACAGTGCAGGGCGAAGGGGTCTCTTGGCAATCCAGGGGCAGCCCAGAGGAAAAGACGTGGATTTGGGGCCTAGAAGTGGTTTCGGAGAGTCACAGAATAGGGGGATCCGCAAAAGCCTCCTGCCACTGCCAAACACACACACACAAATCAAACTGGAAACTGGGGGGTCTTTTTTTACTTTAACACGCAAAGGAATGAGGCTGTATGACAGGCAGTGAGGCAGCTGTTTTAGGCCATTACACTCGCCTGTCCTTCTCCTCCTCCCCCATTGCTTATCTTGATACTTGAAGGACAGGGAGATCTGTGCCCAGAGACCTTCTAAGCAGAAGCCATCCGAGCCTGGCACTTCCCTCGCTGGGCCCCACCAGCCAGCTGTTGTGTTCCCATCGGGGAGGGCTGGCTGTGTCCGGGTTCAGGGTCAGGGGTTCTCGGAGCGTGGGTGCCAGCCAAGAATGGAATGATTAAGAGCAAAATCAAATCCAAACCTTGATAGTCTCCTTCAGCATCTGCAAGCAGCCTGCCACCAGAAAGGGGCCCCCTGGGGAAGAGTTCTGCGTGGAACTGGATCCTCTGAGAGGCTCCCAGTCTCAGTGACTGAAGATAGCCTCACCTGGTTTCAGGAGCAGAGAGCTTTGCTCCCGGGTCACAGTGAACTGTGAACTGTGCCAGATGTACCCTCTTTGATCAGCCTTGCCTACCTGGTCCCTTGAACACCCTCAGGGGCTCTCCTTTGTCTGTACTCACAGTACAGTCCTTGTCTGGATGTGTCTGTCTTCTCTCCCTGTCATTGTAAATCCTATTCATTTTTCAAGGATTAACTGAAAGACACTTCCTCCCTGAAGCCTCCCAGGTCACCCCTGCCCATGGAGATCTCTCCTTCCTGTGAATTATTCATCTTGCCTGTCTCTACTATTCATTTGTCTTTTTAAATGACCCCTACTCCCTTCCAGGTTAGTGGACTTGGCTCTTAGACATGTCTATTCAGATGATTGTACTTTTTCTGATATTTCCCCCAGCAGATGGCACAGTTTTGTGTGCACGGCAGACACTCAAATACTTATTGTTTGACTGCCCCTATGGATTATGGGCAAACTTCTTCAAAAAATTTTTTTATTATATCCTCTCAGAAGTACATAGAAAGAAGGTCTTCCTGAGTACAGGAGAATGGAACAGGGTATATCTGTTCATAGAGGGGGAGAAAACAAAATAGAAACCATTCATAATCCCACTATCCCGAGTCAACCAGGGTTTAAGTGTTAAGATATAGCCTTCCAAACATTTATATAGGTAGATAATTCTTTTAATAACAGCTTTATTGAGACATAATTCACATATCATACAATTGGACACCCATATGAAAAGAGATAAAAATTTAATCCATTTCTCACACTAAACACCATGATAATTCTAAATGTCAAAGATCTAAATGTAAAAATGAAATATAAATCATAGGGAAAATGGGTGAAATATTTTATAAACTAGGGGAGGCAAAATCCAGAAAGATGAATAAATTTGACTCCATGGTAACATAAAAATGCATCCTTTTTTAACATAAAAACATCTTAAGTAAAATCAAAATGCAAGTGAAAACCTTGAAGAAATATTTGGTAAAATAAATCACAGAAAAGGGGCTAATATCCTTACCAGTCAGATAACTTCAAAGAAGAAAAAGCCAGATAGCCTGATAGAAAAATGGGCAAAAGATATGAATAGGCATTTCACAAAAAATGGAAAGCAAATGAAAACATGTTCACCATTGCACATAACAAAAGAACTGTAAATTTAAACTATTCATTATCTTTCATTATCTTTCAGACGAGCAAAAGTCCAAACATTTGGCAATATACTCTACTGATGAGTACCTGGGGAAACAGTCTCCAGCACTGTTGTTGGGAATTCAAAATTATACAATGTCTGTGGGGAAGAGTTTTATAATGTCCAGCAAGAGTGCATGAGCCTTTTCTCTTTGACCCAGATATCACAGTTCTAGGAACCTACCCCGAATATAACTACCAAAATTGTGAGATGACGTATGTTCAAGGTTATTCACTGCAGCACTATCTGTAATAGCAAAGACACAAAACAACTCAAATGCCCATCAATAGGGGACTCGTTGACTACATTCTGGAATGTTCATACAAGAAGTGCTCCTCCACTGTAAATAGGAATAAGGACGGCCTTCAGAAATACACAAAGGGTAAGCAAAGTGTGCCGTCCGTTTTGTTAGGAAGGAAGGAGGATTGCAAGTATATGTGCATATAAACAACAAAGGAGGGATAAAGCCAAAACTCATGAAAAACCATGATCTCTAAGGAAGCTAAAGGATGGCAGTTTGAATGAGGGAGAGGGCAGCATGGAAGCTAAACTTCTACGCTTGTATATTTTTTATAACTTTGACTTTTATTCATGTAGATACTTTGCAGTATTAAAAAACCAAATCATCTTTAGAAAAGGCAATGCCTATCCATCAAACACAAACTGAGGCAAATGAAACTAACAGTATATCATATAAGTGGATTTCATAATCACATGGAGAAGTATTTCAAGTGACTTTAAAACCCAGTCTTTTGACTGAAGATCCCTAGTGGGAAAGAGCCTAGGGCCACAAAAACGTCTTAAACCTTATTTCTCAGTCTTCCTGGTTATTCCACAGGACAAATGACCCAGTTTCACCAACAAATAACATGGATAAAAATGAAAAGGAAGACGTTCTCTTACAGGTGAGAAAAGACTTAAGACACCAAATGCAACTGCGAACAGAGAGTTTTGAAATAATCAGAGCAAACTGAACTCTAGTATTAGGTGAGATTAAGAATTATTATTGGTTTTATTGAGTATGATAATAATAAAGTGGTTGTGGGGTTTTTTTTAATCCTTTTTCAGAGATTTGTTTTCTTCCTTATGTCTATAGATTTTTTTTTTTAAGTGTGGCTTTGAATAATTTTCCCAGTAACTAAGTGGGCCCATCCAGAGCTCCAGGGAGACATTCCCTAGGGGACACACTCATCACATTACACTGAAGTTCCCGTCTTGTTCATCTCCCTGCAGGATGGCACTTGTCGATGAGAGAGCTCTGCCTTGCTCTCCATTGTCATCCCTAGCACAGTGCCTGTCACCTAGTAAGTGTTTGATGACCACTTGTTAAACTGAACTGAGTTGCAGTATCACCCAGTGGAGAGAGAACCTAGCGCCTGAGCAGGAAGGAGGAGAAGTAACAGGCAGGTGTCTCCTTATCCTAAGGGAGCGAGGCTACATGGCTCCATCCTCCACACTCCTCAAGGCAGCGGTTCAGCCCTCGCAGCCCCACAGTATCCCTCTGGCATCTTCTCCCTCCCCGTCCTCTCGCCCCTACTCCAAACTGTGAGATCAGATCAACAAGTCATTGGGCCAAGCAAACAACCATCTGGGAGCACAATGCCTGACTCTTTTTGCAAACATCTCTGTTTTTTTCTGATTCTCTTAGATCCCCACCCCCTTCCTTGGCTTCAAGGAACGGAGTGAATAGCCTCTCCCTTTTTAATCCTCTTCTTCTATGGACTGATGGGGGAGAGGGGTGGGATAGCTCAGATGGATGGGTGGGAGGCCAGTTCTGACTCCCCTTTATAATGGGTGGAGAGTCTGGCTGACCCCAACTTCTGGGGGCTTACTGGGGCTCTCTGAACCGAAAGACCTTTGACCCTTACCACTAACCCTAGCTCAAACTAGTGGTATCATAAGCAGTCAGAAGAGGGAGAGCTCACTCTCAATAACAGGGAATGTGGGGGGCCAAGCAAACATTTGACCTGGGCCTCCAAGGATAGGTCATATTTGGCAAAGTAGAAACTACTGGTTATGGGGTACCTGGGTGGCTCAGTCAGTTAAGCGTCCAACTTCAGCTCAGGTCACAATCTCACAGTTCATGAGTTCGAGCCCCGCGTCGGGCTCTATGTTGACAGCACAGAGCCTGCTTGGGATTCTCTCTCTCCCTCTCTCTCTCTGCCCTTCCCCCACTTGCTCTCTCTCTCTTTCTCTTAAAGAAAGAAAGAAAGAAAGAAAGAAAGAAAGAAAGAAAGAAAGAAAGAAAGAAAGAAAGAAAGAAAGAAACTACTGGCCAGGTGAGAGGGTGGGAGCAGAGGGTGCTGGGTGGCAAGCCCAGCAGAGGCAAAGGCCTGTGACAAAAAGTTATGGAACTTGTAGTAGCACCATTGAGACATGCACGAAGGGGCCTTAGAAATGAGGCTGGCGCATGCCCACCTCCGCCCAGGGTTCTATTTTGGGTCTCATTCAGCTCCATCTGCCTTGAGGCAGGATGCCAGCAGCCGTGCACCAGTCTCAGGACAAGGTGTGGGTTAGTCCAGGCTGGTAGGTGGAAACGCCGAAGTTCACTTGTGCTTCAGGGAACTCTCTGCAATGGCTGTCAGTCTGGACACAGCGAACATTTACGGCTTACACTTCTTTTTGTCTCAAGACATAAAATTAGCAAAATTCTTTCTGCAGCCAATGCCCCACTTTTTTGTGGGCTTCATGCAGAAACTTTAGCTGTTTCTCTGTGACTCGAGCCACCCCACACGGCTCACTCCAACCTGGACCCTGCCCCAGACGCACGGAGTCTGTCCAGCCTGCCCTGAATTCCCACCGCTGCACAGCCTGATCTTAGCATAAAGGGGCTGTACTCTAGGAAACAGGTGGACTTGAGCTCCGACCACTCACTTGTCATGTGCCTTTGATCAAGGTAGTCTCTAAATCTCAAATTCATCAAAAAATAGGCTGAATCCAATCTGGCCTGACACAGGCTCACATGAGGGAAGTAATGTGCACAAACGCGCACCGGCCAGTGTCAAATGACATACACACGTAAGAAGCGGTGACAGTGATGTGTATCTTTACATGCCGAAGGCAATGTGTCTCCTCCTCTCGAGGCTCAGAGAATGTATGTGCCTAAGGAAGCAAACAGCGTGTATGTCCCCTGGGGAGAAATGTGTGTACGGAGGACGTGATAAATAATACTGCCAGCTCAAAATAAACATCGGTGTCACAAAACACTGCTTCCAGCCCCCTGGTGTTTGGTCTGCTCTCTTTCTCTGTTCCGCCTCCCTGCTCTTTCTCTCTCTTCCTACAGAACCGATCACCATGGTATCTAGCTACTCAAATACACACATTAAGTTTAAAACAGAGCCGTATGTGGGAAGACAGACTTCCCTTCTGAAGCCTTATCTCCTGAAGCTGAGCTTGGAAGAGAAGCGACAGGTAAAAAAAACTGTCTCCCTGGATGATGGAATCTTGAGATTCCACGTGGAAGAAGAGAAGCAAATGCCAAATATCTATCGAATGCCCACAGGGTGTAACACCTTATTAGCTGCCTGGAGATTTAGATAATGAGTCCTTGTTCCTTGTCCTCAAGGACACACAGCCTCTAAGGCAATAGCAGACTCTCCAGATAGACAACCAGAGCAGGGACGTTAGATTACACCAGGTCGTGTTCCTGTCAGGAGTGGATATACACACAGATGACAGTTTGTCTCCGGAAAAAACACCAGCTCAACCTTGAAGCGAGTTCTGTCTCATCTCGCACTGTACCAGGGGCATCCCGAATAATAGATGAAAACCGTCACTATGGAGATGTGTTAAAGGGAAGGGAGGATGAGGGGGAGGCCTGCAGAATGGAGCGGGCGGAACTAAACAGGGAAAGCTGATTCCAAACCAAGAGATGATTCTTTTATCTTATGGGAAGCCACCCCGCTTTGAGGCAGAATTTGTAAAAGTCTCAGCTAACATCCAAAGAGGAGTCAGATCCTTGGTTCTAGCTCCCATTCCGCCTCGACATCCCCAGGTGATCTAAAGTACTTACTTCATCTCCTGTGATAAATGTGGGGTTACAGACCTTCGGAGTTGGAGGAAACTCTAACACCTGGCCCATGTTTCACGAACCACAAGTCAGGATAGAACATCCTTATTCTATTTCCAAAGGCAAGATGTCTTCAAGAGGGTGTGGACTGAATGTGGCCCTCCTGGTGTTTCTGGAACATGTCACTGTGTATAGTCACAGGTGAATATTGAAACTAGGGCTGCTCCGGAAAGCCTGTGACAAGGGATGGCAGGAATGGGCAGCTTTGCAGCCAGGATGTTCCTTCCCAGAGCACTGCCACGTGGTCAGATGCACCTGCTTAAATATCTCCGCGGTGGGAGGTGGGGGGGGGAGTAGTTTAAATATTGAGGCAAAAATCTGCTTCCTACTAATTTGCTCCTTGGTCCCAATTTTGCCCTCTTATCTTCCACAGAATAAATACCTTCTCTTCCATGTTCTAAATATTTAAACAGAGATTGGTCCTTGCATGTCATCTTTATTCTAAACCAAACATCCTTAGTTCCTCCAATCCTTTCTTGGTTCCCAGGCCTGTTTCCACGATGACCCCTGTTAGCTATACACTAACGTACAATGTATCCCTTCAGAGATGGTTTGACCAGAGTCGTAGCACACTTTGGCCACAAGGGGCAGCTCAAGGCTCCTTTAATCCGCCTTGAAGAGAAGGAAGCTAGTACTTGGAAAAGGGTACAGAACTAAGCAATCATTCTTTTGGCTTCTTCCGCTCTCCTTGTTAGCATCTCTATCTCTCGGAAGCACACGCCTCTGGTCTTGTCGAAAGACCAGGGTTTGCCTCCTGTATGGGAAGGGAAGGTGCCCTTGCTAACGGGATCCAGGGGAAGCTGGGCAAAGCAGATATGGAGTGGTTCGCCTACAGCTGCACTCCAGGACAAGAAGGGCTGCAGTCTCTCTAGCTGGGCCTTCTCATCAAAAAGGCCAGATAAAGGGGGCCAGAGAGGCTTCTCGCCGGCCTTTAGCCTAGATCTAGTTCCAGGGGAAAGGGGTGCTTGAGGCGTGCCCAGCCATGCAGACTGGCTGACACCTAGCCATCTCCATCTCCTTCCAACAGAGTAACAGCCAACAGTCAACAAGGAGCTAAGTACACTCCAGTGGGATGGCCACGGCCTACAGCCCGGGTGCTAGGCTGCTTGCTACTAATGTAAGCAAACATTGCATTTGCCTTTTGAACCACTTTCTCTATTGGCTCCTACTGAAATCACGGGTTATGAGGCACAGCTATTTCCTAAAAAATACTAAACCCAGATCCTGCAAGGTTTGGTATCTGAAGGAGAAGTCCAAGAGGAAGGGATGACTAAGGAGCCCCGACTCTATCATTAATCCTCAGGGTCTCTCACTTCCATTACCATGTCAACACTGCACCGGTGCCCAGGGTCACAGTCTTCTGTTACAGGCGGAGTCTAAGTGTGGACATCACCCTCCTTCCCTCATCGATTGGTTTTCCCTTGGCTCCTAGTACAGGAATTGCCAGCACAGGAAATGGCTGCAACATGGCTCACATTTCTCCAGGGTTCACAGGCCCTAATCCAGCTCAGTCACTATCTGAGAGACCCATACACCTGCCCAAAGGATCCAAGTCTTCAAGTACCCTCTTCAGATCCCTCATTTCTACATAGAGGGCACCATCCTCCAGCCCAGCCCCCAAGAGTCCCCTCATTGACAATCTTGTCATCTTCTACCTCTATATAAAGTGGGAGTGCCCACTCTGCAGCCCCCCCCCAAGTTTACACTGCTCAGATCTCAGAATTGGGTTTGAGAAATGTCCCTCCTCCTTCACAGAGTGACATAATGAATGACCTCACCCTTTACAGAGGACTCTTGCCTTTTTATAGTGAGCTGTGCCCATAAGCACATCAACACAGTATTCACAAAGTAAAGGCCAGTCTAGTCCCTGGCCAGAGCCTCCGTGGACTTGGGCCTTCACCACGGTAACTTTGGGCAGCTCTGGATGAAGAATGAGGCCTTGCCCTCAGAGGGGCCACCCTCCCTCTGTGGCGTCCAGAACCTGCTGCATGTGCCGGAAGGTGCCGAGCAGCATGTGTCCTGTGCCCCGTGTACTGGAGGGATCCAGCAAAGAGTTCCCCGTGCAGACCGCAGGAAAGAGAGCATGTGCACAGAGAACTGCCTTCAGGTTCAGGTGGCCAAGGAAGTCCTGCCGCCTCACCTCGTGCAGGCAGTGGCTTGCACGGGCCTCACTGAGCTTCTTGGCAGGGAGAGGGGCCCCTGCCGGGAGGGGGGCTGTACTGAACCAAGCACTGTGCTCTCTGCCAGGGCCCCCAAATACTCTTCTGGCTCTAGCAGTCCTCAGGGTGCCTCAGAACGTGTGCCCGAGGGCCTGAAAGCTGTGGCCAGATGCCCTTCCACGCCTTCTGGGAAGCATTGTTTAGTCGGTCTTGGCTGCGAGGCCAGAACATTTGTGTTCTTCACAAGCCTAAGGTGACTGTTGTGAGGAGAAAAGAACAGTGCCTGACAACGTTCCAGCTTTAATACCCTTTCTGGAAAGAGGCAAGGATACACAGAAATATACATATGTCTATGTACATAAATACATGAATTCTAAGTACTTGGAAATGTTAAAGAGCTCATTTTAAGAACCCTTAGGCAAAAGCACCCCCTTCTCAACTTAATTACCACGTTCTGGAAGGTGGAGCAGGCTCTGGAGGTGAGCCCTGGCTGGGGCTGCGAAGGCGGGCCCTGGAGAGAGCTCCCGTTCGCCCTCCTGCGCCGGCTCAGCCCCTCGACAAGACGCGTCAGGTAGGGGTCAAGGCCCATCTGCCCTGGACTTGTCAAGCAAGGACTCTGACACTCCTCTGCTTCGACCCGGCGGGAGGGTAGGCCGGGGCCCTATTGGCTGCCGCAGTGCCAGTCCGGTTGCTCGGGGCCACACACTCTGTCCTACAGGCCCCCGGTGCCATCGAGACGACCGCTGCGGGGGCTTCTGACCACCAGGTGGAGCCACGCGGCTGCCAGCGAGCGTGCGCTGGCAGCCGGCAGTTCAGGGAACCCAGGGACAAGGAGGACTCTGAGCTAAGCCACCCGACCACACTCCTGTGAAGGGAGGCAGGCAGTTCCAGCAGAATTACTGAACGGTCTTGGAAAATAAAAAAATAGAATAAAATAAAAACCTTTCCTCCCCACCCACCACTCTCACATTAATTTGAAAATAATAAAATAGCAATCCCTAACAAAATAACATCAGCATTCTTCACAGAGCTAGAACAAACAATCCTAAAATTTGTATGGAACCAGAAAAGACTCCACATAGCCAAAGCAACCTTGAAAATGAAAACCAAAGCTGGAGGCATCACAATCCCAGACTTCAAGCCGTATTACAAAGCTGTCGTCATCAAGACAGTATGGTACTGGCACAAACAGACACTCAGATCAGTGGAACAGAATAGAGAGCCCACAAGTGGACCCACAAACGTATGGCTAACTTATCTTTGACAAAGCAGGAAAGAATATCCAGTGGAATCAAGACCATCTCTTCAGCAGGTGATACTGGGAAAACTGGACAGCAACATCCAGAAAAATGAACCTGGACCACTTTCTTACACCATACACAAAAATAAACTCAAAAGGGATGAAAGACCTAAACATAAGATAGGAAGCCATCAAAATCCTAGAGGAGAAAGCAGGCAAAAATGTCCTTGACCTTGGCGGCAGCAACTTCTTAGTCAACACATCTCCAGAGGCAAGGGAAACAAAAGCAAAAATGAACTATTGGGAACTCATCAAAAAAAAGCTTCTGCATGGCAAAGGAAACAATCAGCAAAACTAAAAGGCAACTGATGGAATGGGAGAAGTTATTGCAAACAACGTATCAGATAAAGGGTTAGTATCCAAAATCTATAAAGAACTTATCAAACTCAACATCTAAGAAACAAATAATCCAGTGAAGAAATGGGCAAAAGACACGAATAGACAGTTGTCCAAAGAAGTCATCCAGATGGCCAACCGACACATAAAAAAATGCTCAACATCACTCATCATCCAGGAAATATAAATCAAAACCACAATGAGATACCACCTCACACCCATCAGAATGGTTAACACTAATAACTCAGGCAACAACAGATGTTGGCGAGGATGCAGAGAAAGAAGATCTCTTTTGCACTGCTGGTGGGAATGCAAACTGGTACAGCCACTCCAGAAAACAGTATGGAGGTTCCTCAAAAAATTAAAAATAGAACTATCCTATGACCCAGCAATTGCACTACCAGGTATTTATCCAAGGGATACAGGTATGCTGTTTTAAAGGGGCACATGCACCCCAATGTTTATAGCAGTGCTATCGACAATAGCCAAAGTATGGGAAAAGCCCAAATGTCCACCAACGGATGAATGGATAAAGATGTGGTATATATATATACACAGACACACACACACACACACAATGGAGTATTACTCGGCAATCAAAAAGAATGAAATCTTGCCATTTGCAACTCTGTGGATGGAACTAGAGGGAATTATGCTAAGCAAAATTAGAGAAACACAAATATCATATGACCTCACTCATATGAGGACTTTAAGATACAAAACAGATGAACATAAGGGAAGGAAAGCAAAAATAAAATAAAAACAGGGAGAGGGACAAAACATAAAAGACTTAAATACAGAGAACAAACAGAGGGTTGCTGGAGGTGTTGTGGGAGGGGGATGGGCTAAATGGGTAAGGGGCATTAAAGAATCTACTCCTGAAATCATTGTTGCACTATATGCTAAGTTGGATATAAATCAAAAAATAAAGGAGTTATAATTTATTATAATTTATAAGATTTATACATCAAGAAAATAAAAATTTAAATTAAAATAAAAAACTGTGGTAAGGGAAGTTGTTGATGACAGTGTGATGGACAGAACAGCATGGATCCTGACAGCAATAGAGGGCTCTGTTTAAGAAGGAGCATGGGTTCCGGAATCTAAATGCATTGGAATCCTACTTATTGAGCTTGTAAACTAATATCTGTATCCCATTGCCTCATCTGCAAACGCAGGTAATTTACACAGAACTAACACACAGAGTTGTTAACAGGAATTAAATGAATTGATACACTGCACATGTATGTGTGGGTACTTAATATACGTACTTTTAAATTATATATGTACATATAAATGTAGATGTATAAATCTATAAATTATATTATTCTATATGTACATAATACATATGAAGTTATAGGTATATATGTAATATACAAATGCCTAACATAGCACCAATAATGTTAGCTATAGTGTATATTTCAGTGAGCAACATCTATGAATTACTAATTTTTAAAAACATCTTTCATTCAAACAAGAGAAAGTCACACCTTTGGGACTTTTTTTCTTCTTCTTTTTTTAAATATTTATTTTTGAGAAAGTGCAAGCAAGGGAAGGGGCAGAGAAAGGGGAACCGATGATTGGAAGTGTGTTCTGTGCTGACAGGCGGACAGCAGCAATCACAGTGTGGGGATCAAACTCACAAACCTGGAAGATCATGAATCAATCGAATTCATGCTCAACCAACTGAATTGAATGCCCAACCAACTGAGCCACCCAGGTGCCCCCAGGGCTTTTTTTTTTTTTTTAAGTTTTATTTATTTATTTTTGAGAGAGACAGAGACAGAGCACAAGCAGGGGAAGGGGTGGGGGGTGGAGGACAGAGGATCTGAAGCAGGCTCCATGCTAACAGCAGAGAGCTGAGAGTCACCAACTGTGAGATAATGACCTGAGCCGAAGTCAATGCTTAACTGACTGAGCCACCCAGGCGCCCCTTAGGGCTTTTTTGTTAGTTTTTTATATAGAGATTTTCAAATGTTTATAAAACTAGAGAAAATAATATAATGAACCCCTATGGACCTATCACTTAGTTTCAATAATTATCAACACATGGCTAATTCTGTTCATTCTGGACCCCATGTCCTCTCCCCCAGTCAGCTGGTTTATTCTTTTTTTTTAAATATTTTTATTTATTTTTGAGAGAGAGAGAGATAGCGTGAGCAGGGGACAGTCAGAGAGAGAGGGAGACACAGAATCTGAAGACAGTCTCCAGGCTCTGAGCTAGCTGTCAACACAGAGCCTGATGCAGGCTCGAACCCACGAACCGTGAGATCATGACCTGAGCCGAAGTCGAACGCTCAACCGACTGAGCCACCCAGGCGCCCCTCAGCTGGGTTATTCTAAAGCAAACCCCATATCTCTTATTCATTCCTAGACACTTGATTACTACACGGTATTTCTTAAATAAAGTTTAATATTTATTTAATATTGCCCCCATGCATAATCTGTTGTATTCATCAGTCTGTGATTTCCCATGGCACTGAGTATCTTTTACACATCAGCATTTGCCACAGAAATTCTAACTGAATACTGAGTCAGTAATGAAAACTTTGGAGCAACAGGGTTTTGTTTTGTTTTTTGCTAAAAAGTATCTCACTTCTCGAAAAATATGTGCCCTCTCCAAGGAAGGAGCGTTGCCTTCAGCCAATGGACCCCTCCCAGTGAGAATCCGGAGGCTGCTCTTTTATCCATGGAAACCCAGCCCGGGATGACTTATCGCAGTCAGGGAAGATTTCCCCTAATTACATAGTCAGGTTCCTGCACGCAGAGCAGGATATGATCCATTTTAAGAAGGAAACCACTTCTCCAGACACTTGAAGGTTTTAGGATATACACCCAATACTTCAGGGATTAAACTGTTGTCTGCCTAGGGTGTTCCTTATGCAGTACCAATGTCACTTTCACACTGAAAATGGAACGAAATTTTTCCTCAAGGCACTTTGGAACTATGTTAACATTTTAAACTGTCGATTTAAGATATACAGGTACATACACGCATCTGCCTAAAATTCCTTACACTGAGAGACCTTTGAGACAGCAGAAAGGAGGGGAAACAAATAATAAGGTCCTCATTCAACTGTATCTTTTTGACATTCCGCACCACTGTCCCTACACACTGACTGACAGACAACGTTAATGTAATGAGAGGTAGAATCACCCTATGCTTTGGGATGGTTTGGAGCTTCTTTGGCAAGGGTTATCTTATTTTCCAGTATACTTAATAACAGTCGCCAACGTCAGGGTGTCTCAGATTTTGTGAATACTATCGATATTACTGTTAATAAGGGGATTTCACAAAAAAAGACTATTTAATCCTCACGACCCTATGCAGTTGGGAATATACCCATTCTACAAAGGAGGACAGTGCAACTAAAATGTGATGGAATCAGGAACACACACATATTTGCACACATACACAGTATCCCAATTTGTAGTTTAATAAGCTGAGCGGATTTGCTCACTGAATCAACACTGGTATACAAATTGTGGTGCTGTTCTCTTGTTATATTTATAGTTGGCATCTGTCTTCCACTCATGCTCAAAACAGGAAAAAAAATTTAACCATGTCATATCAAGCAGATAGACTGCTTCGGCCTAGGTATATACTTCCCAATTTCCTCCATTTTCTTTCAGCCAGCTGACTGAGTTATCTAGCACAATTATGCCTTTTCCTGATGATTATTCTCCAGTGTCTGGGTTGGGATTCCAAGAGCCCTATAGGATAGGTCTCCAATTCCTACGGCCTCTGCACCTTGAGGATGAGACTCCTTAGGGATGAATATTGCTGAGCAATAGCAGACTCTCCCCTGAATCCTTCCTTCTGTCAAGGGTGCAAGCCAGAGGCACAAAGGCCCAGGACAGTAGAGTCTTGTGGGGACCAGGAACTTCACACACTTCCAGGAGAAGGGCAAGGAGGTGACCGTTATGTCTCTGACTGTTGGCAGATGAGCTGAGGCCAAGATCAAGAATTCCTCAAAATCCTTTTCTTCTTTTAAAATCTTCATCCTTCTAGTAAAACATAATCATCCCCTTCTTCCCGTTAGCATGTTGGCTTAGGGGCATTTCCTATGTGTTCCACTGGTTGATATACTTGTTAGCCCCCTCACTCCATGACAGACTCTGTGAAGGAGGAGATCAGCCCATTCATCTTCAGCTTCCTCGGGGCCCAACCTTAGAAAAAGTAGGTGCCCAATAAATATTGATGGACTTTATGATTCAAATCACTGGGGCAACTTGCTATGACATTGAATTGGCTCTCACACCATCTGCAGCTAACTTACAGTCACAAATCGCCTGGGGTTTTGTTTGTTTGCTTACTTAACACAAATATCCCAGATCCCACAGTTCCTTGCTACGTGAGGAATGGACCAGCTTGAAGTCTCTCTGGGCTACCATTGACTATAAAATTTAAGAACTGCTAGAGGTGGGGTTGGTGAGGAAAGAGTGGTTGCAAAATGTAGCTCTTGCCGTCAGTCATCCATTTTCTCCACCTGGCAGTCATCTGCCCTTGGGCTAAAGTGGAGTGATGTGCCTTGATCACTCAACAAGTAACAGTGAGAGAAAACCCACCTGACCTTGACCTTCAGTGCGCAGTGTCATCCTCCCAATTTGAAGCAAACTCTCTCAGTGTCATTGCTAAGCCATGGCAACGATCTGCAACTGGAAGATGTTATGGCCCATGGAAATGGGCATCTCTTGGGACACCTGGGTGGCTCAGTAGGTTGGGCATCTGGTCGGCTCAGGTCACAATCTCACAGTTCATGGGCTCCAGCTCCATGTCAGGCTCTGTGCTGACAGCTCAGAGCCTGGAACCTGCTTTGGATTCTGCCTCTCCCTCTCTCTCTGCCCCACTCCCATTTGTGCTCTCTCTCTTCCTCTTAAAAATGAATAAGTGTTTAAAAAATAATTAATTAATTTTTAAAAAAGAAAGGAAGAAATGGGCATCTCTTTGCTGACTACTGCACCCTGAAGGAATCTGTTCCCCTTGCTGCCTCAAGCAGCTCAGAGTTTGACTGCCTTTCGAGAAGCGTCGCTAAAGTTAACATTTCTTCCTTCTCTCCTATCCCAGTAAGACTTGCTATAAGACACACTGCGTGGCATGCCTCCATCATTCCTTCTTAGCCCACTTCCACGTGGGACAGTTGTGTCGCTTGTGAGAACGTCGTGCAATCCCTGGGGTGGTCTCCAAGCACTGTGTGAGCTGGGGTGTCCCAGCATGCCCGGGGTCTGCCCATACCCTCCCCACTCAGGTCGTCTCCCACACCACCATCAGCGCTGTCTTCCTAGAATTCCTACTGTTCTGGGGCCACTCCTCTTTCAGGAATCTACAGTGGCTGTCCGTCGCTTAGTGGGGAGGAAAAAAAATGGCATATGTGGTGAGTACCCACTACCCTACGTACGAGGGATTTACACGCTCTATTTAAGCCTGTGAGGTAAGGGATAATCTCTTTGTTCCTAAGATGTAGGCTCTGTAGCTCAGAGAAGTTAAGAAACTTACTCCAAGTCATGCACCTTCTAAGTCACACATCAGCCAGGACTGAGCCTGGAGTCCATACCCTCAACACCAGTTGCCCATGAGGGTAGGATACAGATTGGTAAAGCACTCGGGAATTCAAACATTTCTTCATCTGTCCCCACCCAACCGTTGCATCCTCACCTTCTAGTACTCTCCAGAGACATCTCTGCCACAGTCAGATTGTTCTCTGAAAGGCCCTCACACACCTGACTCGTTCAGGCAATGAATAAACACGGAAGGTGCAACTATGTAATTGACCTTCTCACAACTGGGAAAGTAAATGGCAGGGTGAAAACACCTAGGCCTCTGCCTTCCATGGCACCGACTGCTCCACCTGGGAGCCTGCCCTTTGCCAGTGCCCTCCAACATGAGCCACCAGGACGCACCTAGTCAGCTGGGGCTTCAGGGACGTGTTGCAATGGAGGAGACTGCAAGCCTCAGTAAGAGGGTGTAAAAAGGAGCTTATGACGGGATTTGGGATTGTGTTCCATGATTCTGGGGAGGCTTCAAGGAAGTGGGGCTCTGCTCGGGATAGGATGTTGTCAGGAAGCAGAGGCGATTTTATGCTTGGTACCTGAATTCCTATCTAGAAGGCAGGGCAGGGGAGCAAGCCCACAGCTGTAACTGATGAAGAAGCACCAGTCACTCATATGACCCAGGGATAGGGGCCTGTTTGGTGGGCATTTTTGTGATCTGGACAATTTCTTACTTCTGATCATGGTCAGACGTGATTACAGATAGCTCTTGTTCTTGTCTGGAGCCACCACTGTCACAGAGTGGCCTTGTCTGACACGGGTGTTCTGTGAGATTGTCTACATTTATTGCACAAGAGCGTACCACAGACTACTCAATAGCGTGAGGCCGGCTGCCTTTCTCTTCTCTCCTTCCACTTCCTCTGCATTGCTGGTGTTATGGTTCGCACATCTGATGTCCCCTCCCCACAACCCTGTTTGGACCCTAGGTATCTCCCTTTGCTGAGTTTCTGCCTCCAACATACAACTTAGCACTCATTGTAGACATGCAGGCACACCCATGGAGGCTGAGGGGTACGGGCATTTTTGGAGACCAGCCTGGAAATGCGCTGTGCAAGTGCCCAGCAGGGCCCACTCATATGACCATCCAGCCGAGCGAGACTGGGGAGGGGAAGAAAAGGGATTCCTCCTTCCTGAAGCGCTGAGGCGCTGCTGGGGCTTTGGGAATCTGAGGGAGCGTGCTGCCACCTTGTAGCTCTGGCAGATCCCTGAGCACAGACAGTGTGCTCTCAGGGAGGACCCCTGCCTGGAAGTTGTGCTAAGAAGAGGGCTCGCTCAGAAATCACTGGGTGAGATCCAGTGGGAGCTGGGGGTGCTGCAGAGTGAAAGACAGAACCATTATATGACTCAACTAAAGTTCATGCTATTTTCGTGCTTTACAAAAGCACTTAAAAAATTATAATACCCTCTCACAGGAACAATGGAAACAAATTGAATTACAGAAAGATTTTTAAAAATGCTTTTTACCTCCTCTGCCCGATCCTACACTCTTAAAGGAGCTGATGTTAGCTTATCAGTGTAGATCATTCCACACTTCTGTGCTTATACAAACAGAAATGCCTATTTAGAGTCTTGCTTTTGCTTTTGACAAAAACGCGATCGTGTTTTTCGCGTTATTCTGCCACTTGCTTATTTGCACTTAACAAAATGGCTTCTACACCTTTCCAAGTCAACACATATAAATGCGTGGCTCATTTTATTTGATGATTGCATAATATTCCATAGAATGGACGTACCATAATTTATTAAATCAGTCCAATGTAAATCACGGGGTATGGTTCTCTCTTATCAGCTTTGTTTGCTAATTGTTACATCTAGACTAGTCTTGTTTACTTACAATCTCTTAACTGACAAGGACTGTGTCTGAAATACAAATTTCATTCCTAGAACCTGACACATCACTGCCTACACACATCACACATTTGACATGACATGAATATTCTTTTAATTTTGGAAATGTTCGTAATGTCTTCTTTTCATTTGCTAAAAGGAAGACCATTCTTAGGATGAGAGGCTCATATCTGGCACGTTTTCCAAGCAGGAGGAGATAATTTTTAATTTCCTAATCCCATATGGTCCAGTTTTTCTCCATATGTCAATCTCTTTCCCAACACGTGCATCAGATTTTCCCGTGGAAATGCCATTGTATCACTACAGAATCATTTAAATGCAAACCTCTGCACCATAAAATAATTCCATTTTCAGAGCAAGGCTGTCTAATCAAACACGTTTGTTTTAAAAGATGAACAAAGTGAGGCTCGAAGGGATTAAAATCTTGCCAAAGTCACGTGTCCGCTCCGCAGAGCACCTTGGGGCCGGGACTGATGGATGACTCCCTCCCCCTAGGACAGGGCTTGGGGGTGACAGTGGCTCGGCGCACAGGCAATGGTATATTTATTTGAGGAAGATAGGAAAGTAGGTTATGAAGGTTTCTCAAAGACTTTGAAACAGGTGACTGACTAGTGCCACTCGCTACCCAGCCCTTCGAAGAGGGACTGGATCTATAGCTTATTCCCCCACTTCTGCTCTTGTTCCAGCCTACAGTCTTCTCTGCATCCAGCAGTGACTTGGGTGGTGAAGACGCCTCTTTCCTCACATTCCCGCATGAGCCCTGGCATTCCAGTGTGCCCCGCCCTGGAGTTGGAGCTGTTCACTCTCTGGTTATATAAAGATGAGATCCACCAGCCATGGGCAGAGAGGAAGCCCTTGTCAAGAAGGGATCCAGATTTGCAGGGCCTACAGCTTATAAAAATGTCTAAGATCATCTTTAATGGGAAACAATGCAAAAAATCTTATTTTTGCTATTTATACAAACACAGGAACACATCACTAGGTCCCCTCCTAGTGCCTTAGAAGAGGCCAGGCCCTGGCAAGTGAGGGGTGCCCCTGGGCCTTACATAGTGTAAAGTAGGACATACCTGGGGCGCCCTTTCTAATCCCTCACGTGTCTTTGAACAAAGCTGCCCCAGACCCCCGGTTCCACAGTAACCGGAAGCCCTGGAGTTTTCAGAACAATTCCTATTTCAAATATTTTATCAGACCATGTGTCAAATGATGCCTCTTGAAAAAATATAGGTGATAATGCTACAGAATGGAGGTATGAAAGACAAAGAAAACAAAGCAAAAATAAAATAAAATAAAACAAAATAAATAAAATAAAACAAAACAAAACAAATCAAATAAAATAAAAACAAAACCAACCCTCCTCCCTCTCCCCACCAAATGAGTCCAAATGGAGACAGAACTACCAATTGTTTCCTATGGATGTTTTGCTTCCTGTCTCAGAATGGAAGAAACAAACCCAGGAATTTCAATAACAGAGCCCAGCCTCTGCAGAGACAGAAGTGTCTACCCACTAAGAATACAGCAGGAGTCATTAAAAAGAAAATCGCCTTCCCTTACTCGGCAGCAATAATTACGTGGCCAAGAAAATCCCACCTCCTTAGACTTACCTTGGAGAAGAAACAAAATGTAGTCAGAAAGGAAGGACAAGTTAGTTCAAAAGACTGGAGAACCTTCTTCTAGTCCCTGTCCTCAGTTTTCCATTCTGTGGCAACCGGGCGCGAGATTTCAGAGCAAAATATTGAAGCGGATGTGCTGTGTAGATCTCCCGTCCCCAAAGACTCAGTCAGGCTCAACTGTTGCACAGACTTCTGAGGGGCTGTCAGGGAACAGATGTGTGGCAATAAGCGATTCACCAAGCATTTGTGAATCAACCATAAAGGGCAGGGAAAGGGTGTTCATTTTGCTTTCTAGGAAACACTCTCTATCTGAAAAGCAGACAATACATATGTAGCACTTTCAGGGTTAGCACAGTGCATTTGCTGCTTGTTCATAATAGTAATACTGATGATGGTCATCGATACTGTTTATTGAGACTTACTATGTGCTATAATTGTATTATCTTGTTTAATCCTCATAACAACCCTATCACTATTCCTATTTTACCTACAAGAAAACAGGGATGTTAAGTATACCTAATATCATAGAGCTAATAAGTGCTAAAGCTGGTATCAAACTAGTCCTATCATCAGTTCTAACCACTGTGCTTTCCTGTCTCCTTTAATGGACATTTGATGGATTTCTGAATGACTCGCTATGAAAGAAAGGAAGAAAGAAAAAGAATATAGGAGGAAGGAAGGAATGAAGGGAGGAATGAAGGGAGGGAGGAAGGAAAGAAGGGAGGGAGGGAGAGAGGGAGGGAGGAAGGAAGGAAGGAAAGAGGGAAGTAAGAGAGGAGGAAGGAAAGAGGAAGGAAGGAAGGAAGGATGGAAGGAAGGAAGAGAGGAGGAAGGGAGGAGGGGAGGGAAGAAGGAAAGAAAGGAAAATTCAGTTAAACATATCCACAAAGATCAGCCAATCCCTGCTCCAGACCTACTGAGTCAGAATCTCTGGGGATGAAGCCTAAGAGTCCTCCCGTTATATGCCTCCTCCACCACCACCCCACCCCCAGGCAATTCTGTCACGCTGCTTGCGGGGTGTTTGAGAACAGCTACTTGGCGGATGGCCATGCCTCCTGGCTCACCTGGAAGACCCAGTTGTCCTGCCATAGTAGCAATAGCACCCCTTTATTCTCCTAAGTGCACCAGTGCAGACAGTCCATTTGCATGTGTATATTCTATATTTTTGTACCAAAAATAAGATCATATTGTACATGCTATTTATAACCCCGATTTTTTATTTAATGGTTCCTACTTTTCCATATAAATAAAGTTTTCTCTTGACTAATACCAACCCATACTCAGATTTCCTCAGTCATCCCTAAAACCTGGTTTAATCAGTATGTAATAGTTTTATAATAGTTATAATGATAATAATTGTTTTATCATAATAGTTTTCTCTTTTAAACTGAAAAGTTTCTTTTTCCTTTATAACACTATCTTATTAACTAGACCAGGCCAGATGTACTATGGGCCATGGCATCTTTCGGATTTCTCTGGATACTTGTTAGTTAGTTTGTTCCCCTGTTTTCCATATTGCTTATCAACTAAAAATTAAAGTTTGATGGAGTCAAGTTTTGCTATACATCATAGATGATGTTTACTTCACCTCTGTTTGACATCAGGAAACAGGTACCATCTGGTTGACCTACCATTAGTAATGCTAAGATCAACCACTGGATGAGGGTGATAACTTGCTGAGCCCATGATGGAAGAGTTACATTGTTTCCCTTGCAGCTAGGAGGTCATCTGTACAGCATCACTTTGGCTGTCTATGAACAGACAGTCTCCCATCAACCATACACCTATGCTTCTAGCACCATTGATAACTATTGCCTGAGTTAGGGGTGTTGCAGAATGTTGACTTGCTAAATCTATCAATCCTACTACATGATTGGCAGATATTGGTTGGTAAAATAGAGATTGTTACTCATCATCTGAGGTCATCTTGTCACCAGTTCCTATTGAAAAGGAAAGTTAAATTTATTTCTTTTTCTCTACCATTTTCCAATTGAGGAGCTAGTTTAACAGGCACTTGGGCCCAATTTCTGGAGTCCTTTGTGCAATATCTGTGTCTGTGCACAGACATGATTAGCAACCAGAAATACTCCATCAAAAAGAGTATGCATAAGTGTTGACCTAAGCTAACTACAATGTTCACATCTGACCCCCAAGCCACAACCCTGTACTGCATTTCTTTGAGCTCAGGAAAAAGAGCACTTAGTTTATGATAAAACACACTGTTGCCTCTCAGAAATGAGCTTTCATTAAGCAGAGGCAGAACTGTTCTAGTTAATGGGTTTTCAACAAACATGAGCACTGTGCCAAGCTATGGGACAATGATTCTTTGTGTTTGCAGTTTGACATGTGGCATAGGTCTTTAAAAAGAGTTAGCATTTCTGAAGGGACATACATCAGACTCTGTGACACGTTCAACAATATCTCTCATTGTACATGTCCTTCTTACACTGTAACTCTGACACTCCTGCCAGTAAGAGGTGGGGTCTGTGTTCCCTTCCCTTGAATCTGGGCAGGTTATTGGCATGGCAGAAGTGACACTATGTAAGAATGTACCACCATTTGTTTTTTTCATTTGCTTGTTGATGGACATGTGACTGTTTCCAATTTTGTGCTATTACAAATAAAGCTGCTATGAACAGTTGTGTACAAGTCATTGTGTGGACATGTTCTTTCTTTTTTCCAGAAGTAAATGGCTGGATCATATGGCAGGTGTATGGTTTAACTTTTAGGAAACTGCCAAATAGTTTTTGCAATGTGTTGTACCATTTTACATTCCCACCAGAAGTAGATGAGAGTTCCAGTTCCTCCACGTACTCACCAACATTGAATATGGTCAGTCTTCTTACTTTTAGCCATTCTAATAGGTATGGAGTGGTATCTCACTGTGGTTTTAATTACCATTTCCCCAACGACTAATGATGTTAAGCATCTATGCATGTGCTTATTGATCATTCATAGATCTTCTTTGGTGAAATGTCTATTCTAACCTTTTTGACAAGTTTTAATTTGGGTTGTTTTCTTATATTGAGTTTTGAAGGTTGTTTATATTTTCTAAATACAAGTCTTTTATCAGATACATACATTGCTCAGATACATACATTGCAAGTATTTTCTCCTAGTCCATGGCTTGTCTTTTCATTCTTTCTAAGAAGTTCTTAATTTCAATGAAGTCCAATTTATGAGTTTGTTCTTTTGTAGATCCTCCTTTTGGTGTTGTAACTAAGAAATCTTTACCTAAACCAAGGTCACAAAAGATTTTTCTCCTATGATTTTGTATACAAGGTTTTCTTTTAAGTTTATTTATTTTGAGAGAGACAGAGAGTGTGTGAGCAGGGGAAGGGAAGAGAGGGGGAGAGAGAGAATCCCAAGCAGGCCCCACACCATCAGCATGGGGCCGATGTGGGACTTGATCCCACAAACTGTGAGATCATGGCCTAAGTTGAAGTCAAGAGTTGGATGCTTAACCGAGTGAGCCACCCAGGCACCCCTGCCCACAAGGTTTATAGTTTTAGCTCTTTTTTACATTTAGGTCTATGACACATCTTGAATTAATCTTTGTCTATGGTACAGGATAGGAATTGTAAGTTCTTTTGTTGTTGTTTTTGCTTTTGTATATCCAATTGTTTCAGCAACATTTGTTGAAAAAACTACCCTTTCACCACTGAATTATCTTTTCATCTTTGTAAAATAGTCATCAGTGTATGTGTAGATCTCTCTCTACGTTCTTTACTCTGTTCCACTGATCTATTTCTATCTTGTACCACCACCCACTGTGTTTGAAACCAGATAGTTTTAGTTCTCCAATTTAGTTCTTTTTCAAAGTTGTTTTGACTACTCTGGGTACTTCACATTTCATATGAATTTTTAGAATCAGGTTATAAATTTTAATTGGAAAAAAAAAGAACCCTGCAGGGATTTTGCTAGGGATGGATTTAAATGTATAGATGAATTGGCAAGAATTGACCTCTTAACTATATTGAGTCTTCTGACCCATGAAAAAGATAGATCTGTCCATTTTTTAGGTCTTGTTTAATTTCTCTCAGCAATATCTTGTAGTTTTCAGTGCACAGGTCTTACACATCTTTTGTCAGGTTCATTCCCTAAACAGGTCATATTTTTTATGCTATTGTAAGTGGTACTTAAATTTTTTTCAATTTCTGATTGTTGCTAGTATTTGTTGACTTCTAAATTTTGAGTTCTATTTTTAATTTCTTGGACTTTTTTATAGATCTGTTCTTTTTTGTTACTGCTGTTTAAAAGTATTCCATACTTGCTTCACTCATGCAAAATCTTCTCATCGAAGAATGTAAGTTTTTACTTTAAATTTTCTTCTGCTCCCCGAAAAGTCTGTTTTCTCCAGGTTACTTTGTTATTTATTTGGGTCTTTATCTTTCATGTTAAAGGATTGATGAGGGGGGGGGTCCATTCATATTGAAGAAGAAGACCCTAAAAACCCAAATAGAGCTCTTCAAGCATGGGTGAGCACGGTTCACTACTAGCTATCACTGTAGGGTAACTGTCCATTTCACAAAAAAAAAAACCCTAAAATGTTGGAATCTGTAGGGTTTTTTTTTTTTTTTTTTTTTTTTTTTTTTTTTTTGCCTTTGACTAGACAGATTCTCCAGAGAAAAATCTTCCAATCTTTTTCCCAGAGAGCCTAGTTCCAAGAAGGGAGAGGGGGTGGGATGAGGACAAGGATCGGGAGGGGAATCTCAGTTTTCCACATGTAGATTTCCACTTAATTGTCATTTTCAGGATTGTGCTTCAACATTCATCCTCTCTGCCTTTGTTCCTAAGACTGACGCTTCTCTAGCTGAATTTCTTAAGACAATACATTTCCTTTCTTCTTCTGGAATACAGGAGAGGTAGTCCTCTTTCCGGGTAGCATATGGAAAGGAATCTGTGGTCTAATTGTTCCTTTTAAAGTCTTTTAACAAATCATCCTGTTATGAGCCCTCTCTCCCTGAACTTGTCAGAGTTCTGCTGTGCAAACTGGCATGCCTATTGGCACTTTCCTCTATAAGCTAGGTCAGTTACCACTTGTCCATCTGCTTCCCATTTTCTAATGTTTGTTGACAGCTCTAATTCACTAGCTTCTGCTGGATTTAAACATGTTTATCCTTTGCACAAGGGTGCAGGCCACATTTATCTAGAAGTTAAACAGTTTTTGAATTCCTAACTAATTACCCTATGTGGCAGTCCTGATCCTTCATCCCAGCCAATGAGGTGTGGGGCTAAGTCTAACAGAAGGAGTGAGGCTGAAAGGTGGAGCCTACTCAATAATTAGTCATTTTAAATCAATACATGGTGTTTGTAAAGATACATAAGAAAATGTAAATCACTATTTCTACAATAATGACAAATTGGTTAAAAAAAATTGCAACATGTATGTCAGACAGAATGGCCCCAATATAAAAAGAACAAAAGAATGCTTATAAATCAATAAAAAGATGAACACCCACTAAGAAAAGAAATAAAGGTGTCTGGGTGACTCAGTTGGTTAAGCATCTGACTCTTGATTTGGGCTCAGGTCATGATTTCACAGTTCACAAGGTCAAGCCCCATATTGGGCTCTGCACTTAAAGTGTGGTGTTGGCTTGGGATTCTCTCTCTCCCTCTCTGCCCCTCTCCTGCTTACACATTCTCTCTCTCAAAATAAACTTAAAAAAATTTTTAAGTAAAAGAAAAGAAAAATAAAGGTGTTTAAAATATATGAAAATACATTGCAATAAATGTGCAAATTAAAATAATATTGAGCTAATTTTCACCTATCAGATTAATAAAGTTTAACAGTTAAACCTCAAAGAAATTAGTTCAATCTTTCTTGGGGTGAGGAGTTCAATTGACAATTCCACCAAAATTTGAAATGTGAATAACTTTTTGACCAAGAAATTCCAATTCAGAGTATCAGGAGCATATAAACAAGGGCTGAAAAGCTACATGCAAAACCCATGGGCATGAAATTGATTAAATAAGTTACCATTCTATCTCACAGTGAATATTCTGCAACAAAGATGATAGTGAATTTAGAGATCATTTTCCTTTTGTTTATACCTTTTTATTTGACTGAACCTTTTGTAATAAGCATGCCTTACTTTTATAATCAGAAAAGTTAAGAAAGCCATTTTTGTTTTATTCATTTAGAAGCAATTTTAAATAGTAGTTAAGGGGCACTGGGTGGCTCAGTCGGTTGAACATCTGACTCTAGATTTCAGCTCAGGTCATGATCTTGCGGTAGTGGGATCAAGACCTGACAGTGCGGACCCTGCTTGGGATTCTCTCTCTTCCTCGCTCTCTGCTACTCCTCTGGTCATGTGTGCTCTCTACCTCTCAAAATAAATGTTTTAAAAATAATAAAAATAAATAAAATAGTAGTTAAGACTATGACCTAGGTTCAAATCTGAGCACCAATCCCTTCTTCAACCTTTAGCAAGTTGCTTCACGTCTCTGTTCCTCAGTTTGCCATTATTACATACGGTTGTTTAAGGAGTAAATTAATATATGTAAAATGCTTGGAACCCGCTTGGCATGCAGTAAGCACTTGATATGCACTACTTATTATTTCATTTTGGAAAAACAAATATAATTTTGTGATTTGTGTTTAGGTTGTGTTTTGATGCACAACCTGTTTCTGATGTCAAAACAGCTGGTTCAAAATGCCAATAGTCAATGGGACAAGACAAAAACAAAGTTACAAGTTTAAATATTGGAAAGGAAAAGATGAAGTGCAGTTATTTTCAATTGCTACAATTGTCTACTGAGGAAAATCTAAGATACTCAATTTAAAAATTATCAGGATTAATGAGAGAATTCAGTGGAATGGAAAAACAAGGGTTAAGTATGTGAATTCAATAGTTTAACACTATAGTAGCAATAACTAGTTAAAAAAATATAATGAAAGTTTCAATTCACAGTAACAAAAATAAACAAAACAGCTAGGAGTAAGCTTCACAAGAAATATATAAACTCCACATCAAGAATATCACAAAAATGGGGTGCCTGGGTGGCTCAGTCGGTTAAACGTCCAACTTCGGCTCAGGTCATGATCTCACAGCTCATGGGTTCGAGCCCCACGTCGGGTTCTGTGCTACCAGCTCAGAACCTGGAGCCTGCTTCGGATTCTGTGTCTCTCCCTCTCTCTGCCCCTCCCCTGCTCATGTCTGTCTCTCTCTGTCTCTCAATAATAAACATTAAACAAAATTAAAAAAAAAAGAGTATCACAAAAATATGCTGAAAGACTTATAAGGAGACCTAAATCTCCTGGATGGAATGTAAATAACATAATAATGTAAACATCTATGTTACATATTTGTATTTTATATATTATATTTACATAATAAATGTATAATATTAAAAATATAGATTCCTCTCAAATGAAAATATAAATCTAATCCAATTCTAATGAAAATTCTGGATTTTTTCCTTGAACTTGCCAAGTTAATCCTCAAATTAATCTAGACGAATAAACACTTGAGAATAGGCAAGAAAAGTATGAAAAATAAGTTGCCTGAGGTTAGCTTACTCTGCCAGGTATCAAATTAAAAGCATAGTACTGGCCCAGTGGGACAGATCAGATAATACAAAACTAGACACAAGCATTACGGAGATTTAGTATATGGTAAAGGCCACCACCTATGTGGGATCATTTCAGAAACTATATTAAGACAATTGGTCATGCATAAAGAAAACAATTTAAAATAGATCTTCATGTTACACAGTACACAAAAGTAAAATCCCAAGTGGACCAAAACTCTAAATTTAAAAAAAATCATTAAAGTATAGAAAAATATTTGTAGAACCCTGAAATAGGTTTTGTCTTTCAAATCAGGATTTATAATCTATAGGCCTCACTATGTTTTTTATTCCAAAAACATACACAAATATGTAGATAGGTTAATATACATGTAAACAAAAAGAGGAAAATCCTGCAGACTGTAATAGTGGTTAGGAGCTGGGATTACAGTGGACTTTCATCATGTTTTATATTTTGGAGATGTTTGAATTGTACCTGGTTACCTTGGGAATCAGAAAAAAGAGCAAACATGGGGCGCCTGGGTGGCTTAGTCAGTTGTGTACGATTTCGGCTCAGGTCATGATCTCACAGTTCATGGGTTCAAACCCTGCGTTGGGCTCTGTGCTGACAGCTCAGAGCCTGGAGACTGCTTTGGATTCTGTGTCTCCCTCTCTGCCCCTCCCCAACTCATGCTCTGTCCCTCTCTCAAAAATAAATATTAAAAAATTTTTTTAAAAGAGCAAACAAAAAAATGTGTATTATATATTCTGATGAAATCTACCAACACTCTCAGAAGATAATGAAATAGAACAAAACTACGTGCAGGATGCACCAAATACTAAAATTTTGTGAATCTTATGCTTATCATTTCACTACATTCATTATATTTGATTAACTTTGATCTGCTGACTGTCCAAATATAGCATTCAGAATTGACCTAACATTCCAGAAACAGTCTGGGCAACCTACAAAACAGTAAGACATGATCTGAAAATGAACGTTCTTCTATCCTTATTTTGTTGGTGTTGCTTTTGCCTCATCACAGTGTGGTTTCCTGCAGGCATACCCTGTTTTATTGTGCCTCAATTTAGCACATTTCATAGGTGCCGCATTTCTTACAAATGGAAGGTTTGGGGCAACGCTGCATCGAGCAAATCCATCAGCGCCATTTTTCCATAGCATTTGCTTACTTCATGTCTCTGTGTCACATTTTGGTAATACTTGCAATATTACAAACTTTTTCATCATTATACTTGAATTGCTGCAATCCCATGATACAACTTTAGTGGATGAGGAGTTGCTTCCTATGGGTGAGCAAAAAAAGTGGTTTCTTGAGATGGAATCGACTCCTGGTGAAAATGCTGTGAAGATTGTTGGAATGACAACAAAGGCTTTACAACAGTCCATAAACTTAATTGATAAAGCAGTCGCAGGGTTTGAGAGGACTGACTCCAATTCTGAACGAAGTTCTGAATGTGGGTAAAATGCTATCAACATTATATGCTACAGAGCAATTGTTCATGAAAGAAAGAGTCAGTCAAAGGGGCAAATTTCATTGTCTTATTTTAAGAAATTGCCACAGCCTCCCCAGACTTGAGCAACCGCCACCCTGACCAGTCAGCAGCCATCAACATCAAGGCAAGACCCTCCAAAAGGAGACTCCCTGAAACCTCAGATGATGGTTATCTTTTTTTTTTTTTAGCAACAAAGTACTTTTTCAAGTAAGAACATTGTTTTTTAGACATACAACTATTGTATATTTCATAGACTATAGTATAATGGAAACATAACTTTTATATGTACTGGGAAACCAAAAAACTCATTGGACTTGCTTTATTGTTTTTATTGCAGTGGTCTGGCACTGAACCCGAAATACCTCTGAGGTATACCTGTATTTAGACTGTGGTCAGCAGAAGCCCCCAGATATCCAACCAGGTTTCTATTGGAAAACGAATGCAACTATTAGTTTTCTATTCTTGTCATAACAAATTACCACAAACTTAGTGGCCTGAACAACACAAATTTATTACAACTCAGTTCAATAGATCAGAAGTCTGGCATTGGTCTCACTTGGCTAAACTCAAGCAACACTGTGGTCCTGTCAGGAGGTTCTGGGGAGAATCCATGTCTTTGCTCACTCAGGTTGTTGGCATAATTCAGTTCATTGCAATTGTAGCACTAAGACCCCCATTTGCTTTCAGATCGTCAGCTTGATGGCTGTTCCCAGCCTTGACTTGTGGCCTTCATCCTCCATCTTCAAAACCATCAATAGCAGTCGACTTTTTCCAATGTTTGAATCTCTCCTCCTATCTCCTCCCTCAATGCAGATAGAAAAGTGTCTCAGTTTCAAAGACTTATGTGATTAGATTGGCCCCATTTGGATAGTCCAAGATACTCTCCCCATCTAAAAGTTAGTAAATTTACTCACATTGGCAAAATCCTTTTTGCCATAAAGTTTACCTAGTTACAAGTTCTGGGGATTTGGGACATCTTGGTAGGCAGTTAAGTATGCGTGTTTTGGGATCCTCAGGGGTTGGAATCTGGTTCTAATATCCAATGGCTGAGCAATCTTGGACAAGTTACTTTAAATTTCTCCATCTTTATAATAATGGCACCTAGCCCAACTATCATAAGAACTATGTAACACATATACTTACTTAGCACATGCCTAACATACATAAATGCTCAATAAATGTTAGCTATTTTTAAACTTAAATGAGGAACCTTTTCTTATCTTAACTGAATTTCATCTAATTCTTTCCAACTCAGGGCCGCAGGCTGTCAAGATAGTTTTTAATCTCCATTCTGTGGTCTTCAATATAATAACTTCCTTTTAGACTTGTTATCTTCCCCTTGATAAGCATGCTCGCTCCTTCATCTCGGTCACAAAGTTAGGCAAGGTCAAGCTGTAGCTTTGGCATGAATAGAGACAGCGCTCATCTTTGAAAACAATTTCATGGGAGAGACCCTGTCTCTAAGGATCAGGTGCTGAGAAGGGGTAAGGAAATACAAAGGCTCCTCTTGCACTTAAGGACATTCCTAGTGTAATGGCCCCTTTCAAAATGAGGAAAAAATAGGGTCACTGTGAATGGCACCCAAGGCCCTCTAAGAAAACTTATTTTTAAATGGATAAGTGAGATAAAGGAGATATTTACATCCCCATTTTATAGATTAATAAACAACTGAGGCTCAGTCCATTTTAAAGGACTTGTTCAGGCTTATTATAGCTGATAAAGGGCAGAGTGAGGCCATGAACCCAGGATTTCTGACTCTAAATCCTACTTTCTTCCCCCTCAGCACTCTTCCTTCTAAGGGCTCTGCTTACCACATCTTGGGACCAGAAAAGCACCAGAAAGGAGACAACTAAATGATGGAAGAAATCTTGGGGCTTTGATAAAAGAAGAGCTACTTCATTAGAACGAAGGAACGAAAGAACAAAAGAACAAAAGAAAGAAAGAAAGAAAAAAGACAAAGAAAGGCAAAAAGAAAGAAAAAGACAAAGAAAGAAAGAAAAAGACAAAAAAAGAAAAAGATGAAAGAAAGGCAAAGAAAAGAAAAGAAAAAAAGAAAACTAGAACTCTTCTCTTCAGCCTAGAAATATAACTGAGAAAAAAAATCAAATCCATACTGACAGAACTAAGATTGATGGGCACTATTTGCTGTAATCTAGTTAGTGCCTTTCAAACTCCTGTTAAAGTACTTATTCACAGAGCAGAAATGTATCCAACTCTATACTTCGATGTAGTGTTAGCCAGAAACATGCAGGCAATCAGTCTTCATAACAGTGACTTCCTGGAAAAAAACTTATATATTGGTCATTAGGAATTAAAGTTGTGTTTCCCCATTTCCTAGCACTATGATGAAGAGGCTTGACCAAGCGGGCATTATGTCAAATAAATCACACATACAGCCAACATAGGTGAAAATCCAATATTATGACTTCAAAATTCCATATTCATAAAAAAAGGGTTAATATGTACCACATCCTTGTGTAAGAGATCTCAAAGTACTATAACATGTGTATACAAATATATGTAATTTATATATATTCAATACTAAAAGTGAAATTCTATCATATAAACTTCTCTTAAACCAACAGTTTAATTTTGTCTATCTTTAGAATTTAGGAGGGCTTTTGGCGTTGTCTGGGTGGCTCAGTCAGTTAAGCATTTGACCCTTGGTTTTGGCTCAGGTCATGATCTCACAGTTCGTGAGTTTGAGCCCCACATCAGGCTTCATGCTGACAGTGAGGAACCTGCTTGGGGTTCTCTCTCTCCTTCTCTCTCTGCCCCTCCCCCACTCACTGTCTCTCAAAATAAACTTCTAAAAATTAACCAAAAAAAGAATTTAGAAGGGCTTTTATTGAGATTATGAGTAAGCCAAGTCTTAAAAAAAAACTGCCCAACTAGGTTGAAATAATTAGAACCACCAACTTGTTGGATTTTCTGTATCTGAGCTATTGTACTTTTCAATCTATAAAATCCTTTTTTATTGTTGGAAAATTCTCAAAGGAGCAGCTGACCATGAATTTGAAATGACAATGATTAGGTTGTGACAGCCTATACTTCCCTCCCACATGTCCGCTCCAGGGCAGTACAGAGGCCCTCTCCACCAGAAGTGCCCCCTATTGGTCCTAAAGATCTGTATGGACTACCACCAGAAGTACTTTTATATATATTACTTCATTGTGAGATAAGTAGGACAGATATTATTCTTCTCATTTTACACAAAAAGGATCTACGGTTTAAGGGACCTTAAATGACTTTGCTCAAGGTCACATAGCTCACTAGTAGAATAGCTGGGACACGAAGTCAGGTCCCACAATTAAGGCACAGTATCTTTTCCTGCAGTGTATCCACTCACCTCTCTGCCAGGACAGAAAGAGATTTCTTCTAAGAATCTTCGGGAGTTGGCAAGACGTACATGATCACAGCAGGACTTTGGGTTGATATAGTATGACTACAGTCCAGACAGACTATAATCCAGGTCGTTCCAGTAAGGTGTCTCCCGTTTAATGGAGCTGTTTTGAAAATGCCTATGATCACTCCCTCTCACTAGATGGACAATGCACAGTGAGATTTTCTTGTGATCACAGTGTCTAGATTTTTCGCAAAGCCACATAGCTTTGGGGGGAAAAATAAAAATTCTAACCATCCAGTGTACCTCAGATATTTCTTCAGGCTTAGAAAGGCAAACCCTATACCTAGATATGCCAACACTATTATTCCCCTCCTCCATCACATAACCTGGCCCCATCTACCTTACCCATAACCTGCATAAGAGGTGGCTGGTGTCATTAGGGAATACCATCGAACAGAATCACTGTTGCTTGGCAATGATCTCCTCAGCTAGCTTCCCATAAGCTGGGATAGAAATTTCTTCCCCTTATCCAAGCTACTTCTGTGATATATACCAGCTTTGAGGATCTTCACATGAACGTTCATGATGCAAGAAATTGGTAGGCAGCCTGATCCTTTTCTCTGTTCACTAAAAAATTTGCTACAAAGGCAAAATTACAAGGTAACAAGAATAATTAATTTGGTGAATTTAGGAAACCTAATTCAGACAAGAAAAAACCTGCTACTCAGGAACAATTTTACCTATTTTATCCAAATAATTTCAACTTTCAAGTGAGAACTGCTAGGTCAGAACAACAACAACAACAACAACAACAACAACACACCACCAAAGAGGACTGCTTTCTTGAGCAAGCAGTGTCATTCAGCCTAAACCTTACACTGTATCGCTAGACCTAGGAACCATTACTACGATCCAACTCTTCTTCTTCAGTCTCTGCCCTTTGCATTATATACAATCACATGTTCTTTATTGGAAGAGCATCACAGCCCATTCAACAACCTTGGGTTATAGCTTAATCCACCATGTCATACCTGATGGCCAGTAGGTTGAGGGTGGGCCTCCAGGATGTTTTCCCTGTGCATTTCCAGGGTCTTACTCTACAATTTATAAACCATGTGGTCCTCATTCACACATAATGGAAATAATTCCCCAAAGTAGTCCTATCTTCCTTAGAAACATAAATGAACTAAGGAAAATAACAGGTTTTACTAATTCTGAGACTAGTGTTTAGAGCAGAAACTATAGGGAGCACCGGGTTATTACACAGCAGGGGGAGGGACAACAGGCTGTGAAACGATTTTGGTCCTTTTGGTCCAGTGTTGGAATTTCAGCTCAAACAATAGCACTTTGCTGAGAAATGGCGTGCTATTAAATAAACAATTGTATGAGGCCTTTTTAGAACAATGAATTTGGATTGGCAATAGCTCTGTAGATAATACTTATAACAGTTTAGCCAGAAAAGCTCTACCATGATTGAGGTCATTGATATTGGTATCAGTCCTCTCAATTATTTTGTATTAGGCAGAAAACACTTAGGTTTTATCACGTATCATACAGATGCATAAAACAAAAAGCATTAGCCTTTTCATTTTAGATAAGTCTCCTAAAGCTCTCTTGACCAAACCATGAGCAAAAATTTATATATTATATACATAAACATTTTGGTTTTACATATTATTTTCTAGATAAACCAGTGTCTAATTTCTCAAGACTTTGAATCAGATATGAATGTCAGCATATGGATCAAAGTCTAAATACGACCGGGTAGACTGGATAAGATAGTCTATTCACTTTCAAGGACATTTGGGTATAATTATGTCTGCCTGTGGGCTGAGGCTCATTAAGTAAAGACAGCTCAAAACTTTATAGAGTCCCAGAGAACCTGAACTGAGCGGCTAGTGCACTACTCTGGTTTAGGAATGCAGAGAAATTCTACTTTCTACTTATGGAATCACCCGTCCCTTTCTCAAACCCTCTTTCCTAACTGCTCACTGTTCACAAAACTCCAGTGGGCTCTCTTCCCTGGATCCAAGTTCCCTGCCCCATAGTCCAGGATGACAGACTAGAAGAGACCAGACAGCAGAGCAATACAACCATAAACCAGATCTAGCATCACATCTTCTGCTGGTGTTGGGTGAAATTAACCCACTTCCCCCCTATTCCCCACATTCCTTCCTCAACCTATCTAACCTGCTACATGAATGTCCTGACGCTCACTGTATTGACCCTTATCTAAACTGAAGAGTTGCTGGGCCAGACTTTTTTTTAATTACCATTTTAATGTGTACAATTCCATGGCATTTAGTACATCACAATTTGGTTAACAATCACCGCTATCTAGTTCCAGAGGAATATCCTCACACACACACACACACACACACACACACACCAAAAAATCCTGTATCCATTAGCCATTACTCCTCATTCACCCCTCCCCCCAGTCCCTTGCAACTACTTCTTCTATCTTTTGTCATTTACCACAGCAATTAATAGTTTGGGCCAATATAGCTAATACTTCCAGTCACTGAGAAAGACCAATTAATTTAATGAAGCAAAAGAGCCTTTTTTTAATAGAAGAATTTTAAGGATTAACATCTGGATTCTACATCAAATTTAACTTCCGGTCATAACATCCCTACAGGTTTTGTGAAACTTTAACAGATCACAGTATCTGGGCTTCTCATCATTAGGTTGTGAAATAGAATTATCATACTGCTGCCCTCCACACCCCATGCAGTGCTAATCACTCCTTGACCTCATTTTTCCATTTTATAGAATTTATAAAGAATAGATGTGTTCTATTACTCAAAGATTAGAGATTTGCTAATTGATTTTTAGTTCCTCCTACTTAGGAAATAGTTTCCTATCTGGGAAGATACCTTTGCCATTCTTCTGTTGGTTCCTTTGTAAGCTCAAACGAACCTACTGACTGTTAAAAGCTAACTGTCTGTTTGAACTTCTAATGTCTGGCACATTCCATGCACTTAACAATGTTAAAAAAAAAAAAAAATGAGTGAGGAGCCAAGAGGGCGGAACAGCATGTAAGTCTTTTTCCCATCTCTCGTACATGAAACACAGCCAGATCAACACTATACATACCATCCTGCATACCTAGAAAACTGATTTGAGGATTAATACAACAATCTGCACAACCTGACCATAGAACTCAGCAGGTATGCAGCGTAGAGAGGTAAACTGGAGGAGACAGAAGCCGCAGAGGGCAGGGAGCTCTTTTTGCTTGTGGAGAGAGGACAGAGACGAGGGGAAGAGTACGGGAAAAACACCCCCCACAAAAGCAGCTGAAGAGAAAGTGGAAAAGTGGAAAGAGCTGCAGGGACCGAACAAACAAGGGAGAAAAGGAGAAAGGAGAGGGTTTAAATTCCATTAAGAGTCTACAACAGGGGGAGCACAGGGTCTGAAACTCTGCAGCGCCATACCTGGCAGTGCTCTGGTGGGAGGGGCAAATCCCCAGGAGCGGAGGGGTCCAGGAGTCTTCGGACCACATGGGGAGAAGTGGTTCCACTGCTGGAAGGACATTAGGTAGGGGCTGTGAGGCCACCTGGTCCCAGCAGACCCCAGAGAACAACCACACTTGCTGCTGCTGGAACAAGGTTGTTACGAGTGGAGCCTGGTGCCAGATGTGTGTCATGATTTTCCATAATTCCTGAAATGCTGCTGCTACATGATCGCGTGAACTTTTCCTGGGGCGGGCTGGCACCCAGCCCCAAGTCCCTGGACGTCGGCAGCGAACGTTCCTGGGGGCTGGCAGCACTGGGCCACTGCCCGTGAGACCCTCCCCCAGAGGATCTGGGTGGGTCAAAGCTGCAGTCCCTTAGAAATGAGGGGTCAGGAAACAGCCGCATCTGAGAGAAAACTCAGGAGGGAGGTGCCACCTGACAACCTGACGGCTTGGTCACGGACACTGTAAAAGTGGGGAGTGTGGATGGAAGTCGGGAGACAAAGGACAGGCACGATTGCTGATCAGGGAGAACAGAGTTCCGATACTAGAGGCCTAGAATCTGAGTGACGCCATTTTCACCGCGCATGCGTATACACGCTCACAGGCGCCACAACCCACCCCAGTAAGCTAAGCAGCGCCATCTAGTGGAGAATGGAGCCATTACACTAAGCCCTGCCCAACTGGGCCAACCTCGCTCTTCAGAAACAACGGAAGTCTCTCTGCCTGCTTAGTTTATGGACTATAAAGTGCTTCATAATTTGACTTTTGGGGAAAATGATGTAATTTCAATCATATTTCAGTGTGTTCGCTAGCCCACCTATTCAATTTTTTTTCATTTCTTTTTCTTGAATACAGAAAGAGAAAAAAATTTATTTTTTTTCAATTTTTATTTAAAATATTTTTTTCAGGGCACCTGGGTGGCTCAGTTGGTTAAGCGTGTGACTCGGCTCAGGTCATGATCTCATGGTTCATGGGTTCAAGCCCTGCGTCAGGCTCTGTGCTGACAGCTCAGAGCCTGAAGCCTGCTTCTGATTCTGTGTATCCCTCTCTCTCTGCCCCTCCCCCACTCATGCGGTCTCTCTCCCTCTCAAAAAATAATAAAAACACTAAGAAAAAATAAAATAAATAAAAATAAAAATATTTATTTCTACTTAATTTTTTACTTTTTTGTAAATTTTTCAAATTCTATTTTACTTCCATCATTTCAATTTGTTCTATTTCATTGTACTCATTTTCTCAAATTTTCAAACGTTTTCCTTTTCTTTCCCCTCTCTTTTTTCTCTAATCAGGCTCCTTTCAATAACCAGACCAAAACACACCTAGGATCTAGCATCATTTATTTGATTGTGTGTGTGTGTGTGTATAATTTTTTAATTTTTTTTAACCTTAATTCCTTTTCTTCCTTCAAAATGATAAAATGAAGGAATTCACCCCAAAAGAAAGAGCATGAAGAAACAACAGCCAGAGACTTAACACAGATACAAGCAAGATGTGTGAGCCAGAATTTAGAATCACTATAATAAGAATACTAGCTGGGGTCAAAAATAGATTAGAATCCCTCTCTACAGAGATAAAAGAAGTAAAAGCTAGTCAGAATGAAATAAAAAATGTTATAACTGAGTTGTAATCTTGAATGGATAAGGCAGAGCAGCAAATCAGTGATACAGAGGACCAACTTATGGACAATAATGAAGCAGAGAAAAAGAGGGAGACTAAAACAAAAGAGCACAATTTAAGAATAAAAGAAATCAGTGACTCATTAAAAAGGAACAACATCAGAACCACAGAGGTCCCAGAAGATGAAGAGAGAGAAAAAGGGCTGGTAGGGTTGTGTGAACAAATCATAGCGGAAAACTTTGCTAACCTGGGGAAAGACACAGACATCAAAATCCAGGAAGCACAGAGAATTCCCACAAGATTCAACAAAAGCCGACCATCAACAAGGCATATCATAGTCAAATTTCACAACATACTCAGGCAAGGAAAGAATCATGAAAGCAGCAAGGGACGAAAAGTCCTTAACCTACAAGGGAAGAAAGACCAGGTTTGCAGCAGACCTATCTATCCACAGAAACTTGGCAGGCCAGAAAGGAGTGGCAGGATATATTTAATGTGATGAATCAGAAAGATATGCAGCCAAGAATTCTTTATCCAACAAAGCTGTCATTCAAAATAGAAGGAGAGTTTAAAAGTTTCCCAGACAAACAAAAATTAAAGGAGTTTGTGACCACTAAACCAGCCCTGCAAGAAATTTTAACGAGGACTCTCTGAGGGAAGAAAAGACGAAAAAGAAAAAAAGACCAAAAGCAACAAAGACTAGAAAGGACCAGACAACACCATCAGAAACTCCAACTCTACGAGAAACATAATGGCAATAAACTCCTATCTCTCAGTACTCACTCTAAATATGATGAACTAAATGCCATTAATAGTAGGGGACTTCAACACCCACTTACAGCAATGGACACAGATCATCCAAACAGAAAATCAACAAGGAAACCATGGCTTTGAATGACACACTGGACCAGATGGACTTAACAGATATATTCAGAACATTTCGTCCTAAAGCAGCAGAATATACATTCTTCTCCAGTGCACATGGAACGTTCTCCAGAATAGATCACATACTGGGACACAAATCAGTCCTCAACAAGTACAGAAAGATGGAGATCATACTGTGCATATTTTCAGACCACAATACTATGAAACTCAAAATCAACCACAAGAAAAAATAAGGAAAGATGATAAATACTTGGAGACTAAAGAACATCCTACTAAAGAATGAATGGAGGTTAAGGAGTTAAGGAGGAAATTAAAAGTACATGGAAGCCAATGAAAATGATAACACCACAGCCCCAAACCTCTGGAATGCAGCAAAGGCGGCCGTAAGAGGGAAGCATATAGCAATCCAGGCCTTCCTAAAGAAGGAAGAAAGGTCTCAGATACACAACCTAACCTTACACCTCAAAGAGCTGGAAAAAAAGAACAGCAAATAAAACCCAAAACCAGCAGAAGATAGGAAATAATTTTAAAAAATAATTGAGTTAAATGTCCAAGAAGTCAAATGGTTGCAAGCGACACTTCTGGAATGGTTTTTTGTTTTTTTATTTTGATTTTTTTTTTAATGTTTATATTTTATGTTTGACAGACAGAGACGGAGTATGAGAAGGGGAGGGGCAGAGACAGACAGGGAGACACAGAATCTGAAGCAGGCTCCGGGCTCTGAGCTGTTGGCACAGAGGCCCATGTGGGGCTTGAACCCACCAACCGTGAGATTATGACCTGAGCCGAAGTCGGATGCTTAACCAGCTGAGCCACCCAGGCGCCCCTGGAATGGTTTTTGTAGAAACTAAGACTCATTGGCTCAAACTGTCATTTTTCCTTGCACCTCTAAGTAATAACAAAAATAATCTTACCTACTTTACATTAATGCTTTGTGACCTCATAAAATCGCACACATAAGCTTTAAATGAAAAGCAATGACTCATATAATTTGCTTTGACTATTAGAAATACAGTCCAATGAAGCCAAAATGTGCAGATGGACTGGGCTATCAGTTATGATTCTAGTTTCTATTCATGGAATGATTCCTCTTCCCCAGCCCTCCAACCCTCTGAAGCCCCCCCCCCCGCCCCCAGCAAAATCCTCGTTTCTAACTGTTGCAAATCATGCCAAATATTACTGTGCAACACAGGCATTACCTACCATGTTACAGTCTTAAAAACAGGTATTTCAAATAAACAAGACCACATCAATGACCATCTTAACAACCTTAGTTTCACAGCCCTTAATTATAATCAGGTTTCAAGTCCCCAAACTATCCCACTGGTATTCAGTTATCTAATTAGCTATACTCAAATTATAGTAATAATCACAATATTTGAGGCCATTTACTAGTTTACTTTCCAGACTCTCAATAATCCATAACTATTCTCCAGAAAGAACCAATATTGCTCTTGATTTCTCTTGCTATTTCTCAGGAGAAAAAAATGATAATCAAATTGTCAAATCAACTAAAAGCAAATTATTTCAAGGCTGTTCAGCAGCTTTGGCCTATCTGATTACTGTGTCATATTAGGGAGCTGTGTATGGTTTCAAATCTGAAATTGCCACTAATTCAGTGCTTCTACTACTTAATTCAATTCTGTAAGGCTTACATCAAAGGATTGAAGTACACAACAGAGAGAATTTTTAGGTTGAGTATCTATTAAAAGCAACTCATTAGTAAACCTACAGAGAATAGGTTCAGTTAGGAAAGTGTCCAGAGATATTTGACTTATGTTTAAACTTTGTTACTAATGACAAAAAATTCAAAGTGAGAAAATACAATGGGCATCATAAACCCAGACTGGCAAAAAAGGTAAAAATATCTCAGTTTAAAAACAGGGCTACCTGTCAAACAATTCTCAGTGCTTTCATTTGATTGTGTTGTTTGTACACTACAATGGCTAAAAGTGAGATTTAGTTACTTAGACATTCTTAAAAACGTCTAGGTATGATTTCAAACTAAAAAGGGTACTGAGTAAAAAGCTTTCTACTCTTTACAAGGCCCCTTAATGGACTAAGTCTTGTGAGCCAAATAGCCAAATGGAGGCAGGGAGGTTTACTGCAGTGATCTTTCTTACAAGAACCTTTGTCACCTGAAGAACTTTTTTTAAAAATGTTTATTTTGAGAGAGTGTATGTGTGTGTGCACCCACACACGAGCAGGGGAGGGCCAGAGAGAGTAGGAGACAGAGAATCCCAAGCAGGCTCCACGCTGTTAGTGCAGAGCCCAACTTGGGGCTTAAACTCATGAACCATGAGATCATGACCTGAGCCGAAATCAAGAGTTGGACACTTAACTGACTGAGCCACCCAGGTGCCCCACCTGAAGAACTCTTTTAGTGAAGGAAAGTTCCTTGTGCTTTTGATTCCTAATTATGGAAGAATGCTCTATAGTCAAAATCTCTTTATTCTATAAAGGAACAGAGTATCAAAGGTAACTACTAAAAAGCGGTTACCTAGCAACCTAGCCCTGCAATAGAAAAAAAAAAGAAAACATGAAACATAACTAACCCTATTTGGCAATTCTTTTCTTCTCTCACTTGAGTCCTAGAAAATACAGTCTGGATAAACCAAATCACTCGGATGCTGGTAAGTCTCATGTCAGCTGCAACCATAAATTTTTTTTATTTGAGGTAATAGTATCCTCAGCAGGAATGTGGGGCTTTATATTCCTTAACTCAGTTATACAGATATATTGTCAAATATTTACTGGGATTTAGATATGGGATAGGATTCCAATACTTAAAAAATAAACTCAAAGCTAATATTAATTCTTTATAGCTATAGCATCTACTCTTTCATGTTCTCCTAAAAGCAGAAAGATAGCACAAAGAATGTTGTTGTTAAGGCTAAGGAAATAGAGAATGTCGCTAAAGCCAATTCCATTCCAGGATCAGATAAGTCAGGTATTAACAGTAGTGACACCCAAGTAAACCGTCAAAGACATTACTGATAGCAACAACACCGGGCTGACATACCAGTGCACAGATGAGCAACGTATAACTTTACAATGCTTTACACCTTAGGAATTTACTCATCACTTTGCTGGGGAAAGAGCATTAAGATCTAAAAGTCAATACTACTTAAGCCAAATCTAAATTAAATAAGACTTGTCACCATCCATGGGTTTGTTTCCTAAAATCGTAGGCACCAATAATCTAGAATGCTGACCTATTGGTTTTCAGAAGAGGGGAAGGGAAGGAGACAACTATTACACAAACTCATAAGTTACCTTTTAAAATAAAGACAATTTAATTTTGCAATAAATGTAGAAAAGGATAGGGACAGGGGGAAAAAAGATTTGTTTATTGTAGAGTTAGGTAAACTTAACACTGGCAGTGAATGAATGAGGAACATACGCAGCCCAGTATCATACACTTACAGTTCATATACGAGTTACCCTTGGCAACAACTTACTGGGTTCCATGTAATGACTCTAGACTGAATTTAAATTTTTCTAGATCTTTAGAGGGCTAAAGGGACATTGGTCCACAGCTGTTAAAATTCAAGGGGAAATAAATGTTAACGTGTTTACTTTCCATCTTAACTTTCTACTCAACAGCCCTAAAATTTTTTAAACCCCTGCCTTGTTTCTAAGAGGATTAAGGCAAACTGTCTTTATGTTAGAATTCAAAATAAAACTTTTACAAAAGATCTAAATAGAACTTCTCCTTGGGAATTTGTTTAAAAGTCTCAAGATCACAAAACTGCTACTGCTAACTATAGACTTCAGTTATTCTAGGTAGATGAAATATATTCCCCTTTTACTAAAGATAAATATAAAATGGCTACACCGCATTTTTATTATAAACAAGCTATGAATTTGGTAACAAGTGTGCTATAGTCTCTTAATACCATGTTTAGTCTTTACACCTCCTTGAGATATATTATTTTCCAAAAAAAAAGGAAAAAAAACAGTTCCAATGGAAGAAAGAATGTTTAATAAATGGTATTGAAACAAATAGCTATCTGTTTGGAATAAAAATAAAATTAGATCCTTACACCTTGCACCATATAGAAAAATACATATATTACTGATGGATTCAAGAGTAAAAAATAAAAATGCACGTACCCAAAATTCTACATACAATTTAGGGGTTCACGAACTCCCTAAAGCCCATCCATGGATCTCAGGTTAGCAAGAAGAGCAACTGTTAATCATAACTTCTATTAAAATCTCAATGCCAAATACCAGATGTGTTTTCAAGATCAAGTCACATGCAACAAATGAAGATGAACACATTAACTCATTGTTGTAACTTTATAAAATCTCCAAACTGGAACTAGAAACAGAGGCATGTCAATACAAATGGACAATGACTTAAAAAAAAAAAAAATTACACCAATTTAAATAAGTTTGAGTGCATACTGTACAAGTGTACCCATGTCTGTTAGCCTTTCAGAAATATAAAATCAGCTAAATCTTTAGTACTTAAAATTCATTATGTGCAATGTTATTCTCAAACTTGATTAAAATACTTAATAAATACAAGTTATGTTTAATATGAATAACTGCAACATACTTAAACATCTAAACATATAATAGGAATTATAATATTAAAATGCAATACTTTCACCTGCATTAATCTCATACACAATGGAAAAATACTTGCAGATAATTAGCATTAAGAATGCAAATATATTTTCACTGTGGAAGAAAAATAATAAGATTAGAAATCATGTATTTGCGTAATCTACAAGGAAGCTGTAGATAGTCTACATTATGATACTCTATTTTAAAATGAAAACAATTCAATATTTAACTTTACAACAAATTTACTCAAGGCAAAATATTTGTTTATTACAGAACAGGATCTTAAATCAAAGTAAGCAAGGCAACATTAGATCAACAATCTTAGATTTTTTTTTTAATGAAGTGTAGCTTTAAAACTGTAATAAAGGTGAACATAAATTCTAACATGCTCTTCTCTTCTTATAAATGGGATGATGTAGAAAAGCAAAGCTTCAATGTGTAGGGATTGGAACCATCTGTAAAAATTAAAAAACAAAGTTACAGTTCACTTCATCAAACTTTTAAGATTACCTAGAATGAGCACAATTATTTCACCTTTTTATACTATCAGGAGCAGAAACAAAGAAGGAAAGGGGAAGATTACTTCTGCACATCGCTCCCGCCAGGTAAGCTACATGAAGGAAGGGACTGTGTCCACTGCTACATTCCTACTACTCTAAACGTTATCTGACACACAGAGGCACTCAATGTTTCTTAGTGAATTAATTAATCATTACAGATAAATAGTATAGGATTAGGCTATGTTCACTAGCAAAGCTCACTTTGCAGAATACATTAGAATGGCAGTTCCTCTATAAAAGCCAATTCAAATACAGGCTGCAAAGTGGGACAAGACTGGAATGTAGAGGAAGATATTAATAAACTGAAAAAGTTCCAGAAGATCTAGTATTAAATTCCAAAATTACTCAATAAAAACAGTATGAGCCACAAAAATTTTTCCGTTTTATACATTTGTCTTTAACTTTTCAGACTAGGCAGAAATAATTCTTACTCACTTGATTATGTGAAGAAATAATTCTGGTATCTTAATGTATTAAAAGCTATCATCCTTAAGGAAAAACATTCTTATAAAGGAAAAAGCATATAAATAACAAGTATTTGCACGACACTGGAGAGGACAAAAAGATAAATAATTGTTCCCACCTCCAAGGAGTTTACAATTCATATACTATCTTGACTATGTCTCAAATATACATAATTTTATGTATATGTCTTTTTAAATATATATATAAATATATATATACATATAAAATTTTAAACTTTGTTTTTTAATGTTTATTTATTTTTGAGACAGAGAGAGACAGAGCTTGAGGGAGGGAGGGGCAGCAAGAGAGGGAGACACAGAATCCGAAGCAAGCTCCGAGCTCCGAGCTGTCAGCACAGAGCCCAACGCGGGGCTCAAACCCACGAACCGTAAGATCATGACCTGAGCCGAAGATGGATGCTCAACCGACTGAGCCACCCAGGTGCCCCTGAGAGCTAGAATATTTTAAAGTAAATCCTAGATGTTATTCTACCCATAAATCCTCAGTGTGTATTTTTCCTCTTTTCCTCATCACACCTAATAAAGTTAACAATATTTTTTTCTTCCACTCTTTAGAAAAATAAACTTTTAACACCCTTTAGATCCAGGATGAAAATACACAGCACAAAGCTTCAAAAGTTAAAATACTTGAGTGTTCTTTGCATGGTAGAAAAAAAGAGGCCATTTTAAACAGAGTGACGATTTCATGTGATACAAATTAAAACCAGTATTCTTCATGGGGAAATGGGTAAATTAAACAAACTGTGGTACATCTCTACTATGAACAGCTACTATGCCTGTGCTTTAAAAAAAAAAAAAAAAGAAAAAAAAAGTAGCTTTGTATGTGCTGATACAGAAATAGCTCTAAGACATAGTAAGCGAAACCAGAAAGGCAAAGAAGAATATGTACAGAAGAACCATTTGGGGGGGCGTCTGGATGGCTCAATTGGTTGAGCATCCAACTCTTGATTTCGGCTCAGGTCATGATCCCAGGGTCACGGGATTGAGCCCCACACTGGGCTCTGCACTGAACATGGAGCCTGCTTGGGATTCTGTCTCTCTCTTTCTCAAATGAAAAAATAAAAAAGATTCTCTCTCTCCCTCTCCGTCTGCCCCTCTCCCCCACTTGTGCTAACAAAAAAAGAAGAAGAGGAAGAACCATTTTGTGGGGGCACCTGGGTGGCTCAGTCAGTTAAGAATCTAACTCTTGATTTTGGCTCAGGTCATGATTGTTGTGAGAATGAGCCCCTCACTGGACCATGCTGAGCGAGGTCCTTATTCTCTCCCTCTCTCTCCCTCTGCCCCTTCCCCACTTGTATATACGCACAGGTGCATGCATGCACCCTCTCTCAAAAAAAAACAAAACATTTTATGTAAATTTTAAAAATGCACATATACATACACTGGAGAGAAGGAATAAAGGAGACACGTAGATTAGAAGTTGTAGAAACCTTTAACTTTCAATTTGTACCCTTATGTGTTTTAAGCTTTTTAACCACATAAATAAATGTATGTATTACTTTCTTCTAAAAACACCAAGAGGGATTGTGGGAGCCAGCATCCAAGATGGCCTCAATGATCCACCCTTCTAGTATTCATAGCCCTGTATAGTCCCCTCCCACACTGTACTACAGTTGGTCTGTGCAATAAAAAAATACACCATAAATGACAGTATGCCACTTCCAAATATTAGGTTATAAAAGACATTGTGCCTTCTGTTTTGATTTTTGCTCTCATCTCCCTTGGATCACTCACTCTGAAGGAAGGCAGCTACCATGCAATGGCCAATGTAACTTGACTGGACTTGCAAACGACCATGTAAGTGAGCTTGGAAATGGATTTCTCAGTCCCCAAGCATGACTTGAAATGACTGCAGACCCAGACAACAGCTTGACTGCAACCTCGAGAGACCCTAAGCTGGAAATACCCAGCTAAACTGTCCACAGATTACTGACCCTCAGTTTGCTGTTTTAAGCTGCTGAACGTGGTAATCTGTTATACAAGCAATAGGATTGTGTGGGGTGGTGGGATTTATATGCCTTTTTTCTTTGTACTTCTCTATAATTAAAAAAACAGTGTGTTATTTTTAAATTATTGATGTTTTGACAGTAACTGCTATTGACTAATTATGACACAATTGTACTTACTTGGAACTCTTATCTGGTAGTGATTAAGTGCAGTAAGGGCTTCCACTGCATCAGTTTTGCATTCCCATTCTAACAGCCCAGAAAGTGTTTTGGCAGAAGCTATAACAAAACAAAACACAAATCCAGTAGTTATTTGCTAGTCATCAGTTTAACTAGAAAACCTAAAAAAGGGAATGTGCACTTACGTTTTGCATCAAACACTTTATATTTGATGAATGTAAGAACTTCATGGTCATTACATAACTGTCAAAGAAATGTAAAACTCCATTAAAAGTATGGCCAAAATAATAATATTCCTGCTTTTTTTCTTTTAAGAAAATAAACTTTATGGCAGCATTTAAGTCTGGCATGCATGAATTAAGGCAAACACTTTTTAGATTAGTAAGTCCTAGGAGAAAATCAACTAAAAAAAGTGATATTCTGTAAACTATGTAAATAATTTAGTGCTGTAAATAAGACCACAGATCTATAACTGAAATATATATTCTCAGAGCTGACCAGGATTTATCTAGTACCGAAGGTAGGGAGTGGAGTTCCAGAAGATCAATTCTTTTCTGAAACATTTCCTACATTTAGGCAAAAAGGCAGGATAGATAACATTTTGTTAGGGACAAGATTTAAAGGAATAGTAAAAGAATTTTCTGAATCTGGGAGTAAGGTCTCTCTTCTCATTCCAACTCTCAAAAAGACTGAGTCACAAACCAACAAAAGACTAACGCAGAATGGAGGCCAGAAAAGTACAATGATCAAAGAATGAACTATAAAGTACCAAAAAAGTAACAGAATGCTAGTAATATCAAAAGTAGATGGATAGCATTAAGACTTTAAAATGAAGCTAAAATATTCTAAATTTTAAAACAAGAAGAACATTCTACACAACTGTATGTCAGCACCTACCTTTGTGAAGGTCTCCTCTGTGACGCACAATGGAACATTATAATAATGCAGCACGCACGAGGGCGGCTGGATTATATTCTTAGATGCTTGACCAGCACTTGTAAAGCGATTATTTTTGCTCATTGCAAAATCTTTGTAGCTACTTGTACCATCCTCCAGCTCAAATATTTGACTTGGAACAACTGAATGTTGTTTAGACACACTAAAGATTGGGAAGGAAAAAGGTACAGAACATACCTTGTTAGATAGAAAACAGCAAGTAGGCAGTCTCAAAATGTTAATATATATGCCTGCATTCAATTCTAACAAGACAAATGTAGCTATTTTAAATGTGGTTTAAATATTTAATATTTTAAACATTTATTTGAATATTTAAATTTAGTTTGAGTTATGATCTATCACTCATAGCTTAGATACAGTCTCATATTAGGAAACTGTACATAACACTTGCCCATTTTTACATGCTGTTTTATGATCATAACACTAAAAACTAGGTATAAGTGAGCAAAAACCTGAATTATATGACCCTAACATACTTTGTCTAAAATGATAACATTATAGGTGCTAGTTTCAAATGTGCTCTCAATTATATTAAAATATTCTGAAATTGAAATTAATGTCTCTAATAAAAATAATGAAGTTTTTTAAATACTTTTAAAATTTACCACTTAAGATAATTACCAAACATTAAGTCTTTTCCCAAATAATTTGACATTGTTAAGGTGTGTGACAGCTCTTTCTACAGCATACTCATCACCCATTTCTACCAGTGCTGTACCAGGAATGGTCTTCATAAACTTTACCTGTAAATACAAAATCCCAAAAAGGTAACTATTTATTTCCCTTCTATAGTAACAGAATTTCTGAAAGATAGTATGATTTAAGTAGTTGATGTCAAATACAGAAGATCACCCGTAATCTTGACTTTATTCTGCTGTGCTGTTAGATACTCCTAGCTCTTATCAAAATTCAGCAGTTAAAAAGGGAGACGATAGGGGCGCCTGGGTGACTCAGTCACTTAAATCTCCGATTCCTCATTTTGGCTCAGGTCATGATCTCATAGTTTGTGAGACCGAGCCCCACGTTCTTGAGATTGACCTCCCGCTGTCAGCATGGAGCCTGCTTGGGATTCTCTCTCCTCTCTCTCTGCCCCTTCCCTGCTCGTGTGTTCTCTCTCTCCCTCTCTCAAAATAAATAAACAAAAAAAAAAAAAGGAAGACTATAATTCTACTGTATAGCACAATAAAGAAGAGCACAGGCTTCCCCTGACTCTGCTATTTATTGTGTGATTTGGGGCAATTCACTTCTCTGAGCCACAGACTTCCCTATAAAATGGAGACAATGGTAACATCTAGTAGGATTCATCAATATTTATTCATTCAATAAATATTTATTAGGTGCCTAAAATGTTTTGATAAACACTGTGTTAGGTACTGGGGATTAATGGTGAACATAACAGACACAGCCTTCTTGAAACTTATATTCTGGTAGGTAGGTCAAAAATTGTAAAGTAAATAATAATTACCAACTATTCAGAATGCTGTTAAGGCAATACACAAGACACTATAAGAAATAATACAAGATGGCCTTGAGACAGCACTGTCAGGAGGAAGGCTTGTACCAGGTAGGGGCGCTTTCAAACACAGTGAGAACTTCACAAGTTCTCAGGACATCTTGGACAGAAGCCATACTTATCCTCTTATATTATTCCAATTTTAATATGTAACAATGTAGTAATAAGGGTTAGATGGGTTAAAGTATGATCGTCATTCGGCCTAGTACCCCACCCCTTGGAAAATCCTTAAAATAGCGATTCTGTACCACTAACATTCATGATACCTTGAATATACTCCCTTAGTTGTTAGCCTCAAAAGAATACTACAAATATATTTATACAACAAATGCAGCAGAGCATTTACACCCACCCTGGCAACTATCCATTTGAATGGGCTATCCTGGCGTTTTTATACTTCTCCTGTATTTAAACAACACTCAGAGCAGAACTTTTCAGCTTTATTTGAAATCAACTGTCTTCTTGTGGGCAAAATTTCTACATGTTGATTTAATCCAATAACATCCTACGAATCTAATAATGACTAAATGTCTTATATTAAATATGTAGCTCTTATATTTATAAATCTCAAAAAAAGGTGAGGAATAATTAACTATATATAGGTCTTTTAAAGGATTATCATAGCTTGATAGTTTAATGTATCATAATATAGCATTTAAAATGTTTAAAAATTTTTGAGATGTGGAACTAGAATTGTTCAAATAGCACACAGAAAACTTCTGCATTACACAAAGTGATTTATATTTCTAAATCATGAGACAATTAGTTCATAACACAAAAGACAAAGATATACTAAAGATGTTGACTGAACTGCCTAATTCTGATTCTGATTCTGAATATGATAAGCATAAAGAGAAAAGTAACACTATATGATAAGGTTAAAATACACATTAAAGCCCATTTAGTTACCAAACATGGAATTCCTAAACCTTAACACCTAGGTGTCCAAGATAAACGCCTGTGGGAAAAAATTCTTGACTACTTCTCCCAGTGTTGCTAAATCTATCCCCTGTATTCTTGGCTAGTTACATAAGCAAAAATATCCCATATGTTAGCCCTAGACCAAAAGTGGAATTTTCTTTCTTTTCTTTTCTAAATGTGGTCAAATTGTTATGCTGAGGAAATTCTTGTTTCAGATTATTTTCTGAGTTGCTTCCTCAGATCACGGAGGCTTTAGAATTAATAAACCAAGTAAGAACTAAGAGTACCAACTATTCAAGCCATGCTCCCCCCCAACACACATTTATGACTCACATGCTTGTACCTTTTTAAAACACTAAAATCACTTAGAACAATAGAGAAAAATAACATTACCTCAGTACTGAAACTCAAATTAGCAAGTGTATCGAACAATTGGTCACTTAAGACTACCGGTCACTTCCCCAGTTAAATTTTCCATGATTCTTTAAAAAACAGTTTAGCATCTGCTTTATGATAGGAACTATTTTAAGTATTTATATCAATGAACAAAACATCACAGATGTTTTGGGAAATAGATGCCTAGTGAAAACAAGGTTAACAGCTTTAAAGATCTTTAAAATATGTCAAGTTTAAATGTTTTGCTACTTTTTTTGTGTTCTGAACACATTCTTTCAAAGTGGGTCAGTTTCAAATACTGATAGAGCTAAAAGCACATTGTTCCTCAGAAGATACTAGAACTCTTAGCATTTGGAAGGCAAGTATATAAATCTAGGACTCTCCTAAAATTCATGACTTGGGGCCAAGCTCCACGAACGTAACTGCTCTTTCAAATACGACAATTCACCATGTTAAATGCTAAATAGAAATTCTTTGTAATGATAAAATCAATACAGGCTTTATGCCTATAATACTCCAGTAATTGATTAAACTGTTTTAGACTTCTATTTTTAAAGTATTTTTAGTATCAACAACCTATATTGATCACTTACCAATAAAAAACAACTGCTGAAGTTCCTACCTAATGAATTTTTAGCATATGTTGGTTACCACTAAAAGACCTTGTATGTTCCCAGTAAAAAGTGAAGACACTTGTATTTACTGCCTTTTCAGACTTTCCTACTAGATATCCTAGCAAGAGAAATTAATATGAAACGAAACCTACCTTTTCAATATTTCCATATAAGCAAAATAGGTTGAACACTCTTGAACAATTCATTTTTAGCTGATGTAATCCACTAACCATTACAACTGAACCAGAGGGATTTCCTCCATGCATGTAAGAGGAAGAAGCCTGTGGTAACGGATACGCAACAAGCTCAGGTGTATCTCGAGAGCCCATTCTGTAACGACTTGGTAAAGGCAATAATGGACCATGGGAGCCTATAAAAATGATACAAAACAAAACACAACTTTAGCAGATACACTTCACCACACAGAAGTAAACTTACTCTTAGCTAGTTTGGTGTATGTCCCAGGAAAACGCAAATGTGTTAATATTCAAATATAACCTGTGGGGATTAATAAAATCTGTATTTCTTTGTATCAGATCTTATATACATTGACCTACACACCCCTGCATATACATCAGGCTTTAGGTTTATATTTTTAAAAATACTGTTGAACTAGAAAGTATACAAAATCAGGCCACACATAGTGGGAATAAGGGGAAATCAGTGTGAACTTTGGGCTGTGTATAAATTATACCTCAAAAAAATTTTAAAAACCTTCTGCCAACATCTTTCGGAGGATAATACAATAACATATACGGTGAAATCTTGAAAACTATCTCTATACAGATACAACAAAAAGAATATCTCTTTAATTCCAGTGAAAAGCTGCCTCCTTGAATATATTTTACCATAATGTGCTTTCTAGTTAGTATTTTATTTCCCTAATTCTAATTTAGGAAACTAAACCTCTAATTTAGTTAATACCTCACCTACTCAAAGGTGCCATTTATTCAGCACCCTGCACGATCTGAAACAACATCAAGAACCCAGAAGAAAATAATGCCTGAGTATATGAAGCTGTTGTCACAGAAACACACAGAAATCCACGTCTCGCGCTGAGAATCCTTATTAAGAATCAACATGCTAACTTTAGAATAGTCCTAAACAACTTTATCTGGTTTTCCCATCCATGACAGATTGGAAGTAACAAAAAAAATAAAGCTAAAGTGAAGGGAACAGACAGGAAAGAAGGAGTCTGGAGAAACTGATACTAAAAGCAGGCATAAGGCACATTCACAACAGCAAGAAGAGAGGCGGAAAAACTGAGAAGCAACTAAGAAACAGACTCATAGCTGGTGGTTGTGGGAGGGGTGTAGGGTGGGGGTGGAGGGGTGAATAGGAAGGGGATTAAGAAGGACAAACTTCCAGTTACCAAAAAAAAAAAAATAATAATAATAATAATAATAATAAGTTTCGGGGATAAAAAGTACAGCACAGGGAATATGGTCGGTAACACTGGAATAACGCTGTATGGTACTACGCTTATCGTGGTGAGTGCTGCATAATGTATAGAATGTCTGTCCAATCACTATACTGTAAACCCGAAACTAATATAACAATGGCTGTCAGCTGTAATTCAATTAAAAAAAAAAAAAAAAAAAAAAGCAGCAACCAAGTGAGCCACAGCTCAGAAACGGAAACCCATTCATCTTCAGCGCTCCGAGCTGGTGATTACAGAAGCAGACTCCGGTAACACGCCAAGGTCCTCTGGACGTGCAAGATACCAATCCAAAAACCCAAGACTTTTCCTCATCTCTCAAGAAGTAAAGAGTATATAATACCACTGACATTCATTTTTATCCAAGACTAAGGGACATCTGCCATCTGCTAAGTAAGTTACTGAGAAACTACATCTTGGTATTCACAGCATGCTATTAGAACTTATGTAGGCTCCAATTCAGAATTCGGTACTCAATATAGCTGCCATTCATAACAACTCTGCAACACTACCACTGAGCACACACACAGCGTGGACTCACAACTTCATGGGGGGAGAAACAAACACCTTATCAGTTCATCATCATCAGTGTCAACTTAAATTGGAATTCAACTGTTCTTCCTCCTGGGAATTGGTAGTTTATTAAAACAATATAGCTCATGGTGAGTTACTTGTTAGTAACTACAGATTTTGGCCTCTAATTTAGACTGTTATATATTTGGGGTCAAATATCAATCATTCTTCCCCCATTGCAAACACACACACACATATTACACCATCTCTCCACTACCACCATTTGCTTATATAATAATCACACTTCACTATTATCACTCCATTTTCTTTTTCATAGAAGGTAGAAAAATGTGTGTGCGCTAGATGGGCAATAGAAACTTCCGCTCTATCTACTTAAGTTGGCCAAGGTCCAAAAATGTTGAGATTCACTGCCCTAGGCAACAACTGAATTCAGTGCAAGAGAATAACTGATATTTGTAATTATGACCTCAGCCATCAGGATTAAATTATGTTATCTATGCCATTTAAATTTCTGCCTGTATTGTTTAAGAAGATAAGAAAAAATAAAAATCGTTAAAAGCTTTCTATATATAAAACCAAAAGTTCATGCAAAATGTTTTGATCCTTAAAAAGCTAATACTTCCGGTATTTAAAAAATTCACTGATGTGGAAAAATACTACATAAATGGCATTACTGTCATTTCAGAAGCATTTCTCATCTTTGATACTTTAAAATCTTTGGTCCAGGAGCATATCCAAAGATACTAGCAATTGATATATAAACTTTTCTTAGGCTCACAGCAAATAAATCTGTATAAACGTGGTAAAAAATCTTACTTTTCAAGAATGAGGGCATCTGTAAGTTTATCTCATAGGACAGGGCTCCCCAAATTAAAAAATTTAAAGAATTCTGAAAGCATAGATTTATACTGCTATAAAAACCAATGAATAAATTTAATCTAATTAAAAATTAAATCTTTTCTATTCCCTCTTTCTCCTACAGCATCATAAAAGAAAAGCCACTTATGATAGGACACCAAAATGCAAATGCACTGGTTTTGCTGAACTACTTATCTGAAGGGATACAGCTGTGATATGCAATGTTTTTACAAAGGCTCAGTATCAGAGCACCTGGGTAGATAGCTCAGTCATCAGTTGAGTGTCTGACTCTTAATTTCGGCTCAGGTCATGATCCCAGGGTTGTGGGATAGAGCCCCACATCAGGCTCCGTGTGGAGATATTCTCTCTCTCTCTCTCAATCTTTCTCTCTCTCCCCTCTCTCACTCTCTCTCTCTTAAAATAAAATAAATAAAATTTCTTTCTCTCTCAATCTTTCTCTGTCTCTCTCTCTCTCCCCTCTCCCCACCACTCTCTCTCTTAAAATAAAATTAATAAAATTTCTCTATCTTTCTCTTTCTCCCCTCTCTCTACCCCTCTCCCCACCTCTCTCTCTTAAAATAAAATAAAATAAAATAAAATAAAGCTCAATGTCACTAGCACCTACTCCCATCTTCTTTACTTTTGCCCCGATTTCCTCACCTTCTCTTCTCCACCTTTTTATTCATCTCTCTCTCTCTACTCTTATACTCTATTGTGCTTACTCCCCTAAGAAAGAAGAACAAGTTTTCCTCAGAGAGGTAACTGTTTCAATGGACAGAGCTCAGAATGAATGCCCCTACACAACCATTCCTGCTCAGCAGGACTCTCCAGAATGATCCCTATTTAACTGCCAATGGAAAGAATTCTGTACCTCTCTTAAAGGAAGCTTACGTTTTAAAATTTACACACACACACACACACACACACACACACGGAAACACACAAAATAAATCGGGGTATGAAACTGACAAAGACTGGCACCATAGGCTTTAAAAAATATAAAGTTCTTCTAGGGCATATAACATATTTTTGTTTATACAATTTTTTGGTAAGATATATTTTATAAAGAAAAGCAAATCTGAAAATCCATACCAAGAAAATAGTCTGTGTCAACACTACCACAGTAGGGTTCTCAGTCCTTCATTTGTTCTTTCAGAGATTATTCCAGACCCTTTTGGCAAAACATTTACACAATTTTTAGCCTTCAGCGGACTGCCACGACACATATACTCCACAGCTACACTCCAAACTTGTGAGCTATTCTTTGTAGCCCTCCATTATGGAAAGCACAGTGGGCTCTTAATAAGTGTTTCTTTACTACAGGAGCAGAGCCATCCATATAACCAGATTTAATATTTATGCCGTTGAACAGCTAAAAAAATAATCAAGGAACTCATTAAATAATTGTAATAAGATTTTCATTCTATACCACTTACTGTTTTGACAACACACAGATTGTTTCAATCACTTCTGCCATATAGACTACCACAGCAACTTGAACATACCTACACACACACACACACACACACACACACACACACATGGGTAATAAATCCTGGAGTTCAAAAAAACAAAACTAAGGAATAAGCTAAAACTCACAGCTAAGAATAATCACTAAACACGCAGGCATTCTGAAAACATTTCAGAAAATAGGCAACACCAGAAGATTTTCAAGATAAATCCCGAGAGCACAATACAGCAATTTCTATTTTTTATACCACTTCTAATAGCATCGTACTTCAGCTTTAAACCACAGAACAGGTGGGGTCAATAACTACTTAAAACTAAAAAATATTTAAAAACACAAAACTTATAACCAGTTAAAAGACTCATCAATTGCAATTCCCAACATCTACCTACAAGGACAATAGCCTGATACCTAAGTTTTTCCTGGGGAAGACTACTATTCTAGGTTTCATGATCTTAAATCTTATCAACATACCAAACAGTAAAACTAAAAATTTTTAAAAGAGGAATTAAATACAAACAAATTTAGCCAAAGCCAAAATACCAACTGTAGAACTAAAAGACTAAGGCTCTAACAAGAAACATGTTTCTTTTTGACAAATCCCCCATTCTTTCTGCCTTTATTACTCAGTTCCTCTTTGCTCATAATTGGTATAATGGAAGAAAATATACTTACTAAAGCAATATTTCTTTTTGGTCTTCTATCAGACCAGAGCCCACTGCTAATCAAAATCAAAACCAAAACAAAACAAAACGAAATGGTAAAAAAAAGCTTTCGATCCCCAAGCAATAGCTCTCATTCATCTCAAGGATATGATATATCAATATCCTAAGAAAACAAAGGATTTTGGACAACTCCTTGGGAGTACATTATAAGGGACTAATCCCCTATAACCCAAGTCAGGTGAGCAGGAAAAATAGAGACAAGAAATGTGCCATTCTTCATCAGAAATGCAAAAACTCTAATAGTTTGTCTATACTACCTTCCTTCTGCCTTGACAAACTTACCATAGCCATCATGTCTAAACGAAGAAGGGTGTTCTCCCAAAATGGCTTGTCTCTGGCGACCCTTTCCTCTATCTGACACAAAAGTAGAAACATGGTTTTAACAATTTTGACCCAAGTACTTAACAGAGTTCTCACATGGGAAACACCCATTCAAAACATCCATTACAATTCATAAAAGAAATAGGATTCCTGGTTAACTTTAAACATCCATTCATATCCAATTTAAATACAAACACCAAAAGTTTAAGGAAGTAATTCTATCTAACAAATTCCACTTAACTTGAAAATATCTTTTTGGCAAATGCCAAATACAATCACACTTTCAAAATTTAAGGAAAGAATGGATACTTTTCAGAAAGTGAACATACACAATGCTAGAGGCTTGACACTGTACAGAAGTTTTTACCAATACATGTCTTTAAAACAAGCTTTAAGTGCAGTACTTTTGAAAGACAGTACCTGAATCATACTATTAGCTTCAACAGCAACACATTTTCAAAGTGGGCTTCTTTCAAGAAGTTCAGCATAAGCCAACAACAACCTGTATTACATGGTTTCACAATCAGTAAACACAGAGTATTTTGTATGTATATACACATATTTACAAACACCTACTGACTTGAGGAGCTGGAAATTTGCACATCGCTGGCCCATATTATAGCATGGACTGGTCATTGTCTATAGACCTTAACACCAGGCAGGCCTATGAGAACCCTCCGAAGTTTAAATATGCCAAGAAAGCTAACCAAGGGGGCTACATTATTGGATGAGAGTACTACAATACTCCTAAAAGATAATTTTTATTCTAGCTATGTTTTCAGGAAAGGCATGCCAATTTCCCTAAGTCTGAGATATCAGTAATAAAATTACCTACAATTTCTAAAATAGCACTTCCTATGTTGGTTGGTAAATTTTAGAAATTCTTGTACAATGCTTTTAGAAAGTCTGATCAAATCATAGTACCCGGTAAGATTTTTTTTTTAATGTATCTTAAGAGTCTGGTCATTCTAATCTTTGACAATTCAGAGAGAGGCCTTCTATAAATCCTTAGTCACCTAAACAAATGAGGTTTATGGGAGATGAGAAATAATATTCACTTCAGCCTAGAGAAATATCATTGTAAGTATCTATTCGAAGTTATCATACCATTAAAAGGGACCTAAGAGGTCATCTTGTTCAATTTATTGTATATAAATTCTCTTTACACATATGCCTATCAGTTGGAACCATCTAGCCTCTGCTTACCCAACATCAATAACAAGATTCTCATGACTTTCCCTTACATTTTCAGTTAGTCTTAAATAAAGAGAAAATTAATTTTTATATTGTATAGAAATTGGTCCTTTACCCACATTCTATCCTGTCTGAGGCCTTGTAGACTTAGCCTTTCTCCAAAAACCCTTTCAAATGCTTCCAAGTTATTAAGATCCTCCCTCTATTTTCCCGTCATTTCTTCTCCAGTCATTCACAGCTCCTCCTTTCCATTACACGGGTTCTAGTATCCAGCGTCATCATTTAAGTCTCACTCCTCTTGAATCAATCGTCTGCTAATCCCTTCTGTTAATGTTCCTCTGCTTAAGCATGCCACCAAACACTACATGCAATTCCTCATCTGATCTAAGGAATCCTAAACCAAAACCTCCAAAATGCCATCATGACTCAGTTTTATTGATATAGTTAACAGTGTGCTATAAAGGAAAGAGCACTAGATTGGGAATCAGAAGATTTCAACATAACCACTAATTCACTGTATAATTACAGAAACTCAAAATCTTCATTATAAAATGAAGGAGTTAAGAGTTGATAATCTCCCAAGGTATCTTTCAGCTGAATATTCTCATTATGAACAGTTCTCTGGATCTGAAGCATTAACTAACTAATATAAGGTTACATAAAACAGAAGTGTACAGAAGAGTTAAAGACTAATTACATCAGTCTATAAATAGTGGTTTGTGACTTTTCATGAATTCATCTGAAATCTCCCCAAAAAGATGTACACATACACAAGTTTTGCTTAACATTTCTGGAGTGATTCTCTGGAGTCCAGGCTAAGAATTTTTTGCACTAAAATATAATTTTGCCTGAAAAGGACTTTTAAAAATGAGGTTATATTTATTATAGAGCTCTTTTTGGTAGGAAAAAGTTACAATTCATTCACAGGATGCCTGGGTGGTTCACTGGGTTAAGCATCTGACTCTTGATTTTGGCTCTGGTCATGATCTCAGGGTCATGAGAATGAGCCCTGCGTCGGGCTCAGTACAAAGCGTGGAGCCTCCTTGGGATTGTCTCTCCCCGCCTCTCTCTCTGCCCCTCCCCTCCTCACGCTGTCTCTCGCGCGCTCTTTCAAAATAATTGAATAAACTTAAAAAAAAGTTACAATTCAATATCAACTTGAGTGGAAGATGAAGTCACTAAAAAAACCAGAATGTAAACTGGTACGGTCTCACCAGACAAGTATCTGTAAGAATTTAGAAAACAAGAGTTTTTTCTCCCTTGAAACATAACCAAGTAAAACTCTACTTCTTTATATTTCGCTATTTAAATATCTATCTCACACATTTGTAACCTTTTCTGACTGTAATTCCTTGTATGAAAAACTAATCTCAGTTGGCTCTGCGTAAACTTCAGACCTTCTAAAAGAACAGATGTAAACACTATTAAAATAAGAAATGTTACCTACAATGTTTTAAGAGACATTAAGAGAAAGGTTACCAGAACTATTTCAAATGAGTCAAAAAAAAAAGTGTTCAATAACTGACTGTAATTTGACAGAAGTGAGAGATTTCTCATCAACCACTTGTTGAGTACTAAGGCTTTGTTTTCCAATACTGTATACAATTATACCAAGCCTATGCCAAGCAGATTTGTGAGTAGTGAGAAATGTGGGGTCCAGCCGAAGCTGCATTATACTACAAACCTGTTTGCAACCCCATGCATGAGACAAGATGACTTCTTAAGAATTGAGACTTAAAGGGCCAATCACCCAAAGTCCTAATTACTTGAACATGCAAAAGATCATTGCATTGTCTTTTATTTTTTCTTTGGGCAAGAATACATGCACTACAGAGTACCTACTGCCCACGATATTTTGGATGCCATAAAAAATTTTCCTACTTTAAGGATTTTTACACATATGCTCATCTTGGTGAGTTTTTTCAACATGTGGTTCCAACACTGATATTGTAGTTGAGGTGTAGCCAATACTGCAGCCCCCTTGTTTTTACAAGATCCACATTTTAATTTGTATATTCCAGAATTGCCACACAGTTAGTTGAACAATTTTATCAGTCAGATCTATGCTCATGAAATCTAGCATTTATAAGTTATAGTTGAAAATGCATCTCAAATGCTCTTACTTTAATACGTATCAAGTTTAAATATAGTCTACCTTGAACAGACATGTTACTTTCACCTACATTTGAAATGTCAAAATTTCTAGTTACACAAGTTAACATGAGTGATAACCTTGTATTTTTACAAAAAGTGACAACTTATGAACAGCCACTTTACAAAAAAAATCAAACCACACAGAAACCATCTTTTACATATAATGCATCTTTTCATCATCAGGTTAATCTATTCAATGTCCACAGTTAAGGGAAAAAAAAAAACCCCAAAAGAGTAAACTTAAGTGCAGCAAGTGTGCACCTTTCTAATCCTTTTATTTCTAATATCTGTGTGGATTGGTTGCGCATAAGCAGTTCTTAAGACCTGTTGATAAATTGGCCCGGTTATTTGCCAATTAACAATTTGAATCTAGGCTGCAAACAGTTACAGTAATGGGCATTAAGATTTACAACATTGTAGATAAAGTCTAGTACCCGTTAGTGAAAAGTCTTAAATTCTACAACTGAAACCTTAAGGGAAATCAGACCAATATATACATACAACTTGAATAAATGGGCACAGTCTATCATGGTGTTCATCCCATGCAAGTCTGAAGTACTGTTAAGTGTCCTCCTTTAAAAACTTGGGGTGATGGTGCATGCAGTATGCAGTCAAGGTGAATTGCAAGTCTGAGTTTTTCAGAGGGCTTTTTGCTGATGCCGATGTTGTGCATGATGAAGTGTAGAGTCAGCCTGCTGGAGTCCTCTATCCTTCTTAATGCCTTGTCCAGCTTGGGGGAAAAGTCCTTTCCATAGAGAAGCAGTGTGCAAGTTTGCAGTTTGTAAGGAATATTCTGAATCAGTTTCCTCTCCTCCAAAGAGAGAGAGCTGCTTGGAGAAATGCAAGTCCTTGAACTGCGGGCGTGCCTGTATGTGTGGGCTCCTGGTTGAACTAAATATAAATAACTCAGTACATACCAGTAGGGGGCACTAATTTCAAGGTTATTTTCCAGCATTACATTGCCTTTGGCAGCAAAAGCATTCACCAACAAGGTTTTCATTTGAATGAACTAGCTCACCTCAGGAAAAAGGAATCTAACTGCATGTAAAAATTTTGTCAGCAGATGTTAAGTACATTTTAAAATGCATAAAATACTTACCTCGTCTTCCCAAATATGGTTTAGTGTAGTCCCAACTGTCATTGTCATTCCTAATAACATTTAGACGAGTTGGCTGTTAAGATTAAAAAGAAAGTAAGCTCAAATTGTACATCCAAAGCATAAATATTTCTTTGGCAAAGTGTTGAAAAAATATTTACCCTTGCATATTCGATTTTTAGTGTACAACATCCAGCATATATGTCTGCTCCATTGAGTGCTGCTTTAGCTTTCTGGGCACAAAGGACTGATTCAAACATGAGCTCTATTAAGGAAATTTGGCTTGAGGTATCCGATATTTTATCATTATTCACTGTCTCAGAAAAGGGCTGAAAATAATCAGACAGAACTCTCACTTCTAGAAATGTTTGACCAATAAAATTTCTCGATGAATTTTAAGAGTATTTATTTTCAAAATCAAGGGTGCCGAAGAAAACATAATAAACCAGGGCGCCTGGGTAGCTCAGTCGGTTAAGCGTCCAACCTTGGCTCAAGTCATGATCTCACGGTTCGAGTCCCACATCGGGCTCTGTGCTGACAGCTCAGAGCCTGGAACCTGCTTTGAATTCTGGGTCTCCCTCTCTCTCTGACCCTCCACTGCTCACACTCTGTCTCTCTCTCTCTCTCTCAAAAATAAACAAACATTAAAAAATTAAAAACAACAAAGAAAGAAAACATAATAAACCAAACTATCTATATTAAACCTTCCAAGTCATCTGAAGTACTTTATAAACTGAAAGGAAGTGGGGAAATGGAGCATGGTCACATTCCCTTGGAAAGGACAGTATACTATCTTGAAACAGGAAATATTTTACTCTTAAAAGAAGAAAAAAACATTACAAAACAACCAGCGCTATATGAAACAAATATTTGATTTTAATGTATTTCTGAGAAGACAGGGTTTTATAATCATTAAACTATCTTCACTCTGTTGGTTTTCAAAAATTACTTGAGTCTTTAATTGTTTAAAAAAAAATCAGGGGCGCCTGGGTGGCTCAGTCAGTTGAGCATCTGACTTCGGCTCAGGTCATGATCTCATGGCTTGTGGGTTTGAGGCCCGCACAGGGCTTTGTGCTGACAGCTCAGAGCTTGGAGCCTGCTTCAGATTCTGTGTCCATCCCTCGCTCTGCCCCTCCCTTGCTCAGGCTCTCTCTCTCTCTCTCTCTCTCTCTCTCTCAAGAATAAGTAAAGAAAATTTAAAAAAAAATCAAAGTGGTTTTTAAAAAATGGGCAAAAATACCTTGCCAGAAGTAAGCACCATTAAGAGTTTGCTGCATATCCCTACCTTCTTCTATGCATATACATGTACATACAGGATGTGGAGGGGTAGTTACTATTTTTTTGTTTACCTGGGATTATACAACAGTACATACTATTTTGCTACTTGTTCTTTTTATTCAACATATAACAAATCTCACAAAGAAAAGTTTACTTAAACCATGACCATTTAAAAAGATTCAATAAAAAAAGGTAAGAATAGTTTTACTGACTCTAAAGTTTTGGTACTTCCAAACCACCTGTCTTAAGGAGAGATTCAGAAAAGTCCATGCAGGATACATTTTAAAAAGGTAGAGATGTACATATTACCAAATAATGTTATTTCTTCCCCCATTAAAAAACAAAGCACACTGTGAGATGAAGCACTGGCATGTTTTAGGTAGCAAGTTATTATCTGTGGGTACTGCAGGGGTTTATATATTTATTTATTTTAATTTTTTTAATGTTTATTTAATTTTGAGAGAGTGACAGAACAGGAGTTGGGGGGGGGGAGGAGAAAGAGAGACAGAGTCAGAAGCAGTCTCCAGGCTCCGAGCTGTCAGCACAGAGCCCGATGCGGGGCTCGAACCCACGAACCGTGAGATCATGAGCTGAGCCAAAGTCGGCAGCTTAACCGACTGAGCCACCCAGGCGCCCCGTTACTGCAGTTTTTAAATCTAAGACAGATAGATTTTGGGGGAGGAACGGAGGATAAATACCACTTGTCCAGAAATAATTAAGGAGGAAAAAGTAAGACCTATATTACACAGCATTCGTATACATCAATTAAAAAATTTACAAATAAAGGATATTCAACCATTGCTTGTATCCCGTTTCTCTTGAATATAACAATACGTTGTACTTTTCCAACAGGATTGCATACTGTATATAAAACATCCTATAAAGGAAAGAAAACAAAGATTTCTTCACATTTTATATTTGGATAAACAACAAAATTACACCCTGCTTTTTTCTACTAAAAAAAAACTGTCAAGATGTCATTTCTATTCATTACTAATTAAACTTTTAAAAATTGTTATCCTTCTAAAGTTACTTCCTCACCTATACAATATACTCAACATTAGAGAAGTTATAATGAAACATGTCAAAAAGACTGTTACCTATTTTATCTCCTAAATAAACCCTCGATTCTTATTTTAACAGGTACCTAAAATAATGTCTGACAATACATAAAAAATAAGCAAAAACTATAATCAATTAATGGTTTGTTTTCCAAATGTGACTCAGGAATGTTTAATTTCAAAACACTTAATTATAGTAATAAATATTTATTAAGGGGTAGTAATAGATCAACTCAGTATTCATTTTTCAAGGGACAATGACTACAGAGAAAAGACTCAGGAAAGATCATTCATACAATGTTAGATGTCAGCAAACAAGATCCCTGAATTAAGTAAGAGAGAACTTAAATACCCGCTTAAGAACAATTCTTCAACTGTCAAGAAATTTCTTGCGCACCTACAATTACACAGTGGCACCATTAGGTACTAGGGATACAATAAGCAAATCAGGGTACTTATACTAGATTAGGTACATTCTTTCTCCCAAAACACATATTAATACTGCTTACTAATACGTCTAGAAATATTACAGAGGTAAATAATATCTAACAAAATTTAAATAGTATCTTATGCTTTCTTTTAAGTTTATGTCCCAGTATCACAACGAAATCGTCTTTTTTCCCAGAGAGCGCAAGTGGGGGAGGGGCAGAGAGAGGGGACAGAGGGTCCATAATGGCTTCTGCAAGCCAGATGTGGAGCTTCAACTCATGACCTGCGAGATCATGACCTGAGCCAGTCGGATGCTCAACCTTTAGTCACTCTAAAGGGAAATTTCAAAGTCACTGTTAATTTAGTTTATCATACTAAAATACATACCACTGTAATGGGATAAAGAGGATTCTGAATTGATAGCAGAAGAACTTTGTTGCCTCCTGATGGATCATCGGTATTTCCTGGCCGAGTGATCCTTTTGCTCGTGGAATAGTTGAAAAAAGCCTGTTGACCAGCAATGTACACAGGTTCATCCGCAGCAAATGTCACACATTCTTTGGCACTATCTATGTTTTCAAATTCCACTAGAGCCTGCCGTTTAAATGGCATCATCATAACATAGCTGAAAGGCAGATTGGGAGGAATACCCAAATAATAAATTCAGTTAACATTATTTATTCTCAATCAAGGAAAGGCAGACTCTAATAAAAATGTGTCAAATCATACGGATTAGTATTCTTCATTACCTATATCTAATGTCAGTCAATTCTTTTTTTTTTTTTAAGTTTATTTATTCATTGGGTGGGGGCAGAGAGAGAGGGAAACAAAGGATCCAAAGTGGGCTCTGTGCTGACAGCAGAGAGCCTGATGTGGGGCTCGAACTCACAAATTATGAAACCACAACCTGAGCCAAAGTCAGACGATCAACTGACTAAGCCACCTAGGCACCCCCAATGTTAGTCAATTCTTAAATCATCCAAATAAATTGTGATACACTGGGCAGATGGTTCACATGTGAAAGCTTACGCTCCTGGGACAGAAAGGTTTTCCACCTTTTGCCCTCCTCAAGCACAATTCTGTTATCAGTTACTAATGACACCGCCCTGTTTATTCTTCAGGCTGCCACTCCCAAGCAGTACTAGAAAATATCTAGATACAGAAACTGATGGAGATAAAAGTCAACAAGAAGTTAGCAGATGGGACCCCTAACAACAGGAACTACTACCTCTACTGAATTTTCTGAATAAATTAAGTGCCCATACTAATAACTAAGGGCTATATAATTTTGCTTATCTTACTAAAAACAAGAGAACTAAAATATACATAGAAACAACTGCAAACCATCCAAGTTTCACACAAATAATCTCTTATAAAATATTTTTAAATATTAAAGAATCCATGAAAGAATATTCATTAGATGATAGTAATCATGGTTGCCTGTGAACAAAGAGGGTGAAGTTATTTACATTTCATTGTATATACTCTTGGGGAGGAACATATTTTAACAGGTGAAATGAAAAATAAAGCAATGAAGAAAGGGAGAGAAGAAAGAAATCAAAGCACATGGATCACAGCAGGGAAAATAATATGTCCTCTATTTGTAAGAACAAGCACCTTAAAAAATGTTTTAAAATACAATTAGCATGGTTTTTATAATAGCAGAAGGGTCTGCAAAAAGAACATCAGGTCAGCTACTCAGTGACAGCACTGCTTCTGAATCAGGCATCTAGACCTACCACTACCCTTTAGAAAGTGGCAAATGATTTATTAATAAGAAGCAGACCACTTTGTAGCCTGGTAAATTATGTAATTTCTTATGAATTTCAGCTTCCTCGTTTATAAAATGTGAAGGATTGTTGTCAAGATTATAGTTGCTGAATACAAACTGCTTGCCTTGCCTCATTCATCTTCATATTCTAGAAACAGTGCTGACAGGTAACAGGCATTCAATCAATATTTGTTGGTCTGTGAGGCTTGTTAGCTTTCCCTACCCACATCGTTCAAACTTAAAGAAAATATAGAAACAATAAGGCCTTGAATTAAAGAATTATCAATTAAGAATATAAAATATAAATTCCAGAAGAGAAATATTCCTTTTAGAAACTTCTTGCTAAAGTTCTGAAGTCTTGCATACAAAATCCAGAAAACTCTTGCAGGGCAGCTGGGTGGCTCAGCCAGTTGAGCGTCCAACTTCGGCTCAGGTCCTGATCTCGCGGTTCGTGGGTTCAAGCCCCACACTGGGCTCTGTGCTGACAGCTCAGAGCCTGGAGCCTGCTTTAGATTCTGTGTCTTCCTCTCTCTCTGTCCCTCCCCCATTCATGTTGTCTCTCTCTCTCAAAAATAACCATCAAAAATTTTTAAGGAAAAAAAAAAGAAAGAAAACTCTGGAATCAGGACTATGCTAAAGGAATTAAAGAAGTGGGCGATTGGGTGGCTCAGTTGGTTGAGTGTCCAACCTCGGCTCAGGTCATGATCTTGTGGTTTCGAGCCCCGCTCAGGTTCTGTGCTGACAGCTCGGGTTCTGTGCTGACAGCTCAGAGCCTGAAGCCTGCTTTGGATTCTGTGTCTCCCTCTCTATCCCTCCCCTGATGGTGCTCTCTCTCTCTCTCTCTCTCTCTCTCTCTCAAAAATAAACAAACATTTAAAAAGTTAAAAATAAAAAAAGAAAGAATAAGCATTCTCCTCTCACAAATTTAAGGTGGTTGAATAGCTAAACAGTATTATCAAGTTTTAAGTATGTTAATAATGCCCTTTGACTCTTTGGAACACAGAAAATTATGAAGGTTCAAAAATAAAATTTTTATTGACCTGTCATAGACTTGGTCACAGTGAAACTGCCTTCTATGGTAACTACAATAAGAAGTGAGCTAGAAGCACAGACTTAACAGTTAAAAAGTGGCATCACATGAAGATAAAGGGAAAATTAGAATGTTGAAGACATTTTAGAATGTACCTAAATTATCTGTCATGTAATTTTTAAGAAATCTTAAAAAGCATAATATGAGGAAGATATGAGAACAAAAAAAGAAAAAATAAAAGGGACATGGTAGGATCAGTGCTTTCAACTTACAACCTGAAACACATTTACCAATATTTAAATAAAAGCAGGAGGAGGCAAAAGATTTTATTATACAAATTGGGTCCCAAAAGTTTTGTTTTAAAATATTAAACCAATACAGCTGATCATACCTAGCATGTTCTCCTTTAATGGAAGGGGAAAAGGGAAGGAGAGACTCAGTACATATTTTTAAGCATTCTTTTGGTCCTAATACATGAATATACTACGAAATAAAGACAACAAATTTACAGAATTTTATTCTGGTGACACAACCATTCTCAACATCTTATCATAGTTTCTCCTAAACTTCTTTCCTACGCATCTAGTTTTTAGGTATAAACTCACTCTATGTTGAACTTGGTGACGCATCTTTTTAATATGAGCTGTTTCTATATAATCTCTATAATACCACACACACCACTAAAGAAATAAACAGAGAAACGTTCTATAAATGCAACATTTTGAAGCAAAACACCTACTCCTCTCTGGAGGCTGTTCAAGGTTCCTTTCAGTTTTAACAGCAGCCACCTCTTATTCAAGATCATTTTGCACAATTAAAACTCCTAGTGCACATATTTATGCCAATTAAACTTTTAATTATACACCAATTTGTTTCAATTATTTCATGACTTTTTTATCCACAAAACTAACAATCCTGAGGGCAGAATGATGTACTATGCAAATTAACAGAATTACATTCACATATAAAACACTTTACCTAGGACTCAATATCACAAAGTATGCAGGCCACTCAAAAGTGATTCAAATAACTCACCAACTTCAACAAATAATTCTATTTCTTTAATGCTGAACATTCAGATCATGTGTCATAATTAACATCAATACATCAATATAGTAATGATTTCTCTAAAGTTGCCACCAGTATTTGCTCATCAACCTGTTTTCTGACATTGCTTCAGTATTTCTTGGCTTTAAAGAAACAACTTTAAAAGCCTAAAATTACAAAAGAAAAAATAAACCAGAAATAACCATCTGTTTCTAACTCCATGGGACAATGCCACCCATGGGGCTGGTCTAGTACCAATGTATAAGTGTAAATAAGGTCTAAGTCTGCTTCCGTATATGATGTTCCAGACAAACTTAAATCTCCAATATCCTCTTCAAATGACTAAGAAGTGATGTAGTCATCTAAGTGACATTTCAAGAAATGGGCTTTCTTTTGCCCACGTGGACTGCCAATGTGTATGTCCAAGAATAAACAATACGTAACAGTGGTTTCTAAGTAAGTAAGTTGAGGATAACAGGTTTGCCAAGTCATCTACCTCTCTATAAGATCGTCAAAGAAATAAAAAGATGCCATGATGGAACGTGTCACCTAACACTACTACTCCTTTGAAGCAATGATTCTGTTGGACATCTCTGCTCACTCTCACCATCAATGCATCCATTCACTATCCAGAACTCCACATAAATTTCTATAAAATTGAAGCAATCAGGCTACCTCAGCAAATATATTAAAATTTCTCCCCTGTTCATGTATTTTGACTTAGACTGTCTCTGATGCCTCTAACCAACATATTCAACGAGGAAAAAAAATATTAAAATCAACTCTAAACTATCCATACTAACAAGAGAACAGCCAGACATACTCCAAAAATAATTTAGAAAGAATTTTTGAGTGTCTGTTTTTTGGGAGCACATTCACTTTTCTGATTATGTTTTCACTTGAGTCAATATTCTTAAGCATACACCAACTTCCTGGGAAGAGAAAGGAGGAGCCTGAATGAATACAAAACTAGAATAAAACAGACTTCTCATGATCTGCAGAAGAACTCACAGCAACACACACCTAAGACAAATAATGCCTACCCTTTATCTACCCACTTCTAGTTCCCAATTAATTCGTAAACATTCCAAAATAAACAACAACAAATCAATATTTAGGTACCACTGCTTGAAACTCTAAAGATGAAGGGCGTAACCAACTAATTCAAACATTAAAGCAGTGTTTAACAAGGAGTCATGGAATCATTTGAAAGTCAGATGAAAGATGCAATAATCCATTTTGCATACACCCTGGCTGAGGAAGGACAGGTGATGACGGATCCACAAAAATATATCCATGCATCATCCCAGGAAGGATAAAAATAAGAGGCTTAAAAGGTTCTAAAGAAATACTGCCAGAGGCAAACTTAATATATACTATGATCAAACATCAAGGCTTATATTATAGCAAGCAAGCAAGGCTTGTTATACTACACTGTTTTCAATCTGCATGAAGTCCCTACGGGCCTTACCATATTGTCCCAAATTTCTCCAGAGCCTCCACAAGGTCTGCTTCCACCACAGATTCACAGAGTCCTCGAACATGGACAACAGGTGAAACAGAAACTTTATGATGACTTCCACCTGCCTCCTAGACAAGAGAAAATAACGTCTAGTTAAAATCTTTAAAAGTCTAAATTGCATCTGTAGTAAATTTGATTCTGCCTTAAAAAGCAAACATTAAAAAAAAATTCCAAACCAAATTTCATTCACAAGTTAGCAAAAGGATCTGAGAATAAAATCATCAATTGTTAGGAATGAAAATTTTGATTTCTTAGAAGGGAGTATTTTCTTTTAATAAGAAGTACAACATAGGGGTGCCTGGGTAGCTCAGGGCCAGCTCTTAGTTTCAGCTCAGGGTTATGATCTCACAGTGTGTGGGTTCAAGCCCTGCATCAGGCTCTGTGCTGAAGGTGCAGAGTCTCCTTGGGATTCTCTCTCTTCCTCTCTCTCTGCCCCTCCCCCATTTTGCATGGACGTGCATGCACACTCTCTCTCAAAATAAATAAATAAATAAATAAGAAGTACAACATAATAACTTATTTCAACTTCAATAAAATCTCAGAAAAAATTTCAACAGAGGCAGAGTATGCTATGACTGGAATTATATTTTATACTCTTAATTTACCTACAAAAAAATCAAAATTTCGAATAGTCCAAATAAAAAAATCCCAATTTAAAATGTTTCTTTAATATAAAGATGATAAACTTTATTTATATCTTTTGTCCTTGTTTAATTGGTGATCCCACACTAACTTTAAGTTACTGTACTTACTTAAGTAGTACACTTGACAACTTAAATTTATACAAGGTACCATCTTTGTTGATGAAGTAGTGCTCAAAAATGCAAGCCTTCCTGGGCTTCTCCGGAATATTCTATCTTTTGAGTACACCTAGGAGGTAGCTTTAAAATATAAGTATATGGATAATGTATGAGAATTACCTTGACAATGAAAATGGTTCTATCAAATATTTACTTATTCAAGTTCTTTTTTTCTTTTTTTTAGTAGTCTCCACGCCCAGAGTGGAGCCCAATGCAGGGCCCAAACTCATGACCCTAAGATCAAGATCTGAGCTGAGATCAAGAGTGGATACTTAACCGACTAAGCCACCCAGGCTCCCCTCAAGTTCTATTAAGACAAAAATCTGTATTTCACAACTAGCCACTGGGCACCTCTTGCATCACTTCAGAAATGACTTCCATATACAGTCCACATACACACACACACAAATCTATTAAATGAAAAGTTTTTTCTCCTACAGACTAATCTAAAAGCACAAATGTTTTATTAAAACTTAATCATTTTAAGAAAATTAAATCTCTTTATGGCTATTTTAAGAGACTTACCAATTTCTCTTTACTATAAAGACTGTTAGAAAAATATAACAGTCCTGTGCACTGCCAATAAAAAAGTTACGTCACAGTTTAAAGAGTTGATTTAAATATATAAAGTAACCATGGGACTACTCTCTTACATTATTGTCAGATTCAACAAATAAATTCAGTCCTCTGCAAATATTAATTCAATACTTGGAATTCCATTTGAATTGCTTAAGCTGAGTCTTTTCTATGATCAAGCAGATATTCATTACATGCCACTAAGTTTGAAACGCATCATTCTGATCGTACACTATGTAACCCAACACTCTATTACGACCTTAACAAATGAGACTCCGCCTAAATGAAATTCAACAACCAAATGTGCCTTGTCATCATTAAGGTACTAAGTATGAATGGACAACTATGCAAGAAAAGAGCTCTAACTCATACCTAAAAACCTAATTTAGAGCATATATTTAAATATATTTAAAGTATAAATAACAAGTTTTACTCTAAAACTATTAGACAACAATAGAGGTCAAGAAATCTGCGGGCAAGGGTAAAAGTGCAGAAAAAAACTTCACTGGCCAAAACTATTCAAAAAGTTACTATAAAACAATAGTGGAAGGAGGATTTCAGATTAGGACTAAAAAGAGACAACAGGGGCGACGGAGTGGCTCAATCCTTTGAGCGTCCGACTTCAATTTAGGTCATAATCTCACCATTAGTGAGTGAGTTCGAGCCCTGCAAGGGCCCTCTGCTGTCAGGGATGAGCCCCCACTTCAGATCCTCTATCCCCCGCTCTCTCTGTACCTCTCTTGCTCATGTTGTCTCAAAAATAAACATTTTTTAAAAAGAGACAACAAACAAAGGCAATATTTGAGTCTTCATTTTATAATAGATAAAAAATAATATAAAAGACATTTCAGACAAAAATGGAGAAATTTAAATAGAGATAACATTTTATATTATGTAACAACTATTTATTGTCTTAGGTACCATTATAATAGTAATGTTTATGTGAAATATCCTTATTCTTAGGAAAGCTGGGATATTTAGGGATGGATTGTCGTGATATCTCCAACTTTCACAGTTTAGGCGAAAAAAATGTACATAAATATAGATATACACATATGGAGATAAAATCCCAAATGGCAAAATGTTAAAAACTGCTGAATCTAGGTGAAGGGCATATGTAATTGAATATTTCACAGAATAAAATGTTGGGGAATTATTTTATTATATAATATTTAAGGCCTAAAATAAGGTATGAGGAATAATATAAATACTCCTTAACTCACCAACCAGTTTAATAAATAAAACACTACCAAACGGTTGAATACATCTCCTACCTCCCTTCCTATCATGGATAACCACTATCTTGAATATAATGCTAAAATATATGACCATTTTTCAAACTGGTCTTCTCAAAAAGAAAATGGATCACAGGACCAATTTTAAAATCCCTCAAAAATATCTGATTTTAATATATTATTTAATTACACTTTCTAAATGGAATAGTTCAAGACTTAAGTCATTTTTCAGAAGTAGGAACTTACTATTATTAAACACAAACAATATGGTACTTAGGGGAAGATACGATTATCTCAACCTCAAGGCAGAAAACATATCCTTTACCCCTTGTATTTCCCTATTTCCACTCAATTAATCTGCCATTCATAGAGGTTTCTCTAATCTGTACATTATGTCCTCTTTTCTTGAACTTAAAATTTTCCCATCCATTATATAGTTTAACTAAAGGGAAAGAAAAAAAAAACCTGAAGGAGTCACATCTGACGAACCTCAAAAAAAGAAAACCCTAGGGCTGTTTCCAAATATAAAACTGATACATTAATGGTATCTTATCAAACAATATTTTCACCACTGCCTTTCTCCCCTCAAATACTAAAATTTTTCTTAAATCAGTATTTTCTTATCTCTATTTATGCTTTATACTGATACTGGTGGTAAGGAATCTGCAATCATCTTACAGCTTCTTTTACCTACCCTAAAATTACCTCTTTTAAGCATCAGACTATGCATCTGGCTCCAAAATTGGTGAATAAATCAGTATTATTTACCCGATTGATATATACTAACACTTTGATCATGTCTTCTCCAGTTTAACAAAGAAGCCCAAAGTCCTTTCCATTTCTAAATTCCCTCTTCATCTATTTATATTGATTCCTTATCAGACTAAAAAGAATATTCCAAATGAGCACCCAGCAAATGAAGGCATGCCTGCAATTTACATATACTTTTTTTTTTTTTTTTTTTAGTTACCCTATTCCTTTTTTAGACAAACTTTGTCAACTATAATGGAGACTTCATTTGGTCCCCTGGGCAGGCTACAGACAGACCAGTCTAGTCATACCATTCCAAACTCTCAGCCCTTTAAAGCCTATCCCAAGGACAAACTCTAATAATACCAATTTTAAGTGCTAATTTTGACTACTGCAGATTGAAGACCGAGCTCTACTGAAGAGAAGGGAAGCTAAGTAGAGTATAAATGAAGCTTCTGAGAGAAATGAGAAGGGCCATTAACGCCTCTTCTCATAGTAAAGCAACAACTATAAACTGGCAAAGGCCAGGCACCATGTCCTTATTAGGCTTTTTTGTTTTCCCAACATCTCCACACTCGACACATGCTTAACCGCACAAGACTTGCTCAACAGCAACTAAACAACCTTCTTCTGCCCTCTCAGAATTATAAATTAAAAAAAAACAAACTCAAGTTCAATAATTCATCCCCCAACACCAGACACAGAACTACTGCCAAGTGCTTATCCAGCTTCTCCTTAAACACTTCCAGTGACAGGAAACATACTACTCATGAGACAATCCATTATATTTTTAGAAAATTCTTCATAATATGCATCCAAATCTGTCTCCCTGTAGCTTTGTATCCAAAATGGCCTTTGAAGTTAGACCAGTGTTTGAATCTTTGGACGTTTACTGGCTCCAGTGATCTTGAGCTAACTGCCTTTTTGAGCCTCAGTTTCACTATTAAAAAAAAAAATTCCTTATCATGTAAGATTACAATAAATAAATGGAACAAAAATATCTAGTACAGTGCGAGATGTAGTTATTGAACAAGGGTTCAAGAAATATTAAATAGCACCCTCTACCCTTATCTACATCTCCCTCTTCTATATGATAACCTTCCAATTATTTGTAGTGATTTCTCAAACCACACCCAAATATACCCTATAGGCTAAATATGCCCCCCCTCCCCATTCTTGTCATTCCTCTTATAATGTGATTTCGTGTGTCTTTTCCATTCTGGTAATCATTCTCTGGATGCATCTGAATTCATCAACATTTAAAAAAAAAAAGAATTTATCAATACTATACCAAGAAATGAGTACAGTATTTCTAGGTATTTAAGGTTTTCCCTTTTACTTTGGATACTTCATACAGACCAAGGAAAAAGGTACTTTAAGGGGCAGCTAAAAATATCTTTTAACTCACACTATGCTTAGAGTTAACTGCATAATTTTTCTTACTAAATTAAACAATCACATCTCTTGGTCTTTTTCTTTTTTAAAAGAAACAATGCAGCAGATCCAAAATGTGGGAAATCCTTTAATTTTCTTACCTAAGTTTTCAGGTACATTTGATCACATAACAGAGCAAACCTAAAAAGAACAGTCATACCATTCAAATAACTTTTTAAAAAATAATCTTTACTTTTTTTACTCATGTAGTAGGGATTATTTGGTTTTGCCTACCCAGATCCCCTTCCCCCTTATTTTGGTTAAACACATACACAACCCTAAACTCTGTATTATTCCACTGGTATTTTCAATCACACAGTCATACCTATCCAACTTCAGAGGTAGCCCAGTGATTAGTTGCAGGGAAAGGGAAGCTAAAAAGTGTTGATCAGAAGGAATAAATATGGACACTGGGGAAAGGAAAAGAGTGTTCTCTTTATTTACTAGCTATACGAACGCAAGTCTAGCTTTAGAACTACATGGAGCAAATAGAACATATAGAATCAAGTTTCAATGACATCAGCTGAATCCCTAGATCCAGCCATGCCTGAAACCGCTGCCACAACTTAGCTTTCATGGGCCAATTTTCTGTTTTGCTTAGGCTCACCTGAATTGTTGCTTGGCTGCAACTACAAGCTTAATTTCACAGAGGCAAAAAAAAGCATTAAATTTTTAAATATAGTTATTTATTTTGAGAGATAGAGAAAGAGAGCTCAAGCCAGGAAGGAGCAGAGAGAGAGGGAGGGAGAGAGAGAGAGAGAGAGAGAGAGAATCTCAATCAGGCTCTGAGTCCAACTTGGGGCTCAAATCCACAAACTGTGAGATCATGACCCAAGCCAGAATCAAGAGACCAACGCTTAACCAACTGAGACACCCAGGCACCCCTGGAATTTTTTTTTTTTTTTTTTTTTTTACTTTCATAACATCACAGACAACAGCACCTGGCACACAAAAGAGGCTCAAGTCTTGTTTTTTGATGAGTTAAGAGATCACAGCGATCATCTGATCCAACCTCCTCATGTGATGGTTGAGTTCCAAAGAGGTTAAGTCACAAAGCATGTAGTTGGGAGCAGAACCAAAACACCCGCCTTGGTTAGGCTTACAGGTCTATTAACAGCTCTTTTCACTGTATGTACGAATACGAAGAAATGTAGTCACTTGTCAAAACCAAAAGATAATAAAACCTCTACCTTTCACTTCTTTCCTAATCCCAGGCCTGAAAATGCGCACCCTACTAATGTAGCATAGCTAGAGACAGAGGACATTATTGCTATAGACACTTTAAAACTCTGGCACTTACCTCCAGGGCACACATCCTTTAGGTTTTTCATTCCCCAGGGTGTCGTTACTATGCTCACTGTCAGCCTCTAAACTTTTCCTGTAGCAACTAAGCTAACAAAGTGACCTCATCTTATCTCCCATCCCATACTATTCCAATAAGCTATCATGAATATTCCTATATATCTCTGTAATTCAAATCCTTAAAGTATAATAGTGTATCTTAAGTTCAAGCTAGATCCTCCACATAGTATATATCGCTAAGAAATCCTAGGATCTACATTTTTATCATGGCATTTTACCATCTTACAAGTCTATTTATTAAAAGTTCAGAAACAAATTTTCACCTCATCAGCAAACAAACCACTTTAATAATCTGATTTGCTTGTTTACTCGCTAGCAGAATAGAGTAAAAGAAAAACTTGAAAGTTTCCAAAATGAATTAGCACTCCGTAAATTTTTATCCATACCAGTCTTTATAAAAGCAGATCTTTTCTTGGTTACCTCTCAATTTAATTCCTCAATTGGTTTCGCCAAGTAAAGCCCTAATATTTGAAGTCAAGCTGCTTTCTAAAAAATACACACATATAGAAATTTACTATTAATATTATCTTGATGGTCACGACTGCTAAATTTAAGACTACCACTTACTCCATAAGAATAAAGTAACTGTGCAATACATAGCACAAACTTCCATAATCCAGCTTTGTTCAACAATGCAGCACAGTGAATCTGAAACACTCTAGGAATTTCTGATCTTCAAATTATTTGCCAAAGACATAAATTTGAAGAGTGTCTTATGTCTCATATCCAAACTACTAACTCATTTCTCTATACACCTTAACACATCATGATCATTCACAGTGATCAATTCATCTTTAAATCAGGAGCATTTGTAGAAACACAGCTTTTTTAAAATACTCTCTTTCCTCTTTACATCTAATTAATAGATTACTAAAGCACTCATGGAAACTTAATTATCAAAAGCTAAATAATGTAAATCCTTGAAGTCTGACTTTGCACTTGACAAACCTCCAGCTGAGTTGAAAAGATTGCCCATCATTGTACCTAATCTGCACTTGCTGTTATTTAACAGTTTGACCACAAAATTATTTCTTCCCTGGCTAGACTGGAGGACAGCTGAGGTTGAGCCAAAACCATTTCAGTTAGATGTATTACCATATTTCTGGCTGATGACGCACTAGGCATTAAACTTCTATCCAGGGAATGCCTATCCTAATAAAATTTTATTATGTACAGGTTCCCTTAGTTGCAATAGTTTCAAAACAGTACCAAAAATTACATAAAGAAAAAGGTTTAAAAACAGGAAAAAATAAGCCTGCATTAGATTTCGCAGTGCAGTATTGCTTCTACTGTTAAAAGCAATCCACACTCTAAGAAACAAAACAGCAGTAAATAAACAAAAATTAGAATTTATAACTCGATCTGCATTTATTAGTTCCTGCCTGGGTAATTTAAAAGCTACATTACATTAATCACTGAATTACAACTTCAGGTATATAAAGGTTCAACTTTTATACTAAGAGAACTCCAGAGTAGTAGTGAACTGACTTTCCCAAAGGCACTCCTGACTCTCTCCAAACCCTGCCAAGTACTATTTCCACTGCCAGATACCATTCACTTTGGCTATCCAGATTATACATTATTTTCTTCCCAACATGCAAAATAATATGTTGCCTTAAAGTTTAATCTGTTTTTCAAAAAAATTTTTTTTCATAAAAGAATTTAGGTACCTTCCAAGACACTTAAGGTAGTTCAGAAAAACTTGAGACTTTTGGCAAAAGAAATACACTGATCCATCTAAAAGATCAGTTACGATATTCCTGTTTCCAAACTTCCACAATGGAATTGGCTTTGAACTGAGACTTTAAAAAGACACGCATTTTTTATTTTATTCGCAAGCCCAAGTTACATTTTGAATATTCCAAATACCTAGGCATAAAAATCAAGTCATATATATCTAGCTATAAGGAAACATTTATTTAGAGGAAGAAAAAGTTCCTTTTTTCTAACGTGTTGAAACCTATGTCACAGTTCATATTGGGAAACTTTAACACTGGGAACTACTGACCAGAATTTTTTTTATATAAAAATTCAAATAGCTAGGGGCACTGGGTGGCTCAGCCGGTTGGGCATCAGATTTTAGATTTCAGCTCAGATCGTGATCTCCGGGGTTCGTTTGGGATTCTCTCTCCTTCTCTCTCTGCCCCTCCCCCCAACTCGTACTCGGAATCTAAAAATAGATAAATAAACATTTCTTAAAAATTCAAATAGCTAAAAAGTTTATAACTGGCCTCCTATAAAGGGTGAAAAACATTTTAATGGAATTATGTGTACAATTTCTTAAATTTCAGGAAAAGTTTCCTTTCAAAAAAAAAATCACAATTAAAATGTGTCAGATGTTTAGGAGACATCTACACCATGAAGACATATTCAGTGCACCCAAAAAGGGCAAAGACTTTTGCTTTGCTTTGTTTCCTTAAAGTCTCCATGCAACTGAAGCTCAGTTAGTACTTGCTGTGGATAAAACGATTTTCACATTCCTTCTGCCGCCAGCTATTTAATCCAACTCCGAGCTCAGTTCTTCCTTTCGTGGGGCAAATTTGGAACAAACCGCCCATGAAGAACGGTGATGATTTTAAGGTTTGCTTTACTAGGGGTGGTGTTAACACCTACCAACTCTTGGGGTTTTTTTTGTTTTTGTTTTTTTTGTTTTTTTTTTGACCGAAGAGCTAAGATCTGTCCTGAGCGATCATTATAAAACTGGGTAGCAAAGCATGCACACCATGCCTGCCAAGAGTAAAAATTTTGAAATTCAACCTTCAGGCGAACTAGGGTGTGAGCTCCAGAGCGTAATTTGCCATTCAGTTACGGCTCTGCTCAGGACCCAGGTGGAGAGAGACCCCGGCGGAACCGACGCAACAACCATCCTGCGACCGTGACCAGCGCGCAGGTACTGCGGCCACAGGGCTGAAGGGAGCGGGTGGTCCGGACGCCGGCCAGCAGCCGGAGGAGTGGAACTAACAAAGAGCTAATCGCGCACCGAAGCCCCCCGCGAGCGGAAGCAACGCCGCCCCGCCGCCCCCGCCTGGCTACCCTCCCCAAGTTCAGGGCCGGCAGACGACTCGCACGCGGGGCCTGCAGCCAGGCCGGAGCCGGGTTCGCGGTCGGGATGCGGGAAACAGGTAGGGCAAAGAATAAAAGCCCCCAAAGAGAAGAGCCGGCGCTTCCCGACGCGGTCAGCGCAGCAGCAGAGGGCAACGAGGCGCGCGGAAGGCCCCGGGGCCGAGTCCCCGCCGCCCGGCCCTGCCTCCCAGGGAGCCGCCAGGCACAGCGGACAGGGCGCCGCGCTTTGTTACCGGCTGTGAGAAGCTCCGGCCGCCGCCGCCGCCATCGCCCCCGCCCCGGGGCGTCGCTTCCCGGCGGTTCTCGCCTTCCTCGGCCGAGTAGTCGATCTCCCCCTCCTCGGTCTTAAGGCGCTTGGCCTGGCTCTCGTACTCGCGGTCCTCCTCGTACGTCTCCCTGGGAGAGGATGAGGAGGAGGACATGGCGGCGGCCAGAGGGACCGGCGGGCAAGCGGGTGGGGGTGGCGGCGGGGCGCGGGCCTCAGACGCCGCCGGCCAGTCCCCGCCACTGGCCGCGTCTCTTCAGCGAAGGTCTGCGCTGCCGGGCCGTCCGCGGGGGCCAGGCGCCCAGGAGCCGGCGGGGGTGCAGAGATCGGGCGGGATGAGGGGGGCGCCCCGGGAGGAGGCTCTGGAGCGGCCGCTCCCCTTTAATACGGAGCCAACATTCAGCCTTTCCCTCTTCCTCCGTCTCCGCTCCCAGCCCGGGGGAGCGAATCTAAGGATGGGGACGCGACTGTGGCTTCCGGTCTTCCCTCCTCCCCTAATCCGCTCCCCGCAGCCCAGGCCGAGCCTCCGCCCCCGCCTTAGCTGCCGCCGCTCACGATCGAATCCAGCCGCAGCCCGCGGGAAGCGCCCCTCAGCCTGGGTCCCGCTCCCTATTGGCAGGGGGAAAAGTCGACCAGGCTTCCAATTGGCTGCAAGGGCTGTTCGTCAAGAGCCACCCATGGCTCGGCCTCGCCCTCCTCCCTGGGCTGTGTGAACTCGCTGCTGGCCTGCCAGTCCCGAGCGTGCAACGTCCGCAGCGCGCCGCCCGGGAGCCGTTGCTGCCCGGCGGCCGTTAGCGCTGTTGGGCTCCCCCGGAGCCGGGCACGGAGTGAGCCCCGGCCGGCGACGAGGCGTGCAGCGAAGCCAGGGCTGCGGGTGTTAACCGCCCTCCCGCTAATTTAAATGCTTTTATTACTTCTCTTCAAAAGAGGATGAGGGAAACCTCTAAAATCCCTGCAGATAGACCTCGCACAGCCCTTAAAACTTACCGAGGCTGAGGGGAGAAAAGGATTTGGAACCATCAAAGTAGCCTTCTAGGGAGAAGCCGTATGTTGTGTGCAAAACCTGATAAAAGTCGGTGCACCCTCTCTCCGCCCCTAACGAGATATTCGGGAACAGCAGCCAACATTTCCATTTAGCAAGGTGCCAGTCTGAAGACGCTCCACAAGGGTGAATGTCAGTTTGATCACGGAGCACTCATTTCTCATCTAGACCCTTCTTTCCTGACAGTTATAGGGGACTGGTCTATGTACGTTCCTGCTCCAATTAAATATGTTAAATCTCCCATAGAATATGTCCTCCTTCATCCCAACCCTTTCCTTCGGGATGATCTGTTTACTTCACATTATCATTTATTCTTGAAAGATACAAAAGCGCCTGTCAAAACTCTTCAGGCCACAGCTCACTTCCTCTGTGGAGCCCGGAGGACTCTTCCAAGCTTCTGATTGCTGTTTTCTCTTTGCAGCAAGGCCCTCTTATACCTACCTCTTAGAGTGTTATAGAAACGCTGGAAGATGAACGTTGCTCTTTTCATCTTTGCAAATCCAGTTCCTGTGCAGACCCCTGGCACAAGTTAGGTACTCAACAATGCTGAATGAGTGATCCTTAGGAAATAAAGGTCCGGTAGCTTTCAGGAGAGAAACTGGCAAATCTAGCCCAACCTAACTGCCCTCGGTGACTTACCCTTGGAAGATTGCCTAAGATCAGGAGTCACTTGAGTGTTTCCATTGTCCTTATCCCTCAGATGATCATCTAAGTGTGGCTCTTCCTTTTCTGTGTGGATTGTTTCCTCCTCCAGCCTAGTTCTCTCTCTTTTCCAAAGTTACTTCCTCCAAAGGAGCCATTTTTATTTATTGCTGGCAATGCTTTAACATAGATACTATTTTATATTTTATAATTTACACTGCCTGTCATTTTGGAAAAAAAATTGCAAGTTTTTCACAGCACCATACAACTTAGAATCAGATTTGTGTGCAGTTGCAAGTGTCCACTGACAAAATAGAACAACAAAATATCGAAATGTATTTTTTAAATTAAGGTAGAATGGAAGTGGACAGAAGAAATATCAAAGGGGGGAGCTGCAGTGCTAGCTACAGAGCAGGAAATATTATAGGCAGAGCACTGCGAAGAATGAGAAGAGCCAGAAGGAAGGCCTTATACAAACTTCCCAAATATTTCATAGTGATGGTGAAAATATTTTAAATTCTCAACACCTACCGCCAACCCGTAGATTATACCAAGTAAAAATACAAGTCTCACACCAATCCGTAAGGAAACCCAGCCTTACCGAACTTTGCTGCTATACTGTTCACTAACGGAAGGTAGGAATCAATATGTACCAGCATGAAACTTAACTTCTTTTGATGAATGGCTCACATCAAACTGTTAAGTGAAAAAAAAAAAAAAAAAACTAAAGAGGTAAAAATGTTATAAAGCATGTTTAAAGAACACATCAGTACGTTGACCATGGGTTATCCGTGAACTTGTTGCTGATAAGTTATTCAGACAGTGACAATAAGTTCTTTGATAAGGAAAATGCTAGCTAGCTCATTCTACCATGAGAAGAGCTAAAGAAGGAGGGCATAAATTATACTCTGCATGATTTAACTTAGATGAAGTAAAGAAATTACATGTTATCCAGTAGCCAGAAATGCCTAAGAAACCCAGAAGCAGCTCCTAAATGCCATAACCATCTGGAATTTCTGTTGCACGATACATAGCTTCAGGCCTTTGGCTGATTGTCTAAATGTTTGATTAGATGGGCTGCTATTGATTAGGGGAAGAAGCAGCCTTGAACTGCCATTGCCACAACTCAGAGTAGATTCAGGGACTGTACTAGAGTGAGAGACAGGTCCAGAGCAGCCCTGGGAAAACTGATAGTCAAGGTCCTTTATAATCTAACCCCGAATTGCCTTTTAGTTTTAAATCTCAATGCTGACTATGTAATTTATAAGATACTGTGCTAGGTGATGAAGGGACCAGAAAACTATATGAGATGGTCTCTGCCTTCTCAAAGCTTGCAATCAAGTCAAGGAAACAAGGCACATATAATATACATGCAGTAATAATTACAGCCATTTACAATGTGCCAGGCACTGTGCGAACCACTGTAAGGGCCATGCCAACAAATTCTGACAGAAGCCCTCTAACCGGCATTATTATTGCTATGCCCATTGTATGATTAAAGAAACAATGTAAGGAGGGTTAAGGGACCTGTCCTAGAGACAAACGAGAGAGCCCGAATTAGAACCCAAGCAATCTGATTCCAAACCAGTATGCTTCATCAAGAAGAATGATTTAATTATTATATTTTTTTTACTGCCTTCAGAACACAGATCTTATAGTCCCTTATCATGATACTAATTTATTTGCTGATTTCTAGCAGGGCTTATGCAGCTCTAAGTGTAGAAAGGGGTGAATAGATTATAGTTTTCACTGTTTTCATTGGTATAAGGAAATTCAATTCACCTCCATAAGAAATTACAAATGTAATACATTGTTTTATTATTCTTTTTTTTATGTTTGTTTATTTTGAGAGAGTGTGTGTGAGGGGGGGAGGGACAGAGAGAGAGAGAATCCCAAGCAGGTTCCACGCTGTCAGTGCAGAGCCCAAAACAGGGCTCAAACTCAGGGCTCGAATTCTTGAACCATGAGATCATGACCTGAGCTGAAACCAAGAGTCAGACACTTAACTGACTGAGCCACCCAGGTGCCCCAATTTAGTGTTCATTTTTAAATTTAATTTCTATAGAAAATGGCTCAAAAATCATGAGAAAAGGATCACTATTTTCTGATGGATACATCATTTGAACTAGAGATGCAAATTGTGAACTTTTCATCCCTAAACTCAATTTTCAATATTGTTATTTCTTTTTTTTTTAAGTTTATTTATTTATTTTGAGAGAGACAGAGAGAACATGAGCAGGGAGGGGCAGAGAAAGAAGGAGAATCCTAAGCTGGCTCTACACTATCAGCACAGAGTCGAATGCGGGGTTCAAACTCCTGATACTGTGAGATCATGACCTGAGCCGAAATCTAGTCAGCTGCCTAACCAACTGAGCCACTCAGGTGCCCCAGTATTGCTACCATTTCATTCAATGTACAAAACTTTGTTTCCTTCCTCAGCTCTTGCAAAATCAAATAAAACCTTTATGCACACCTTACTTGTGAGTACATTTCCGAAGGATTGGAACCGTAGAAGTGTTATTTGACTTAAGACCTGTTTAACATGAACAGAGTCCATTCAGAAACAAATCAATTAGTTCCTATGAAACTTTGTAGAATCCGGAGTATATTTGTGATGATAGCACTTCCGTGTTTGACAGAGATACCCAAGAAAGGGCACTGTGGTGCTGTTACCCAAGCTAGCCCCTTTAATTTGATTCCCATTTGGTTTGTTAGGGTGAAAAGAAGCCATGGTTCCAAGAGGATGCACCCCACAGGAAGTGCCCTGAGCACTATTAGCTCACTGTGTACTCAAGTGTAACCACAGTGGTATTCTTTTTCATCTGCTATCATCTTGCACATCTCCCTTGGGGCTAGAGCTACCGCTGTATTTGGCCTCTTTAAAAAAAAAAAACAAAAAACAATTTGTGATAAGTCAGCAAAAATAAAATAGATTAACCTTACAGAACTAACTCATATATCAAATAATGATGACGTTCAAGTTCTTGTTACAGCCACTTAGTCTTAGAAATAATACTTAAAACTATTTCCACTTCTAACTCCTGTGAATTGAGAGTGCTTTAGACATCTTTAAAAATAATTTTAATAAGTAAAAAGAGTAAAATTATGGCATTCCTATCCACAGCTGAGAGTAAATAGAATTTGTCAAAGTAAATTCACCTTGCATATGAAAATACAGATAAAATTAACAAGTAGTTGCTCACACGTAACAAAATGTTATTAAGTGCTATTGATAATTCCTAATTGTGTAGAATGTGAAATAATTGGGAGTGATCAGTAGTTCTTAATACGTTTTTATTGTTAAGTATGAGCTCTTAGTTCTTTTCTTTTTTAATTTGAGAAAAATAAAAATATCTTGGAAATGGCCCATTTCACCCCATCAGGGAAGTTTCCTAATTCATTCATTCTTCTTTCCTGATCTTTGATGCTGGGACCACTATAAAAATGACAAAGAATACTATAGATAACACATAAACTAGGTTTTTTAGTCCTGTTTTTTCTTTTAATGTTTTTATGTATTTTTGAGAGAAAGAGCACGCAAGCAGGCAAGGGACAGAGAAAGGGGTAAATAGAATCTGAAACAGGCTCCAGGCTCTGAGCTGGCACCACTTAGACCTATTTTTTGACCTTTGCTGTCTTCAGCTTTTTTGGCCTGGCAGTGTCTTTGCATTCTGAATATGTTAGGGGACATTTGAATCAAAGAGAATAGATTTTTAACAGAATTTTATAATTGTTTCCCTTGATACTATGTACTTTCCCAAACCACTGTGGCACTTTCCCCACCACCACCCCTAAGACCAGAAAATTAATAGACCACCTTTGTTTTCAGACATAAACAAAGTGTTTTGCCCATGTATCCTAACCACAAGTCAGCTACTGAGTTTGGCTAGACCTGTGCCATCCAATACAGTGGCCACTAGTCACACATGGCTACTTACATTTAAATTAGTTAAAATTAAATAAAATGTAAAATTCCATTTCTGAGTCACACTATCCACATTTTAAGTGACCAGTACCCACACACTGGCCACTGCTTTGGACATGCTGGACTATAGCAAAGGGAATGACTGTCTCATTCATCTTTGCGTCTTCGTCACCTACAGCATTGTACAAAGAAGGCACTGACTAGACATTTGTTGGTCTAAACTGAACTTCTGTTTCTCATACCTCAAGAGAAAAGACATAAAGTAAAGCAAGGTATGTCTATGTGTATGTCTCAAAGATTGACATATAATTTGATTTGCTCCTCACCCATATTTGAAATGAGCTCATTTAAGAAATATAATTACACGGGCGCCTGGGTGGCTCAGTTGGTTGAGTGTCTGACTTCGGCTCAGGTCATGATCTCGTGGTTTGTGAGTTTGAGCCCTGTGTCGGGCTCTGTGCTGACAGCTCAGAGCCTGGAGCCTGCTTCGGATCCTGTTCTCCCTCTCTCTCTGCCCCTCCCCCACTTGTTCTCTCTCTCTCTCTCTCTCTCTCTCTCTCTCAAAGATAAAATAATAATAATAGTAATAATATAATTACATTTTTCAACCAACTAAGCTCATTTAGTACACTGGATGTACCAAAATGTGCATGATTTAAATTCATAAATCAACTAATTGTATTAAATGAGGCACGTCTAATGAAAGATTTCCTAGGGTGCATATTTTTCAAAAGTGAAAACTCCTTTCACAAAGTAGTCACTCTCTGATTTATCTAAGAATGCCATTACATGAACACCAGAATTTGCACTGAAATGAGGATTAGGCAAGCAAAACTAGTTTTCTTTAAAGGTGATATCCTAAGCATCCAATGTTAAAAGTTTGTAGGATAAATTTACTATTATTACTCCTTATTAATAAAATAACCAGCACTACATAGCACTTTAGTATGTACAAGCAGTTTCACATACCTTGCCTTGTTTGATTTTCACAGAAACTTTATGAGGTAGACAGGGCAAGTCCTTACTATCTCCATTTGGCAAAGTTCGGAAAAGTTAATCTTTTGACTCTAAATTGCCATCTTCTTTCCAGTATAGCAGTGAGGACATATTAAGTATTATTTGTGATGATTAGACTGGAATTGGAACTTTTCATTTTTCTGCCCTATTTGGATGGAACTACTTTCTTAGGAATATAAATTTTAATTATATATGATATATATATATATAAACACCTGTTCAGAGAAGGCCCTCAATAAATACTTGCTAAATAAATCAGTAAATACATGCTGAAAACAGAGCAGACAATATCAGTCAAAGTTTAGTTGCAGAGAGCAGACTCCATTCCAGTTAGTTTAAGCCGGAAATCTTAAAATACTTGCAGAATAATTGAGAGTATTAATGGAATAATTCTCAAAACCACACCTCAGAACTAGGATACGGAAAGAGCTGTGCTCTCCCTCACTGGGAACTGACAGCTTCAGAACTACATCAACACAGCCACTGTCTGGCAGCCACCAGGATCAACAAGTGGCCACTTGCACCCACAGCCACCCCCAGAATCATACTATAGAAACTGTAACCCGAGTTACAGTTGTTAGTATCCTGAACCGGCTAAATGGATGCCCTGCTCTATGCTTCCCAATATTCACAGAGCTAACGACTGAACACTAGATCCTATACAGAAGAGAAAATGCCTCCACGATTATGGCATCAGAGAGGCAGCCTTTCAGGGCTTCCATAGAAGCATCTGCTAACTGTCAGAAACCTAAGTACCTCTAGGATAATAGCTGCAAGAGAGTCTGGAGGGTGTAATTTTTGCTTATCAGCCTCTGCAACCTAGGAAGCATACTCGAAGCAGAAAGGAGGATGAAAGGACTGCCAGGTGCAAGCCTCCTTATCCTCCACACTCAACCTAAAGAAATTGATCTATTTTTTTAGATTGGTGCTTTCAAACTTGAATGCGCATACACATCACCTGGGAATCTTAGGAAAATGCAGAGTCTGATTCAGTACATGGGGATAGAGCCTACGAGTTTGCATTTCTCACAAGCTTCCAGGTGCCACTGCTGCTGCTGAGGTGAAGGCCACATTTTGCATAGCAGCATTTTGGAGAAGTTATTCTTACAACAAGTTTAGAGAACTAAAGATAGTTTTTTTTTTTAATGTTTATTTATTTTTGAGATAGAGACAGAGTACGAGTGGGGGAGGGGCAGAGAGAGAGGAAGACACAGAATCTGAAGCAGAGTCCAGTCTCTGAGCTTTCTGCACAGAGCCTGACGCAGGACTCGAACTCACTGACCACGAGATCATGACCCTAGCTGAAGTCAGATGCTTAATTGACTGAGCCACCCAGGTGCCCCTAGAACTAAAGATCAACTTACATATTACCAAGTCAACTCTTATAATGAAGATTTACAGTGAGAAAAGATAGTATTAATATATCATGTTATCTCAAGCAAAGTCTTTAAGATGGCTTCAACTCTTCTGCCAGTGATACCCAAATGACCATAGAAAGGGAGAGGAGAGAGAGTCAATCTGCTTGGTTATTTCTTTTTTTTTTTTAAATTTTTTTTAACATTTAATTTTTATTTTTGAGAGAGAGATACACAGAGTGTGAGCAGGGGAAGGTCAGAAAGAGAGGGAGACACAGAATCAGAAACAGGCTCCAGGCTCTGAGCTGTCAGCATAGAGCCCGACGCTGGGCTCGAACCCACGAACCGCGAGATCATGACCTGAGCTGAAGTCGGCCGCTTAACCGACTGAGCCACCCCGGCGCCCCTGCTTGGTGATTTCTATAGTACAATGCTTTTTTGCAGAAAAGAAGTGGAAATTTTTAAAAAACTATTTGGAACTGTTTCTTCATGAATACCAATGTGTACATCTGCAGTTTAGACATAGAATATATGTGGATGTGTGTGTCTCTGTGTGTGCGTGAAGATATATATATCCAGCAAAGAGTAAGACAAACTCTAGTCCTTTTAAATTAGGTGAGGCAACAGTTTAATTAGTCAAATCGAGTTCTTTTAGCAGGCAGCAACATTTCAACCACTCCTTAAACCCCTTCTCTGTCCCCAACCTCCCAGTCTTACCAACCAGCTAGAAGTGGAGCACTGAGAGCATAGTTGTTAGGTAAGAAAAGAAGGGAAAGAATTTTGTAGTCATAGCCTTACATGGAAAGCAAGCCTGCATAACCCATGGTGTGGGGTCCTGAATGGTTAGGGCGCCATGGCTATTGTATTCCCAGGGAAGGAGGGTGAAGAGTTGAGATCACCAAAGGTAAATTTCACCCAGTTCACAACTTCAAAAGATGAAGGCTGCCCAGTATCGTCGCGGGGAAGGAAGATTGCCCGTGACCTCCAGATTACCAAGCTCCAGCCTTAGAGATTCAAATATAAGACAGAGAAGAATGGGTTAAAGAAGATAAATGATCTAGAAATGAAATGGGTTGAAGCTTCAGGCCTGTATTGATTGCTGTTTACTATGTTCCTGGTACTTTGAAGGGACTAGTTGTGACATGCCAGACATCCCCACAATTCAATTCTGAGACAGAGTCAATGATTCACAATCCAGTTGACATCATTGCCACATTGTGAAGAATCAATTCTTACTTTTAGACACCCACAGCTACAACATCAATTCTCTTCTGCATTTTCAGCTGGGCTTACAGCCACCTGACTAAGGACTGCCGTCCCAGCCCCCCTTGCAGACAGGTGTGGCCATGTGACAAACCTCTTGCCAGTGGAATGTGAGCAGGTAGGATGGTAGAACTTCCATGTCATTTGCTTAAAAAGACATCGTTTGTTCTCCATGTTCTCTCTTTCCCTTCCCCCATGCTGGAGTGCAGATGTGGGACTGAATTCGCTCTCACCATGCAGAACACTATAAAACATAGCAGCAAGACTGAAGGGACCAGGTGTCTGGATGATTTTTATGGAGCAAAGCCACTCCATGGCCTGAACCCACATACTTCCAGGCTGTTACATGAGAAAGACAAACTTCTATTTTGCTTTTATGCCTTATTTTGGGAACTCTTGGTAGTGACGGTTTCTAGCCTATACCTAACATACCTATGTTAGCCCCTCAAGGGAGGGATACAGGAATGCTGGAAACCACAGCTTAGAAGAATACATATTCTTTCATACTTTTCCATTTTGTGCCATGTACACATATTTCCTAGTTATTAAAAATTCATCAACTGGAGCGCCTTGGTGGCTCGGTTGAGCGCCTGACTTCGGCTCAGGTCATGGTCTCGCAGTTTGTGCGTTGGGAGCCCCATATCAGGTTCATTGCTGTTGGCGTGGAGCCCCCTTCAGATCCTCTGTCCCCCTCTCTCTGCCCCTCCCCGGCTTGCACTCTCTCTGTCTCTCTCTCAAAAATAAACATTAAAAAAATATTATTTTAATACATCAACATTATTTTGTTAGTGCCTTTGTATCCCTGTTAAATTAAACAAAAACTAGTATTACCTTGCTAGAGAGTGTTTTTTCATCCTGGCTGAGAGAAAGACGCATGATGTTTGTCCCAGACCTTCAATATCTTGGCTTCTGCCACCAACGTTAGCAGATATTCCGAGTAGATTGTGGTAGCAGGAGCAACAATCTAAATCCTTAAGTATCATGATAAATAAGAACCAAACGCCATGTGAGTGCTAATGGTTTTATGGGAACACAACACTTTCTGCGCCTTCATCTGCCCCGATGAAGTCAGCCACATTCAGCTAGTCACTTCAAGTGACTACTCTTACCCCCTCTCTGTCTAACCAATGTTGATAGTGTACATAAATTTGTAGTGTACACCAAACTGACACCGCAGTAGGCACTGAGGATATGAAGATGACACTGGCATACTCTCTGTGTCTATGCCAGTACATCTATCTTAATGAAGGCTTAAACATGATCCCCCCTCCCCACCTACGTGAGACTAAAACAATAGTGGCAAACAGGGACACCTGGGTGGCTCAGTAGTTTAAGCATCCGACTTCGACTCAGGTCATGATCTCGCAATTTGTGAGTTCGAGCCCGCATCGGGCTCTGCTGATAGCTCAGAGAGAGCCTGGAGCCTGCTTCCGATTCTATGTCTCTCTCTCTTTCTGCCCCTCCCCTACTCGTGCTCTGTTTCTCTCTGTCTCAATAATAAATAAACATTAAAAAAATTAAAAAAAACAATAGTGGCAAACATAAATGAGGGTGAAGAGATACCTCTCTGTTCCTCAAATACCATCGCATATTCAAAAAGCTAAGGCTGTGAGACATAATCCTCTCTCAACACTGTTACTTCCCACTTACAAAATTATAGTATTAGGAGGTGGTTACAGGCAAATTTTAATTCACTTTGAGAAACTAATAATAATGTATTTTGCCAAAGTTGATGTTTACAAGGTCTCTCTACCAGTGGACCTCTACAAGTTTAAGAGTTGTTAAAACGATAATACTCTTTATTAAGGTAATTTTACTCATGAGAAATTAATTCAAACTAATCAGAAGCCGTATGTATGAAAATGTTCATAATATTATGATATCTAAAGGTAGAGAAATCATTACATAAATTGTGATTGTCAGCTAGATGAAATAACTGATCATTATAAAAATCTTGTAAAAATAAAAAAGGATTCAATAGGGGCATCTGGGTGGCTCAGTCGGTTGGGCGACAATCAAAAATGTCTTCAGACATTCCCAGCTGTCTGCGGGACAATCTCCCCTAGTTGAGAATCCTTAGTAGATGAACTATGTGAATCATGGATATTCTGTGATCACAGTTATATAAAATATACACACATATGGACAAAGGTGGAAGGAAATTTAGAAAAATTAAAAAATGGGGAGCCTGGGTGGCTCAGTTGATTAAGCGATCGACTTCGACTCAGGTCATGATCTCACGGTTCGTGAGTTCCAGCCCCATGTCAGGCTCTGTGCTGACAGCTCAGAGCTTGGAGCCTGCTTCAGTTTCTGTGTCTCTCCCTTTTTCTGCCCCTCCCCCACTCACACGCACACATGCTCTCTCTCAAAAAATGAACGTTAAAAAATTAAAAAAAGAAAAAGAAAAATTAAAAAGACATCTTTAATAGGGTGATGAAGTTACTGAAGCTCTTAAACATCATCTTTAATATTTTGGCAATAAAAATATTAAGAGGGTTAAAATAAAATTGAGTACTGTTATGATTCACAAACTCTTATAAAGAGTTTTAATCTTTAAAGATTATTATACATTTCATTATTAGAGATAATTTTCTTTTTTTTTTGTTATTTTTGAAAGTTTTTATTGTAACTCCAGTTAGTGAACATACTGGGTTATATTAGTTTCAGGTGTACAATATAGTGATTTGACACTTCCATACAACACTCTGTGCTCATCGCAAGTGCCCTCCTTAATCCCCATCATCTGTTTCACCCATCCTCTCATCCCCTCCCCTCTGGTAACCATCACTTTGTTCTCTACAGTTAAAAAAAAAGTCTGTTCCTTGGTTAGTCTCTCTTTTCCTCTTTGCTCATTTGTTTTGTTTATTAAATTCCACATATGAGTGAAATCATACGGTATTTGTCTTTGACTGACTTATTTCATTACCATTATACTCTCTAGCTCCATCCATGTCTTTACAAATGGCAAGAGGTAATTTTCACTGTCCCACTATAGTCGTATCATCAAAAGAAACTTTACTTAGATGATTGCAAAATCATTCTTAAGGAAGCCAAACCGATATGTGATTCAGATGGGAAAGGACACAATGACCCATTAATACTGGAAATGATTCTTATTCTGCAGAATGTTTCTTGGAGCTAGCCCACACTCAGAATTGCCACAGATTTCAAAAGAAACTTTGTACAGGAAAAAAAATGAATTCAGAATTCTTTCATCACGGATCCCTATGATTTGAGAAAGAACTTAATGTTATGTTTGGCTTCAACAGGAAAGTCACTGAAAATATTTGGACAATGCCCAACGTTATAAAAAAATGTATTAGGGACTACAGCATCTAACATGTGCAGAATACGTTACAGCACTTGTCTTGTATAATGGATGTGAACACAAGAAATAGAACCTCAGTTATGAACATTCGCTGAGTAATAGGGCAAGTGTATAATATAGGACAAAGTGTAGGCTACTCTAACACTGTAGGATTCAGAAAGAAAAAAAGCCATTGTCAACATTTATATAGCCACTCTGTTCCTTGCTCCATTAGTACAGATGATTAAAATGATTTTTGAAAGTCTCAAAGACATCGTTCTAAAAAGTAATCTGTCTGAGAGGCAGGCGATCCGGTGAACCTACTAAGCTTTGGCAGACGTGGGGACATGGGCAGTTGACACACACTTTCTCCTGTTCTGGGATGTAAATTTGAATCTGTAAACAAATACAAGGGTATTTGACACCTGATTTTGTGAGTTATATTCAGAGTCTTGGAGAATTTGGAGGCTGAGAAAGAAAGGAAAAGAGAAGATTACCAGCAAGAATCTGGAAGAGCATAGTGGAAGGCATGGCTTCTCACCTCTCCACTTCTACTCGCCCTCTACTCCACCTGTTCCTATGGACTCATTAGGTCCTCACTAAAAGAAGTGTTAGAATCAGAAGCTGATGGGGCACCTGGGTGGCTTAGTCGGTTAAGCGTCCAACTCTTGATTTCAGCTCAGATCATGATCTCACACTTCGTGGGTTCCACCCTGTACTGGGCTCTGTGCTGACAGTGCAGAGCCTGCTTTGGGGATTCTTTCTGCCCCCCCACCCCCGTCTCTCTCAAAATAAATAAATAAACTTTAAAAAGAAGAAGGAGAAGAAGCCAGAATTTCTCATGATACTTTGTTGGATTGGGCACATACAGCGCTGTTTTGAGACCCAGATAAGAAAGGACAGAGTGGGCTGAGGGCATTGTCTTAATTTCTGAGTGGATGGAGCAAGTCACACCTATCAAGTGCCTGTAGGTCGGAGCAGCAGAAAAGCAGAATTTACATGGCAGGTCCTAGCAACAGGGTGGGCACCTCCTTCAGACAGATTTTGAACAAGAGACTTCCACCAGAAGACAGGGCCACCACAGGAACATAAGCACATTTGTTCCTAAACACATGTAAGAAACTCGTTCACAACTCCCAAATTAATTGGTGAAGATTTTCTGAGGGGAAGTTATTGAAGTCTTTTAGGTAGGCATGTATTTTTAATGTGACTTCTTTGGTTTCCATGGGCTGAATAGGCATGAGAACATTTCAACTGCAGCTGGTTTATAAAAAGAAAAAGAAAAATACCCCACTCATTCCCAATTTTATATTCCATAGGTATTCCTCACTTTATAAAATTGTATTTCAAAAAAGTTGACTATAAATAAAGTGTAAAGTAAATAATGTTTTCTCATAGGTAGCTATTTTTTGGTATAATTTACATACAAGGTAATCATTAAATTCTTTTCTAGTGTAGGAAAAACTTCCAATAAATTGAAGTGAAATGTGAGGCTGGGCATTGACAAGCCAATAGGGGCACATCCCCTCCTCAAATTATTCCTCTGCTATTGGCCTCTGCCACAGTCTCCATGTTCACAACTATCAGATTTTTTAAAAAATTTTTTTAATGTTTTTATTTATTTTTGAGAGAGAGAGAGACAGAGTGCAAGTGGGTGAGGGGCAGAGAGAGGGAGACACAGAATCCGAAGCAGACTCCAGCCTCTGAGCCATCAGCACAGAGCCCGACACAGGGCTCCAACTCACAAACCGCAAGATCATGACCTGAGCGGAAGTCAGACACTTAACTGACCGAGCCACCCAGCTGCCCTCCATGAGTTTCTCTTTTAGACCAAAACTGTCCATTCAACGCTCTGAACCTCCCAACTTTTATGAGCCAATAAATTCTTCTTTTCCTTAAGCCTGTTTAGGTAGGGTTTCTTTCACTAACAAGTGATTCAAGCTCCTGCCACAATGTGCTGAACCATTAAACCCTTAGGGGCTTTCCTTCCCACAGCCAGTTATTACGATATTTGCTATCCGCAGTTCCTGAGATTCAAAGTCAGGTCAACTGGGAAAATGAAGGAAAACATGTTAGCGTGACCACACACCTGTGCCTTCTCCCAAACACTAGTAAAATAACAGTAAAAGAATACAGTAAAAAGGTATCAGCCCTCAACAAGAAAAAATCGGAGAGGAAACAGAAACGAAGACGATTCAACAAACCACTAAAAGATGAAAAGTGAATGGAGAAGTAATAACTAACCTAATGGAACAGAGGAAGTTGAAATCCAAGCATCTCAGAGGGGGATTTCCAATGAATAATGAGCTAGAAACTGAGAGTCTCTGTGCTTGGACCACAAAAGGTAGAAGTGTAGGTGTGACTCCAAAAGTAACAGGATTGGTGAGCTCTGTGTGGAAAATGGTTGGACCTCTGGTCCCAGGTCCCTTTCTCAATGCTAAGGAGCCAGAAAAATACCACCCCACAGAAGAATGGAAGTTTATCTTCTGGGGAAATTAACCCAAGAGGCTCTGGACTTGGAGACCAAGCCACATGCAGGGTGAGGACAGGTCATCGAGTTGAAAACTGGAATATTATATAAGAAGCTAATACTGACCTATTAGCATAGGTCAGGTATGTCCCTCTCCCCAGCTCATACACACTCAATTAGAGATTCTCCTCTGGAGAAACTAGACAGTCCCAGAGGAAAGACCTCCAGACACTGACATTAGAGAGTCCCCAAATAATAAAGCTGGTTCTGGACCCAGGGACCCTATAGCAAGTCCCTTCAGGCAATAAAACTTGCCAATGCACCTGGAGCTCCCAAAGAGCTTTCTCATGAGTCAGTCTTAAAGATTAGTGGCCAGCCAACAAGGCCAGACATTTGAGGAAAACCTGTAATATGAAAGAAGTATCCCCAAACAAACAGAAAATGGAAGCCAGAGAGTCCTCGACCCTGGAAAGAGTAAAGTCTAGTTACAATCACTGCTTCTGAGGATGTTTGATCGGCAGAGTGCTATTGTGCCCAAAAAGTCCCATATCACTAGGATCACATCCAGTTGCAAGTGACAAAACCAGGCCACAATTGACTAACAGCAATAAACAGCAACCTATAGTTCTCATATAACAAGAAGTTGAAAGTATTCAGCAATAGCCTGCTAGAACTGAAGTTTCAAGTCAAAGGTCTTTGCTTTGAACAGCACCTGGAATATAGTAGGGCTCAATAAATATTAGTGAAATGAATGAATCTCTTCTTCTTTTCCCCTTGGTCCCCTACTTCACCTCCCACCTCTTTTTTTAAAAAAAAAATTTTAACGTTTATTTATTTATTTAAAAAAATTTTTACATTTATTATTTTTTTGAGAGACAGAGGGAGACAGAGCGTGAACAGGGGAGGGACAGAGAGAGAGGGAGACACAGAATCTGAAGCAGGCTCCAGGCTCTGAGCTAGCGGTCAGCACAGAGCCTGACGCAGGGCTCAAACCCACGAACCGTGAGATCATGACCTGAGCCGAAGTCAGACACTCAACCGACCGAGCCACCCAGGCGCCCCTAATGTTTATTTATTTTTGAGAGAGAGAGACAGCGTGTGAGCAGGAGACAGAGACACAGAATCCGAAGCAGGTTCCTCTGAGCTGTCAGCAAAGAGCCCAGCATGGGGCTCGAACTCATGGACCGTGAGATCATGACCTGAGCCAGAGTCAGAAGCTCAACTGACTGAGCCACCCAGGCGCCCCTCACCTCCCACGGTTTGAAGAAAACCGCAACATCTCAGGTATGTGAGGGACTTTTTTGCAAAAGTGGAATCGTCTTCTCATTCCCATTGTATACTACAATATTTTCACATTGTCCAGCCAGCAAAGGGTATTATCAATCCTCTGCAACTGTCTGAATGACTAGGATTTTAAAAATTATGCCCCCGAAACTGTGATGAAGAAAAAGAAATTGCACAGCCTTTACTTCTGCCACTACTGCTGGTTGTTTATGAATAGATCCTTAGTGACTACTGCCACCAGCAAACCGCTCCTGTGTTCTTTAGGCGCAAGTGTTCAGGAAAAGGATGTAGAGTAGTTATAGTAGACTGTGGTTAGAAGACCAGTTAAGACACAGTCTGAAGCAGGGCATTTTTAAATTTTTGAAAAATGTTCTTTTTGAGAGACAGAGAGCGTGTGAGTGGGGCAGGGGCAGAGAGAGAGAGAGGAGACAGAGAATCTAAAGCAGGCTCCAAGCTCCCAGCTATCGGCACGGAGCCCAATACGGGGCTCTAATTCACGAACCGTGAGATCATGACCAGAGCCGAAGGCGGACGCTTAACTAAGCCACCCAGGTGCCCCCGAAGCAGGGCATTTTTAAATAGCATTTTGATGTAGCCAGGTCCAAATGGCCTCTAAAATATAAAATCACTAACTTTAAAATGCACCAGGTAATGGATGCAGCAGACATTCTTTGACCTTAGCCTACCCTCTCTCAGCACGGTTATTAAGACACTATTTCCAGGGCTGCCTGGGTGGCTCAGTTGGTTAAGCATCTGACTTCGGCTCAGGTCATGATATCACAGTTCATGGGTTCAAGCCCCATGTCAGACTCTGTGGTGACAGCTCAGAGTCTGGAGCCTGCTTCTGATTCTGTGTCTCCCTCTCTCTCTCCCTCCCCTACTCACACTCTGTCTCTGTCTCTGTCTCTCTCTCAAAAATAAACAATTAAAAATTCTTAATTAAAAAAAGATACTATTTCCAAATTTAATGATGATTCTTGGAACTTAGAATAATGGATTCCGTTTGATATATATATTCAGCCTAATATATAGCAGATCAAGATCAAAGATAACATAATCATGAGGTCTACAGGAAGTAGAAGTATCTCTCCTCTAGTCTAGAACAGTATTTCTCACCATTTCAAAAAAATCTTTCTCCTCTTTCAGTACATACAAGAATCTCAACTCCTATAGAAATTCATTTCCTGCTGCCCAAGGAGACTTTGTCAAGCTTTACTTTCTTTAGTTACAATATGAAATGTGTTTAACTAGCCAATGCAAAGTGTCTCTGTCTTAGCTTTGGAGCCATCTCTTGGATAATTCAGTCACTGGGGTAGATGTTCAGTGGCCTCCTGAGGATGGCAGCTTAATGATGGGGAAATGCAAGGTAGTGGTGGAGAGAGACCTCAGATCCAGGCAGTATCCGGGATCCTTGCTGGTCTCTACCAGGAAGGGCTGGCGTGGTCTTGTCCCCACAGGATGAATTCTGAGGGCAAATGTTCCTTCCTCTCTGGCCATATGAGCTATTATTAGGCTACCATCACTGATGAAGCTGCTGATTTCATCCATTTGTTTTTAGTTACAAAAATCTCAATGTGTGCAGCTCTTTGTCCTAGCGCCGGTGTGCTGCTACATGTTTCAAAACTGCAACTGGGTGCCTGGGTGACTGTCAGCTAAGTGTCCAACTCTTCATTTTGGCTCAGGTCATGATCTCACGGATTCGTAAGCCCCATGTCGGGCTCTGCTCTGACAGCTCAGAGCCTGCTTGAGATTCTCTCTCTCCCTCTCTCTCCACCCCACCCCCCACTCATGTTCTCTCTAAATAAATAAATAAATAAATAAATAAACTTTATAAAACCCCACAAGTGTCTATTTCCAACTCACATCATGTCCTCAGGCCCCTAACCGCACAGGGCGCTCCCTAGGGTGGCGTCTTCCGGGACTGTGTGTCACTGGCTATGCCCTCACGAATCCTCTTGAATCTCCGGCTACTATGGAAGAGAATAGTGTCTCAAAGATCTCCTAGTGTTTTTCTCTGGTCTCTAGCTAGCAAAGATGAGAGCCTGTGGTGGCCACGAGTGGACAGGGACTCCGGAGAGTTACACTGAGTTGATTCATGGTGGTGTCCCCACACCCGCCCCTTTGGCCCCCTTCTCACGCAACATTGTCCCTGGCCAAGTGAGAGAGAAGCTGAGAGAACAGGAAACTTTGCTTTCCCCTCCTGGTCTCCGTCTCCAGTAGCTGCACATCCATCTTGATTGGCCCCAATTCACTTTTCAACAAATATTTACTACTGCTGTACAAGGTATACAGTGTGTATTTCAGGGAGTGCAATAGTGAACAAAAACCATGATCCTCATTTGTTCTCTGAGATTATAATCTAGAGCAGGAGAGGAGAGGTGTATACACATTATGGTTTTTTCTGTTTAATTATTTTGAGAGAGAGCGAGCAGGGAAGGGGCAGAGAAAGAGGGAGAGAGAATTCAAGCCTGTGCTTGAATTCAAGAGAGTGCAGAGCCTGATGTGGGGCTTGAACTCACAAACTGAGATATAACCTGAGCCAAACTCAAATGCTTAACCGACTGAGCCACCCAGGCGCCCACCACATATGACTTTTTAATGTTACTACCTTGTGTCAAAAGAGTTTTTAAAGGCAGATGAATCAAACCTCTTGTGTGGTCCTATCCCTTGAATACTTTGTAAGCATCTCTCATAACTCACATAGCTTGCTGTTGGATTAGTAATTTCTAACTTAAAGAGATATACTAGTCAGCATTAAAAGATATATAGACTAAACATGGAAAAATAAAAATGGTTAATATGTTAAGATGATGGAATTATGGGTGACTTTCCCTCAATAGTTTTGATTTATATCACCATTACATAATGATGTTTATGAACTTTTTATGCTTTAAGAAAAAAAGGCTAAAAATTGTTGTCATCTGCCACCTAGCTCCAGAGACCAATCCCCAAGTTTGCCTAGTTAAACCTCTGAATTAATCTCCTGAGGACCTGAGAACTCTGTAGGGTCACACAGAACACTTCATGGTCACACTTACAAGGTCATAGCAACATATTTTTAAACCATTTGAGGATGTTTTATTTAATACAGTTTTTTTAATGTTTTTTTTTTATTATTGAGACAGAGAGAAACAGAGCATGAGTCGGGGAGGGGCAGAGAGAGAGGGAGACACAGAATCGGAAGCAGGCTCCAGGCTCTGAGCTGTCAGCACAGAGCCCGACGCGGGGCTCGAACCCACGAGCTGTGAGATCATGACCTGAGCCGAAGTCAGCCACTTAACCGACTGAGCCACCCAGGTGCCCCTATTTAATACAGTTTTAAAATGGTTAAGTGTCAAACCTTTGAAAAGTGATGTGCTCAGAATATAAAATCATACAAAAATCAGTTGTGTTTCTATGCACCAACAATGAAATATCTGAAAAATAAATATAGAAAACAGTCCCATTTACAACAGCATCAAAAACAATGAAATACTTAGGAATAAATTTAACCAAGGAGGTGAAAACTATATGAACTCACAAACTGTGAGATCATAACCTGAGCCAAAGTCGAACGCTTCACCACCTAGGTGCCCACAAATTATGATTTTTTAATGTTACTACCTTGTGTCAAAAGGGTACATTGAAACTATAAGATTTGGATGAAAGAAATTGAGAAGACACATGTAAGTGGAAAGATGTCCTGGGCTAATGGATTGGAAGAACTATCATTATTAATATGTTCATACTATCTAAAACCATCTATATAGATTCAGTGCAATCCCCATTAAAATTCCAACGGCCTTTGGCATTTGTCACAGGAAAAAAAAAATCCTAAAATTTGTATGGAACCACAAAAGACCTCAAATAGCCAAAGCAATCCTGAGAAAGAAGAACAAAGCTGTAGGCATCATGCCTGCCTTATTTCAAACTATATTAGAAAGCTATAGTAATCAAATGGTATAGATCTGGCATAAAAATAGACATATAAACTAATGGAACAGAATCAAGAACCCAGAAAAAAACCATGTATCAATGGCCAACTAATATTTGACAAGGGAGCGAAGAATACTCTCACTGGGGAGAGGACAGTCTCTTCAATAGATGGCATTGGGAAAATTGGATAACCAATCATGAAAAAGAATGAAATTGGATCCCTTACACCACTCACAAAAATTAACCTGAAATGGATTGAAGACTTAAAGGTAAGGCCTGAAACTATAAAACTTTTAGAATTAAAATATGGCGGTGGGAGAGATATGCCTGGGGTGACTCTATTAAGCCTCCGACTTCAGCTCAGGTCATGATCTTGTGGTTCACGGGTTCGAGCCCCATGTCGGGTTCTATGCTGACAGTTCAGAGCCTGGAGCCTGCTTCAGATTTCTGTGTCTCCTTCTTCTCTGCCCCTTCCTGCTTGCACTCTGTCTCTGTCTCTTTCTCTCTCTCTCTCTCAAAAATAAATTTAAAAAAAAAATAGGGGAAAAGTTCCTTGCCATTGTTCTTGGCAACGATTTTTTGGATATGAAATCAAGAGCACAAGCAACGAAAGTAAAACTAAATCAGTGGACTACACCAATCGAGAAAGCTTCTGCACAATCAACAAAATGAAAAAGCAATCTATGGAATGGCAGTAGATATTTGCAAACCATTTATCTAATAAGGGGATAAAATCCAAAACATAAAGAACTCTTACAACTCAATGGCAATAATAATAATAATCAATTTCAACATGTGTAGAGGACCCGAGTAGACATTTTTTTAAATGTTTATTTATTTTTGAGAGAAAGTGAGAGAGAGCACAAGTGGGAGAGGGGCAGAGAGAGAGAAAGGAAGACAGAGGATCCGAAGCCAGCTCCACTCTGACAGTAGAGAGCCCGATTCAGGCACAAGCTGTGAGATCATGACCTGAGCCAAAGTCAGATGCTCAATCGCTGGAGCCACACAGGTGCCCCTGCACAGACATTGTCCAAAGAACACCTACAAATGACCAGCAGGTACATGAAAAGATGCTCATCACTAATCAAGGAATGCAAATCATACCATAATGAGATATGTATCACTTCACATCTGTTAGAAAGGCTATTTTCTTTTTCTCTTTTTAATTTTTTCGATTTAAATTTTAGTTAACATACAGTACAATATTGGTTTCAGGAGGAGAATTCAGTGGTTCATCACTTACATACAATGCCCAGTGCTCATCACAAGGGCCGCCTTAGTACCCATCACCCATCTCGCCCATCTCCCACCCACTCCCCCTCCATCAACCCACAGTTTGTTCTCTATCATTAAAATCTCTTGTGGTTTCTTTCTCTCTCTTCTCCCTCTCCCTTCCCATATGTTCATCTGTTTTCTTTCTTAAAATCCATATGAGTGAAATCATATGGTATTTGTTCTTTCTCTGATTGATTTATCCCGCTTAGCATAATACATTCTAGCTCCGTCCGTGTCATTGCAAATGGCAAGATTTCATTCTTTCTGATGGCTGAGTAGAAAGGCTATTTTCAAAAAGATGAGAGATAAGTGCTAGTGAGGGTGTGGAGAAAAGGAGAGAACCTTTGTGCACTGTTGGCAGGAATTGGTACGGCCAGTATGGAAAAACAGTTGGAGGTTCCTCAAAAAATTAGAACTACTGGGGCGCTTGGGTGGCTCAGTCGTTTAAGCGTCCAACATCAGCTCAGGTCATGGTCTCACGGTTCTTGAGTTCGAGCCCCACATTGGGTTTTCTGCTGACAGCTCAGAGCCTGGAGTCTGCTTTGGATTCTGTCTCCCTCTCTTTGCTCCTCCCCCGCTCCGTTCTCTCCCCCACTCCCATCTTTCTCTCTCTCTGTCTCTGTCTCTCAGAAAGAAATAAGCATTAAAAAAAATTTTTTTTTAATTAGAACATATGATCAAGCAATCTCACTTCTGGATATACATCTGAAGGAAATAAAATCACTCTCTCAAAGAGACATCTGTACTTCCAGGTTCACTGTCGCATTACTCACAATATCCAAGGCATGGAAACAACATCTGTGCACAGATGAATCGATAAAGCGCACACACACACACACACACACACACACACACACACAATATTATTCAGCCATGAAAAAGAAAATCCTGCCATTTGCCACAACATAGATGGGCCTTGAGGGCATCATGCTATGTGAAGTAAATCAAACAGAGAAAGACAAATACTATATGATTTCCCTGATATCTGGAATCTAAAGAAGCCTAACTGCTAGAAAGAGAGTAGAGCAGTGATTGCCAGGCGCTGGGAAGGGGAAATAGGGAGATGTTGAATAGAGGGTACAAATCAAACTTCCAGTGATAAGATGAATGAGTTCTGAGGACCTAATGTACAGCGTGGTGACTCTAGTTGACAATACTGTATTATACACTTGGAAGTTGCTAAAAGAGTAGATGTTACATGTTCTTGCCAAAAAACCAAAAAGGTAACTTTGTGAGGTGATGACAGAGGTATTGACTAACCCCATTGTGGTAATCACTTTGCAATATGTTCATGTAGCAAATCATCATCGCATTGCACGATGTGCTTCTGGAACTCTTTTCTCAAGACTGATTTTGCATTTTTTTTTTTTTTTTGGATGCTGGTAGTTAACCGTCCCACACGGACACACTGCCTGCCAGTTAACTAGATGGAAAGTTTCTTTAGGGAAACGATGTCAGCAGCAACACAATCTGTTCATTTACCAATGATCATTACCCTGATTGCCTGTGTTTAACAATTAATAGTCTAAACCAAAAGTCGACAAATGGGAATTGAGCTGTACTAAAACCAGGCAACCTGGGACACCAGGGTGGCTCAGTCGGCTAAGCGTCTGAATCTTGATTTCAGCTCAGGTCATGATGTTATGGTTTGTGGGATCAAGCCCCGAGCCAGGCTGTGTGCTGACAGCATGGAGCTTGCTTGGGATTCTCTCTCTCTCTCTCTCTCTCTCTCTCTCTCTCTCTCTCTCTCTTTCTGCCCCTTCCCCCAGCTCATGCTTTCTCTCTCTAAAATATAAACATTGTTTTAAATAAAAATAAATAAAACCAGGAAACAAGCCTCTGAGACTTTGGCAGCCATCAAGCCACTCCCGCTAACAAGTCCCTCACGACTTTGACAGATTTCCATTTCCTGAAAAAGGCAAGGGGCCAGCAGCTGTCCCTTCTGCGTCCTCCCCACACCATTCTCAGCCCTCACTCGGGTCTCTCTGTGACCTGAGTATATGTGCTGACAAACCCAGCACTCCATGACCTGAGACTTCCAAGGAAGTGCTTACTTAGTTGGTAGAGATCTCTGTTTCAGAGCAGGACAAGACCAGGGGTAGATGTGAATCTGTTACAGTGGTGTTGTGTAATCCTTCGTGGCTTCACAAAGTGTCCTGTGCTCAGTATAGTTACAGCCTGACTGGAAAAAATGCAGTAACAAAAATAGCATCTAATGTATTGAGAACATACCACGTGCCAAGCACTTAATTCAACACTTTACATTTATTAACTCACATAATCCTTACAGCAACCCTGGCAAATAAGTGCACTTGAGCCAGGAATTGGAAATCTGTTAGGAACAGTGAATTCCCAGAATTCGTGTGAGGGTATGTTTGTGATTAAGTGTCCATCTCTCTCTTCCTTTCTATCTTCCTTCCTCAAGGTCTCTTGCGTCATTCTCTGCATATCTTCTTCCTTCTGTTTCCTTCTTTTCTAGGCTCCAGGCATTGGCTCTGCTACTCCCTATGTGCAGAGCCAAATATAGTGGCCCCACCCACCCACCATAGCTTCCAGGTTTGCTTGTTTTAAATCCAGGTGGTAACAACTCTAAATATTTGGAGAGGGAATTTGATGAATCCTGTTTCCTCCTCTGATCCAAGCAAATATGTCCAGGCAGGCCACCACACAATATAAACAGGATTGTAGGGTACATTCCTGGGGGTGGATCTAAGAAAAGGAGGCTGTGGTCTGGGAAGACTCCCAGAATGTGCTTGAGATCGGATTAGAACCCAGGTCTTTGTAACTCCAGAGCCAGAGTTCTTAGTATTCTGAAAGAAAGAAAATGAATACCTATGGGATTTCCACACTGCTAAAGTCATAGCCAACAATGTTTAGTAATGCTCAAGTTATTACACTGGATGAAGTTTCACTACAGTGTTCCATACACTTTTGTGTATCTCAAATAGTTCCTCATTTAAAAGGCCAAAGCATAGGGAGCAACAAGAAAACAAAGCACACGCTGCCCAGTGGCTTCTGGAAATTTCTAGTCCACAGTGTCAAGGAGCTTGAGGTGCTGCTGATGTGCAACACATTTTGCTGTGCAGAGATTGCTCACAATGTCTCCTCCAAGAACCTCAAAGCCATTGTGGAAAGAGCAGTCCAGTTGACCACCAGAGTCACCAATCTGAATGCCAGGATGGGCAGTGAAGAAAGTGACACATAGCTTAGGTGCATGGCACATTTGTGTTAATGAAACCATAAACTACAGGAGCGCCTGGGTGGCTCAGCCCACTGAGCATCTGACTTTGGCCCAGGTCATGATCTCACAGTTCGTGAGTTCGAGCCCATGTCAGGCTTTGCTCTGAGAGCTGCAGAAAGCCCCTCCCTCCAGCACTCTCTCAAAAATAAACATTAAAATTTTTTTTCAAAAACCCGTAAGACTACAAAAAAATAAAAATAAAATAAAATGTCAAAGCATCATAAAACATTGAGATTTTACAAAAAAATTCAAAAGGTCGGGGCGCCTGGGTGGCTCAGTCGGTTAAGCGGCCGACTTCAGCTCAGGTCAAGATCTCACAGTTCGTGAGTTTGAGCCCCGCGTCAGGCTCTGTGCTGACAGCTCAGAGCCTGGAGCCTGCTTCTGATTCTGTGTCTCCCTCTCTCTCTGACCCTTTCCCGGTCACGCTCTGTGTCTTTCTCAAAAATAAATAAACATTTAAAAAAAATTTTTTTTTAATTCAGAAGGTAATTATGGACTTTTATTTTTAGCCGTGCCGTAACTATTTAGAGTAACTCTCCCAGTAAAGAACACCTAAAAATGCTGGATAAAGTATTTCTTTTTTAAAAACACACATTTTAGAAACAGTTCTTAAAAAAAAAAAGAAATAGTTCTTTTAAATGCATGGTCTAGCTGGCTGGAATATCAAGGAAATGCATGGGTGCCAGAGACAGCCAGAGAAGGTAAGTGGTGAGCATTTGCCCTGAGGCATCTGCTGATCCCTAGTGACCTAATACTTGAGCTTTAATAAACCTCTTGACCATGAGGGCTACAGGAGAAAACCTGGAGTCTTTCACAAGATGGGGGAAACCCTCAACACTAGAATGCTCTAAGACAACCCACTAAATGGATGATATAAGAAAAAAAAAAAAACTCACGTAGTGAAGTGCAATGTGGAAATCCTCATCTGGTTTAGAACTGAGATCTCCAAACCACAAACCAGGGACTATCACATAAATCCTGGGCATTCATTCTGCCTATATGGCCTGAAACCCCCCAATCTGACAATTTAGCTTAAGTGGTCCTAGACTGCCAGTACTCCCAAGTGTTTAGCAGGTACAAAAAAATTTCTCTTTGCTGGGGCCACACTTTAAACCCAGACTTCAGAGAATTTCCACAAATTTCCAAGGAACATGACCTCATCTCCATGGGTGAAAGTCAGCAGAAAAAACAAACAGCAAAATCTGCCTCTACCACAAATACAAATGGAAAGACATATCTTTTTCATAAATAAGACATCATAAAGCTGTCAGTTCTCTCAAGGTGATTTATAGATTCTGTACAATTCTGAATCATAACCCCTGCAGGTTTTTTCCATTGAACTTTACAAGTCTCTTCTAGCATTTAGATGGAAGAGCAGGAGGCCAAGTACAGCCAAGACACTCCTGAAACACAGATGTAGAGGTTTGTCCTACTGAATATTAAGACATATTATAAAGCTATAATATTAAAGACTTTGTGGTATTAACCCAGAGGCAAATAGACCAGATAGACCAGACTAGATAACCCAGAAATAGGTTTACAAGTGGAGACCTGATATATGATAGAATTGGCACTACAACAGGTTATAGAGACATGCACATCGTAGGACTGCATTTATATGAAAGTTGAAAACAGGCAAAATCACTCTGGAAAATTGTGTGGAGGTTCCTCAAAAAATTAAAAACAGAATTACCCTACAACCCAGCAATAGCACTAGTAGAAATTTATTTGAAGGATACAGGAGTGCTTGATTCATAGGGGCACATGTACACCAATGTTTATAGCAGTGCTATCAGCCAAATTATGGAAAGAGCCCAAATGTCCATTAACTGATGAATGGATAAAGAAGATGTGGTATATCCATGTGTTGTATGTATATATATTACATAATGGAATACTACTCAGTGATGAAAAAGAACAAAATCTTGCCATTTGCAACAATGTGGATGGAATTGGGGGGTATTGTGCTAAGTAAAATAAGTCAATCAGAGAAAGACAGATATCACTTATGTTCACTCATGTGTGGAATTTGAGAAACTTAACAGACCATGAGGGAAGGGAAAGAAAAAAAAATAGTTACAGAGAGGGAGGCAATCCATAAGAGATTCTTAAATACAGAGAACAAACTGAGGGTTGCTGGGGGTGGGGGGTCAAGGAGGCGGGAAAAATGAGTGATGGGCACTGAGGAGGGCACTTGTTGGGATGAGCACTGGGTGTTGGATGTAAGTGATGAATCATGAGGATCTACTCCCAAAGCCAAGAACACACTGTATACACTGTATGTTAGCTAACTTGACAATAAATTATATTAAAACAATTTTTAATAAAAAATAAAGAAAACAGGCAAAAATCAAGCAATATATTATTTAGAGATACATAAGTATCTGGTAAAATTATTTTTAAAAGCAGGAAATGAAATGCAAACTTTCACACCCCCAGGGCTTGGGGAAAATAGGATTGGAATGTCGCACGCTGCCATCTAAAGTGTTGGTCATGTTTTCCTTCTTAAACTGAGTGGGGGTGTATACAGAGGTGTCAATTTATTATTAAACTTTAAACTGTACAAATATATATACTCTTATTTTAATATCTTCATATTTTTAATTTAAAACGTAACGAGTTCATTTTTAAAATCATTAAAAACAAGTAGAAAATACATAAATAATACAGAATTGAAGTATCAGTACTGTATACAGCTCATATAAATTGATCAGATAAATTCAAAGACCATGTTAGAAAATGGAACAGAAGTCGAAAATAGACAAATTCAAACAAGATAAATATAAATAGCAGATAAACAGAGTAAAAAAAAATACCCAGTAGTAAAAAGAAATTAAAATTTAATACTTTCATGTCTTTAATTTTAAAAAAGATTAAAAACATTCATTTTTGGCACTGTACTGCTGATATGCCGGTAAATTAATACAAATTTGTGAAAAGCAATTTATTAATACCTAGCAAGAGTCCTAAAGTGTTATACGCTTTGGTTAAATAACACCATTTCCAGGAATCTGTTCTATAGCTATTATTCTTATACATCAACAATTATTTTTTGTTACAAAGAGGATACTATTTACTGAATGCTTATGCCATATGCTAAGTATGGTGCTAAACCATATGAAGTAGGTGGTGTAATTATCCCAGTCCCACAAATAAGGAGACTTGAGCTCAGTTACTGCCCAAATTACTCAGCCTGGAGGTACTAGGGCCCAACCCAAACCCAGGCAGTGTGATTCTAGAACCTCTATTTTTAAGTGCTACACTATACTGGAGCATTGCAGCATCGTTTCTAAGTGTCAAAACAAAACAGAGCACTTCTTGGGATGCCTGGCTGGCTCAGTTGGTGGAGTGTGCTACTCTTGATCTCAGGGTTGTGAGTTTGAGTCCCACAGTGGGTGTAGAAATTACTTAAGAATAAAGTCTTAAAAAAAAAAAAAGAACACTTCTTAACCAATTCAATAGACAGTGTGAGACAATTATTCATGGGGAAGAAATGAAAGAAAAAAACACCAGCAACAACCTTAATGTCCAACAATAGCCAAATAGGACAATAAAGTATGGTACTATGTTTATGGGCAATAAGAGAGGGGAAATTACTCATTTCAGAAAAATGTTAATAGATGGGAGAATATGCATCTTAGAATTGAAGAAATCTGCCATGTTTCAGTGCAAATGTATTACTGTTAAAATTAAACTAAAAATGAAAGTCCTACTTATCGTAAATCAATAGCATCATCTTAGTAAACAAAGGAGAGCATTTCTGCATTTCTATTTTACATTAGTGTTGATAGATAATACATTCACATTGTCCAAACAAGTATAAAAATATACACAGTAGAAAGTCTCCATCCTGCTCTGTCCCAGATCCAGTTGGTTCTCATCCCTAACCTCAACACAGCTCATCAATACCAGTAGTTTCTTGGTTACCCTTCCAGGGGATTGTTCCTGGTCAAAGAGGACAATTGTTGTCCTCTTCCATTTCTACACACATAATGAAATACTAGACACATTTTTACAGCAGCTCGATTTTTCTCATTTATTCTATCTTGATGAAGATCTTTCTAAATCAATACAAAAAGCACTTACTCATTCTTTTTAATAGCTGTATAGTATTCCAAAGTAGCTGTACCATAAATTATTTAAGAAAACCTATGTTAATTGGCATTTGTGTTGCTTCCAATTTTTTGCTATTACAAAAAAATGCTGCAATGAATAACATTTCTTGATATTATCTCTAGAAATCATTGTTAAAAGTAGAATGCTTGGCGAGGGTGTCTGGGTGGCTCAGTTGGTTGAGTATGTGACTCTTGATTTCTGTTCAGGTCATAATCCCAGGGTCATAGGATTGAGCCCAACGTTGGGCTCTATGCTGAGCATGGAGCCTGCTTAAGATTTTCTCTCTCTCCCTCTGCCCCTCTCCCCAGCTCATGCTTGCTCGCTTGCTCTCTCTCTCTCAAAAAAAAAAAAAAAAAAAGGAAAATAGAATGCTGGATCCAAAAGTATATCCATTTATAGTTTTGATGGATACTACCAATCCCCAATGCACTACAATTTTATACCGTTAGGTCTTTCTACCCCAGAACATGGTCTGCTTTTCCATTTGCCCCAGCCTTCTTTTGTGGACGATAACACATCTGGGAACCACTGCTTTTCAAAAAGCAACACATATACACAAAACTGTATATATCAATGGTTTCATTTATGTGAATAAAAGGGGAGGTCAGAGTAAAAGGAAATAATTCATTATGACAACATTAACTAACCTATCAGGGCAAGTGGGATTATGAGTTACATGGGTTACCTCTGTAGTCTTTATCCTTTTCTGCAGTTTTCAATTTCTTGCTTTATTTTGTTTTGATACAATGAACATGATTAGTTTTTAATTTTTTTCTTAATGTTTATTTATTTTTTAGAGACAGAGACAGAGCATGAGCAGGAGGTCAGAAAGAGAGGGAGACACAGAATCCGAAGCAGGCTCCAGGCTCTGAGCTGTCAGCACACAGTCCCACATGGGGCTCGAACTCACAAACTGTGAGATCATGACCTGAGCCGAAGTTGAACACAACCGACTGAGCCACCCAGGTGCCCCAACCATGATTAGTTTTTAAATAGGGCTCAGGTGGCATCTGGCCCAGTCTTTTGCCTTCAGTCTGCCAAAACATTTAAGTGACATTTAAGTGACAGGCTTGGGGTCACATGTAACTATTCTGGCTGGAGGACAGTTCAAGACTCCTGCCTCCCAGCATGGGACTTTTTCTCTCCCCACTTCCCACAACTCTCTGCATTATTTGGCAACAATGGAGGTTTTGGTTACTTTTGTAAAGTTTGGGAAAGTGGGCTCCATACATTTCATTCTGTTTTTATGGGGTATTTTCAAGCTTGATTTAGTGCTGAGTTTTGATAGAATTCTAGGCTGTGTTTTGAAAATGAGGTCAGCATATCCCTGTGACAAATGTCTCCTAAGAATCCCAGGTATCGCCACCACTTTCCTGAAGACTAAACTAAATACAGTTCAATCTGGCCAACTCCCACTCTGATACCACATCTTTGCTGCCCAAATGTCCACTTGGAATATCAAAAGTGAGGTCTACCTGCACTATACAAAATTATGAGGCTTTTGCTTTGCAAAATTTGGCCCAATTATAAGACCAAGAACCCTGAGGAAATAAATACATTGGAATTTCTACGTTTCTAGGAAAGACATTGAGAGGAAAGGTGATGCGTGATAGAGGATAGGAAGCAGGTGGAACCAGGACTATGTAGGCTTTCTAGAAGCCTGAAAAGGAAGCACAAGTCTGCAGTTATACAAAGAAAAAAATTTTTAAGCTCTACACCCACTGTGAGGCTTGAACTCACCAACCTGAGATCAACAGTCGCATGTTCCCCTGACTGAGCCAGCCAGGTGCCCTATTTTTTTTTTCTTTGAACTAAGCTCTGCTCCCAATATGGAAAAAAAAATTCATGTTTGAAATCTCATATTAGTCAATAACTTTTCAAAGTAATAAGATTTCACATTATTCATCATGGGGGGCGGGGAAAGCAAGATAAATCCACAAAAGATTGGCCCAGAGAATTAGCTACTTTGAGATGAAATTGTAAAGTGTCTAGATAAAGCAAATTCCCTTTTTGTTCTGACTGCACCTTGTATCAAGTGACAAGTTCATGAAAAACCAATAAAGAAGCAGCTATATCCTTGCTCTGAGTTTGACCTTTCTCAGAGAAGAATGTGGTTTTGCTAAAATAAGAAAAGAATCTATTAAGGTCATGCTGTACTTGATTGTTATCTTACGAAATTTGGCAGAAATTTTGCCCTGAACCATATCGGCTGTGCTGACAATCCCATAGAAGAATGTGTTTAAACTGGTGCCACCATTGCTGATGCAGAATCTCTCTTTAGGAAACTTAACAGTCTCGGGAAACCACAGTTTAGAGATGTATAATTTGATTTTCTATGGGACAAGTTAAATAAGAATTTCTGAAGGGAAAAATTCTAATATAGAGACTCATTGAAGGAACAATTTACTGAACATTTCCTTTAGGGGATATTTGCTATGTGGTATAAATTACTTTCCCCTCTTCGGTCAATTACTATAATAATTCTTTTTATAGAACAAAGCCCTTTGAACTTCATATTTGGGGAAGGAAAGAAAGAAGGAAAGGGTGGAATAAAGTCTTAAAATTCTGGAGGTGTATAAAAAAGGGGTACTCAGTTACCTCAGGGGCTCATCCTAGACAAACTTACAAGCAAGTTTTCTCTGCTGCTATGATACCTCCCAGTACCCCTTCCCACTTTTCTGTTTCATACTGGTCCAAACTCTTGTTCCCAACCAGATGTCATCTTATAAACAAATCCTCATTAAGATGATTTACTTTTCCAAGGGATACTCGCATTTCAAAAAGATTTCTAAAGACCAAAGGGAACATAACTCTGATACTGACATTTTAGAGCTTACAAGAGGCTGGTAGGAAACCTAACAGGGGGCCTGTATCAGCATTCCTGATTATAGGACACAGGTTAGTCACATATGCCACCTGCTTAGGGTGAATCCCAGTTCACCAAAATGCCAGAGAAAAGGAATCCTGATTATTTCTACCTTCAAATAAAGTAGGAAGGACAAGATTTAAATGGATAACATAGACATTTTCTTTCTCTCTTTTTTTTTTTTTGAAGCAAAAGATCAAGCCATGCCTCCAAATCATATGTCATCCATTTCATTTAATGCATTCAAAATATAGTTAACTATGAGACAAAGGAGATTCACAAAATATTCATAAAAAATAATAAGCGACGATATCTGCCACACCTAATGCGTACCTTGGTACGAGAAATAATTAAATCCTTCTAATTATAAATTTTATTTTTCTGCTACTTGTCAGCTCATTGAGTCTTCCTGGATCAGGAACAATGCAAACTCCTACCCTCTATAGCAGATTGTTCCTTTTTATTCTCTTGACTTAAAAAAAAATTCATAAATGAATTCATAAATGATACAGGACTTTAAAAAATGTACAAATGAAGATCATAGAGACAAATGGCAAATGAAACTAAGGAAAGAAAGTTGTGATGGGGTGAATATACAGAAGCCAAGCCATGAGGGTCTTTCCTGTTAATACAGGGGGGCTGTATCTTTGAGCTTCTAGCAGGCAAGCAAGGAAAAAAAACATCTAGATCAGTTAGTAAATCAAAAGCCAAGTTGGAGTTCTATTCACAGAGCCCAAGTAAACGGGGCCCAGATGTTGTTAAGTGCAGCATCACGCCTTTATTTGAGCTCTTGTATGAATCTGGTACTAAGGGCCAAGATGCAGAATGGTGGTAGGGGGAAGACAAGCCATATTTAGGGAAGAGCAAACTCCTCACCAAACTTGGTGGCTCCTGAGGAATTCACACACCAGCTGCAGGGAGGGCTGACCTCTGGGGGTTATAGCTGCAATTTGGCTCATCCCCATCCCACGGAAAGAAAACAAATGCTCTAGTGCAACCACCAAGAAAAATGAAAGAAAGAAAGAAAAGCATTCATGACACAAAATGAAGAAATAGAGAAAGTGAAAGATGAAGTGGAAGGATTCACAGCAAATGGATGGTCCATCATTGCAGGGGATGAGGCTGAGATGAGAACGGGGTGACGGTGGGGTTCAAAGTACTTCAAATGCACTGGGGAATATCTTAACTAAATACACGGAAATACACGTGAAGGCTAAAAGCAAATATGCCCACATGCTAACAACTCACAATTCTGGGAAGTGAGAAAACTTTGTATTTTATGCTTAGCTGTATTTTTTTTTAGTGTATTTATTTATTTCAAGAGAGAAAGAGAGCACACATGTGTGAGCGTGCGCATGGGGAAGAGGCAAGGAGAAAGAGAGAGAGAGAGAATCCCAAGCAGGCTCCATGCTGTCAGTGCAGAGCCCAACACAGGGCTCAATCGGAGAGACCATGACCTGAGCCAAAATCAAGAGTCAGATACTTAACTGCCTGAGCCATCCAGGACCCCCTGTATTTTTTAATTATTTAAAATCTTAAAAATAAAAATAGAGGAGATGGTAGTAGAAGGGGGTATAATGGTAAAAGACTCCCAGAGAAGATGAGTTTTGAGGCCCAGTATAAAAAGTGGACTTTGGATGGTCGGGGGAGGGATGCCAGAGTGAAAGACTGAGGAGCTTTCTGTTTCGAAACAACCCTGTTTTCTAGAAGCTAATTGGAGGTATAAAAATTACCTGTGTGAAACACCTAGATGCCAATACACAGTCACACAGAACTGAAAGTTATATCACTTATTACTAAGAAAAGAGAGAGCAAAAAGAAATTACATCAGAATGAATAATTCAGAGTTTTTCACATGACTCAACCTCAAATACACCACCATTTCTTTCATCTTACTCACTCATGCTCACCCATACCTATTCCAGTACCATGTCACTGATTTCTTTGGAATGGTCTAGAAATGAGAGAGAGGAAGGGAGGGAGGGAGGGAGGAATGGACAGGAAACTATGAGAGACAGAGAGAGGGAGAGGAGACAGAAGAGAGCTCAATATATGTGCAGATGACTCACTAATGGACAGGATTATCACGCATCCTAGAAAATAAAGAAAAAACAAGTAAATTCACAATAGATGTTCTACAATATCATCTTAGAAAATAAGAAGTCTTAGATTTTGAGAGACAAAAGCAAAGGTTGCCCTAGAAGGAGTCATGGCAAGTCTCTCACGCTGTGATAAAAATACACCTGAACATTTTTGGCTCTGTTGGGTTGGCTATTTTTATGAGTATGTGGTTACAGCAAAAATCCTCTACCTCTTGTTCCTCAATGCTATTTATATCAACTCAAGTTCTTGATGTCATATGTGTGTTAGAGTCCTTTTCTTGTCGAGAGAGTTCATTATCTTGGAATTTTTGGGTACCGTGTATCAATTAACAGGGTAAGCCACAGGACACCTGGAAATAGATGCTGTTACCATAGCTGCAGAACTCATCTCTGCTATAAAACCGCATTTAAATTTTGTCTTTTCGAGTTTGAATGAAGTATGATTCCAATATGATGCTATTGAGCACATTTATAATATGAGCATTCACAAACACTCCCTCCGTGATAAAATGGCTCAATTGCCCCTTTTTCCCCAAGTGTTGAAAACAGAGATCTGTTGCCTAGCTTAAAGCAACTATAATGTGAGGTCCTGTAAGTCCTGCAGATCGAAAAGCATTAACACCATATTGACCATTTTCCTTGGGGACAAATGCATGTATTTTCACTATAGTTACTGCATCTTAGTCCTTACTGAAGTATGCCTTTTCCAGAGAAATTTTAAAAAGAAATTCTGATGCAAGTAAAATGTTTAAATGAAGGAAGAAAGTGAGAATATTCCAATCACTCTGAAATAATGATAAATTATAAGAGCTTCTAACAATTACTTAGTTCTTATGAAAAGTATTTACCATGGCAACCACTGTATCAAATGGCTCTTAAGTCAGTCCTGAGCCACATGCAAAGAAAAAGGAAGCAAGAGAAAAGTTGTCTCCTAGACCCATATCAGTTCGGTGTGTAGGCGAGGAGGTCGCCTACAGCAACACAATGGTACAAACATAATACGTGGGTACCGTGCTTTCTTTGTTATACAACACCTCACATATGCCATTTCTTAGAAGTGCTCATGATGCAGAATCAGTTAAATTATCTTGCTCTCCTTCCTGATGTTTCAGAAACGACTCCCAGGCTATTTAACTGTGAAATAAAGAAGTCTTCAGCAGTTCATATAGAGGGATCCTTCCTCTCCTCTCATGGAATTACTGAAACAGTGTCAAATTCTTGAGGTCCCTTCCGTATCACAAGGCTCCTTCCATACTTTGATTTCATATTATAAATGAAACTATACAAGAGTCTGAAGGAAATAATTTAATATGTGGACAAAGAGATAAGAACAAAGATATGCAGTGCAGCACTATAATAACCAAGAAATTCGAGCATGTTCTTATTCTTTTATTGGGCCAACATTGGAGCAATACTACCTTGTTTTAAATCCAGGCTATGCCACAAAAGATATAAGACCTCTTTTTCTCTCACTTTCTCATCTGTAAAATTGGGATAACCATTGATACCTATGTATAGGATTGTTGTAAGATTTATTCAAGTTAATACAGGCATAGAGCACATAGCAAGTGCAATGTGAGTGTTTGCTATAACTGTCATTGTCATTTATAAGTAAGCACATACTCTGGGCCTGGCCATGAGATCCTTTGTATACATAGGCTCACTTCATTATGGCAGAAAACTTATGTGGTGTGTCTTATTAGTCTCATTTTACAAGTAAAAAGTCAGAAAAATTCCATGATCTGACAAAATCACATAAGAAGTGAATGGTGCGTAACTAATTACATACATAATTTAGGACTCGGTCAGTTTTTGCCAAATTTAGGTGGAATATTGGTAGAGAAATATCTGACTTAAAATATAGGCTACATGGCTTACCAAAAAATTTGCTTTGGGAGAGGACTAGAGAGTAGTCACTGTCCAGAGTATCCGATACTGAAATAGAACACAAGACCATTGGGAGCACTCACTGGGAAAGACATATAATATTTACAATGACATTACAGGCAGAGAAGACATGGAGTGATCTCAAATACCATACCCAAATACCAAATCACAGAATCAGGCTCAGCAAATTTACTGTTAATGTGCAGACTGCAACCCAGCTACTTCTCACATGCACAGCTCTGCGTAGGGTGGTCCAGGAAGCAAATGATCATTTATTATGTGACAACTGTGGACTTGCTAGAAGAGGGTCACAAATGATGACTCATCAGCCAAATCCGGCCCACTGCTTGTTTTTCCAAGTAAAGTCTTATCGGAACACAGCCACACCCGTCTGTTCATATATTCTCTGTGGCTGTTTTGAACTGCAGGGGCAGAGATGAGTAGTTGTGGAGAATACCATATGGCCCAGTAAAGCCTAAAGTATTTACTATCTGGCCCTTTCTAGAAAAAATGTCCTCATCCCTGCTCTAGAGCAATGCTGGAAAGGTCAGCCTGTCTACCTATCTATCTTATGATTACGAGGTTTTAAAATCGATGTATTTGTGTCTATGTTTGTATATGGATATATACATTTTTACAAGAGGAAAATACATCTGAATTAGAAAGATTTAGATTATTAAATAGATGATCATATTTTGTAAAGAAAAGTTTGTATTCCCAAGGCTTTTGTAACTATCACTCACATGTGGGGTTTTTTTAAACATTTTTTAATGTTTATTTATTTTTGAGGAAGAGAAAAAGAGAGAGACAGAGTGTGAGCGGGAGAAGGGGCAGAGAGAGAGGAAGACACAGAATCTGAAGCAGGCTCCAGGCTCTGAGCTGTCAGCACAGAGCCTGACACAGGGTTCCAACTCCTGGGCTGCGAGATCCTGACCTGAGCCAAACTCAGACCCTTAACCGACTGAGCCACCCAGGCGCCCCACGTATGTTTTGGGAGGAAACTGTGAGCTCTGTCCTGAATAGGAAAAGCATACAATGGCAGTTTCACATCCAAGCTTCTAATTATAATACTTCTTAGGAAGCAGGTAGAGATAGAAGTCTGCTGCCTGGAAGACAGGACAAGACCAGAGTTGTCGACTTGGGAGTCAGCAGTCAAAAGGTGCACTTTTGATTTATAAAGATTTAGAAAGCGTATGGAAAAAAATGCTACTTTTTTGACCCAGCATGTCACTACCACTTCTAGGTACAAATGTTAGAGAAGCTGTCACAAGACAATATGTGTGTATACAAATGTACACAGCAAGATTCATCCTTCCCAGGAAAAGGGATAAATGAATTGGACATACAATGCGTGCTAACCTACACAGCATTAGTGAAACAGGCTCACTTGAATTACATATAACAACAGGAACCAATCTCACCAATATAGAGTTGAGTAAGGAATCAGGTTGAAGAAGACGATTTAAAATATAGAGCATGACTAGAGCTGCACCAAACATGATACCGTGGCATGGGGGCAATAGGTTAAAATCAATATGGCGCTGAAGACAAAGATAAATGTCAGCATCCAAGAATGGCTTCCAGGGCACAAGAATGAATCTGAAATTATAATTGAAATATTGCTATTTTATTATTCATTTGAGTAGCAATTACAGCCTCGTACACAAACAGTTTCTGTAGCACAGTCAGGTGCTATTTTGCTCCTGCAGCCACTGTTGTACTATGTGTAATGTTTCAAAAATTTTGTACGTTTATTTTTAAGAGAGAAAGAGTGTAGACGGGAAGGGCAGGGAGCGAGGGAGACATAGAATCGGAAGCAGGCTCCAGGCTCTAAGCTGTCAGCACAGGGCCTGATGCGGGGCTCGAGCCCATGAACCGTGAGATCATGACCCGAGCCAAAGTCGGATACTTAAATGACTGACCCTCCCCGGCGCCCAGACTATATGTGATGTTTAATAGACACATTTTCACCTGAGCTCAGAACAGCAAGCTATTCTGAGATCATCTAATTTTTCTCTAATACTTTTTTTCATATTTTGAATTTTGTATGATGTCTGAATGAAAATGATTTATTATAAATATTATGCATGATTTTGGAGTTTTCCCTCTTGGTGAAATTTTGAGATAGCAAGATTGACATTCTACTTTAAATTTATCCTCATAAAAAAAAAATACTCCCAGAGTGCCTGGGTGTCTCAGTGTGTTAAGCTGCCAACGTCAGCTCAGGTCACAATCTCACGGTTTGTGAGTTCAAGCCCCATGTTGGGCTCTGTGCTGACAGCTTGGAGCCTGGAGCCTGCTTGGGATTCTGTGTCTTCCTCTCTCTCTGCCCCTCCCCCACTCATGCTCTGTCTCTGTCTCTCAAAAATGAATAAACATTAAAAAAATTTTTTTGAAAATATTCCCAGTGACACTTCTTAACCAATTCATGATCTAAATGGAATTTTAAAACTAAAAATTAAATAGAGTTCCTAATGATTGTTTTATTTAATGTTTTGGATACTAGGTATACAAACAGTTGTACAATTATTAAAATTTTGATATAGCCTAAACTCTATTATTCTGACTTGTATTATTATTTTTCTAAGGATTTCCCTTTATTGACATGATAAAAATCTATTATTCTTCCTAAAATTGTTTGGCAAATGTACTGAATATTTGTATTAACTGTCTAATTTCCTACTTAACTGTTGAAAAGTTCTTACTTTTTTATATACAATTAACAGCTTTTATAATTGTCATTAATTATCGCAGTATATTCCTCTTGCAATAATAAATACATAAAAGGTAAATACATACATATTGTTACTTCAATGACTGATAGAATTTCAACATTCAAAAACATACAGGGGGTGCCTGGGTGGCTCAGTTGGTTAAGCGCCAGACTCTTGATTTTAGCTCAGATAATGATCTCATGGTTTGTGGGATCAAGCCCCAATTTGGGCTCTGCACTGACAGCATGGGGCCTGCTTGGGATTCTCTTTCTTCCTCTCTCTCTCCCTCTCTCTCTGCCCCTCTCCCCCACTCATGCCCGCATGCCCACACGATCTCTCTCTCTCTCTCTCAGAATAAATACGCTTTAAAAAAAAAAGGATTCCTTTCCTGGGACAGCCAAAACTATAATTGTCTCAGTTTTGTGATGTAGGGCTTAGCATCAGCAGTTCTACTTGGGGCCTTTTGTCTTGTTTTAAAGAAAGATTACATGGATATGTACCACAATTATAAAGGCATATTCCCCACCATTTCCTGTGGGGAAAAAATGGGGAATGCCGTAAGGAAAAGATATACAGAAGGTCCAATTTTATTTGTAACATTTTATTTCTTAAGTAAATATTTGAAATTTGAGTATTTATTATATTATTCTCTACCTTTTTTTCACATGCTTCAAAAATTTAATGACAATAAAATAAATAAAAATAGCAGAGAATATAAACAATGCTGATTAAAAAGCCCATGCAGTTCCAAAAACTGGAAATATTTCTCATTTACAAACTTTTTAAGTTGGAAAAAGATTTTTAAACAGGGAGTTATCTTTTTCTTCAGAGATGAAATTATTGGTTTTTAAAGCACCCACTTAGTGGTTGGTTTATTTAAATCTCATAAAATAAGATAAAAATAAGCACAAAGCTAAGGTAGCCATATACCATTTTTAATGGCAAACTGGTACAAAATGTCTTTCTGCTATCCTGATGGTAATAAAAGGCAAAAGAAAAAAATAACTAAGAAAAGAAACTTGGTAGTTTGACTGTGTTTGAAACCAAAGGAACAACATTCAAATCTGCGGTCTTCAGGGGCAAGATCTCTGCTTTAAGTGATATGTAACCCCATTACCAAAAGCTGGCTCATGGAAATGTTCCCCCTACTTCTGTTGGGCAGATTTTCTCTTTCCAGTATTATCTGGCACAAATTTTCTGGTTTCCTCCACAGCTCCTCAAACCTCTGATCAGAAAGTCCTGACCCCAGGAAGTGCCTGGGTGGCTCAGTCAGTTGGGCATCCGACTTCAGCTCAGTTCATGATCTCACCATTTCGTGAGTTCAACCCCCTGCGAACTCCCCTGCGACAGCTCAGAGCCTGGAACCTCCTTTGGATTCTGTGTCTCCCTCTCTCTCTGCTCCTCCCCCACTCTCACTCTGTCTCTCTCTTTCCAAAATAAATAAACATTAAAAAAATAAATAGGAGGGCCCCTGGGTGGCTCGGTTGGTTAAGCATCGGACTCTTGATTTCGGCTCAGGTCAAGATCTCACGGTTCATGGGATGGAGCCCCGCATCAGGCTCCACGCTGACAGTGTGGATCCTGTTTGGGATTTTCTCTCCCTCTCTCTCTGTCCCTCCCCCACTCGCAAGCACACACACACACACTCTTTCTCTCTCTCTCTCAAAAATAAATAAATATTTTTTAAAAATTTTTAAAAAAGAAAGAAAGAAAGCCCTGACCCTAGAACTCCTAGGTGATGGTGGTTTGCCTGTGCTAACTACCTGTCTCATTTCCTGTTTTCTCTCTCATCTAGATGCAGCAGGTACCAAGCACCAAGCAGAGCAGGGTATAACTGTTAGAGGGAACGCTGCACACGAGAATGAAAGCAATTACTCTTGAGTGTTAGGTGCATTCACTTGTTTTCATTTCAGTAGATAAATGATATTATCTTTTGCGTTTAAAGTGGGACAGGCTGCACCCATTCCAGTAGCGAAGAAAAGGCACCTGCCTCCAGTTATCTCAGTCAATTAGCAGCTTGTTTGGCTTCTTCAAGCCTTGGGGGAGGGGAGGGCTGGGGTTTTGTTTTTTTTTTTTTTTTTAATGTCTGGGAGAGTGAGGGCGAGTGGGGGAGGGGCAGAGTGAGAGAGAGAGAGAGAGAGAGAGAGAGAGAGAGAGAGAGAGAATCTCAGAATCTCAGCCCAACTTGGAGCTCAATCCCACAACCCTGGGATCATGACCTGCATGGAAATCAAGAGTCCATTGTTCAAACCAACTGAGCCACCCAGGCATCCCTGTATTTTTTTTTTTTAAGTTTATGTATTTATTTTGAGAGAGACAGCACAAGTCAGGAAGGGGCAGAGAGAAGGGGGGACAGAGGATCCTAAGCAGGCTCTATGCTGACAGCAGAGAGCCAGATGTGGGGCTCAAACCATGAGATTGTGACCTGAGCTGAAACTAAGAGTCAGACGCTTAACCGACTGAGCTACCCAGGCACCCCACCCTGTATTTTTTAAATTAAAGCCTTCTAGTGAGATTTGGAATTCGAACTTCGAGTTTGTAACTTTATATCTACTTTATGTCTTTAAAAGTTTCACTTACTTTAAGAAAGGTTGGAATATAAAAACAGATAAGATTTAGAAAACAGCCCGATTCATTCATACAACATGAGGAAAGAGATGAGGGGCTTAGAAATTCTACTTTCAATGAGTGAGATACTGAATCATTTCCTTCACAAAAAACTCTACCACTGCAGATGAATTGCCTTTCATGATGTATTTAAATCTAAGCACCTACCCGGAAGCTCATTTTTACAATGCTTTCTACTGACTTTCTAGCAGAAAATCACCCTTTTATTTGTTTTAATTGTGAGAGAGAGAGATCAGGGGAGGGGCAGAGAGAGAGAGAGAGAGGGCAGAGGATCCCAAGTTGGGTCTATGCTGACAGCAGAGAGCCCGATGTGGGGGTTTGAACTCACGAACCCCAAGATCATGACCCAAGCCTGAGTCGGACGCTTGCCCCAGAAAATCATCCCTTTAAATACTTGTTCTCAGAGAGTGAAATAATGGTTGCCTAGTCCTGGGGGACTGGGGATAAGGGTAAGGATGAGTGCTGGTGGGCAGGAGGTTAGTTTGGGGATAACGAAAATGTTCCAACCTTAGATTTGGGTGGTGGCACACAGTGTGAGCATACACTATACAGACCTGAGATTTTTGGTCCAATATATCCTAACCTTCCACCATGCTCTCCCCCTACTTCCCATCATGGTCTTTCCTTACAATTTATCTCATGAATAATGTAGCCCCGTGCCAGACACTGGAGATCAGCAGCCCCAAAGCCATTCACAGGGCCCTCTTCCCTTGCCTTTTTCCACTACAGAGGCTAGAAAGCAAAATACCTGATTTTCCATTTTTGCTGTGAGGAGCGGCCAGATGGTTCAGTCCTGGCCGATACAATGCAGATAGAACTCTCTTACCTCGGGTTTCCAGGAACGTTTCCCTTTCCAGATGCAAAGGGATGGATGCAACTGGCAGAGCGCCTTTCACCCCTGTGGCCTTTCCCTCTTCTTCCTGCCTAGAGAGCAAACATGAGGCCCGGGGGGTGCAACAGCCAGTTGGGGACGCGAGTGACAAGTGTGAGGATAAAAGCCCATAAACCAGGAAAGGTGAAGCAGAAAGATTGAAAGAGCCTTGGTCCTTGTCAGTATTTCTTAGCAGCTGTACCAGTGCTGGATCGTTCCATTCTGGACTTCTCATTTTATGAGAAAAAGGAAACTCTCTTGTGTTAACCGATTGTTGCTTGCTATTGCAAACAGGTATCGTGTTACTTGCAACCAAAAGCACTCCTAACCAGCGAATTATGAGACTTTCCTCTTTAAAACTTATTTAAAAATGTCAGTGTCAAAATGGTTTTTTCTTTAAATGTTAGTTTATTTTTGAAAGAGAGAGTGCACAGGAGAGGAACAAAGAGAGAGGGAGACAGAGGACCTGAAGCGGGCTCTGCGCTGACAGCACAGAGCCCAATGTGGGGCCTGAACTCATCGACCACGAGATCATGACCTGAGCCAAAGTTGGGTGCTTAACTGACTGAGCCACCCAGGTGCTCCGTAATGGTTTCATCTTAATGGCCAGGTGATACTTCTTGTGCACAGAAAAGACCATTTATAGTTAATTCATGTTTGGATTATTTTATAATTTATTGAAGAATCACATTTTGCTTAAACCTTAAAGTTTAATTTAAAATATTTTACCTTCTGGGGCACCTGGGTGGCTCAATCGGTTAAGCATCTGACTTCAGCTCAGGCCATGATCTCGCCGTTCATGAGTTTAGGCCCCGCATCGGGCTCTGTGCTGACAGCTCAGAGCCTGGAGCCTACTTTGGATTCTGTGTCCCCCCTGCTCCCACTCCGTCTCTCTCTCTCCCTCTCAAAAATAAATAAGCATTTAAAAAAATAATAAAATATTTTACCTTCCTTATAGGGCTAATAAAGTACGTGCCGTACTAGAGATCTGTGCACAGATGAGAAAAAGACCATTTCACAGAGAAGCATTTCAGCGAGGCCCTAAAGAATGAAGAAAAAAGAAAGTTCCAGTCTGACAGAATACATACACTCAGAAGCATGGAAGAACACGGTGTGCTCGATGGGTGTGTGAGACTGGAGAATGGGAGATGATGTTACCAAGCAGATTGAGACCAAAACCTTTAGAGTCCTGTGTACCAGACTAAGTCTCTTAAACTTTATCCTGCAGAATATAGAAGCTCTTAGAGGTTTTGAAGGAAGGGAGTGACATGATCGTGTGGGTGTTTTAGAAAGAAAAAGAGATTGGGGGCCATAGGTAGGGAGGCTACCTGGAGACTACTTCAGAAAGGATTAGGAACCAAACAAAGAGAAGACCCCCCCACACACACCCAGAGTCTGCGGTGGACCCCCAGGGCAGGGATCCAATGGAGGACAAAGCAGAGGCTTAGGGTCCACAGTCAGAGGTAGCTGAAGGGAGGCAAAGTCTGGAAAGGAGAGGGAGTCAGTGTTCCCAGGAGGCATTGCTAAGGCTGTTAAGTCCACCTGTTAGCTGCTGGAGGCTGCTAAGGCCACCTATTAACTGCTGGAGGCTGCAGCTTAGGAACCAGCACAGCACGTGCAAACAGATGGACAAGGCAGCAGAGGAGGCAAAGAACCCCCAGCCTGAGACAGTGGCTCTTCCTGCTATGACAGACTCCTAAGCCGCACCCCTCCCTCTTCTCCATACACCTGCTTACCATATTAGGAAAAGAAGCGGACAAAGGGGGAGGTAATCTGAAGTTACAGTTTTAATAGGTATGTTATTAACATACCTATTAAGTTAATTAAACAAGGAGGCTATTAGATTGAAAAGGTCCTTATGCTATGGCAGTCTATGTAAGGGAACCAAAATCTAAGCCTATAAATGCCTCCAGGTTAGGAAACTGAAACATAAAGATGGCCAATCACAAGAGCCAATTGGCTTTAGACCATAGCCCATCAATAATTTCCATACTTCGCTTCCACCTGTTCTCTGGGAAAGTCTTGTTCCTAATCACTTCCAGTTTGGCGCTGCCAATTCAAGTAGATTTTTACTCAAATAAGCTCTTTAAGTTTTTAATATGCCTCAGTTTATCTTTTAGCCTGCCCAAAGAGATCATTTCAATTAACCGCATCAGCATGCTTTATTAAAAAAAATTTTTTTATAAAAAATGTTTATTTATTTTTGAGACAGAGAGAGACAGATACACAGTGTGAGCAAGGAGGGACATACAGAATTTGAAGCAGGCTCTATGCTCTGAGCTATCAGCACAGAACCTGACGCAGGGCTTGAGCCCACAAATCGTGAGATCATGACCTGAGCCAAAGTCAGATGCTTAACCAACTGATCCACCCAGGTGCCCCGCCATGCTTTAAACTAAATCAGACATTTAGTTACTCACCACCAACAACAACTAACCACGTAGGTGGGGGTTCCAGACAAGCCCTGATCAATTATGGACAAAATAATAGGAAAATCCGTCTTCTATGCAAAACACAGTTGTAACACCAGTTAAATTATGCAACTCTGACACAGAAGCACCAAGAAAGCAGAGTCAAACATACACACATTGGCTGATTATATCCAGGGCTGTCCATGGGTGGCATCAGCAATCTGGTCACCAGAGCTAACTCTTTGCCCCAGCTCTTTGCCCCAATCTATGTGTTTGGCCACAGAGGCAAGTATGACCTTCAGGTGTCCAGATAACAAGAAACCACTCACTACCTCAACACTCCCCCACCCGGAGACCTTCAAGGGAACCATTCATCAAACCTTTCCACCCTAAACAACGGACACGTCCTCCCTGGAACAAGAAACAGCTACCAACAAATCACCTTACATAAACATGTCAATACTTCATACCCCCCCAGCCAATGCCATAAAAACGCACTACCCCACTCCCGGGAGCGACTTCCCTGGCCCCTTTCTGTACGGACCAGGGAACCTCGCCTGAGAGCGCTCCCAATAAAGGCTTTTTACTTCCATATCTGGCCTCGGTTTCTGCATCACGTTTGCTACATTAGACTATGCTCATCAAATGGCCCTTGATTATTAATTCGTTGTCACCAGTTCTTTAATGCTGGAGACTGGTCCTGGAAAAGGATACCCCTCCTGCCTTAAAGAAATAGAATGGGCTTAGGGTGCCTGGGTGGCTCAGTCTTGATTTTAGCTCAGGTCGTGATCTCACAGTTCGTGGGTTCAAGCCCTGCATTGCTCTGCACTGACAGTGAGGAGCCTGCTTGAGATTGCACCTACATGGAAGTAGCGCACAGTCCAGTGGGGTGCACGTATTTCCTCCAAGCTCACATGCCTGCCCCATAACAAGTGCAGGGGTGTTGGCCAAGCCATTCACTCAATGATTCATCCCTGAACCTCTTCCCATCACCTGGTGCACTTCCCTCTGACCTGCTCTTAAAGTTCTGGCTGCTGATTTAAAAAAATTTTTTTTAATGTTTATTTTTTTAATTTTTTTTGTCTTTATTTTATTTTGAGAGACAGAGACAGAGAGAGAGTGGGGGAGGGGCAGAGAGAGAGGGAGACACAGAATCCAAAGCAGGCTCCAGGCTCTGAGCTGTCAGCACAGAGCTCGACGTGGGGCTTGAACCCACGGACTGTGAGATCATGACCTGAGCTGAAGTCAGATGCTTAACCGAATGAGCCACCCAGCGCCCCACTGTTTATTTATTTTTGAGAGAGACAGAGACAGAGACAAGAGACAGACATGAGCAAGGGAGAGGCAGAGACAGAGGGAGACACAGAATCCGAAGCTGCTGATTTTTATATTCCTTCTCCTATTTATTTCCCCAATGTTCTGTTGGATTTGACCTTGACCAACTCCTAAAGCCTAGGGTGACACCTTTCCTATTTCAGCCTGTTTTCCTCTGCACCAACCCTGTAGAGAAGAGCTGCTTTCCCAGCAGGATTGGCACAGCCTTCCACCCATGGAACTGTCCAGGGCCCACTCATCATGTCAGAGAGGCACAAGCCAGGATCAACCATGTTACAATCAACATGAGATGTGTAGATCCGGGCAATTTCTAGAACTGTTGGCTGGGCTCTACCCTAAGGATTCGAGTCCAGCAAACAAACAAAGAAACAAACAAAAAACAAAACAAAACAAAACAGAAAAACCCCAGGAATCATTCAGCAGGACTGGTGATTTCCCAGGAAGGCTCTGAGAAAGTAGCCGCTTCAGTAAGTCACATCTGTGGGCTAAGCTTTCCATATCTGGTGGGGCAGAGCTGCCCTGTCAGCACTGCCCTTTCCACAGCAGTAATTATGGAGTGACTGACACTCTGTACTGTAGCTGCAGTGACTCTAGCTCACAACCAAGTCACACCAGCTCACTGTGTTCCCTTTTCATTACCCACCATTTTGACTGAGGGAGTGGAGTGAGGCAGGCCTGAGTTTGAACACCCACTGTGCCTCCTTAGCCATAGTCTTCCCTGAGGCTCAGTTTTCTCAGCCATGAGAATAACAATGGTTATTACCTCCCAGGCAGATAAACTACATAAAATGCCTCGCATGCACATCGCCTGACACACAGCAGACACTGCCCAGTGCTAATTCTGATTCCTTTGTCTGAGTTTCTGATTCTCACCTGAGGCAGAATCTCCAAGATCCTGAAGATTGACCTCTGTAATTCTTCCTTGTCCTTAGTCAGGGGAAGATTGTAACCTGAGGTCAGATTTAGGGCTCTTCCTTCAGAGCATGATTGGAAGAGAGGGAGACGACTCAAGGAAACGCTTGCTCCATGATTCTCAAATTCCAGTGAGCATAGAACCATTTAGGTAGTTTATTAAAAATACGGATACCCAGGAGGTCCCTCCCTCAGTGACTGAGAGTCACTGAGCCACTGAGAGTCAGACTCAGGACTCTGTATTTTTAATAAGGTTCCCAGAATATGCTAATGCGCACCAAAGTTTCCTCCTCCTTGACCTGGTTACTCCCTGAAGACAGAGTGGGTGGTAGGGCCCAGCTGGGGGCTGTGGGATAATAAAAAATACTTGGTCTTTGTCTCCAGTTCCTGGCACAAAGCTCCCTAAACCCCTGGAGTGAGAAGAGTGTCTTAAGTGATGAGTGTTTTATGCTAATAAGATAATCCCTGGGGTGTGGTAGGGGGCTAGATAGCTTCAGGTTGAGAACTAGTCACAAGAAAAACCAACCAAGTAATTAGAGGGTTAGAATTTTCAGCCCCACCCCTTGACCTCCTGGGAGGGGAGAAGGGTAGAAATTGAGTCAATCATCATTGGCCAGAGATTTAATCAACCTAGTGAAACCTTGATAAAACCCCCAAGGTCAGGTTCAGTGAGCCCCCAGGCTGGTGAACACATTCATGCACTTGGATGATGGTACAACAGGAAAGAACATGGAAGCTCTGTACCAACCTCCAGCCCCCACCCCTACCCTAGTGTCCTATGCATTTCCTCTGCTTGCTTTTTCCTGAATTACAATGAACTTTAGAATGAACTGGTAAACCTAAGTAAAGTGTTTTCCTGAATTCTGTGGGTCTTTCTACCACATTATCAAATCTGAAGGGAGCTCACAAAAGCTCCCACTTTCGTAGTCAGTCTTGAAGAAGTATGGGTAGCCTGGGTACCCCATTTGTGACTGGTGTGTGACATGGAGGCAGTCCTATGGGTCTGAGCCCTTTCACTCATGAGATCTGACCTGAACTATAAGCGAATGGTGTCAGAATTGAATTGAATCGTTGAGTACCCAATTGGTGTCATAGAATTGGTTGGTGTATGTAAAAACATGACACATTTAGTGTCAGGAAATACCACACAGGGGCCCAGTCACATTTCATCTTCTGACTTCACCTGGCCCTTGTACAACCACACTTCTTTATAGAATGTGGTTAAGCCCAGAAAAAATGGCCAATTCTGTTGCAATTCTCTGACCTAAATTCAGTGTTAGGCTTTTGAAGAGGAGCAGAAGTGAGGCTTAAATTTTCCCTGTTCAAACCTACTCAAAGGAGGGCAGAATTTCCCTCCAGGCCTCTGACCTGCTGATTGTAATCCACACCACAGACAGTGGACAGTTTCCAATAGGCCAGGGAAGAAAGGTCCCACTCTAGAATAGGGTGTGGGTCCATTTTCTGGAATCATTTTATGGACTCACTGACCACCTTGACTCTGGATGGACACCACCTGACATGCCTCTTGACCTTTTGAGCCAGGTTCATATGGTGTCTGCCAGATTCCTCCCATCTAGCTAGATTCTTTGCCCTAGTTCCTCTTGGCTATTTATCAGTAGTCAAGCCTTTCCTTATGCCTCCAAATATCTACAATAAACTCACTCAGTCATTTCCACCAGAATATGCCCCAAGAGTCCAGGTGAAGGCTTTGCTGATAAGCTTTCCTATCCTGACCTCATGTGTGAGGCTGCACTGCTGTTCCAGCCTTTGCTATTAGGATCTTTCTCCTCCCTTCCTTGCCTTGTCTTCCCTCTCCTCCTGGAGAAGCCTTACTCTTTTAGCAGTCAATGCCACCCATCTTGGTGTACCTCCTAGACATAACATGAAACCATCCAAAGGGCCCTCATTCTTCATCCTTTTTTAAATATGTGGTAAATTTTGACAGAGACTTCTACTAAGACCCTGTTAGGACAAAGTTACCTGGTCAATGATTGTCTTGCCCACATGTGGGGAGGGAGACATGGTCAATTTGGTAAAAGATGGCGCAAAATCAACTGACATGACAGAGGCTATGTGTGCTAAAGTCCAAGTAGAATGAACTGGCTAAGTGCTTCTGCTTGGAGCAGAAGCTCAAGTCTTCCATGAAAGAGAAGCTGCCCAGGAACCAGAGGGCTATACTGCAGAGCCACCATTAACTAGTGGAGAGTATCTGCCAGCTTCAAGATCATCCCCAGTGACCTCAGCTGGATTCTACTTGGCTAAGTGCCCCAGTCAGTTACCACCAGGAAATTCTTCCTGTGACTACACTGGGTCAACACTGATGCCTGAAAACCCTCCCTCTGACTCTGGCTCAGTGTCCTCTTTCAAGATACAAACAGCCCATGTACTATGGCTCACTAACGTGGGGTTCTCCATGTCTTTCTGGGGAGCCAGTTCTGGGAAGTCTAGGGGAAATCCTGTGTGGTTTGAGCTCTTCCTCCAATGGAAAATTCTTCACTATCAATGTGGATCACACCCTGCACCACCAACCCTCTGGACATTATGAACCTCTCCAACTAGAGCTATTTCAGACCTCATCACTTTGATCCTTGTAACTTTAGCTCCACACTCACAAAGACACCATCATCTAGACTCATATCCCTGTCTTCTTCCAGATCCCTGGAAATCCTCTGACTCTTTTGTGTTCTTACCTTGGGCAGTACCTGAAGTGTACCTGATACCTGTAGTCCCATCTCCCGTGTGTCCTCATAGGTAGCACACATCCAAACCATAGGCTCAAGATTTTCACTGTGTGTAAAGAATGGGAAGGACAAAGTGGCTGTTAGCAACCCTACAAGGTCCCTGGGAAGTATTTATTGAAATATTATAAACTTTTAGTAAAAAATCTGGTAGACTGTTCCACCATCTTCTCTTTTATACTGCATTAACAGAATCCCTAGAAAACAATATTATACATTTCCCAACCTACCCTAAAGTTTGATATGATTATGTGAATAACTTCTGGCCACTGTGACATAAGGGAAGTAACATATGGAAATTTCAGGATGTATCCTCAAAGGGAGGGGACCTGCCCCTTCACCAACATTCCCTCTCTTCACCTCCTCTCCTCCATCCTGTTGCTCTAAATGTGGACATGGTGGCATACCTCCTTGCTAAGTGGACTTCCGGCCACATCCTTCAGATAGTGAAGCAACAAGCTGAAGGGAACTTATGTACCAGATGACCACATTGAGCATACTTCCATGCTAACCCTGGACTTCGTGTTGAGAGAAGCAATCCACCAAGGCCCTGAGCATCCCTGAACATCCTTTTGGGGGATGCTAAGAATGCAAGGCCCTGACCACTCTTTAAGCAACCACTTCTCGGGGTTGAGTTTGCAGTGAGCAGATTCATCTTCTCCCAGACAAAGAGCGGGTTTGCTTACCACTCACTATAAAAATGGTAGATCCCAGTTGTAATGCAAACCCGCTGTATGTATTGGGACCAGCTTTGTTCCTCCATGTAGCCTCCATGGGTCTTGGGGGGCATAGGGAACCAGCACCAGCAGGACGCACACGCTGCTTGCTGTGTGGTGAGTAATGAAATCCTTTGTCTTGGACCCAGGAATCTGTGTCTTCAGTCAGCATCCATGAAACAGTAATTTATTAATTTGCAAGTAGGGTACATCCCTCCCTCTGGACTGTTTTTAGGGGGGAGAAATCAACTTGTATCTCTCTCGAGCCATTGTTACTTTGGATCTCTGTTACAGGCAGCCACACCAAATTCTAACTAATCAGAGAGTAACTCTTCAAAGTTCTATTGGCAAAACAAAAAAAAGTGCTTATTATATCTTTCAGAAATTTACCTTTCAAGCTGAGCCAAATGTGATCCATTGAAAAGCAAGAAATTATAAAAGTAAGAAGTATATACTACTGGGGACCTCTCGAACAAATGTCGTAGAGGAATTGAGATGACACAGTGGACTGGTTAGCAGATACTGAAGGCAGTGAATCAAAGGTTACTTAATCAGGCTGGCAAATTCACAAGAGCAAATTCTCCACATTTATTCGAGCAAGATAATTGGTAAATGTTTTAAATGCTTGAATGTTACTTTCTGCCAAGAATCATATTCACCCATGCTTTTTTGATTTAAGATTTCATATTATGAGGAATGGAGTCCAGATGAACTCGGAGAGCAACTCCCTGATCTGCCTTGTTCTCAGACAAGGCAGGGGTGAATCTGCTTCAGGCTAGGCTGAATTCTAGTTAACATTCTTTCTAGAATGTTGGCAGCTCTTGTCCTTTGAAAAACAGCAGAGTGATTGAAGATGTTGAGAAAGGTTCAAGCAAGCTTGCGTCACTACCACATTAGTTAGGAGACCAAGGCCGACAAAGATAAAACAAGAATAGAAGCAAGGATGTGGCAACACCTGCTACTGAACGACTGAAAGAATGTTGAAAGCTCTTTGTGCGATGCAGGTATTTTGATGTGTCAAATATTCTGAATGCTTGAACTCTCTGCAAGAACCCCCTGTGCATGTATTTCTTATTTTTGACTTCTAACACATTCACCATTCTCTAACGACATTACCCCATTACTCTTTTTGGTGGGCAAATGTTGTTTTAGCCTATTCAGCATCCATTCTCACTTTGGGAATAGCATCTAGATTTTCCCTTGGAGAATCACCCCTCCCCAGGCTCCAGTCCATATTGTTGGGTGAGGCTGACTCAACCATACCAAGCACCAGGCGATTGGTTCAGAAGGGCACAGGACCCAGTGAGACTCAACACTGGGACTTTTGTTGATACTAGTGGGAATGTGAAGCTTGCTTTGTCCTGAGACTGTTACTATAAGATAATGTAAGTCCGGAGGTACTTGAAACCATAGGTAGAAAGAACAGTCTAAAAATAGGGCAAACACAGTGGAAAACAGAACAAGAGGAAGAGAAAAAGTTCCATTGACATAGTTTTAGCCCAGATCCAGCCATGCTTGAAGGTAGATTCATCCACGGACTTATCACTATGTTAGCCAATAATTTCCCTTTTTTGCCTAAGCCAAATTTGAGTTGATTTATAACTTGTGGAATCAAAAGAGTTCTGACTCTTGAAAGTATTGTTGTCACAAGGGACAACTAGAAGTGTTTATCCAGTCTGTATAAAACCAAAGAATGTGCTCAGGCCAGTTGCGGCTTTAGAATTTCTATAAATAGGTGACACAATCAAGTCAAAGGGAATGTATGAGGGACTTGTTTTGAAGCTGCTTTACATGAAATTGATTAAATATCTGCTATTTATATCCAAAAAGTGGGGGGAGGGCAGAGAAAAGACATCTCCCCAAGCCAGTCCCTTGGCACCACCATTCGCTCAAACTAAGGAAAGATCAATCAACAGGGTTTCCAGAGCGCTATAAGGGTCTAATTCATATCTGACTATCAATGCTTATCTGAAGCAGAATGATATAGTGGAAAGGGCTGTGAATTAAAATCCTAGTTCTATAATCCCCCAGGCTAACTGACCCTGGACTAATGGCTTAAATTCAGGGAGATCTAGTTTATTTTTCAAGGTTTAGTGTTTGATGTAAATGATATATCTGCATCCCTCTGCACTGCCTTTTTCTTCCGTAACATTATAATTATGAAATTTGTGCCTGAGGACCTATGGAGTCCCTGGTGCATTTATTTTCCTGTTATGTCATATTGCATTACATGGATATACCAAAATTGTTTGATCCATTTTTCAGTTGATGGACTTTGGGTTGATTCCAAATTTTGATTCTTACACACAATACTGCTGTAAATATTCTTATGCCCATATGCAAAATATCATCTAGGGTATATTCCAAAAAAATGGAATTGCTGGGTCATGGGCTGTTTCTGAGTTTTGTGCAAACAGACTTGATTAGATATGGCCAAGTTGTCCTCCAAAGTGGTTTTTATCAATTAGACTTCTACCAGCTATGGATGAGAGATGCTTCCCATCCTTTCCAGCATTCAAACATGCAATCAACAAATATTTTTTAGCGATCTACTACTCTGTTCCAGCTACTGGGATACAGCAGTGAAAGTGCTCACTCTCGTGGAGCAGAAGACATAATGATAAATAAACAGATGACAATATAATAAGTCTGGAGGTGATGGGTGCCTCGTTTCCAGACTGTATGGGTGTCAAGGATTAGCTATTCCCCATGGGCCCTTCTTTACCTACAGTAAGTGAATGCAATGCCCTCTTGAGCGCAATGTGACCTAATTCCAGAAACTAATTTTTTTAGGTTTATTTACTTATTTTGAGAAAGACTGAGACAGCACAAGTGGGGGAGGGGCAGAGAGCGAGGGAGAGAGAAAACCAAGCAGGCTCCACACTATCAGCTTAGAGCCCGATGTGGGGCTCGAACCCATGAAATGTGAGATCATGACCTGAGCTAAAACTGAGAGTAGGATGCTCAACCGACTGAGCCACCCAGGCGTCCCTCCAGAAACTAATTTTTTAAACTTGTAACTACCATAAAAATTAGGAGATGAACATTTCACATTGGTGCAACGTGTTAGAATTTGCAGACTGCTTTAGACTCCAGATTCTCAGGTGACCACAATACCAGGCGGCATATAAGGAAGTGGTTAAATGCTCCTATCTCTGCAGTCAAACTGCCCAGGATCAAATCTTGGTTTCCTGACTTAACGAACCATGTGACCTTCAACAAGTTGCTTAACCTTGGTAAGACTCAGTTTCTGTATCAGATACTAGTGCCTGACTCATAGGAGTGCGTATCATGGTGCCCAGTTCATTTTTAGCACTTTGTATTGACTAGCAATCAATTAATAATATTTGGATGGACCACTCCTGTGATATGATTCCCATTATATAGTTGAGGAAACTGAAGCTCAAGAGTGGTTGAACAAATTGCCTGGCCAGTAAGTTCTGATGACTTTCAGACCCAGGTTTTCTGATATCAGAGCCAATTATCCACTATGACATAATATATATGAATGTATCATGTATTCATTCAGCAGTTATTTACCAAGCATCTAATTGCCAGTCCCTGTGCTTGCTGCTAGGAAATTCTAAAATAATCCCAGTATGCCTGAACATCTCTGGGATTCCCAGAGCAACCCTGCAATTACAACTACTTTGAGGCCAATCCCAGTGCTTTGTTTCACCCAACATTGACTGGTAATGAACTCTGGAAATTTTACTGCAGGTTTCATGGAAGATAGGGATGAGCATTATATCATATTAGGCTGTAAGCTCCTTGAAGGCAAGGATCATGTTTTACTTATCAATGTTCAAGCAGTGCTTAGCACAGTGCCTGACACATACTCCTTGCATATTTGACGAATGAACCTGTCATACAGCAAAATTTAATCCATCTTCCTCAACAGCTTCTCACCTGCCCCCCATAGTGCCTTCCCCAGCAGCTGCTCCAAAATTATTGATGACATCAAGTTGACCTAAACTGTGAAGAACTCTGCCGCTTGTGAATTTGAAGAGGTTCTTCCAGGTTTTCCTGACTCCCAAATTCAAGCAGATTTCTTCTGAAACCAAATGTAGTGTTGTTTGCATTACAAAAAATTTGTGAGTCAAAATATGGAGCTGGGGAGCCAAACGTTGACTAAACAATAACAACAAAATGTGCTCATGGAGAGAAAAAGAACCATCTAAGATACTGCATAGTTGAGCACCCAATGAAGAGAACTGACAATAAATGCCATTCGAGTTCAGAGCAACGAGAAAGAGAACAGGAAGAGGATAACTTGTCAACTGAAGAGAATCTCTTCTGGGTCTCCTTATAGACAAACTGTGAGGTGTCGTGAGTTGGTTTTCTTATTACAGCTCAGAGAGTTAAGCAGCTTGTCAACAGCTTCAACCTTTGGAGCCGTCTCCAGGGGCCCCAGATCTGACAGGTCCCAGGAACAGTACACCTGCAGTGTCTTTGTAGAATGAGGAGGTGGAGCCCAAGGTCCAAGGGCTCTGATCTCCTCATTCCTGGCTCCCCAAGCACTCAGCTTTGGGGACTAATCTTCAGCAGAGAAGAGAAACTGACCTCATTCTTGACCTGTCCACCCTGAGTCCTCACTCTCTGGTTGAAAGAAAAGCTACAAACTTTAAGTAACTCCTCTTTCTCTGTTTTGTTTGTTTTTTTGTTTGTTTATTTTGAGAGACATAGACAGAGTGTGAACGGGGAAGGGGCAGAGAGAGGGGGAGAATCCCAAGCAGGATCCCTGCTGTCAGCGCAGCGGAGAGCCACAAGGCTGTGAGATCATGACCCTAGCCTAAATCAAGAGTCAGATGCTTAACCAACTGAGCCACCCATGCACCGCTTTAAGTAACTCCTCTTGACATCAATGTCACAGTTCCTTCCCTCTTTACCTCATGACCTCACCCTCAGTTCCCATCCCCAAAATAAAAATAAATACTTCCTCAAATTTGAGGATGCTTCAGTTTCAAAGGCACTACCTGGCTTCTGACCCAATCCAACCTTGGAGATGGAGAATATTTCCTTAGCTTTAGGGTGCTTCTTCTTCTTCCTTTTTTTAAGTGCACAAATATTCCTCTATATTTTTTTAATTTTTATTTTTTTAACTAGGCTCCACACCCAACATGGGACTTGAACTCACACCCCTGAGATCAAGAGCTGCATGCTCTACTGACGGAGCCAGCTAGGCGCCCCAAGTGCACAAATATTCCTTTAGAGTGTCAGTGTGGGACTAGGAAAATCAGATATCTTGGTAAGAAAAGCCGAGGTTCGAGCCTGATGGCTGACCTAGCACAAGGTAGTCCTGTTTATGACAATATGTTCAGCCCTTAAAAGTGAAAGGAAAGTGAAATGAAATGTACTTCTTACATCTTCAAGAGACATCATGGTATGTTTCATTTTCCACCAAGCCTAGCTACACTATCTCCCCGAGTGACACCTGGCTTTGGCCGCTCAAATGCATTTATCTCTTTCTGTGACAATATGAGCTTGGCAGAACATTGAGAACTGGAGGCTGAGAAAAGAAAATGCAGTCTTCCTGCCCACAGAAGAGATTCTGAGACATCCGTGCTAACACAGCATTGCCGAAAGGGCTTGTATATGAATCAGCCACAAATGTTAAGTGGGCTGCTGAAGATTGCAGAGTTTATGAGAATTTCTGATGAAGCAGCACGCAAGAGTGCTATGGGTTATTGTGTGAGTGTGGCGCAGGCTGTAATTTGACTTGTTTGGGTCTTTTTGTTATCATGTGTTACGCTTCACTAAAGCCCTTCACTAAAGCCCATTTCAAGCTCTCTTTTCCCCTTGCTACCACAGTCCCCTGCTTCATGAATGAGAATTGAGGCTTGCGGCAAGAATGCTAACTATTCCTTCAAACTACAGACAGAAAGGGCTGAGAGGCAGTTATGTTTTATTCACATCTGATTCCAGGAACACGATCCCACTTCTCCTAATTTCCTAATCATAGATGCATTTCGGTGCTCACCACAGTCCGTTTGGATCCTCTCTGAAGTACCTAGAAACCAAACCAAAAGCAGGGTCAAGCCAAGAGGAGTATAAAGGCCATCAAGTAAAACACTTCCGGCTTCCAGCATCCTCCCCCTTCCTGGGCCCAGTACTGTCTAGAGTTGACACATTTAGCAAAGAAGTACACAGGCTCCTTCCTATATTTTATCTGGCAATCCTATTAAGGCCTTTAGGAGCTCTATCTTAGTCTTATGCCATCAGAGCTTAATTGGGGGGAGGGGGCGGGAATCTAAGATTAGTCACCCAACAGTGGAGCAGTACTTCTCAAAGTCTGGTCCCAGGTAATCTGCATCAGAATAACGCAGGAAACCTGTGAAAATGGCAGATTCTTGAGTCTTGCCCTAGACTCACAGAAAAGGAAATTCCAGGGATGGGCCTGGAAATACCCGTTCTTGAAAAATCTCAGATGATTTTAAGGCACTCAGAAAGCATGACAGTTATGTAATGGTCTGCGTGTCTTTCCGTCTTCCATGGGTACCTACTTATAACCTTTTTCTGCTTGTGGAAAGGAGGTAATAAAGTATAGCATGTGACATTTAGGGGGACCTTGATAAATACCCCCTTAGTCCCTTTTTAAAGGAATTTTGGACTTCAGGAACAAAATGGGGTAGGTCCTCAAGGCCCCTCCCCAGTCCCCCAAGGAAAAGAAAGTCAGAGGCTGCCTCTGATCGCCTCCATGTAACTACACCTGACCCTGCCCAGGCTGCTACTCCAGACCCAAGTCAGGAAAGCCTCTGGGCAGTGGCTCCAGCACAAACATGTCCAGAGTTTTCACTGTGTGGGACAAACAGAATGAATCTTCAGGGAGTGTGCAGACACCTGCAATTATTTTACCCCTTCTCTAAATTACCTCTGTATTTCTTTCTCCTCTAGATCAAAGAGTTAACTCAAACCCAGAATCTCCCCCCAACATTCACCTGTCTCTAACTCTGCTCTCTGCATTTTGCAGCATTTTATCTGAAAGTCAGCCACCAACGTTAACGAACTGCTAGCTCACTGCCTGTGGAGAACCGGGAGCCAGAGAAGGGGGTCGAATCCAGCCGATTCAGGATTTGGGTTTAGAAAAACTACAGGCCCCAAAATGCAACAGGCCCCAAAATGCAATTTTATCTTCCAAAGACTACCACTCCCAACATGCAATGCAGCCAGAGTTAGCAAAGGAAAACCCCCGTCTGGAAATTTTGCCTTCATGTCACCCTCAGGCAAAGAAAAGATTTAGAAAGTCGCCAGAGGGTATTTTTTGCAGGAGTGGTCATCCCCCAAATCCAGGCAAGGAAGGGGAGGAGTCTGGGCCGTGTCCCGCCCCTTCTCCAGTAAACTTCGCCCGCTCCAGGTTTGGAGGCTGGAGTTGGAAAGGCTGGGAGTAGCTGCACGCCCCCACGCTTTCCCCATGGTTTCGGTGACTAGAGCCGTGTTTGGAGACCTGCCCTCAGGGGCAGGGACAGTGGAGAAGTTCCAGCTGCAGTCAGACCTGCTGAAAGTGGACATCATCTCCTGGGGCTGCACCATTACGGCCCTGGAGGTCAAAGACAGGCAGGGCAGGGCGTCAGATGTGGTGCTCGGCTTTGCAGAGTTGGAAGGTGGGTTGAATTCTGCCCCGGGCTGCGGGCGGGCCCTGAGCCCCAAGTCCTCCCGCACACGCCCCCGATCGGGCTGCCGGTGGCCAGGATCCAGGGCAAGTACCCGAGCTCGTCATCCTCGTCCCCGTCAGGAGTGCTTGAGCCGGCCGACCTACTGTGTTTCCATCCTGTGCTCTGAAAAAGACACATGAATGGAAACAGCTATAGGACTTGGCCTCTGTCCATTCAGGCTTTGCCTTAATTAATTTAGAATAGTTGAGGGTCGGGGGCACCTGGGTGGCTCAGTCAGTTAAGCGTCAGACTTTGGCTCAGGTCATGATCTCGACGTTGGCGAGTTCACAGCTCAGAGCCTGTTTAGGATTCTGTGTCTTCCTCTCTCTCTCTCTGCCTCTCCCCCGTTTGCGCTCTGTGTCTCTCTAAAATAAATAAAACATTAAAAAAAATAGTTGAGGGTAGGATAAAACCCCAGCAACACTACAGCGATCTTTGAACTGCCAGGTATGTGAGGACAAGAGAGGGAAAAGCTGGCCAGAGGGGGTGTGGCTCCCAGGTCTTGCTTTGTGTTCTTTCTGTGGGACAATCTAAGACCTGCCTCTTCTACTTCCTGTCACCTTCCTCAGATTCTCCTCGAGCCCTGGTTGTCTGAGAAATGCGCCTGGACATGGCTTAGTGAGTGCCGACAGCTTAGCCACCTGGTCTGGTGTAACATAGCACCCAGCCTTC